>CM063505.1:161434253-161446753 GCA_032207245.1 Pardosa pseudoannulata
CTGTTTAAACGGACATTTGCGTCCTACCATTGGTTGACGCCATGGGTTAACCGCTGTCAGTAGTTAAACGGCTTTAGTGAGACCGGCCCTAAAGCTGTGTAAGGACATACGGTCAGTCTCACCAAACTTGTCTAGCGACTAACTGCGATTAATCTCTGCTTAAATAGAGAAATGCGTCCTACAATTGGTTGGCGCCATAGATTAGTCGCTGTTAGCCATTAAACAACATTGGTGCGACTGGCCATTAACCCTTTACTGCGAGAGTCATTAATGCCGATTACATATCGATGCATATCTTAAATACAAGTTATTATAGACTGCACAGAATAAAATAGAGGACGATTAAACGATTTTGAATACTACAGCACGTTTTGAATATGACAGGATGTCATTTATGAAAAAAGAAAAACTTCTTTAAAAAAAAGATTAATTTGGTATTACGTGTGAAATAGCTACACTAAGTGGAGTTTTATAATAGGTAAAACAATTTTTCATGATTTTAGTCTGTGTACTTGCCGAAAAGGTGAATTTATAGCCGCTGTTTGAAAAATCATAAAGAGATGACCAAAATAGAAAATTTATAAATAATATAATTTACTATAAAATTTTGTATATTGTTTATAAGATTGCTTTATATTTACTCTCAAAAGTAAAACTCGTTCTAAGAAAACATAAAATCTCTACAAGCTATTTTTAGCGGTATCTGAAATGAAACGCTATGCATTAAAGGGTTAATATAAGCATATTTCTTCAAAACCAGTGTTTCACCAACGTATACCTTGTTTGTCTGCTATCAAAATCTCACAACGAGAAGCACAAATACATCTATATTGCTCACAAGTAAGATATTCAAACATCACTATCTCAGAACTGAGTCTAAGACGCTGCTTAGCTTAGATCAAAATTGCTTAAATTGCTGTCTCTGGGGACCTAATTGATGAAATCTATGATTGTGGTTGAATTGTTGAAAATTCAAATGCCCCCGAGAGATAATAAAGTGAAGAGCTGCAACTGAAGTAAATACGCACCCATTTACTTTGCCTATTTGCATATTAGTGCGGATTTAAAGCACTAACACGAGGATCGCATCTGAATCCCTTCATTATTCAGCTTCCTCTCTCTTCATTTCTCACCCATGCTATTACGCTGAATGGTAGTTTAGTTTGCGTTTATGAATATAGAAGGAAGAGTTCCATATAATTCTTCTCATTACTCATTTTCGTAAACATATGCACCCTTCTCGACTGAGTACGTCTCTTCGTTGCCTGGTCATCACTCTCTGCAGGAATTACGGAATTCCCAAGTTAGCGATAACGTAGACATGCCGCAGTTAAAGCGTACGAAAGAGTCAATTTTACTTTAAATAAATATATTTATTTATTTAATGATGAATGATGAAACTCCTGATTGAATGTTGTATTACTGATATTTATGTGTATATTATAGCAGGATTACTAGATTAATGCTCATATTTTTAGCAAAAGAATTTAGAATTATTCTTGAAATAGAACTGGCATAGTAGTTAGAAACCGGGTACTGTTAGCAAATTAAAATTGGCACAATTAGCAGACATGGAATTTGTAATGATTTTTTTCAGTTCTGTTATATATATATATATATATATATATATATATATATATATATATATATATATATATATATATATATATATATATATATATATATATATATATATATATATATATACATATATATATATGCATATATATACACTATATTGCAAATGGTAACCGGTCACTTCCGATTTTAGACATTCTGTTGAATATCTAAAAAAATTCTCGAGGAATTATCCTGAAAACTCTGACCTGTAAACAGAAGACGTCACATATTTCAGCTAACAATTTTTCCAGAAATATCATAGCGGACCATCACCAAATTAAAGAAAAACGAATATGTTTTGAATAACCTTGTAAAAAGTAATGTATGAATTATTTAATGATGAATGATGAAGTTCCTGATTGAAAGTTGTATTACTGATATTTATGTGTATATTATAGCAGGATTACTAGATCAATGCTCATATTTTTAGCAAAAGAATTTAGAATTATTCTTGAAATAGAACTGCCATAGTAGTTAGAAACCGGGTGGATGGTTAAAAAAGTGGTTGGTTTGGACAACGTTTGGAGTGAAAATATTCAAAGTCATTGTAGTAAGTAAATTCTTAATTCCTTTAATCATAAATCTTATTGGGTTTTCCCAAAGCTGATCCAATCCATATACATTTAATTCTATTTGATTGTGCTTATGTATTATGTATCCCCCCCTCGTTGATATTATTCTTATCTATTGTATTGTGTTAAAATCTTAAATGTTAGTAGTCATTAATTCTCTATTAATAGTAATATATTTGCTTTGTGATATCAAATTCGAATCTACAATAAACTGTTAGCAAATCCCTTTCCTTTGGTCATTTCTCGATCACAAAGTCTTTATTTTAGTTTATATATTTAACTAGCAAATGTGCCCGTGCTTTGCTACGGTAAACTTAATGTATTACTTTTAAACAAAGATTTCTTTTCGTGCATAACTCTCTAAATTCGTCACAGTAGTGTTCCAGTCATTGGCATATTTATATATTTTTATTATAAGCGTATTATAACGATATTCAGTTTTTATACTACCATATTATGTACGTTGATTAGCAACGTTAATAGATCTAGACATATTAAGTGGTAGAATAGGAAGCAGAAGTTTTGACAACAACAGTTCTAATTTTGGTGGTATTAATAAATGTTGTCCAAAATTAAGGAAATTTATGACAAACCACATAGTTTTGTATGAAACAGAAACGCACATTCATACCGACAATCATATAAATATGAAGATAACCATATAAAATGATAGGTTTTTATTTACCCATGAGAGTCACTGAAATTTGTACTTTTTGTTGATAAAATATTGTTGATAAACATTTCATTGTAACGTAAAAATTAACTAATAATTAAATTTAAAATAAGTTTTCATATAAAAATGATGTAATTTGCGTCACATAGAAATGAAAGTTAAGGACTTATATCTCAACTTCCAGGTCAAATCGAATGGATACTACGCAGACGATGTTTAAATAATATAAAATAAGAAATGAATAAATCAGATATTTAAAGTAATGACGTCATAATGATAGAAAAATATCGTTTTCACCTATTTATTATAAGATAAATTGAAACTTTTAATCTCCTGCTTTTAACCGAGGAAAACTGCGTTTAAAACAATTACTTGGGATGATTCACATTGCTAGAAATATTGCTTCTTTCACGTAGTTATGATGCGATAAATTAAAAAAAGTTAATCGTTTGCGTTTAACCGGGGAAAATAATGCTTGGAATAATGACATAAAATGCTCTAAAAAGGGGGAAGGAATGGATTTCTAACGTTAAAAATTTACAAAAACCTTCCCAGGGATGTACCTAATAATTTCCCAAATTTTCACGGCGATTGGATGCAGGGTTTTTGAGTCTATTGAGTACATACAGACAGACACAAATTCATTTATATATAGATATAGAGATTATACATTCCACTAATTCTTAACATCTCACAATAGTGAACCATTAATGTCTCACTATGGCTCATTTTTAACCATTTGGAAATGTTAGTTTTGAAAACTCTTGAGGGATTTATTGCCCATAAATAAAAATTCCCGGTTTCTAAGTGGTTTTAGTTAATTAAGTAATGTGACGCCTTCAATATTCTCAAATGAGAGGTAACGTGAATAATGGATCACAGTCAAAGATAAAACTGGAAATTTACTTTTATTCTGGATTAAATAACGCTATTTAGAAGGAATATTAATTGCTGAATCGTGTAGAACTGCAGAGGATGGTTGCCGGTAAAACTTCCTCACGACGATCACGGTCGGAAAAAAAACAAGAGATTTAATAATCTCTTACAAATGGGGAGGCTTTTCAAGATGCAATCAAACCTAATTTATCCCCCGTTCGGTATTCCAGACTCTGCCGCTCCCTAAATGAGAGGACTTTACGAATCTCCCGAACTAGAAAGCTGGCTCCGGTAACAGAACGCGAAAGCCTCTACGAGGTCAACACACCTACATAAAAAATGACGAAAAACCCATGAGTCGCAAAATTGTAGACTTTTATACCTGGGGGGGGGTCAGTTACGGTTCCGCCAATTGTTTTTTGGTCAGTTAAGATCCCAGTTACTTGAGAACTCCAGCTAAAGTTACAGTTATATTTTTTAGCTGAATTCTCATTCTCTGGCTGTCCCTTCACGGAATTTCCGAGCATTCATTAACGAGATCCATCAGGGGCGTATTCGTCTATTCAGTCCGATTGTCAAGATCCCAGACTCTGCGACGCCACGCTATCGTACTCCGTACACAGGTGTACTCCGGTCAGCTGTTTTGGCACGTGCTCGGACAAAGGGTAGTCTTCACAGTAAGAGTAAATAATTCTATTACAATGATCCACTCTGCATCAATAAAATTCGCCAAAAAAAACCAAGGAATTCAATGCTATGATGAAATACCTTTGTGTTTTAGAAAACATCAGCCATAATTTCGCCAAATTTGTCAAGTGGCACCCTTTTCTTTAGTATTACCAATAAATGTTTTCACTTTCGAAGAGAATAAATTTAAATATGTTTAATACTCAATTTTAAACTCAAAAATTATTTCTTTAATGCATCTCAGTTTTAAATTATCCATCCATGTTCCTTAACTCTACAAACCCGCCTTACGTAATAAAATTCGAACGCAATATTCTCCCTAATCCCCGGAGTTTCGTTGAAAAAGTTAAACACACATTTTTTTGTCACCCAGTATCCTCACAACTAAAATAAAATTCCAGAATAATTTAAACTGAAGAATATCTTCAACGCACAGTAACCGGAATGTGAAAAAGAAAATGATGGTTTACGAAGGAGAAAAAAATGTAAGCTTAGAATCGAAGCAGTCTTCAGGATTAGGTTCTATTCATCAGGAGATATTTGTAAACATTTTAATTTTTATCTTAAGAAAAAAAAAAACACTTTTTTTCAGATTACTTTGTTATTTAAGTGCTTCGAACGCCTACTCTTATCTTAAATCCTTTTGTGTCCTTGCAGGAGTTAAAAAAAATGTTTGGTTTAGCAAGACCAGTACAAATTTTACATATTCACTTTCAAAAATTTCATTCTAAACTTATTTTTATAACAAAAGATTTGATAAATCTTAAAAGCTGCATCTTAAGTCAGTAACAGCAACGAAAAGATTAAAATTTAATTTTATTTATTTTGTCATCTATACCGAAAATTAATTTTACTCTAAAAGAAAAGTTATTTTTAGCCCTGTACTGTTTTTGTCACACTTTGTTAGTGTTGTTATAACTGGAAGACAACTTTTTTGAAAATTATTTTAAAGCACGTGGAAGCAATTAATATATACGCTTTCCTTTCAAAACATGATTTATTGCTTATCAAAGATATTTTCATTTTGTAACAATTCATTATTTTTAACAAAAGTCTCCGGGACGTAAGAATAGCGCTCTAAGATTAAAAAATTACTCAATTTCTGTGTGTATAAGGAAATATTAATTAATAGGTTAGGGACATAATATTATTTATATTCATTTTATCATGAATTTATTTCTAGGAATGAATGATTATATAATAAGTATTTTTCATACAAATAGCTCTTAAGTTTTTAAGGTACGTGTATTTCACCCTAAAAGTAATATGAGAGTTTTTATAAATATCCAATTAAGTAAGTTAACAGGTATCTAAAATCTGAACAAGTTTATTCAAATAGCATATAACCGACCTGCCTTTATAATAATCCTTCATAAATTCACCTTGTGAGTTCTGATAGACACGATATGACCTATGTAAAATAAATGAAGGCAAGTTAAACGTATATTTGAAGGCTAGTGATAAAACCTTAAACTGAGAATTACGAAATGATACGAGATCAACACATAACGATACAAAATTATCAAAGGAAAAACTATTCAAAGGCAACAGAGCCATCTATTTGTTAATATTCCCCACAGCCTTTTCTATGTTAGGTGCATTTTCTCTCTTTCAACTTGTCAACCTTGTAAAACGATGGCGAGAGCAGGACATTGTTCTGCAGTCTCGGGGATCGAATATCGAATCTCTTTTATGGTATGGATGTTCAGAATCGGCTTTAACCCTCTCGCTGCGTATTTATTTTATCAAAATAGGTTGAAAAATTGCGTATTTTTTATTACACATTTCAAATCTATATACATTTTAGATTTAAAATATACAAAAAAATTTTGTAAAAGAGTTTTTTTATAATATAGAATTAAGTCTTAAAAAAAAGGTGTTCAGAAAAATGAAATTGTAGAATAATGATATAAAAGCTTAATTTTGAAAATTAATCTTGGTTAAATTATCATTTATTTTATAAAATACAAAAGCAGAACTTTTCGAATTTTTCGTTCCACCTTCAGTTTTTCAAAAACAGACAGCACACTATCCACGAGGCTCTTTCTTGAAGGGATTTGGGTGTATATGGCTAGTAAAGTGTCGAGCTGTTAGTCTCATGAGTCTATTTCTCTCATGTCTCTTTTACTATTATTTGCAACATAACCTAGTCAAAATAAAGTGCAAAATAGTTCAAAACAGTTGCAATATTTGCCATAGTGGAATATAGTCCAGGATTTCCAAGGAAAGGAAATGAAGCAGGAGCTGGTGGAATATTTTGCATATCAATTTTGCTCCACTGTCGAACATTCTAAATAGAAAATAAACTTTCAGATTCATCACTATCCGCAAAGGAATCCGAGAAATTCTCATCAGTTCTTATATGACTATCTTAAATATACTTGAAATAATAGTCAGAAGTGCTATCAGTGGTGGAAATATCGTCAGGAGTATAGGTTATATCACTCTCGAAACGCTTCCTGACAGACATCTTTCAGATATGAACAGAGAGTTCAAAATACTACAAAAAATTCTTCTGTACTTCTCAGAAATGGGGACAATTAAAGCCATCTGCTAGTTTTAAAGCTAAATAAACAATTAAAAATCACAGTAAAGCCAAAATGAAAGAATAAACGGAGAAAGAGCCGGTTACACTGTTAAATAGACGGCTAAAATGCATGCCCGCGGAAATCGCGGGTTGAGCAAATTTTGCTACATCTATATCGCCCGTTTAAATCGCGGGATGCGCAGCGAGAGGGTTAAGCAGTGGACCTTGGTCTAATTTGCCCTCCCTACAACAAAGTAACAAGTCTTAATGCTCCAAATTAAACCAATCCCGTTACCCTTTCCGAAAAGTGAAAGTGGGGAGAAGAAAGGATTTAGCCTTGTGAATACGACGGAGAAGTGAAGGAGAAACCTCAGAGTGCCTGGGATAAGCTACTTTGCTAGTTGACTATCTTTTTCGACGGACCAACAAAAAAGTAACTGAACGTTGAATTATTCCTGTTATCTTTAAAACCACTCATTCACTTAATATCTATATATATGTGTGTATAAATAAAATACTCTTGCTGTCTAGTCTGACTGTTTTACGGTTGTACGTAAAACAGTCAGATCATCGTATCTCCCATCGATAAGTCGTCATCATATCTCCCATCACTAAGTAAGCAGACAGGTTACGTAAGAGGAGCATCCAGAAAGTAAGTTTCCCGATGTTTTCCCCTTTAAAGTAAACGTAATCATCCGTGTCAACTGCGCTTGCTTAACAGATCTATGACATATTAATCATAGCCAGCTAGACAATTCCCGATTCTTGCCAGTAGCGGTGTAGCAGTGGTCCGAAATGGAAACTCTAATTCCTTCTCCCGCCGCCTGCAAGGCTCGGTCGGTGATCTCGGCACAAAGCATTGCGCCAATTTAAATTCATCGTCATCTCTGTCAGGTCTATGAGACGAAACTGACACCCGAACACAAAATTCCACGCTTATGAGCAGCACTGACATGTTTGCTACAGTATCACGATGACGGCGACGAATTCCTCGACAGGATCGTCACGGGCAAGCTAAATTAAATTTCGCACTTTACCCCGGAAACCAAGCAGCACTCAATGCATAGGCACTATAGTGTATCTTCGGTCAGGACCAAAACGAAGGGAAACAATTTTGAGCATTTGCTGTGATGTAATCCTCATCTGTAGTAAAAATCATATTAACACCGCTGTCGGTATCATTTTTTTTCCTGCTCCACACCCGTGATCACAGCACTCTAGCGGTCACAGTTTGCATTTTCAGACACAAGTTCCTATGTAAATCTTGTTCATCGTGATATAACAGACCAGCATGTTAAGTTTGCAAACGACATTTTGGGACACCCTGTATAAGCCACTGCAAGTCCAAGTTTAATATATGTCACTGTTACCCATAGCTTTATTTTAACTTATTTATGTACTCACAAGTACTGATGGAATTTCTACATTTCTCTTTGCCTTGAATAAACTTTTAGTACTATTAGAGTTTAAACGTAAAATCAAAAATTAAATACTACACCACTTTTAGAGAGAAGAAAAAGTACACACATTTAACCAAAAAAAAAGCACTTTTGCTCTTGAAAAAATGTTCTATTACTTTCGGATCTTGGGTTTAACAGGGATATCTAACATGCTTGAATTAGAGAAAAATGAAACGAAAGGAGTTAATAAAACTATAGTTTCTAGTTGAAATTCTTCATGTTTTGAAGAAGCCCACGCCTATTTCCGATTCTGACAGCGAATTCAGCGCTTCGAAAGAAATTCCAACCTCCTAGCATGAAATCCCAGTCGCTAAACTTCTCGTGAAATCGGAAACGTCAAGAACAAAATGAAAAATCACTTAGCAGGTGGCTTTCTGCTAACAAAAGAATTCTCTCTTGTATAAATCAAAGTTTCTTTCCTTCCACTTAAAAGATAAAAAAAAATTGAAATCTTTAAAATTGACCTTTTTTAGAATCCAATGAGGTTTAACTCATTTCTGCTTCAGTCCTTAAACTCTTGGGTTTTAATGTAATAAAAAAAACTCAATTGAAAGTTTCTTCAAATCAAAGATTGTTTAGCCTTCGAAGAAAAAAAATTATTTAAAATTTTTCTAAATTATATTTTATTTAAAATTTAATCTTCCCTTGGGGGGTGGGGTAAAATTTCTCCTTAAGACTGCTCTTTTTCATGACTAAAAATCTATGCTAAAAGTGTAAGCTAAACATTATTATTAAAAATAGCTCCTAAAATTTTTCTGTTTCTAAAATTTATAAATTTTAGAAACATGCAGTTATTGGAGTTTAGACGTAATATATTCTATTATCTGGAATTATAAGTAAATCTGAATTCCTTATCTGGAATACAAAGCTACTTTAGCACTCTGCTATCACCGGTATTTTAAATACAATTAAATCTAAACCAAATTTTTATATCTTTATTTTTACTGTACCATCTGTACCATTTACTTAAACATTGAAGATTGTAGTAAGGAGTTGGCACCAGATATAGGAGGAACGGCATACCATGTAAGGCAAGTAAGGGGAGTCACCTCAGGTAGTAAATGAACGTAGATAAAAACCAGACGCTGATTTGATGGAGACACACCCTTATTATTGTTATTATTTGATATTATACAATTACTTATTGATGTTATACAAATTGCTTATTTTGCTTGGTCACTTCATGATTATATAGTGGGAAACGGAATTTTTTATGACTGATTGACGTTGATTATTTAAGAAAATAACTCCAGGAACGTCATAGTAAAACCAAAAAAGTTGAAAGGGCTTGGGCTGGATCGCTTCTGCGAGGATCCTAAAAAATAATTCTCTCTCTCTCTCTCTCTCTCTCTATCTATCTATCTATCTATCTCTATCTATCTATCTATCTATCTATCTATCTCGCTCTATCTATCTATCTCTATCTCTATCTCTCTCTATCTATCTATCCATATCTCTATCTCTCTATCTCTCTATCAATCTATCTCTCTCTCTCTCTCTCTCTCTCTCTCTCTCTCTCTCGCTCGCTCGCTCTCTCTATATATCTCTATCTCTCTCTATCTATCTATCTATCTATCTAAAACTCCACTCCAAAAACCCCTCTCAGTCTTCAGCAAATTCTTTATTCCCTCCTCTCCTTATCTCCCTCTCTATTCGATTTGCCAATGCGGAACGGAATTTAGCAACACACAACAAAGCGGAGCTTTCAAAATGAGCGGCTGTCAGCGAATACTGAAAAATATTGCCGTCCACCAACACATAGCTAAAAATTCGAAAATGTTAAGCTGCGGAATGGGAATAGCTCCCAAAACACTTAAAGGTGGCCTCGAAGAGAAAGAGCTAGTGGCTGTTTGAAATGAAAGCCGAGACAAGAAGCACGATAAAAAAAAAGACCTTACAAGAAGGCAAACAAGTGAAAATAATGAAGGAATTTAGCAACACACAAAAAGCGGATTTAAATGACTGAGTCTACAAAAAATATTGTGAACACCAAAAAAGCGAAAATTATAATTTTAAGAGCTGCGGATACATGGTAGAATCAGTCATTTAATCAGTAGTATGTTTGAAGAGAAAGGCTGTAGCTGCACTTGCAAAGGGCAATATGCGAAAAAGGGATGTAAAATGAAGGTCCGAAATATACCGCAAACAAGTGAAATATGTAATGAAGGGACATGAAAAAGCTTCATTACAAAGACCTGAGTCAATAAAACACTATTAATTTTAATGGAAACAGCTGAAAGTAAATATAAATATAAAAATGTAATAGCTATGGCATAGTACAATTTTACAGTAGGTATTTTGTGCTACAGAAAGTGTAATAAATACTGGGGTTATGTATAAGAAACAATATTCTTGTATAGTAGATCTTTTTTCAAGGTTTAATCGGCTATATTATAAATTAAGAACATGTGGCTTTCACAAAATCTAGCTCTTGTATTAAATAAAATTTCGTTATGTAGATTACAACAATTAGAAAATGATTAGAATTTAACAAATAACAATATGAATGTAAGCTTCAGTAATTACTGGTGGTATTGGCAGTTGTATATAATTGGATGTTTCATTACCACAATAGAGCTATTTTTTAGTAAGGTACCCGAACGCCGAATTCATTTAGTGGTTCAAATTAATAACTTTTCTGCCTATGCAAGTTAATTCAAAATCTGTATTTTTAGCATTTGAAAAGTTAATTCCATACGTGATTTAGGTGTCGAAGAGAATTTTTTAATGAAAACTTTAAATGGTTATTTGTCTAATTTGTTTTTTCTTTAAATTCCTTGCATCTAAAACGCTATATATACTATTCCTTGCATCTAAACGCTAAAAAGCCTTTTTTTTCTATTAAGGTACTAGTTTTAATTTTTTATACAGGTTTTAATAATGTATAAAAAACTGTGCATGGAATCAGAAATAAATTGCTTGTTTCTCTTTTTATTTAGAAGTATGTACAAAAAAACTTCACTGTTCTTTACTATAAGTGTTTGTAAAAGACTTTATAAAATTTAATTTTACAGCTATCGGTAATTCTAAACTGAGCTTTGTGTCATATTTTACAGAACAATGAAGAAGGGCACTTTTGTTTTATAAATATGAATGATATTTTTAAAATCGCATCTCAATTTAATTGCAGTGGAGTCAAGTATTTCGCCAATTAGTCCCACAAATTATCCAACCGAGAGATTTTATATCACATAATGATGTTACTTTCAAATGAAAGTTTTTTATAAGTTGCCTTGTCAGATAATGCTAATATAAAAATTATATCATTCTTAAAAAGTTCACATGTCATTATACGCATATTTATGTTTATATTCGGATTTAAGGGTGTTGCATTTACTATAATTTATTACGTTTTCTGGCTATCTCATTTTATTGGCTAGAAAACCCTGCATACTATAAATTTTTTTTTAAATATTTAAATTTTTTTAGTAAAAACTTTTATATTTCCATAAACATATGTTTCTTCTCACAGAAATTAATATAGATAATTAAAAACAAACTTATTACATTCCAGGGCTACAACTTATACAAGTTTTATTGTTTTACAGGATTGATTCCATCCATTATTTTTTCCGCTGGCGAAATAAAATCTCTCCTGAAATATATAACATCTAACATGCTCTTAATACTTCCAAAGTTTCACGATAATTCATTAAGTATATTTTCATTTATTACACAAAACATCTAACTCTGAAAGTATCAGTCTTTTCGCTATATACAGGATGTTTCAAAAATGACCGGTATATTCGAAAAATCAATAAAAACGAAACGGACAGTAATAGAAATTCACAGTTTGTTGCAATAGGCTTGGGATAATAGTAAATTTTCATGTAGACAAACTTTAAAATTAGTTCCAATATTCCACAACAGATGGTGCTGCAGTCTGAAAAAGTATAAGCTATGATATTTGTCTGTAGGGACTCTTAAAAGACCAGGTGTACCTCCACATTCCAGAAACAATTGAATAACTGGAGCAGTACATCTGTTCTGCATGTGAAGCCATCCCGCCTGAGACGTTTACACGGGTTTCTGATTATTTCGTCCTGAGAATACACCATATTATTGCTGCGCATGGTGGATATCTG
>CM063505.1:161451753-161496753 GCA_032207245.1 Pardosa pseudoannulata
AGACACATAAACAATTAATATAGACCTTCCTCTCTTATATTTCAAAACTTTTTTTAGTTTATATTTGGGCTTTTTATCTTTTTTACTTCAACGAAAGAAACGTTATGCTTTTAAAACTTTGATTATAATTTTCCTAAATCATTTAAGGACAATTTACATGCATTTTAATATGATGACATTTAAGGAAGTTATAAACTACATCAAAGTTTGCATTCTCCATTAAGATATTTATATCAACGTTTATACTGAAAACCTAAAGACCATTGTAGTTGAGAACAAATTATTTTTGTTTACTCAAATAATCTAGTTGTTTATAAGCATTTCTCCTGTATTACCATTCAATATAAAGTATGAATTAAACATAGACAACTCACAATTGTGAGACACATAAACAATTCATTTGGACCTTCCTCTCTTGTTTTAAAACTTCTTTTAGTTTATATTTATGTTTTTCTTTAAGGTTTACCCAAATATGTTTCGCTTTGATTACACCATTGTGTTAAGGTTATGCATATTAACCTTACGCCTTTAATCTTATGCACATTAAGGAGATTATGCATGCACCGACATAGGGCTCTGAGTGTCTGGAACGTATGTCCTAACCTCTGATTACGTAGAAATAAGTTCCACAGTATTGTTTGTAACATGAATACCTTCAAGCGTTGTCATCAAGCAGTTATGCAATTTTTAATGACGAAAAATAGGAAAACTGGAGAGATTCATTATTAAATGCAAAATGTGGGTCATTGAGTGTAAGTCACGCAGATCAGTATACCGATGCTGTAGCGATTTTCTTAAAAGATGAAGTGGTATGGAAGACAGGTAACGACCTGGTCAAGCGAGTGTGGTTTTCTTAGTTTTCATCCTGGAAGCAATTGCAGCTGTGGACAGTCTTATGGAGAATAATAGACGAGTAACCATTGGCGAGATATCTGATAAAGTGTCTATGAGCAAAGGTAATGTTCACATAATTCTACATCAAAAGTTGAAATACAGAAAGGTTTGCACGTAATGGATTAGGAAACATCTGACACAGGAACAGAAGAGTTAATTGAGTCACCATCTCGTGAACCTCTGGGATGCTTCTTACAACCTCCAAGGCAAATATGTCTAGCCTATATAGTAATACATATGTTCCATATATATTACTTTTCGCTTTATATACTAACCTACTTCAATACCATTAAACTGCGGTGTCTATGAACAATTACATCACCGCATATCGCAACTCCTCACCTGACAGAATTATAATACACGGTTGCAGCTTGACTGGAATCTTGGTGCGGCAACCGTAACTGACTTTCACTTGTAAAGGAATCGCCCCCCTTTGTTACGGTGATCTAGTGTACCGTACGCAGTTCTATCTGTAGCACGATCCTTCGTGCACGCTTATCTTTATTTCGTATTAAATGTTTGTTAAGTTATAATGTACAGTGTCGACCTTCTTCACTAATGACCACATGTATCTAATTGTCGGAGATGGTGTATAATATTATCGTATTCATCGTACACCCAACATCCGCAAAAATATTTTTCATACTGTTGTACCACTCCCGTTTGGGTGACCATTATATCAAGGCCATTGGGAAGGAAGGGGATTTGGAAAACTGGTCCCCTACCGAAATTCTAGATAAACGTTTCGTCAAAAGAAAATGTCCCAAGTGCGTGTAGGTGCCACCTGCCTAGCTGTATAAGAACATGTTAAAAAAGCGATTCGGTTATAAAACATTTTGTCTAACATTTAACGTTTTCTCTATATTTAGTCATTTCTAGTAAGGAAGATAATAGTTTCATCATTTGTTTAAAATGAATAATTATCATACCTAATCATGCCTTTCATACTGTTGTACCACTCCTGTTTGGGTGACCATAATATCAAAGCCTTTGGCAACTAGGGGAATTTGGGGAATTCGTCTCCCCCCCCCCGAAATTCTAGATGGACGTTTCGTCAAAAGAAAATGTCCCAAGTGCGTGTTGGTGCCACCTGTCTAGCTGTATAAAAACATGTTAAAAAAACGATTCGGTTGTAAAATTTTTTGTCGAAAATTTAACGTTTTCTCTATATTTTGCCATTTTTCGTATGGAAGATAACAGTGTCATCAATTTTTTTAATTATTTGAGTTAAAATGGATCATTGTCATACCTCGTCCAAGCCTTAATACTTTAATTTTGTTGTACTCAAGTATCATTCATAAATAATAATGTCTTTTTTCTTTGGTTCCTCTTAGAAAACAATATCTGGCTAAGATCCTGCCTTATACATGTGTTACATCGACGAAAAAAGAGGTAGCTTCTAAAACTTAGATTATATATTTTTTAAATCATTTAAGGACGTCTTTTTAAAACAATGTCACTTAAGAAAGTTGCAAACTACATAAATATCTGTATTTCCCACTAAGATATTTATATCAAAGTTTATGTTGAAGACCTAAAGACCATTGCAATTGAACCATTGCAGTTCAGATTCAATAATTCCCGCTTACCTAAACAATATAATGATTAATTACATTTCATATACCCTAACATTAAATGTAATTTGTAGATAAAACATAGGGAGCTCAGAAATATCAAACATATGAACGTTTCATAAATTTCTATTATATTTCAAAACCTGTTTCAGTCACAAGAGCATAGGGTAAATAATAAATTTAATTGAGACAGAAATAATTGAATAACTGGTACATCCAAATACTGAACTCACATCTATATTTTCACGCAGTTTTTTCCCAATTCTAAACCAATTGTTTCTTATACAAAGAATTGGAAATAAACTTTTTTCTTGATGACAGCAAAAACTAACTTGACTTTAGGGCTTGAGGATAATTAGATCATCACTTGTTAACACTTTACCTTAGGGTACACCTTGTTATACTGTTTCGTTACAAATAAAGAAAAGATTTTAATCTCAGATCAAGATCGATTTCTTTTTCTTCGTCAAATACTCATTTAATTCCTTAAATTAACAATTACACAGTAATTGTGTTTTCGTTTACTTTCTTTTAGAAAGCTTTGCAATCTTCCTTTCGGTGGGTAGTAAAACAAAAATTTCAGTTAATTTGATCAGCCGCATTGGTCAGCCTTTCTTTGCATTTAATTAAACAGCGAAGCATTTAATTTAAGGAATTTATCAGATAAATAATACTGGACAGCTTCATGCCTTCATACAAAAACATTTGGAAATAGTTTCAATGAAAATATTTTCCGCGTAAGTAATAACGGACATTTTTTCTCATGCCATTGCTGGTTAAGGATATTATACCTCCTATAGGAAATTGGTGCTTGCTGAAAGTGTGTCAGTTTCAGCCAATAATAAGTTTTTAAATATGCCTTTTTTTTCTTTCTCTCTCTGTCTGTCTATATATATATATATATATATATATATATATATATATATATATATATATATATATATATATATATATATATATATATGGGTCCTGGATGGCTTGAGCACACAATTAACCACTCAGATTTACAAATACAAACATTTAATTGAAATATATATGTAAGTTAAACATCAAAGCCCGTCTGACTTAACATCTCATAATAATCGTCAACAAAAAAAAGGAGAAAGCTCATGTGACGTCTGCACTTAACGACCGTGCTCGTGTACTTCTCACTTCCGTCTATCTGCATTCCACTGAACAGAGTTGTTGTTGCCAAACTGCAAAAGGAAAACTTCGCTCGCTCGGAGCAAATTATCTTCGCTAAACATTGCATAAGTACCACGCCTACATATATATATATATATATATGTGTGTGTGTGTGTGTTTAACACTGCGAAAGTTAATCCGCCGGTCACAAATAATTGTGTATCCCTATTGTTTTTACTTGTCCGGGGTACTGGGCAAGGAAAATCATAGAGAACTAGACTAATATTAGATGTTGCAGTCCTGGCACGTTGAAGAGAACAGTATACATCGGAGTAGAACTTTCATTTTATTTTATTTAAGAGAATTTCATGTGTTTCACAGTCAAAGACAGAAGATGAAAGGAACATCGAAAGACTTGCTGGAACAAGGTTAGTCCCCAGAGGAAGACGCAGATAAGAACTACCAAGTTTAAGTAGCTTAGTTTGCGCTATTAACTAGAAAAGGTTGCTGATTGGGTGGGAAAACTCAGCCATTTGCCAGCAATAGCTGGAAAATGTGGAGACCTGACAAAAAAATTTCCATCTGTTTAAGAGAAAACTTTGGGAAATGGGTTGGAAGAATTTTAGGTTGAGGACACGCTTTTAAATAAGACATTTTGCAGCAGGAAAAATAGATTTTAAGGAGTTAGAATGGGAGAGGAGGATTTTCATGAGATAGTAAAGCGCAATGATTTTGATATATTACACACACACACACACACACACACACACACACATATATATATATATATATATATATATATATATATATATATATATATATATATATATATATATATATAATTCTTTGTATGCAGTGTTAATAAAAACGCTGACTAAAAGGTACCTGGAGATAGACAGGAAGTGCAGATTATTGGACTATTGGACACAGATCACTTAACATATAAATGGGTGTAAAAGCCATTACTTTTCCGTGAACTATCTCCATTGACGTGCGGACTTGTTGGAAGTGTCTCTGATAATAGGTATTGTAACAAGAAATATTAGGAAAAGCCTGGGTGAACCTAAGACAACCCATAGCTCTGAAGACCCTGGCCGGAGAAATAAAAGAATAATGACCTCACATGAAGCCGGGTAGCAAAGGAAACTACCTAAAAGGTGAATGATCCTAATGAGGAGCAAAGAAATGAATGAGAGAAAGGGGAGAGAAACCTCACTTGGAGTTTTCTTTGTGGGAAGAAATGAGTTCGGACAATAATACTAGCCGTGGAGAACAAACACTTGCTGTACCGTTCCTGTAATGATCTAACTTTGCTTCATGTTGTCTGACTGACGTAGTATATTCATTTTGAGAGATATTTTTCCAGTGTAGGTGGTTATGCCTTTGACAGTCTTTTTATTTTATGTTTAATAACTTACTTCTTTTTGTTCAAAAATCACGTCAGTTCTTTTTACTTTATGAGTAATTTAAGAGCCACCGAGTTATCCCTGTTTCTTTTAAGAAATAATTCTAAAGATGTTGGTTAACAACACGGGTTTTTAGATTAAGAGTTTAGAAAGATCTTTCGATCTTCTGTAGATGTGGATCTTCTCTAAACAAAATGTTGCCTGTGAAGTATCAATCACGCAACATTTTGATTGTACTTGATTTGCCATCACATTTAGTTATTTTCTATATTTTAAATGTGATAAACATTTAAATACTATGAGAAAACATTTCCAATTATTTTATTTGCAGCCTCTATGAGTTCTGTCTTTAAGCCTCGATTTAAGGGGAAATTTCGGGACCGGTGTCTGTATTCTTATATTTGATATAATACCCATCGTAATAATCATATTAATCCTAAAAAGTGCAAAATTTTCAAATGTTAAAGCCACAGTAAAATTATTTTTTTACTGTCCCAATACCTAACTGCAGAGGAGAAAGACCCTTTTTCTTAATTAAAAAGATTTAGGTTCTTCATTAAAACTCTTGATTAGCACTTAGAATATTGTTTCATCTGTATTAGAATCTGGTAGCCGTTCGGAATCGTCTTTAAGTCGTAGGTCACGGTCTTATTAGCTCTCCTGTAGCAAAACATCAGACTATAGCGCTTCCAACCAGCCAACCAACCACCAGAATCTGGTATAAAACAAAAACTTTAGTGGTTGAAAATTTTCCATTTTTAGTTCATAATACTTTAAAAATTTAAATACTGAAGATTACTACAAAGCAATATGTAAAATATTAAATACTACAAAGCAAAAATGTTCCAAACCAAAACGTCTTGTTTGATTTAGAATATCCTGATATTTTTTAACAATTTCAAAAATAGTAAGAACCGAAATAACTTCACCCACCATAACCAAATTAACTAAATCCCAGAAAATTATGAGAACAAAAACTAAATGTTCCAAACCAAAACATCTTGTTTGATTTAAAATATCCTGATACTTTTTAACAATTTCAAAAATAGTAAGAACCGAAATAACTACACCCACCATAACTAAATTACTAAATCCCAGAAGATAATAAGAAAAAAAATTACTTACTAAATCCCAGAAAAATGATAAGAACGAACCTGACCTAGGCGATTGTAAACCAAACAGCTAAGATGCAAATCTCTGGAATAATGTCGGGTACTAACGTCAGAAATAACGTGCACCAATGGGGTGCAAGAACACATTAGAGCTGCCATACCCAACCACCAAAGTCAGGGCAAACACACCAACTCACTCATCGTCCCGTAAAATCGCCAAATTTGGCGACAAAAAAAACGGCTTCTATAATGCATCTGTACCCAATAGGAAAATTGAATCAGGTAATTGCTTACCTTTTTTATCCTTTTGAATTTGACATGCAGGATCTGTAGAAACCGAAATGATGAATGAAAACAGAAGTCTATTGTCGAATAAAACTGTCTTTAATGATGAAGCACACCACGATGAATTGAAGGTACACAAAATGAATTTAGAATTTAGAATTAGGTTTTAAATACGTTTGCCGCTGAAATAAGAATAGAATACAAGCAAATATGAATAAAATTACGCGCATATCAGAATAACAAACTGACATTTTCCCTTGGCCTTGTATACTAAAAATAAAATAAAAACGTTACATGGTGATGCCATCTATTGAAAGAGGAAAACAATTAGAATAGAAACTATACAAAACAAAAATAAAACAACTATTATGAATTAGTAAATAATTAAAATTAAATAGTAAGTCTTTTATGAAGACTGAACCTTATTAAACTATAATTAAAAGTTTGACACAAATTCTTCAATTTCACTTTAATAAAATCTAAACGTTTCTATAAAATTTACTGCATTTTCCTCTTTGTAAAGTCTTATGTGCCCATAAATTCATATGTGTTGCCAGCACGAGTGAAAAAAAACAGCTTTCTTTTCCATCCATCCTGACGATATACCTTCAACTGCATCATCAGTTTTATATTAATAACCGATTTTGCCTATTGTGAAAGATAGTGTTTTAACTACGTTAAAAGAGACGTCTAGTTCGATTGCCATCTGTTTCAATCAGTAGCGTTATTGCATAGGGACGTCTTCCTTCCCTATCAACTCAGCTTTTCTATCAGTCTTAATTCTACGTGTGACGTTTCCTCCCCTAGACAGAAAACTGTGGGGCAATTGAAAGTATCGGCAGTCGTAGACTGAAGTGATGCATCTTGGCAATGAACCATCAATCTCTATTTCTTTGCCGGATATCGAAAACTATCCAATCAATGAATGATAATGAATATAACTCTCTTTTATTTCTTTGCTTGCCTTCCTACGTTTAACAATGGCGTTTTATCACTAGTTATCGCTTTCTGGAGAAAAAATGGAATAAGTGCGAAATACATTAAATGAACTATCGTTTGATATGGGGGAATGAATTGGTTAAATTTGTTGGAAATATCGTACTGATTTATTTTATATTTATTTCGTTTTATTATTACTCTGATTTATGAGCTAATTACTCTCGACTAAGGACAAACGTAGAAAATTTTAACTATTATCATATTCCTTATATATATATATATATATATATATATATATATATATATATATATGCAATAAGGCTTTTTGTCTCATGACGAAGGGGGGTTCAAGGTTTTTTTCACCACCCTGCAGTCGTGGAACCTCGCGATGAGGACGTAATGAAGAAACTCGAAAATGCAATCTAACTTCGTTTATTCAACGACATATCATGAAAACTTATGCAAAACTCTATCAATATCAAAACTCCTTTGAAACTGTGTCAAAAATAACTATCGGAAAACTCTATCGAAACTATGAGGGAACTCTAGACATTTTCCTTAGACAGTCATTTGTGCCGACCAATCAGCTGTTACCTGAAGTCACATGGGTGATGTAACCGACGCGTTAGAAATCTATTTTTAGATATGAAACCAGAAGGGTTTCTACTTGCGAACATTCCAGAATATTCAGTATGGTTCCACGAGAAGAATTACCGGGAAAATAGAATCTTAAGCCGAAAGTGATAAAAAAAATATCATTTCCACACACACACACACACACACACACACACACATATATATATATATATATATATATATATATATATATATATATATATATATATATATTTATATATATATATTATATATATATATTATTTTATCCCTTATATCTTTATTTATATATATTTAATATAGACTTTTGATATGTTTTAAGGCATATTCGTTAATTTCTATTCATAAAATTAATTTTTGGGGTTCTTCGTAATTTCAGTGAACACAATTTTCTTTTATGGTTGAGGCTTTAGGCAAAAGAGCTGCCGACTAATAAAATATTGTAAATAATGCTTCCGCTATTTTATCAACTTACAATATAATACAAGTACTTATTACTTTGTCATTTGGCAAAAATACAATGGAAGATTTAAAATGTAATACAAGTACCTAAGCTGAGGTATTATCTTTAAGTCAAAAAATATAAATTTATAGATTTTTTTCAGTCTATTGGTCCAGGGGGAATTTAACCCGAAATCCCACTGTTGTCTACGCCACTATCCTCTTTCTATAAGCATTATTGGCTATTTTAAGTCTTTGCTTTCTCTTATTACGTTTTATCACAGATTATCTATTTCTTTTAAAAAATGAGAAGATAAATACGTACACTGAACTGGTATTAGGTATGAATGAAAGAATCCATGGTTAACTTTGCTGAAAGTAGTCTGTGACTAGTGGCATCACTTTCTGAAAAAAAAATGCAAGAAAAATAAATACATATAGTGAATTGATATTAGGTCTGGGTGAATGAATCAATGATTAACTTTGATGAAAGTAACCTGTGACTAGTCGTATCCCTTTCTGAAAAAAATACAAGAAAATTAAATACATATAGTGAATTGGTATTAGGTCTGGGTGAATGAATCAATGATTAACTTTGATGAAAGTAACCTGTGACTAGTCGTATCCCTTTCTGAAAAAAATACAAGAAAATTAAATACATATAGTGAATTGATATTAAGTCTGAGTGAATGAATCAATGATTAACATTGCTGAAAGTAACCTGTGACTGGTCGTATCAGTTTCTGAAAAAAATACAAGACATATAAATGCATATAGTGAACTAGTATTAGGTGTGAATGAAAGAATCAGTAGTTCATTTTGCTGAAAGTACTCTGTGACGGGTGGCATCACTTTCTGAAAAAAGGCAAGAAAAATAAATACATATAGTAAATTGATATTCTGTCTGGGTGAATGAATCAATGATCAACTTTGCTGTAAGTACCTGTGACTAGTCTATTACTTTCTAAAAAAAAATACAACATATATAAATGCATATAGTAAACTGGTATTAGGTATGAATGAAAGAATCAATGCTTAATTTTACTGAAAGTAGTCTGTGACTGGTGGCATCACTTTCTGAAATAAAATGCAAGAAAATTAAATACATATAGTGAATTGATATTAGGTCTGGGTGAATGAATCAATGATTAACTTTGCTGAAAAAAACCTGTGACTGGTAGTATCATTTTCTGAAATAAAATGCAAGAAAATTAAATACATATAGTGAATTGATATTAGGTCTGGGTGAATGAATCAATGATTAACTTTGCTGAAAAAAACCTGTGACTAGTCTATCACTTTCTGAAATCAAATACAAGAAAATTAAATACATATAGTGAATTGATATTAGGTCTAAGTGAATGAATCAATGATTAACTTTGCTGAAAAAACCTGTGACTAGTCTATCACTTTCTGAAATCAAATACAAGAAAATTAAATACATATAGTGAATTGATATTAGGTCTAAGTGAATGAATCAATGATTAACTTTGCTGAAAGTACTCTGTGACTGGTGGCATCACTTTCTGAAAAAAAAATGCAAGAAAAATAAATACATATAGTGAATAAGGCGATTTCATGCAGTAGGGCAAATTTTCAAATTATGACAATTCTGGCTTTAGTTTCAAATGGAAGGGCACTTTATTGTTTGTCTATTGGCTGTTGTAAACATGAAAATGAATGAGAAGGACATTATAGTAGTTCGTGATGTTGCGACAAACTGCCTTATTGATATTAGGTCTGAGTGAATGAATCATTGATTAACTTTGCTAAAATGAACCTGTGACTAGTCTAGCACTTTCTGAAAAAAAAATGCCAGAAAATTAAATACATATAGTGTATTGATATTAGGTCTGAGTGAATGAATCAATGATTAACATTGCTGCAAGTAAACTGTGACTAGTCGTATCACTTCCTGAAAAAAATACAAGATATATAAATGTATATAGTGAACTGGTATTAGGTGTGAATGAAAGAATCAATAGTTAATTATGCTGAAAGTACTCTGTGACTGGTGGCATCACTTTCTGAAAAAAAAATGCAAGAAAAATAATGAATATAGTGAATTGATATTAAGTCTGGGTGAATGAAACAATGATTAACTTTGTTGAAAGTAACCTGTGACTAGTCTATCACTTTCTAAAAAAAATACAAGATATATAAATGCATATAGTGGACTGGAATTATGTATGAATGAAAGAATCAATAGCTAATTTTGCTGAAAGTACTCAGTGACTAGTGGCATCACTTTCTGAAAAAAAAATCCAAGAAAAATAAATACATATAGTGTATTGATATTAGGTCTGAATGAATGAATCAATGATTAACTTTGTTGAAAGTAACCTGTGACTAGTCGTATCACTTTCTAAAATAATACAAGACAATTAAATACATATAGTGAATTGATATTAGGTCTGAGTGAATGAATCAATGATTAACTTTGCTGAAAAAACCTGTGACTAGTCTATCACTTTCTGAAATCAAATACAAGAAAATTAAATACATATAGTGAATTGATATTAGGTCTAAGTGAATGAATCAATGATTAACTTTGCTGAAAGTACTCTGTGACTGGTGGCATCACTTTCTGAAAAAAAAATGCAAGAAAAATAAATACATATAGTGAATAAGGCGATTTCATGCAGTAGGGCAAATTTTCAAATTATGACAATTCTGGCTTTAGTTTCAAATGGAAGGGCACTTTATTGTTTGTCTATTGGCTGTTGTAAACATGAAAATGAATGAGAAGGACATTATAGTAGTTCGTGATGTTGCGACAAACTGCCTTATTGATATTAGGTCTGAGTGAATGAATCATTGATTAACTTTGCTAAAATGAACCTGTGACTAGTCTAGCACTTTCTGAAAAAAAAATCCAAGAAAAATAAATACATATAGTGTATTGATATTAGGTCTGAGTGAATGAATCAATGATTAACATTGCTGCAAGTAAACTGTGACTAGTCGTATCACTTCCTGAAAAAAATACAAGATATATAAATGTATATAGTGAACTGGTATTAGGTGTGAATGAAAGAATCAATAGTTAATTATGCTGAAAGTACTCTGTGACTGGTGGCATCACTTTCTGAAAAAAAATGCAAGAAAAATAATGAATATAGTGAATTGATATTAAGTCTGGGTGAATGAAACAATGATTAACTTTGTTGTGAAAGTAACCTGTGACTAGTCTATCACTTTCTAAAAAAAATACAAGATATATAAATGCATATAGTGGACTGGAATTAGGTATGAATGAAAGAATCAATAGCTAATTTTGCTGAAAGTACTCAGTGACTAGTGGCATCACTTTCTGAAAAAAAAATCCAAGAAAAATAAATACATATAGTGTATTGATATTAGGTCTGGATGAATGAATCAATGATTAACTTTGTTGAAAGTAACCTGTGACTGGTCGTATCACTTTCTGAAATCAAATACAAGAAAATTAAATACATATAGTGAATTGATATTAGGTCTGGGTGAATGAATCAATGATTAACTTTGCTGAAAAAAACCTGTGACTAGTCTATCACTTTCTGAAATCAAATACAAGAAAATTAAATACATATAGTGAATTGATATTAGGTCTAAGTGAATGAATCAATGATTAACTTTGCTGAAAGTACTCTGTGACTGGTGGCATCACTTTCTGAAAAAAAAATGCAAGAAAAATAAATACATATAGTGAATAAGGCGATTTCATGCAGTAGGGCAAATTTTCAAATTATGACAATTCTGGCTTTAGTTTCAAATGGAAGGGCACTTTATTGTTTGTCTATTGGCTGTTGTAAACATGAAAATGAATGAGAAGGACATTATAGTAGTTCGTGATGTTGCGACAAACTGCCTTATTGATATTAGGTCTGAGTGAATGAATCATTGATTAACTTTGCTAAAATGAACCTGTGACTAGTCTAGCACTTTCTGAAAAAAATGCCAGAAAATTAAATACATATAGTGAATTGATATTAGGTCTAAGTGAATGAATCAATGATTAACATTGCTGCAAGTAAACTGTGACTAGTCGTATCACTTCCTGAAAAAAATACAAGATATATAAATGTATATAGTGAACTGGTATTAGGTGTGAATGAAAGAATCAATAGTTAATTATGCTGAAAGTACTCTGTGACTGGTGGCATCACTTTTCTGAAAAAAAAAATGCAAGAAAAATAATGAATATAGTGAATTGATATTAAGTCTGGGTGAATGAAACAATGATTAACTTTGTTGAAAGTAACCTGTGACTAGTCTATCACTTTCTAAAAAAAATACAAGATATATAAATGCATATAGTGGACTGGAATTATGTATGAATGAAAGAATCAATAGCTAATTTTGCTGAAAGTACTCAGTGACTAGTGGCATCACTTTCTGAAAAAAATCCAAGAAAAATAAATACATATTAGTGTATTGATATTAGGTCTGGGTGAATGAATCAATGATTAACTTTGCTGAAAAAAACCTGTGACTAGTCGTATCACTTTCTAAAATAATACAAGACAATTAAATACATATAGTGAATTGATATTAGGTCTGAGTGAATGAATCAATGATTAACTTTGCTGAAAAAACCTGTGACTAGTCTATCACTTTCTGAAATCAAATACAAGAAAATTAAATACATATAGTGAATTGATATTAGGTCTAAGTGAATGAATCAATGATTAACTTTGCTGAAAGTACTCTGTGACTGGTGGCATCACTTTCTGAAAAAAAAATGCAAGAAAAATAAATACATATAGTGAATAAGGCGATTTCATGCAGTAGGGCAAATTTTCAAATTATGACAATTCTGGCTTTAGTTTCAAATGGAAGGGCACTTTATTGTTTGTCTATTGGCTGTTGTAAACATGAAAATGAATGAGAAGGACATTATAGTAGTTCGTGATGTTGCGACAAACTGCCTTATTGATATTAGGTCTGAGTGAATGAATCATTGATTAACTTTGCTAAAATGAACCTGTGACTAGTCTAGCACTTTCTGAAAAAAAATGCCAGAAAATTAAATACATATAGTGAATTGATATTAGTCTAAGTGAATGAATCAATGATTAACATTGCTGCAAGTAAACTGTGACTAGTCGTATCACTTCCTGAAAAAATACAAGATATATAAATGTATATAGTGAACTGGTATTAGGTGTGAATGAAAGAATCAATAGTTAATTATGCTGAAAGTACTCTGTGACTGGTGGCATCACTTTCTGAAAAAAAATGCAAGAAAAATAATGAATATAGTGAATTGATATTAAGTCTGGGTGAATGAAACAATGATTAACTTTGTTGAAAGTAACCTGTGACTAGTCTATCACTTTCTAAAAAAAATACAAGATATATAAATGCATATAGTGGACTGGAATTATGTATGAATGAAAGAATCAATAGCTAATTTTGCTGAAAGTACTCAGTGACTAGTGGCATCCCTTTCTGAAAAAAAAAATCCAAGAAAAATAAATACATATAGTGTATTGATATTAGGTCTGGGTGAATGAATCAATGATTAACTTTGCTGAAAAAAACCTGTGACTAGTCGTATCACTTTCTAAAATAATACAAGACAATTAAATACATATAGTGAATTGATATTAGGTCTGAGTGAATGAATCAATGATTAACTTTGCTGAAAAAACCTGTGACTAGTCTATCACTTTCTGAAATCAAATACAAGAAAATTAAATACATATAGTGAATTGATATTAGGTCTAAGTGAATGAATCAATGATTAACTTTGCTGAAAGTACTCTGTGACTGGTGGCATCACTTTCTGAAAAAAAAAATGCAAGAAAAATAAATACATATAGTGAATAAGGCGATTTCATGCAGTAGGGCAAATTTTCAAATTATGACAATTCTGGCTTTAGTTTCAAATGGAAGGGCACTTTATTGTTTGTCTATTGGCTGTTGTAAACATGAAAATGAATGAGAAGGACATTATAGTAGTTCGTGATGTTGCGACAAACTGCCTTATTGATATTAGGTCTGAGTGAATGAATCATTAATTAACTTTGCTAAAATGAACCTGTGACTAGTCTAGCACTTTCTGAAAAAAAATGCCAGAAAATTAAATACCTATAGTGTATTGATATTAGGTCTGAGTGAATGAATCAATGATTAACATTGCTGCAAGTAAACTGTGACTAGTCGTATCACTTCCTGAAAAAAATACAAGATATATAAATGTATATAGTGAACTGGTATTAGGTGTGAATGAAAGAATCAATAGTTAATTATGCTGAAAGTACTCTGTGACTGGTGGCATCACTTTCTGAAAAAAAAAATGCAAGAAAAATAATGAATATAGTGAATTGATATTAAGTCTGGGTGAATGAAACAATGATTAACTTTGTTGAAAGTAACCTGTGACTAGTCTATCACTTTCTAAAAAAAATACAAGATATATAAATGCATATAGTGGACTGGAATTAGGTATGAATGAAAGAATCAATAGCTAATTTTGCTGAAAGTACTCAGTGACTAGTGGCATCACTTTCTGAAAAAAAAATCCAAGAAAAATAAATACATATAGTGTATTGATATTAGGTCTGGGTGAATGAATCAATGATTAACTTTACTAAAAGTAACCTGTGACTGGTAGTATCATTTTCTGAAAAAAAAATCCAAGAAAAATAAATACATATAGTGTATTGATATTAGGTCTGGATGAATGAATCAATGATTAACTTTGTTGAAAAAAAACCTGTGACTAGTCGTATCACTTTCTAAAATAATACAAGACAATTAAATACATATAGTGAATTGATATTAGGTCTAAGTGAATGAATCAATGATTAACTTTGCTGAAAGTACTCTGTGACTGGTGGCATCACTTTCTGAAAAAAAATTGCAAGAAAATAAATACATATAGTGAATAAGCGATTTCATGCAGTAGGGCAAATTTTCAATTTATGACAATTCTATCTTTAGTTTCAAACGGAAGGGCAGTTTATTGTTTGTCTATTGGCTGTTGTAAACATGAAAATGAATGAGAAGGACATTACAGAATTATCGTGATGTTGAGACAAACTGCCTTATTGATATTAGGTCTGAGTGAATGAATCATTAATTAACTTTGCTAAAATGAACCTGTGACTAGTCTAGCACTTTCTGAAAAAAAATGCCAGAAAATTAAATACCTATAGTGTATTGATATTAGGTCTGAGTGAATGAATCAATGATTAACATTGCTGCAAGTAAACTGTGACTAGTCGTATCACTTCCTGAAAAAAATACAAGATATATAAATGTATATAGTGAACTGGTATTAGGTGTGAATGAAAAATCAATAGTTAATTATGCTGAAAGTACTCTGTGACTGGTGGCATCACTTTCTGAAAAAAAATGCAAGAAAAATAATGAATAGTGAATTGATATTAAGTCTGGGTGAATGAAACAATGATTAACTTTGTTGAAAGTAACCTGTGACTAGTCTATCACTTTCTAAAAAAAATACAAGATATATAAATGCATATAGTGGACTGGAATTAGGTATGAATGAAAGAATCAATAGCTAATTTTGCTGAAAGTACTCAGTGACTAGTGGCATCACTTTTCTGAAAAAAAAATCCAAGAAAAATAAATACATATAGTGTATTGATATTAGGTCTGGATGAATGAATCAATGATTAACTTTACTAAAAAAACCTGTGACTAGTCTATCACTTCTGAAATCAAATACAAGACAATTAAATACATATAGTGAATTGATATTAGGTCTGAGTGAATGAATCAATGATTAACTTTGCTGAAAAAACCTGTGACTAGTCTATCACTTTCTGAAATCAAATACAAGAAAATTAAATACATATAGTGAATTGATTAGGTCTAAGTGAATGAATCAATGATTAACTTTGCTGAAAGTACTCTGTGACTGGTGGCATCACTTTCTGAAAAAAATGCAAGAAAAATAAACATATAGTGAATAAGGTATTATGCAGTAGGGCAAATTTTCAAATTTACAATTCTGGCTTTAGTTTCAAATAAGGGCACTTATTGTTTGTCTATTGGCTGTTGAAAACATGAAAATGAATGAGAAGGGCATTATAGCAGTTCTATGTTGCGACAAACTGCCTATTGATATTTCTGAGTGAATGAATCATTAATTAACTTTGCTAATGAACCTGTGACTAGTCTAGCACTTTCTGAAAAAAATGCCAGAAAATTAAATACATATAGTGTATTGATATTAGGTCTGAGTGAATGAATCAATGATTAACATTGCTGCAAGTAAACTTGACTAGTCGTATCACTTCCTGAAAAAAATACAAGATATAAAATGTATATAGTGAACTGGTATTAGTGTGAATGAAAGAATCAATAGTTAATTATGCTGAAAGTACTCTGTGACTGGTGCATCACTTTCTGAAAAAAAAATGCAAGAAAAATAATGATATATTGAATTGATATTAAGTCTGGGTGAATGAAACAATGATTAACTTTGTTGAAAGTAACCTGTGACTAGTCTATCACTTTCTAAAAAATACAAGATATATAAATGCATATAGTGGACTGGAATTATGTATGAATGAAAGAATCAATAGCTAATTTTGCTGAAAGTACTCAGTGACTAGTGGCATCACTTTCTGAAAAAAAAATCCAAGAAAAATAAATACATATAGTGTATTGATATTAGGTCTGGGTGAATGAATCAATGATTAACTTTACTAAAAGTAACCTGTGACTGGTAGTATCATTTTCTGAAAAAAAAATCCAAGAAAAATAAATACATATAGTGTATTGATATTAGGTCTGGATGAATGAATCAATGATTAACTTTGTTGAAAGTAACCTGTGACTGGTCGTATCACTTTCTGAAAAAATACAAGGTGAATAAATACATATACAGAACTGGTATTAGGTATGGGAGAATGAATCAATGGTTAATTTTGCTGAAAGTACTCTGTGACTGGTAGCATCACTT
Organism: Pardosa pseudoannulata; assembly: GCA_032207245.1. Classification (NCBI taxonomy): domain Eukaryota; kingdom Metazoa; phylum Arthropoda; class Arachnida; order Araneae; family Lycosidae; genus Pardosa; species Pardosa pseudoannulata. The sequence goes on from CM063505.1 coordinate 161,469,068, forward strand.
TCTAAAAAAAAAATTGTAAGAAGAATAAATAATATAATGAACTAGCATTACGTCTGGATGAATGAATCTATGGTTAACTTTGTTGAAAGTACACAGCGACTGGTGGTATCACATTTTGAAAAAATGCAGGATGAACAAGTACATTTAGAGAACTAGTGTTAAATCTAGGTGAATGAATGGTTAACTTTGCTGAAAGTACTCTACTGGTTTATACTTTTGTGGCTCATGTATTTTGACAAATGAAAGATCGGAACTTCGTACTTCCCGTACATTTTTTATTCTATTGTAAAACATACTAAAATAAGATTATAATAACTATGTACAAGTTGTAAGGTTAAACATAAAAACTAACCAGTCTATGCTGTTGATATATATTTGTTTTTGAACAACAGTCATATGTTGCCACCTTCTTAAACAATAATTTTACGGAAACAAACATGAAAAGAATGTACTAGTTAGATTTTATTTTTATTATATTGTTCCTAAGATTTATGTCCTAATATTGTCTTATGTGTCTTTTAATATTCACCAGTACCATTTTCGCAATATTTTTCATGAAAAAATCATAAAGATCCTAAATACATACTTTTTTAATTTCACATTTAAAACGCATTGCAACCTACCTTGAAGTATGTTTAGATTATATATTATGTTTAGATTTTATTACTAAATTGACTCAAGTGTATCTCAAGGCAAAAATCGATGTTTCTCTCTTTTATTCCGTTTCCAAGTACTCAAATGGATTTTCTTTCTTTTTTTCCTTCTTTCTTTTGAATTTTCGAATAAAATGACAAAGTTTAATCAGATCTGGATGTTTTAAGGCAGATTTGTTAATTGCTTTTCATAAAATTAATGTGAGTCTGCGTCCAGCCATAGGCATTATTGTAGAAAATATGTACCTGTACTTAATTTTCCAGTTTCTGTATTAAGATTAAAATTAATATCGAAATTAATACATTACTTTCTATTATATGCTATTATATTGACCGGCATATAGCCCGTCATATGACGGGAACAGTAAAATTTTTATTTTTCTAGAATTGTAAAGTACCCTATAAGGCAGGTAAAAAATGGGTTGTTTTAGCTGAGAATTATCTAGTACACTCTCAATAATTTGTTTATCTTTATTGACCGCATGTTAGTTGCCAACTTCAATTTATCTTGTCATATTACGTGAAGAGCAGAGGTTTTAATATGGACAGTGATTATTTGGCGGTATATATGAATGATGTCCAAAATTTAGCAAATCTATTGCAAACAGTGTGGTTATGTATAAAGAACAAACATGTAAACGAACAAACTTCGCCATTTTCAAAGATATGTAACTCAAACGCTAGATATTTATTAGTCCGTGAAATAGACTCCTAGACTTTTTTATGAAAAGAATTTGTTGTTAATACCGGTGATAAAATTTCATTGCAACAAAAAATAATCGATGATTAAATTTAATTATTTCTTCGTTATTTTGAATTTTGGAATTAAATGACAAAGTTTAATCAGATCTGTATGTTTTAAGGCAGATTTGTTAATTGCTTTTTACAAAATTAATGTGAGTCTGCATCCAGCCATAGGCATTATTGTAGAAAATATGTACATGTACTTAATTTTCCAGTTTCTGTATTAAAATTAAAACTAATATCGAAATTAAAACTTTACTTATATTGATGTTACATACATTGTCGTTTTAGAACAACATTCATATGTTGCCAACTTCTTAAACAATAGTTTTAGTGGTTTGGTTTTGGAGTGTTACGGTCTATTTTTTGCAACATGAGGGTTAATGAGATTGGGACCTACTGCTTAAAGCCGATTCCGAACGGCTAGGAACATCCATGCCATAGTGGGATTCGAATCCACGAACTCCGGTCCCGAAGGCCAGCACCCTAACCATTCGACCATCGTTTGGCGAAACGAACATGAAAAGAATGAACTAGTTATATTTTTTTTTATTATGTTATTCCCAAGATTTATGTCCAAATTACTCTTGTCAAAGGTTCGAACTAGATTAATTTAACCACGGGGAAGAAAGATGAAATCCAGAAATTGACACCATGTACAGTGGACTCGCGGTTAATGTTATCAATCGCTTACTGTTATCGAAATCACTTGGTCCCAATTTTCTCTATTCATTTGTATGTTAAAATTATCGTTTTAAGTCATCGTTACATCAGTTAATGTTATCAGTTTTCGAACCTCATTTTAACTGGCGAAGGAATATTCACAATATATTTAGAAGGAACCCATTCTTTTCTTTCCCTTCGCTGTTGTTTGAATTTCCGAGAATTCTCCTCTTCAAACTAGGGAAACACGCTCCTGGAATTTTTCAGAAATGCGCATACCCTGCTGATGGTCAGTGGTTGTCAGATAAGCAGAAGGTAACACATTCTAATCGGAACTGAGAAGGAGCGTATTCACATTTTATGCCTCACTCGCTTAACATTAAAACATAAGATCGAAATTTTAAATCGCTATGACAGGTTGATTACGATTACGAACAATTTATCAATAAGCTTCTTAGAAAAAATTGCAGACAGTCAACAATTGATAATTTTTTTTTAATTATGTATACAATTCTTATTTTTCAAAGGATAATATCATCATCAGCATTGGCACGACAGCCCTTTGTGGGCCTGGGCCTTCCTTAGAAGCTTTTCCCAATCTGCCCTTCTCATTGAAGCTGTTCGTTCTGGGCTTATTCTCATTACGTGTCCTGCCTATCTCATCGTTTCTTAGGCCTTTCTTTTGGTCTTTTATTGGAAGGGAGTGCATTAAAAACCCTCAAAGTTGTTCGTTCTGGGCTTATTCTCATTACGTGTCCTGCCCATCTCATTCTATTCAGCTTTATAGATTTGATAACATCATCACTGTTAAAAATCTTATATAATTCAAAATTATATTTTTTTCTCCAGTTGTTGTTTTCAAAGACAGCACCAAAGATGGTTCGCAGGATATTCCTTTCGAAGGTTGCCAACATCCTCTCATCTTTTCTTGTTATACAGTACATAAATATAAGGTGTGTTTTTTCATTTTGTTTTTGAAATTTAGTAAGTGTGAATTAAAGGGGGGGGGTAAATTTATCTAATTTTGCATATCGTTTATTGTTATTAATCGGTTATTGTTATCAAAATCCTGGTGTCCCAAACTGATCATATTAAGCGGAGTGCACTGTATCTTACTGTGAAACGATCCTAAATAATCCAAACAGCAAAGAAAACCAGGATAAAAGTTATTGTTCAATTTTTTCTAATATCTTCTTATGTATCTCTTAATATTCACGAGTACTATTTTAGCAATTTCTTTCCATACTAAAATCAAAAAGATCCTTAATTTAAACAATTTAAATTCATAGTTTTTGAATTCCCCTTTTTAAAACGCGGTGCAACCTGTCTTGAAGTAAAAAAGAATTTATGTTTAGATTTCCTTATGTTTAGATTTTATCAATAAATTGACTCAAGTGCAGCTCAAGGCAAAAATCGATGTTTCTCTCTTTTATTCTGTTACCAAGTACTCAAATGGATTTTCGTTTCTTTTTCTGTTCGTTATTTTGAATTTTGAAAAAAAAATGGTAAATATTAACCAGATCTGGATGATTTAAGACAGATTTGTTAATTGATTTTCATAAAATTAATGTGTGTCTTCCAGCCATAGGAAATGTTGTAGAAAATATGTAGATGTACTTAATTTTCCAGTTTCTGTATTAATTAATATCTAAATTAATACATTACTTTATTATATACTAGCATATAGCCCGTCATATAACGGGTTCAGTAAAATTTTTAATTTTCTAAAATGGTAACGTACCTTTATGGCAGGTAAATAAATAAGTTTGTTTTTTGTTGAATCATCTGGTACACGCTCAATAATTTGTTTATCTTTACTGACCGCATGTTAGTTGCCAACTTTAATTTATCTTGTCATATTACGTGAACAGCAGAGGTTTTAATATGGACAGTGATTATTTGGCGGTATATATGAATAATGTCCAAAATTTAGCAAATCTATTGCAAACTGTGTGGTTATGTATAAAGAACAAACAAGTAAACGAACAAACTTCTTAATTTTCAAAGATATATAACTTAACAGATATTTATTAGTCCATGAAATAAACTCCTAGACTTTTTTATGAATTTGTTGTTAAAACGCGGTGATAAATTTCATTGCGAAAAAATAATCGAATTTATTTAAAATTATCACATATGTTTAATTTTATTTAATACAAATATAAAAAAAATTATTTCTCTCTTTTAAGTTCAGATATAAAACATGAAAATAATGCAGACGATATTTTGAATTTAAAAAAAAATGATTAAATGAGATGATTAAGAATGACGTTAATGTTAGAAAAAAATTACTTTTACCTATTTGCTCTATCCATTCCGGGTACAAGTTTATAAATTCGCGGACAGATGGACAAATAACTTAGACTATTATTATATTTTTTTATTTTTTTTTACGATGATCATCAGTAAGCATTTTTAAGGGCACGAATTTGTTTACTATTTTCTTGTATTTAGATTACATTGTGTTTTAAATAACGTTTATCTAATAATGAAAAAACAATTAAAGTCATTAAAAAACAAATTTGTATTAAATGGACAATAAAATAAAAAAAAGTATAACAAAGATTTTCGAATTTAGTTAAAAGTGCATTTCATAAATAATGAGTTATTTAATGAGACCCGAAAGACAATTTCAGTTCATTTCTCTAGGATTTTACAAATTGTATTTTATTCATAAATCATTATAAAATGTATAAATTTTGTAACACCGATAATTCAGAATCTGATTTGAAAATTCAAATTTCAAAATTTTCTGAAAAACATCCCGCCGGTCAGAATTAAACACAATATTGGATCCCCAACAATTTTTTTTTACCGTGCACCTACTCTCTCCCATAAGAAATAGAGCACAAAAAAAATATTTAACAATAAATAAAACAAAATAATGTCAAAAATTAATTCACATGTTCAATTTTTATTAATAGATATATATAATATTCAAAAGTAAATTAATTTTTTCTAGAAAAGTGTAAACATTTTATTTATAAATTTAAAAAAATATTTTATTTTATTAAATGTCTAACAAAAGTTAATATATAAATATGATTAAACTTTACTTAAAAGTTTTGCTTTCTAGTCTGTAATTTAACAAAATAATCAATTCTTTTATCATAACTAATGAACCAAATCATTTTAATCTACGTAGAAAAGATGTACAATAATTTCTTATACACAACTGTCCAACAGAATAGAAAACTATCTTAATCGAAAATCTTTTCCACAGATCAGTTTTAACGTACCCCAGACATTTATTTTAAGATGTTTTAGCCGAAACACATTGTGTAGTGCTGCCATCTATTGCTCATAATTTCACTTATCTGCTATTATATGTTTTCATTTTAATGATATATTTTTTGCCTAAATTGCCTAAAATGCCCTTTATATGTAATTTAAAATTATTTTTTTCATTAATATAAAAAGTATTTTTTGTTTAAAAAAACTTAAATTACTATAAACTAGTTGTATTTTACATTCATTTATTTAACTTAAGCTTTTATATTTGTATCTGTATATCGATGAAATGCATTAAAAGATGGTTAATGTGTCTGATTTATTTACACTAAAAGTAATGTACTTTTTCACAACAGAAATGAAACCAAATCAAAATTAATAATTTTAAAAATTTCATATTACCTTAGATTTGGATAGTATAACCAGGTATTACTTAAAGATATATTTATGACAGCTAAGACAGAGAAAACTGATAAGTTTAAAAAATTTATACACCAGATTGTATGAATCAAAACTTAATGTCTCATTAATTAGAACTCTTTGATTTATTATAGTTCCTGACAAACTTATTTTTAGAGAAAAATATTAATTTCCCAATTATCTATTATGTGTGCTGTTGATTATAGAACACATTAGTGAAATTAAATAAATTCCTGATCGTAATATATCAAAAAAGACCGTTATTAAGATAAAGATCGTTAAGTCCCAAATAAAGGTATAGTTAACTAAAAAATTATATTGTTTATTGAATCATCAGTGTATGGTTCTACTCCTAAAGAAATAAAATATTTCGGATATAGCACTAAAACATTTTTTTAATATTTGTTTCTGCGAAAGATGGCAGCACATTTGACATAAAGTTGCCACTCGGTTTCGAAAACTATTAATCATGTCTAACTAGCCTAACGGAGAATGGATTACCTATATTTTAAAAGGGTCACAGGGAAAGTAAAGTTTATGCACTGTCCATACCACCACTCTATTCATGTGTAACTGCTGTAACATTTACATGTATAAAATATAGGTTTTCAACCGCATGCTCTTGTTAAAGCTTGTTTTATTTTAACACTTTGACGGACACTTGCGTCTATAGCCGTCAAAGCGAAGTTTACTATGTGGCATGACGGCAGTAGCCGTCTAAAACTAAACGGTCGTTATAAATAGTGAATAAGGAAGGCAACATATTTCTACAATAATTGCATGTCAAAACCTGCACTGTGTCCTGCACCATGCTTTGAAACATGTCATGCCGAAAATGTGTAATAATTATAAAATTATAATAAATTTTTGTCATTTATTTATTTTTGTTTGATTATAAACTAACATTTAGTGTAAAACTCCCAAAAATATTTTGTTGCACACAAAAAAATGCTTATTTGAGTCACTAAACTTGTCATTTACATGTTTAAATTTTTGCTGTTATAACCGCTATCGTCCCATTATTGTCTAGAATCCGCTGACGCCATGACGATTATAGCCGCAACCTAAAGGTGCTGAATTAATCAAAACTAAGTTTATTAAGGCAAAAAGAGTGAAACTATCCTTCTAATATTTTAAAAATTACAAAAACATATAGAGTTAATTTTCTAACTTCTCTTGTTTCTACTGTCCGTCAATATGTTAATATTTGACAAAACCCATTTAAAGTAGCTTGCAACCTACTCTGAAGGAATCTAAAGTATAATTAAAGACTGGGTAAAATAAGTATTACGCCCAATAACTTATTCACAGCAGAGTGGAAATCTATAAATAAAGTCTACTAATTCTTTAAGTTTCTTTTCTTAGCCTGCGGACCCTACAGGAGATCAAACTGTGAAAAAAGCGATTTCATAGCGATTGATAAAAGAAAGTGTAGCTTATTTAGCTGACTTTTGTAGCTGTAAGCCGAATCATTTTGGTGTTTATTTGTTGTTAAAAATCCAGTTATTCCATAATTTTTGAAGCTATGGTATGGAATTAAGAAGATATTTAAAAAATTAAGTTTTTTTTTTATAATTACGACATGTAAATACTCCAAATCAAGACTCAGAAACTCTACAGTATATTACTTTAAAGCAGTTAACACACATACACACATAATCTACCACACTTAGTAAATAGGCAAGTCTATTTAAAAAATGATTCTGCTTAATTTGAACGCCGCCAGTCTCGAGTTATCTTTCAACAACACGGCACTCTACCACAATGGTGAAATAGGCAAGTCTATTATAAAAAATCCTTCTCCTCAATTTGAAAGCCGTCACTCTCGAGTTATCTTTCAAAAAATTGGCACTCTACCACAATGGTGAAATAGGCAAGTTTGTTATAAAAAAAAAAAATGCTTCTCCTCAATTTGAACGTCTTCAGTCTTGAATTATCTTTCAACAAAGATAAAAGAAAGTGTAGCTTATTTAGCTGACTTTTGTAGGCTGTAAGCACAATCATTTTGGTGTTTATTTCTTGCTAGAAATGATTCCAGAATGTTTGAAGCTATGGTATGGAATTAAGAAGATATTTAAAAAATTAAGTTATTTTAGTATTTACGACATGTAAATACTCCAAATCAAGACTCAGTAACTCTACAGTACATTGCTTTAAAGCAGTTACACTCTACAGTATATTGCTTTAAAGCATACACACATACTCTACCACACTGAGGAAATAGGCAAGTCTAGTTTTTAAAAAAAATGATTCTGCTTAATTTGAACGCCGCCAGTCTCGAGTTACCTTTCAAAAAGACGACACTCTATCACAATGGTGAAATAGGCAAATCTATTATAAAAAAAATCCTTCTCCTCAATTTGACAGCCACCAGTCTAACGCCAGTGAAACTATCCTTCTAATATTTTAAAATTTACAAAAACATATAGAGTTAATTTTCGAACTTCACTTATTTCTACTGTACGTCAATTTTTTAAATCTGGAATAATGCAATTTTTAAATTTCTTAATGCATAATTTAAAAGCTATTTATAAGATAGGCTGCTAAATCCAGTCATATTAATCTTAGGCTTAATACATTTTTTCATATTTTATCACTAACTAATGGTCTTTTCTTTATCTACACCATTTATAAATTCTTCTTTCAAAATTTGTTTTTCTGTATTAAGAAATTCAGACTAAAATCTATATTTCTTTCAATATCATTTTTATTTCTTTAAATTGTTTTCATTAATAGTAAATCTAACATACCCCGAACTCAAATTTAAATACGTTAAGAAATTAATCTAAAATTATTTTCTAGGTCGCATTACACAACTTTAGAATGAGGAATTTGCACATGTGGGGGATTCGAACAACTTAGTGTTTTTCTGATAATTTCAGACTCGTAGAATCCAAAAATGTTCTAAGAAATGTAAAAAACTCGGTCCATCATTTAAAAAATTAATTTTAAAGTTAAGCGAAAATCACGTGATATCAAAACGCTCCGTGATTGGTTGTGATGTCATCGTTCATGCAGACCAATATTTTTGTATTGCTTTTAAGCGCGCACTATTTCCCGATTTTATTTTTGCAAGCTCCTGAAATTTTCTAGCTATCAAAATTTATTTTTATTTAAACCTGAAGGTTTATTTTATCGATCTAGATAGCTTAGTTATCTCAATTTGTCATAAATGTCTCTTCTACCTGGATTTACCAAAGGACAATCAGACAACCTCCCGAAAATTGACAGCATGTCAATGTTTTCTTTCTTGGCAAAAAACCTGTATTTTATGGGAGCAAAAATACGAGGAATTAAAACCCAAAGGTATGTAAAATCATTTATATTTTTTTTCCAATTTTACTTAACATATATTAATACTTTATTCATGCTAAACACAGCTCTTTTGTTTGTAAACACAAACAAGTCAAATAAATATACTTATATCATATACACACACATTTGTAGTAGCATCGTTTTTTATAAATAGAGACGGGTGTAATATTAAAATAAAAATTACAGGAGGTATTTATTGTGAGACCGGTCTCATTAGCCTTCGTGTTGCAAAAAGTAGACCGTAGCACTCCAAAACCAAACCAAAACCAAACCAATTCTTAGATATTTTAAATATGATGAAAAGAAATTTAAAATCTTTAAACGGCTTTACTTAATTATTTATACATTTTTAAATAACAATTCAATTTTATTGCCTTTAATATTAATGTCAAATTAAAAAATGTATAAAATTTCTCAAATTAAATTTAATTTTTAAAGTAATATCATTATTAAGTATTTTAAAAATATTATACTTTTTTTCAAATTAGTCACCAATTTAATCGAAAAATATCACTGTGATTTGATACACAAGAAAGTATGCATCACTGAAGAAAATATTTATAATACCTTGAAAATACATAACCTTCCCCTCCCCTGAGTTATTTATTAATGGGAACAAACCAAGTTATAGTCGTTAAAATCCTTTCGTGTTAATAAATCAGGTAAAATATCTTATATCAAATTTTATAACGATAGAAAAAGAAAATTCGATGTTTGATGATATGACTAAAGTCTGTTTCCTTTGAAAACTTTTTAAAAGTACTCAAATATTTTGTAATCATTTCGTAAATTATTTATAAATTCATTGTGTAAGTGTGTGGAAATAAAATCAATAAAAATTACCATCATAAATAAAAACTAGTTTAAAACCTCGAATTATTTCAAAAAATACAATTCGATTATAGATCTTTATCAAATCTATACACTTTACCCTCTGTTGTTTCAACTATATTAGTTATGTTCAGAATGTTTATAAATTTGGTCTGGAAATGCCATATCGGAATCTTCTGGCTCAGTATTAATCCATGGGAAAAGAAAATTCTCTCTGGTCGAAATCTTCTTAAAAAGTTATACTATGTGCTAGAACAGCTCTAGAATTCATATAGATTTTTGGTTTGGAGCACTACGGTCTACTTTTCGCAACACGAGGGCTAATGAGACCAGGAGCTACAGCTTAAAGCCGATTCCGAAAGGCTGCGAACATCTATGCCATAGTGGGATTCGAACCCACGAACTCCGGTACTTAAGCACCCTAACCAATCGGCCATCGTTCGGCCTAAAATTCATATAGAATCATTTAATTATCTTATCATTTTTTGCTTCTCTCCCCCCCCCCTAATTTATGCCTATTAAATGTTCTTATTTGTGTTTAGAAAAGAGTAAACTGAAATTTCTCACAAAAATTTTTTTAAATTTAAAAAAAAATTTAAATTAAATACAATTTTTTAGATTCTTTTTAAAAAGAGGGGGAAGGGAAAAACACCGGAGAATTTGCTGTTTTATCCTTTTATATTTTGCTTAAATCTTTAAGTTTAAAGAATTTGTTTAAAGAAGGTGATTTCCATTCTTTATCAGCCGAAAGTAAATTTATAAATATGTCAATATTTAATGCAAAAATAAAAAAATGTCAAAATTTCAGAGTCCTGAGTACATTAAATAAGATGTGGTGCTTAATCACAATGAAACGATCACAATGACTGCATGTGCCTTTCTGCAATTAAAACCAGCTGGCATATTGTGCTTTAACACCTGATATCAAATAAAGATATAAAAGATACAGATTATAAACACCTGTTGAGTAACATACATTAATTATTATGAATCGGGGTATTAGGCTATTAGTTTGGAGTAATCTAGTGCGAGCCACGTTTTCGGTTTTCTAAGTTTTTTATTCAACGTAACAGTTTAACAACGTAACAAAGGACTGACAACAGAACAATTACATGTACAATTTTTCAACTTCTAAAACGCGCACACAGCGCCATCTGTTGAGATAAAATTATTAGATTACTTGGTTGGAAGATACAACATTAATGCTCTTCACTCATCAGTATTCGGATTGTGTTTCTTGTAATGATCTCATGTTGTATGTATTTTCGTATTCATATTACAATAGAAAACATAAATATTTATTTTATTGCTTTAAAATTATCACATTTTTCTTTTTAGATTAAAAGCGTTACATATATACATTTCTACATTTATATCACAGATAAAATTGCTACGAGCAGGCACGTTAACAGAGTGAAAACTCTTGCATTATCAGCCTTCAAACCGGAAGCTGTACCGACAGGTCCCACGTTATCGCATTGCGATTTGAAAGCTTCCCGCTCGCTTCCTGTGGAGTCGACAGCCACGAAACACAACTGGTACATTTCCCTCGGTACCAGGTCCCGAAAGATGTACTCTCTTCTGTTGTATGGTATCTCTTGCTGTGTTACCACTGTCCCGTTTTGGTTTTTCATGGTCGCTTTAAACCCTGCGACATCTTCGCGTGTAGCAACGTACCACACCACCCTCAGACCGCGGTCTTTAGTTACTTCACTCCCTCGTATTTTAATGTCTGGTTTGATGAGCACGGTAGCTGCGAAGCTTCTTCCCTTGCAAGTCAGTTCGTCTATATCCAGAGATATCACTGGCCGACCAGCCAGGTGATCGGGCAAGTGGCACGAGACGTTCTGCCAGTCGGAAGTGTTGGGTTGGTTGCTCAGCCAAGTCCACAGAGGTCGTAGATGGCAATCGCAGAGTAGTAGGTTGTCTAGAAAAGTAAAGGAAGGTTTGTTACACTGCATGAACTTTCAGTATCTTTTAGAAATTTAACATATTCAAAAGGGAGACGAAGGTGGTGACATGTTTCTTAAAAAAAAAATTTTTTCCGATGCCTACAAAATTTTCTGCGTTTTTTTGAAAATATGCCTATAAAACAGGGCCACAAGAAAGAAAAATATTCAAAGGGTAAGGTTATATTTTTATGCAATACATTTTTGATTTATCGTTCACAGAGAGGTCAGTGGTGTGAACTCCCTGGGCAAAGTCCTCTAGTTCAGAGTTTACTGGCGATTCGTATACATAAAATATGTTGAGATTATATATTTGCATAGTATGCTTTAGAGCAGGGGTAGGCAACGCGGCGCCCGCGGGCGCCATGGCGCCCACGATCGATTTTTAATGCTCCCTCGATGGACTAATGTAAATGTATGATAGCCAGAGCGATTTACTTACTCTTGTCAAACGGCGATATACAGCAAGTAGTCAGTTGAGTTTAGGACATTCAAATGCAAGTTAGTGTTGTTGAAATCCCATCTATTGAAAAAAATCATTATCACATATCCCAAATATAAAATATACTGTTGAGAGTTTAAATTTGAATAACGAAAATTTTACTGCTACATCATATTTAGAAATTATACATAAGCTAATAGAAGAGTTTTCTTCTAGATTTGACGATTTTGCAGCATTAGAACCCGTTCTAAGATTTTTCATAAATCCATTCAATGTTACTGAAGATGATGTCCTTGAATTAGTTTCAGTGTATTTCGAGCTTCATAATATCGAAGACCTAGATTTAGAAATAATAAACTTGCAAAGTGATATTATTTTAAAAGCGCATAGTAATGATAAAATGTTTTGGAATTTAGTCGATGAAAATAAGTATCCTATTTTAAGGAAATGTGCGCTAAAAATTTATTCATATTGTGCAACATACAATTGCGAGTCTTTGTTCTCAAATATGAAAAATTTGAAATCAAAATACCGAACAAAGCTTAATGACTCACATTTAGATAATTGTTTAAAGAACTCTAAATATATACCCAATTATAAGAAAATAGCTGAAAATATGGACACTCAAGTTTCACACTGAACTATATGTATCATTATGTATGACACCAACAAAATAAAGTTATAAAAAATCTGTTTTTTATGCCTATTTATACCTGTTGATTATCTGTAAAATATGCGCCCTCGGTGATTTTCAAATTTAGTATAGCGCCCTTAAGAACAAACAGGTTGCCGACCCCTGCTTTAGAGTGTAATTAAGTACAGAAATAAATGAGACGAAATTGGATGATTAGGTTGCTTTAGTTTGGGCAGAGTAGATATATTAAATATTTTCAAAACACGGTGCAGAGAAATTAAAAAGTAAGCACTATTCAGCAATTTAAATAAGTTTAAGTACAAGGTACAGTAAAAAAACAACAATATATAGATAAGGTGCAAAGACTAAATTTTAAGATTATGGTTTGATTTGGAGCTCTACTGTCTACTTTTTGCAACACGAGAGCAAATGAGACCGGTAACTACTGCTTAAAGCTGATTCCGAACGGCTGCGCACACCCATGCCATTGTGGGATTCGAACCCACGAACTCCGGTACCAAAGGCCAGCACCCTAACTAAATTTTAAGAATTTTTTAGGTTTTATATAAGATTTTTACAGTTTTTATATAAGAGTTAAAGGATTATTATTATTAAATAAGAATGACATCAGAGAGGGGAACAAATTGAGAACTTAAACCGGATCAGATAGAACCGACTACAGACCAATCAGAATGAAGAAGGCAACCAGTGTCAATCTTAAGGTCCCTCCACACTATGGTCCACTGTAAGCCATCACCAACGTCTGGACGGGGTATGGTTTTTTGTGGTCGATGGGGGCAGACGATAAAATAGCCTTGGCGGACGATGGCTTCCGAAGCCGTTTTTCTCCAAAGATCAAAGGCATCCAGATGCGCAACTAAAGTGCGCAGTAGACTCTGGACGAATCCACGTGTTTGGCTCATTTAGTGGTCCAGCGTATGTATTCAACCCGTGAACCATCGTTCAAGGTCCCCATCAGGAAGTGGTGAACAATTGACCATAGTGTGGAGGCTACATTAGAAATCGAACCTCCGAAGAAGGACTGCAAAAAAATAGTGTTTCAATCTGGAGGAGCTGAGAGAAAAGTTCAGGGGTTAGAAACCATATTGCAGGAACCAATCAAAGTTTTAAGTTTAAAGCATAGTAGACGAATAGAAGATAAAGTTACAAGCTAAGATGTGTATGTATATGTATATATATATATATATATATATATATATATATATATATATATATATATATTAATGCACAATTCATAATACAAACGTCTGAACAACTAACAAAGAATGACAATGTAAAACAATTATTGTCTAGGTGAGGGAAATAGAAAGTACGTAAAATTAAGAACTCTTTCATAAAATTTTATCATTTGCAGCCTTAAATACTTTGAGTAGGATTTAACAACCCCCTGACATTTTTTGGCTATAATATTCCTATAAAATAAAATCCAGTTTACAGCAATAAATATTTTTCTCTAATAAATTTATGAAACAATCAAAATGAAGAAATGAAACAAAAAATTGTAGACATTTAAAATAAATTTATATCTGACACTCGAGTAGAATAGAAACAGTCCTGATGAGAAATGTTTTTCTGAATCAACTACCGATTTATTTTACAAAGTTTGGGGAATTTTAGAAATTACAATTTAAAGCAAAAGGGCTTATCTATTTCAAATAATAAATTGCTGTTAAGAGTTACGATTGTTATTTGTTAGGGTTATAAAAAATTTTAAATATTTTATAAAAACTGAAAACTACATATTTTTTTCGAAACAATGCGAATTCAACTTTTTCCTTCTGAACAGAATAATGAAAAACTAAAAGAAGGATTATAAGCTGGATTTCGTTGCTTTTGACTTTTGTTTTTGTTTCCTGTACTAGTTTTCATCCTGTCTTCTTTTAATCAAGAGCACTGAATATTTAAAAACAATAGAGGAATTAAATTTTTCTTTTTTTTATACTGTATACGTCAGTTTCAATTCCTGACTTGTTTACACGATTTCGAAAATGGTATATTCCTTTTTCTAACCGAACTTCAACAGTTAATAAATTTTAATTAACCGATTCTACTGAATGCTTCTATTTTAAGATTACTACACCCAAGATTTTAGTTCGGTATAAGAACGTTGGAAAATGGAAATTGTAACGAATCATTTGAAATGATATGTTTTCCTAATTTAATTAAGCAATACGGCATTCTAAAGTTCTAAAATATTAAAATTCTATATAAAATTTCGAAGAAATATATTTACCTTCGAACAGAACAGTGAAATTTTCTTTCATAATAGATATGAGTTCTTCATAGAAAGATGTAAATCTGTTATGCCGCATATCAAGGAATGTAAGGTTCTTCATCAACAATACTTCGTTGACATCGATTGATCCCAAGCGGTTGTCGGATAAAATAAGCTCCTCCATGTCTTCAAGTTCACCGAACGTATCAGTAGGCAATTTCTGAAGTTCGTTTCCAGATAAATCAAGATGGCGGAGGTACGTCAAGTTCTTGAGCACACCGGGTCGTATCTCATTCATAATATTGTTCTGCAGTTTTAGTATTTGAACTTTCCTCATCCCATCATCGAACGTATTGGTAATAATGGGTATGAAATTGTTGCTGAGGTCAATGTGTTTTATTGCGTAAGGAATGTAAGGAGATTTGGGAAAAGATTTTTCGGATATGAAAGATAAATGATTATAAGAAGCATTGAACACTTCTAAAGATAGTAAATCTTCCAGTAATCCATGGGTTTTGTTTTCCAAAGAGGATATCTTATTGTGCGATATATCAAGGTTTCTTAACGATACCAGTTTCATAAAAGCAGATGGGGGAATGTAAGATATATTGTTGAAGTTCAGTATATCATTCTGCATGATTTAGTTTGAACTGTATTCAAGACGTATCAAAACAAGGATTTAAATGTTTTTGATACTGTATTGTTGCGTAGTCAAATTTAAAGAAATTTTCCAATGCTTATGAAGATTGTTATTAGAAATTATTCAAAGATGAGAAATTTTCAGTGGGTTTTGTTTTCAAAGAGGATTCATAGTGGATATTCAGTTTCTTTTAACGATAGTTTCATGATGTGGGGATTGGTATGAACATATATATTGTGAAGTTATTCTTAGATCAGTTCGTAAAGCCCAGATGTACTTCTTACGTTGTTGTACTATGTCAATAGTTGAGCGTTCCAAAACAACAAACATTTTCTAATTTTATTGTGTCAAAATATAGTTCGAACTCAAATTCAATGCTTGCCAGTATTCAGTTATGTTTTTATATCCAAATTGTTGAGTTCTCACAAAAAGCCTTGATGTTTGAATTATTATGTTGAAAAATTCCAGTAGATGTGAAAATGGGCCATGTAATGTTATTTTCATATGTATCTCGTTGAATTATGATATTTCTTTATTTTATTGTGATGCGTAATATGTCTTCGACGTTCAAAAGCCGATATGTATTGTGACTTGTTATGTTGAAATCCAAAACTATATTCTATATGTGTGATTATAATATATTTTGAACACTGCCAATTTTTCGAATGCATCAAAGTTCACTAGTGATGTTATTATAATTTTGTGTGATATAAACTTTTTCTTTTAAAGACGATTGATGTTTTGAATTTTATGACTTACGAAATGTATTGTGATGAACACTAGTATTGTATAAGAGGACATAATCATCCTTATAGCCATGATCTTAAGTCTATGAAACATAGCTATCTTGGATCTATCTCTATATATCTTGAACATTATCTATCATGGCTGAGACGCGTAGGAGTTATGAGGGCTCTTTGTGCGATGGTTTTGATTTTGTTGCCAGCCAAGTATAAATCCCGAAGAAGCCGAAGGCCCCTGAGCAAATAAGCGTCAATCTCCTTGAAGTTGTTATTTGAGGCATTGAGTACTCTTAATTGTGCATTCCTGGTTAGGGCTGAACGGGGAATTTCATTCAAATGATTATCAGATACATTTAAAAACCAAAGAAAAGTCAAGTCAGTGAAATCCCTCTTATCAAACTTGCTGAAGTCATTGTGAGAAACGTCCAAGTATTTTAGTTTAACCATCTGCTTGAAAATGTTCCTTTCAAATTTTTGTAGTTTATTGTGATGCAGGTGTAGCTTGTCCAAATTCCTCAATATATTGTTAAACGCACCAGGAAGAATTTTATTAATTTTATTGTTATCTAATCTTAATTCTTTTACATTAGGAAGTCCGGAGAATGCATTTGGAGATATAGTCGTCAATTGATTATGTGCAAGATTCAGGTAGTGCAGCTTCCCAAGTTTATTGATAGCACCTGATGGGACATTCTTCAAATTATTTCCTTCCAAATTCAGAGACTCTAAGGTATCTCCTAAAGTTTCAAACACATCTGCATCGATGTCCTCAATTTTGTTGTAAGTCACTTCTAAATTTACTATCGACACATTGTGAAATATTCCACCTTTCAGTTTTCTTACGTAGTTTCTAGTCATTGTCAAAGAAAGGATTGGTTTGTCTTTGATGTTTCCGAGTCCTAAAGCCATCATAGCCAAGTTTGCATTTTCGCAATGCACAGTGAGTCCCTGTGTACTTCCCTTCTCGCAGGTACAGGGATAAGTAGACATCTTGTCCTTTGGGCAATATATGTGAGGAGGCTCTGTCGGAGCAGCTGTTGAAGTAGTTGGAGGTGGGACATAGTCACTTTCTTCCTCTGCGGCATCAAAAATACCTTGTCCACTAGTTAAGAAGATGCAGGCAAAGAGCAACGCAATCTTTAAAAGGAGCTTCATTTAAAATCTTTTTTAATCAAAGCCTGAAAAAGAAATAAATATTAGAAAATAAAAAGAAATGGTTTCTTTTCCTTTTTAACACTGCTTAAAGAAAATAGTTTCATATATTTAATAATATATTTAATAACACTCATAATATTTTTTTCAACCAGCTACTTTTAGCGGTATCTAAAAAGGAACTCTAGGCATTGCAGGATTAATGTCCCAAGTACTAAAGAATAATAATGTCGCTTTTCCCCTAAAATATCCTAAATACATATGACATAAAAATTATGAAATTTCTTGGATACATGACACCTTTATAATATCCTAAAATGAATCCCAGACATCATGTTTACATATCAATTTATGAATTTAAATTGTAAGACAAAACTTTTTAAACAAAAGAATTTGACCTACTGTGTTTGCTGATGTATACTCAAATAAAAAGTTGCAATAAGAAAGTGTAAAATTCAGTGCTTAATGAATCGGAAAAAAAGAACAATGCAGACACTACCTTTATATATGCTCTATTAATTAGAAGAAATGTAACATAACATATCCCATTCAGTCAAGTAAAACGTTCGATTCTGTATAAAAAACATATCCGGTGATACCGGTTAGAAAGCAATTAGATTAAAAAGACCAAAATATATTCATCTTTTACAGGTACTATATTTATTTAAAGGCGACGCATGAATGATAACATTGGAAAAGCTCGATTCATTTTGTAAAATGGTGCGAAACTTTTAGACTTGTTCGTAGAATATCGCCTCTTGATTTCTATTTAATGCCCATCCATTTGTTAAACCACATGGCGTATCTTCAAGCGTAACCGATTCACATCAGGTATTTCCACGCTTGTTTCCATTTCACATATTATTGTATTTTTTTTTTCTACTGGTGATGTTTATTTTAATTGTGATAACGATTAACTTTAATGTTAAACTTGCAAGAACTTTTGAAGCAATCGGAATTTCCACCTTCTGATTATATTTTACTCTAGGGCTGGGTAATTTCGGAGTCCAAATGTAAGTTATATGTATTTCAAAATTTAAAGTTTTTGCATTACATTACACTATTAATGTAAGCAATTTCGAAAATAAAACAAATCGCTATGATAAAAACGAATACCACATTTATTTAAATATATCCGGTGATCCACATTTATTTAAATATATCCATCATGAATCGTATGACTGCTACGAAGCGCTATCACGCTTGTCTTGTGTTGTGTCAAAAATGCATAGAAGTGTGATGGCACTGCTGTATTTTACTATAATTTTCACACTAGAGACTAAGTCTTATTTTTCTCTCAATTAATGGGAAAATTACAGTAACATACAGCACCGCGATCGTTTCGTGTAGTCCTCGTTTATATTCGGGTATTAACCTGTGACCAAATGTATAGTGGCATTTATTTTGGTTGCGTTGTGTAAAAATATTTTAGTACTAAATTTAACCACGGATTCTGAGAAACTACAGACATAAAATAGGAAAATAAACTAAAAGCTAAATTAAAAGCATTTAAAACCAGTTTAAAATAAAAAAGTAAATTTATTATAATGATATATAAACATCTATGTACACAAATCTGATTCTAACTTCATAAAATTTGCTTTATCAACACCTTCAAATTAGGTGCCACTGTAACGTACTGGAAATAAAGTAGGCGAGGCCTTCAATGAAACAGGCTAGAATTTTAGGTATTCTGGACTAAATATTTTATTCAATAGAATAAATTATGTACAGCTATGTACAGATTTAGTAGATGATAACATTCAGGGATCTCGTACAGAGATAATATTCACACACAACGATGCGTGGGATACCGGAACAGTATGGCTAGGGCTTTTCAATCACAAGAGTTGGAAACTAATTAGTGCTGGGACTAATGCTGACACGATCACTTCGTCTGTCGATTAGCACGGTGGGCTTTCACAGCAAGTTCGGAGGTTCCGAGTGCGTATCACGCTGGGATTCGTGAAGAAAACACAGGATGCAAGTCGATCCAAAATTAGAGTGCAAAGTCACTCTCGGCGGTCTACTTCTATGCAAGAAGTTAACTAACAATCAGCCGATAACGGGAAAGGAATTCCCAAGTCGAATGTCGACTATCTAGCAACAGAGACGCTGGCGGTCTCTAAAAAAAACAAACTCCAGACACGGAGATACGAGCGGTCCTCGAGCGACCAGGCTCTAGCAGGTAGAAGCCTCGAGAGAAGAACAAAAAGCCTCCGTTCTAGTCCTGTCCCTTCTTTTATATCCCGCACTCGCTTCTTTTCTCGGTCCTTCGAGAAACTTCCCGAACCAGGGTGACGTAATCTTGTGGTCACTCCCAGCTTGGATCAGCTGTACTGTTCCCAGATGTGGAAGGCATCTCCAGCGACTTAATCAACCTAATGGTCTCTTTTTGTAACCGCTAATGGGCGGCAAGGTGCATTTTAATCATTTACATTCCTCCACAAAGTCGTTCCATTCAGCAGGTTCACAATGGCCAGACGGTGCGGAGCCGGCAACGAACAGTTTTCAATTACGGTGCTTAGACCACCTGGTCCTATTCGAGGCTAATCGTGAGTCCACGACGAAAGGTCACCTTTGGTCCCCTCGTTCTTTTTGGGGTCATGTAACGAATCGTTACACCACTCTAATTTAGTTCTGACCATAATTTTTCATCACTTAAGTAAATGCGTAAATATAAGAGAGAGGACCTAATCTCAATTTCAAACATATATAGAAGGGGGTACCTTTGTGAGTTAATATGGTGTGCCCGGAACACTGCTGGTTGAGGGCTGATCAGGATTGGGTATGCATGGATCTTCCGTCGGTCTGGTCAGGAGCTTCCGTCTGAGTGTTTGGGGGTGCGGCCGTAGTATTTGATACACGAACACGTCCCGTCGGACTTGTCTTCACGACTGGACTCCCGAACACCTTCCCTTTTTTTAGATTTTTCTTATTTTATTAATTTCATTCTTGTCCCCTCTTCCTTCTTATCGTCCAATTGAGATCGTTGTAAAAATCTAATTGGTCTGCTTAAACCCCACCTTGAAACCGCCAACGTGGAAAACCTTATCCCTTCTAATTGGGCACTGTCCCTTAGGGACTCATAAATAACTCCACAAAGGTAATTCTTATTTAGTGTCAAGTGCGGAGACGGGATTCTAATCTGGGACTGGGATCAGAACCCCGCCCGAGACTACCGTACAAGACAACAATATCCATAGAATATAATTTTATGGTCCTCTGTCTTTTACAAAAGATGTGATGAGGTCAGATTTAGATCCCGAGCATTTTACTTCTTGTATGAATGAATCAATTATATTACTGATCTAATTCGCCTCATCACAGATCGCACTTCCACTCATTTTTGACTGAATATATGAGAAAAGCGATAGTGCTTCGCCGCACTCAAACGGTTGAAATATATTTTAAAGCAAAAATAACTGCTTAAAAGAGATATCTAAATACTAGAGAATCATCTGGTTCAATTTAAAAGATGTTGAATATATGATACACCCATCCTCAAAAGGTTAAAACAATTTCATTATTAATTCCTTCAATGAATTAGTCCGTTCTTGACTGTCAATCACTTATTCATTCTGTAACTGAAAGTGATCACAATGTTGGCCTACATTTGATTCCAAATCATTGGGAGTGGTTGGTTTGAATAGGTACTGTCTACTTTTTGTAACACGAGGGCTAATGAGACCGGGACCTACTGCTTTAAGCCAATTCCGAACGGCTACGAACAGCCATGACACAGTGGGATTTGAACCCGCTAACTCTGGTACCGAAGTTAAGCGCCTAATCATTCGGACATCAAGGAGTAGCGGGGAATAAGTTTGCAGACAGTTTTGCCAAGGCTGGCTTAGATCTTCGAAGCATCGCTTCTTGCAGGCTCAGCCAGGAGGGTCAATCTCAAAGATTGAAATTGGTCACCTACTGATCGGTAGAAATCAGGTAGTTCTGATCCGATTTAACGTTTCCAGTTTATATCTATGCTAGTAGCTCTATAACTTAGATCTCTATAACTTAGATCTTTTATTTCTTGAATTTTTACATAAATGTATTTAATAATTTGCAAGAATCTGATAAAATATCCAAGAGATCAATTAAGAATACGCAAAATTCTTAAAATGGAATATCACATCCCCAAATATATATATTTTTAATTTTTATGATATCATGTATCATGCTATTCTTTTATTTACTTAATCGCGTTTACCCCATTGTCTGCATCGTGTTCTTTTCTACTTTTATACCAGAACTCAGGCAACCTAATACTTTAACTTTTCTAATAACTTATTTTAATTTCTCTTCTCCCAAAATTATATCACCTTCATGTCAATATTTTCTATGCGTACCACCGTGAGTAAACGGAACTAGAGGGCTCGGTCCAGGAAGATCAGACCACCTCACTTTCTGTAAATATCTCTAAGTCTGTGGGAGATAAAACCAGGGGTTCCCTTATGTTGATTACCATTCCTTCCATTCTCCGTAGACTAGTGAGTATCAGCTATTTCAGAAAAGAACTGGACATGACTACTTTAGAAAACATTTGTATAGATTTGGACTAGTACTCTCCGACCTGGCCGCTTTGCCTGATGCACATCGACATGACGGGAGATCACTTGAACTTCTGTCGTTTGTTTTGGTTTGGTTTGAAGTGCTACGGTCTACTTTTTGCAACAGGAGGGCTAATGAGGCAGGGACCTACAGCTTAAAGCCGATTCCGAACGGCTACGAACATCCATGCCACTATGGGATTCGAACCCACGAACTCCGGAACCGAAAGCCAGCACCCTGACCAATCAGCCATCATTCGGCTGAACTTCTGTCGTAGACTTGGTGACGGGTCAGCTATTAATGCTACCATGTCACGAAGTGTTTTCTTTACATGTTAGTGTACTGGGTCGTTATACTGTATTGGGCTGCCTCAAACAGATTATGAGCAGTTATACCTAATCTGGAGTACGCTAAAAAAATTTTCAAGCATTAGTAATAATTTAAATTTAAAATATTCATCAATATATATTTTTTCGCAGTTATGATCCAGGAATCAATAGACTAAAAATCCCATTTTCCTTTAAATCTTTAAAATTTTCTACTGTTATGAGGTAATTTGGATCCATATAAAAATATTTTTAATTAATTTGTCATAACGTGACAGTGATAATAAAAGATCTCTATTTTATTCTCGAATTTGTGATTATGGATTACCAAACAATGATGCAAATTAATTTTATTTAAATAATAAATTATGTACACTACTAACGTTTATGGAAATATATTTTAAAAACATATTTTAGTGTAAATAATTTTGCTATTTTTTAATATTTAAATTGGTGTAGTTTTCTTCACACGTTGTGTGCGGGTACATTTCGTAGCGGAATTGTACCGGAAGCGGGAGTTTTGCTCGTAAATTTAGTTATTCAGTTAAATCTCAATAGATCGAAAATTATTTAATTTTTCAACTAACTTTTAGTATTTTATATATAAATATATAAACAAATATATAGACAAACAAAAATGTATATATATATAAATACATATAATATATAAATATATATATATATATATATATATAATATTTTCGCAAAGATAAATAAAAAGTTAATTTTAAATTTAAATTGAATTTTTTTAATCAACCTTCCCGTTCTGATGTTACGCATTGACTGATGTAAAAACTAGTTTTCATTTGTCTAAATTTTTTCAGAATCTATGTAGTAGACAAGAACATTCGGCTTCGTTTTCTTGTATATACCGTTTTTTGTACCCACAAACAAACCATGTTGTTACACCAACCCGTACTAGTAAGTGACCTGTGTTCAAGTATCAATCGTCAGAAAACGTAGTAGTACGTTGTGAAGACTCCCTTTTGTTGCGAGCGCGCGCCAAAACAGCTGATCGGATCCCAACTCTTTACCAGGACAATAGCGTGGAGTCGCAGAGTCTGGGATCTTGACAATAGGATTGAATAGACGATTACGCCCCCTCGTGGATCACGTTAATGAATCCTCGGGAATTCCGAAATCGGGACAGCCAACGAATGCGAATTCAGCTAAAAAATCTAACTAACTTTAGCTGGAGTTCTCAACTGACTTAACTGACCCAAAAAACAGTTGGCGGGATCGTAACTGACCCCCAGGTATAAAAAGCCTACAATTTTGCGACTCAGGGCTTTTGGACATTTTTTACGGAGGTACTTGACATCGTGGATGCTTTCGCGTTTTTTTTTAACAAGAGCTAGCTTTCTAGTTCGGGAGATTCGTAGAGTCCGCTCATATAGGGAGCGGCACAGTCTCTGATACCGAACGGGGGATAAATTGGGTTTTCATTGCACCCTGAAAAGCCTCCCCACTTGTATGAGATTATTAAATCTCTTTTTCTTTCGACTGTTATCGTCGTGAGGAAGTTTTACAAGCAACCATCCTTTGCAGTTCTACATGATTTGGGAATTAAAATTCCCTTGTAAATAGCCGTAGTTAATCAAGAATAAAAGTAATTTCCAATTTTATCCTCCCTGTGGTCAAATCTTCACGTTACCACTCACTCGAAAATATTGAAGTCGTCACAACGTGTCCCGCTCTCGAGTATCAATCGTCAGAAATCGTAATAGTACGTGTCCCGCATACAATGTGTTAATATAGAAGGATTTTGTCTATAAGTGAATAACTTAAGATATAAATTTGACTCTATAAAAGTATCTGTAGTTCTCACAGCGTTGAGTTGGATATCGTAGTGATCTTAACCCTTTGACAATTTAGTTTTTTACTATAATTCGGTCAAAAAATGTCACTTTTTATTGCATTTTTTTTGCTCATTTTATATTAAGTAAAGATATGTTATTAAAATTAATATTTCTAATATTTTTAAGCATTTATTACAACTTTTTTCTTTCTATGAAAGCATCATACTCAAGTTTACCTTTAGTCTTATCGATATCCAAGTTCATTTTTGGAATTCCAGTGAAAGCAAATCTAGAAGGGGGATCCGAAGGATTATCACAATTAATTTTTAAAAAAAAATTGTCTTGTTTGACTGATTCTATCTGTACTATTATCAGAGTCACTACTATCCAGGCCATCTAGTAAACTTTCGCTACTATCATTTACAGATAATTCAGTTTCTGATTCCGAGTCACAGTTCGAATCACAAGAAATTAGCTCCATATGCTCTGAATTATCCCTTATTTAAAAGTAAAAATATATTATTCAACTCTTATATCTAAATTATCCGGCGGTTAGTAAAATATAACCAGAAAGCTATACACTGAAAGATAACAATTCGCCTACTGATACAAAACATGCGAAAAAAACCCGCGCTTTTGAACCAATCAGAGTAGAAAATACAATAAACTGCAAACTATCATTTACTAGACATCTATAAGAGTAATTTGTTACTAAAATTGGAAATAACACTGCCGAAAAAGTGCACGAGAAATAGAAATCAGATTACCCGTACGCCGTACGGGCAAATCAGTAAAGACCCGAAAGCTGTGCCCGTACGGCGTACGGGCAAAACAGAGAAGGGGTTAAATAACAAACAAAGCTTAAAACTATTTAAAATGTACTAAATAAATACTCACTCATACGATCTCTACTAAATAGTAAAAATATAATAGATATCAAGGGACATGCACCACACCCATATGTTCATATTTCCATTTTCAATGTTCGTTATATTTCCATCTCTATGGTGCATTTTCAACATATCTCCATATTTATTTTTAGCCGAATATAAATCACCATCTTTAATCTGAATTAATTTCCACGAGGAAAACATTTAAAAATAACTTTAATGATAAAAAATAAAATACCCAAATTCCAAATATTTCTAACGTAACCCCGTTCTTTTATTTATACGGATAATATCAAAAGATAATGACTTTAAGAGAGCGAAATATGTTCAGTACTTGAATAAATAACGAAGAAAATCCGACTGCTTTGAAATAATGTCGGAATGACACTTTTGTATTCGTGTTACTATAACTGCGGTGAGTTAAAGAGCAGAGCTTAAGAAGCTTCAAAACAAATTGTGTGGCAGTAATTACGATGCTTGTATGGTACATAAATTGCGGTTAAGGCTCTTAAGTGAAACCGCTTGAAAATTCTTATTACTGAAGAGGTAAAAGCTTCTAAAAGATCTTTAGAATAAAGTTAGATATAAAACTACGAAAGCGTAAATTGCAAGACATTTAAAATGTCATATCACACTAGTATTTATATGTCCGACTTACTTAGCATTCTTAGAAGCAATGTTTCGACTTGTTCTCTGCAGGTCCCAAAACCATCCAATTAAAAGGATTATAAATTCAAAAGTTTTCTGATTTTTACTGGGATTTAAGATGGATCTCTACCTGTCATATTGTATTCCTCCCTCTCAATATTAATTTCGATATTAAAAATAAAATTCAATATGGTTTGAACTTCAAGAATTCTTTAAAGAATGGTGCTACATTTTAGAACAGTAAATTCTCTAAAATGCTGTCATTCTCTTTTATAACAACAGAGAAAACTATATTAAATTTTTAATTATTTGCGAGAAATTTTGGTATAATTTTTTTAAAAGCAAATAAAAATCCCCTATACAATAATAGCCTAAGTTATCTGTCCGTCTGTCCTCGAATTCATGAAGAGGTTAGATCTGGAATGGATAGAGGCATCCATATTGGATTGTTGATGAATTAGGGTTAGCAAAATTCAAAGCTAGTGAAGTTTATCTACTCCTAATCTATTGATCCTATTCTAAAATAAATTGATATAAATATGCTTTATATCACAGCGAAGAATACTGTTACCTATAAAACGTTCGCAATCCACCCCGTTCCCCCTTTTCGAGCTATTTTAATGCCATTATTTCAAGCCCTATTTTCCCCGGTTAAGAGCAGGTGATTAAATTTATGAATTTCTACCGTAATAAATAGGTAAAAATAACTTTTTTTTCTAGCATTAGGACGTCATTCCTTTGACCAACTCATTTAATCATTTCTTATTTTAAATTATTTAAATATCGTCTGCATCATTTTTATACTTTTTATCACTGAACTTAGATATTACGTAAATAATTTTCTTTTATATGTTGGGTTAAATAATAGATTAGGTACATATGTGATAATTTTAAATTTAATTCTCGATTATATTTTGTTGCAAGATAATTCTCAGTTAAAACACAAATCATTCTTTTTTTACCTGCATCATAGTGTACTTTACAAATCTGGAAAATTAAAAATTTTACTGATAAAAAATTTACTAATTAAATACTAGCACTGAGCCTGTCATATGATGGGCTATACGATAGTATTTAATATATTTAAATTCATAAAAAGGAAAGGATACCATCTGTAAGTATCGCGTCCGTCTCTGTCGGGGATCAAAGGAAAAATGTGTCGGCTAAAGTGAACCTTTGGTCTATTGTAAGGCGCCGAACATTTTAAAACGCCGAACAATTGGGAAACGGCAGTAATGGTCCTTTTGACACACGGACTATTAGAAGTGTCAAATCTGCCGTTTGTCATCGCCCCGACAGAAGGAAGAAATTGCTTTTGTGTGACTCGACTTCTTCAAGGGCGAAGGTTAAAGGGGGGGGGGGTCGATCTCCCCTGGAACCGAGGTTTCCTGTTGGAACAAGAAAAGACGGGAGGGACACTCCCGAGTGGATTTGCAAAATGAGAAGGTGGCTGAGAATGAGCTCTTCTCTCAACGATTGTACCGATAGTTTCTTTTAAACGTTTTTCTTTGTTGTTGAATAAATCAACGTTGTTAAGTTTTGCACTTCTCCCTTCGGCTGATTCATTTCGTCTCCCATTTCTGCTCCATTTGCGAGACCCATGCAGGTCATACCCAACTGACCGACGGTATAGGAGATAGGACGTTCGCGGACCGCTCGGCGCGCATTAACACCATCCTAAAGAACTTGTTATTCTGTCTCATATTTTTTAAAACACTTTTTGAAGTGAGAGCCGGCTATAGGAAATTTTATTTTTCCCCCATAGGTTAACATTGATTTGGTTTGGTTTGGAGCTCTATGGTCTACTATTTCACTACACGAA
>CM063505.1:161501753-161529253 GCA_032207245.1 Pardosa pseudoannulata
ATTATTGACTAAGGTATATTAAAGTTTTGAATTAAGAGTAAAGTTGAATTAAGGAATTTTGTGTAATAGTATTGTGCATAAATTTGAATTTTAAAAGTGTGTATAAATTATAATTGTAATTGAATATTAATTGGAATTTAACTGTTCATAAATAAAATTTTAAACTGTGTATAAATCAGAATTTTTTTTTATATCGATTATAATTCGGAATTTTGAAATTGCATAAATTGAAAATTTAAATTGTGTACGATGGTGTTTGATTTAAATTGTTTAATAAGATAAGAGAAATTAGTGTGTTGAGAACATTGCTTAAATTAAATATATTAGTTATTTAATTATCATAAGTTGAACTTAAGAAAACTGTTAGCACATTATAAGAGAATATTGCAAGTATTTATTTTGTATTGTGTGCATTTGTGCTAGGAAAATTCATATTGTTTATTGTTTTGGTTTTCAAGTGATTATTGTTGTATTAATTTGAAATTTTGGAAATTGGGTTAAACGTTCTAATATCGAGTAGGATTTGTATTGTGTTAGTATTGTATTTCACGAATTGGTTGAGTAGTCGTAAGTTAATATTGTGAAAATTGAGTAGTAAGTTATTAAGGATTTTATCTCACCATGAGTTATTTAAGTAAAGGGCGTAAGGCAGATCTCCTTGAGTTAGCCAGGGAAATGATAGGGGAAATAGACGGAACCCTGACCATAAAACAACTTAGGAGGCTAATTGAGGAATCAGAAGGGTATGAACCCACCTTTGTGGAAGGATGCCTGGATAACATTATCGAGATTCGGTTAGAGAAAGAAGCGAGAGAAGAGAAAGCGAGGGAGAGAGAAGAGAAGGAGAGGGAGAGACAAGAGAGGGATAATGAGAGAGCGTTCGAATTAGAAAAATTAAGATTAAACCAGGAATGTAGGAGTGCTAATGAACTGTTAGAGGTGCCAAGACCCTCAGGGGCATCTTTGCGGAACCGGATGCCAAAATTTAATCCGGATGAGACGGACATAAATTTGTACCTTTGTCTTTTCGAAAGACAAGCAGAATACTTGAAAGTACCTGAAATTGAGATGGCAGGGGAACTTATTTCATTATTACCGCTTTCAGTGTCAAATATTATTTTAAGGGAAAAGGCAGAAGAAACGCGGGATTATAAATTTGTAAAGAAACTCCTCTTAGAACGCTATAAATTATCGGCGGAAGCCCTGAGGCAAAAATTTGTACAACATGTACGGAAATCAGGAAATCTATGGAAGGATTACCTTTTTGAGATACGCACCTATTTAGAAGGTTGGGTATCCAGCTTAGGAGTTACAACATATGAAGGTCTACTGGATTTAATGCTAGTAGACCAGCTTAAACGGAAAATGGGGAGCGAATTCAAGGAATTCCATCTCAAAGAATGGGAAAGTTTTGTTTCACCCGATATCGTAGCGGACTTAGGAGACAAGTATGAATTACTTAGGAGACCCGGGAAGTCAACTAATCAAAATATGCTTGTTATTTTAACTTTTCAATATCCGAAGTAAATTACTTCAACTAAGTGACATATCAAAAGAATTGTGTGGGTGAACTCAAAATTCCATACGTGCTGTTAATAATCAATACATAATTATCTATGTAGTCTTTCGATGTGGATTTATAAATTTTTTCGCTCACACACACATATGTAAGCATATAATGAACAAACATTCATGATACTGTTAGTATTGTTATATACTAAAATACTATGATGCATTGTAAACTCAAAATATTGAATAAATTGCATTGATCTATATTAAGAAGTATAAGTTATATAAAAACAAATAAATAGGAAAATCTAATTTACGAAAATTAATTTGACTGACTGGCACTCTTTTAAAAGAAATCCATAATGTGTAAATGCATCAAAATACTGTATATGCCTTTAACTATCTATACACAGTTATTTGTGAAAGGCTTTAGTAGTGGATATACAGATTTTTCCTTATATACATATGTATGCATGATATAAACAAACATGCATGCTACTGTAATTACATTGTTATATAGGAAAATTCTAAGATGTATAACCAATACAAAATATTGAATAAATCGCTGTAATCCATATTAAGTAGCATAAATATATAAAACTATATACATTTTCTAGTTTTATTTGCCTTGATAAAATTGAATTTTATTGTATCACTATATCTGTCACATCTGACATGTGAAGTAATATTTACATTAGAAAAGTCCAGACAACTAATCAAAATATGCTTGTTATATGAACTTTTCAATATCCGTACGAAGTAAATTACTACAACTAAGTGACATATCAAAAGAATGATTTATAGCATAAACAAAATTTTGAAGCAGCCAGTAAAAATTTACATTCAAAAAAGTGAAATTAGTAAATGTTTTATTCACTTTCACAAAACAAAATTACTCTTTCTTAAAAACCAAATAATCGAGATAATATTAAAATGGAAGACATTATTGCTTCTATAGAAAAAAAAAATCCATCTTACCTCAAACCATATGAATAAAATCCAAATAAATGTTCATTTTGTATCAAATCCGTATAGTGTGGGTGTTCTCAATTCCATATATGTCAATCTGTATATTTTATCTATACACGTCTAGTTATAAAATACATTCGTTGTAGATAAATACATTTTCATTATTAATTTATATCAACCAAAATGTCAAGAACAATATACGTGAAGATACAGTACATTAAAAACCAGCTAAAACTTTTCGAAACGGCTTTCGTTTACTTGAACGCCATGACCCAAATTTACCTCCACGTGTTACGTCAGTGTCTTGGGCTCCCATTGGCCGCAGGCGGTAGGTAAAGAATAACAGAACCGAAAAACTTCTTGAGGTGTTCCAGATTTGTTTATTTATCCCTCTTCCTAACTGTCTGCACATCGATTCTTTTGGTTTTTTGTTTTGCCGTATCTGTCCAAGAAACTGGAGACATTAATGAGAGTTTGATTACAACTGGAAGTTAGAGATATTGAGTTAACGTCATTGAGTTTGAATGACGGGATGACAGAATTCGATAGTTATAACTGTGCTTTCAAAGAGGAGAAATTGCAGTAGGAAATAAGCAAAAATGTTATTTGAGAATTAAATTTTAAAATACTCAGATAAAATATCCGAAAGGAATGAGAGGTTCATTTAAACGATTTTTCAACGCATCTGAATTAATTTCCCTATTTATTAAGCAAATAGTTTCATTTTTATTAATACAACTAATGCTACCTAAGGGCACGAGACACCTTAATGCAAAAAATACGAAAAGTGTTTTGTCTCGATAATGTTATTCTAGACTTTAAGACTTTATAAACCTAAGTCTAACTTTTGCAGTCGAATAACTATGACTTTTTCAAACCTTTGATTATAAATTAAGAGTTCTATGTATTTCCATTTATGAGTAATTTTAAAATGTTTCAAAAGGATAATATTTACCTAAATTTCTTAAAAATTCTGTATTTTGTTTATTAATACGTTTGACACCAAAACGGACATGTTTTTTTTTTTTTTAATATTACTCACTTTTATAATTGTTGAGTGTACTATAAGCTAAAATATGAAAGGAAAGCATTCTCAATAATTATATAAGTTGAAATAACTATTTTATATAAATTACTTGCAACATGACTGTTATTCTATGCTAAGTTATGTTTACAGTAAATGAATGCAGGCAATTCGATTATATGTAATATAAAATTTGCTAGGTTTGGTTTGGAATAGCTACGGTGTCCTTTTATTGG
Source organism: Pardosa pseudoannulata (assembly GCA_032207245.1). Classification (NCBI taxonomy): domain Eukaryota; kingdom Metazoa; phylum Arthropoda; class Arachnida; order Araneae; family Lycosidae; genus Pardosa; species Pardosa pseudoannulata. The sequence continues at coordinate 161,505,492 of CM063505.1, forward strand.
GAAGTAGGGCTACACAAAGGCTAGTTAGACCGAGACCTACTGCTTAAGACTCATTCTGAATGGCTAAGAAAATCCATGCCTTAAGCGGGATTAGAACCCACAGACTCTGGTCCTAACATTCAGACATTGCTTGGTACAACTCACTAAAAAACTTTTATAAAAAATATTACTATCTTTATAGAAATATTTTCTATTTTAATAGGAAATTCTTTCATTTTAAATTTTAACGACTTAATATTTTATGTAACACCATTACTTATTCTCATTAAGAATAGTTAACAGTTGAATATAATAATTGACTAGTGTCCCTCTATACGACAGAATTCGAGTAAAATTATGACTTTTTTTCTGAAAAAGTAAAGTTCTGCCTACGTTTCAAGATGAAAGGAATTACTCAAGTTGAATGATTATTTTATCTCCCCTAAAATTTTTTCCCTTACCATTTAAAAATCATATTTTTCAAGTTCACGTTTTACGCATTAGTCACTTCACGCATAAGTTACTTCAAAATTATCCAGGCTCGTTATTTCTTTACCAGACTTTCTCAAATTCTTGGACGGGATCTAATTATTGTAAAACTGAATTTGCTTTCTTAAAAAGATAACTATATTATGAAGTTATAGAGGACTTAATATCGTCCTACACAAGAAGCAGGTTACGGGGTTCAAATCCCTCCCTTGGACCAAAAGATTAAAAAAATAAATACATAAATTTTAAAATTTTCACATAAAGCTAACGCCTTGACTTACGTATTTGGATTATTTCTTGACAGTTATCGTATAGTTGTCTAAATATAATTCTGTATATATTTTGTCAAATTATAATACAATATGGGAATATATTATAATTTGACAAATTGCAGGCGTGTTATAATCAAAATTTGTCTGTGCGCTCTAGTCTAAAACTCTAACCATAAGTGAAATCTGTGTATACCACTGGAATTTAATATCCTAAGCAATTTACTGAAATACTGTGAAACCTGAAATAATTGCTTTATAGAATTTGTATTTAACAAAAGTGAAAATTGTTGGCCAGTTTTCTTTCTGTATGAATGTTAAATATATCGTGAAAAAATTAAAATAATTGGTTAATGTTCAATGCAGAAAGAAGATGTTTAATGAATATTGTGACGAGAGTCAATATTTTTAATGTTTTACATTTAAATCAAGAACTCTTTTCTTATAGGGATTAGCATTTTTATGTTTTATGTAACATTATTTTTTGTTCGCATTTTGACACGTTTGCAACTGGTATTTTTTTGGCGTTTTAAATAACGAGTACTGGGAATAAAATTCTGAAGCTGGTATATCGTTAAAGGGAAGGATAAAAATTTAATGGTAGCAAAATCAAATATGAAAACACTAAAATATCAATATGTTATTAAAATAAGACAATAATGTAACTACGTAAATTAATGAGTTGTGGTAGTTCAGTCGGCAAAAACAGCGATCTAGTAACCGATGGGTTATGAACCGGCCGAGGTCAGACCTATTCTTTAATTGCGATTGAACCAAGTCGTGGTCACAATTTCCTCCAAGTTCCCAAAATGACACCTCAAAGGTGGCTTTGTTAAGCCTTGGGGTCTTTTGTTTGGTTCTTGCTTCCAAATTACGAGGACCCATTTAAGCAAAGTCGTTCTTTCACTCTAATTGTGCCGAACGATGGCCGATTGGTTAGGGATCTGGCTTTTGGTACTGGAGTTCGTGGGTTCGAATACCACATTGGCATGGATGTTCGTAGCCGTTCTGAATAGGCTTTAAGCTGTAGATCCCGGTCTCATTAGCCCTCGTGTTTCAAAAAGTAGACCGTAGCACTCCAAACCAAACCAAACTTCACTCTAACTGTGCTCATCAAACGAAAGTCACACCTCCTGGCCAGCGTTCGTGATTCCTCCTCACGTGAAGATTCATATTACCCTTAGCCATGGTCCAGTCGTATATATCGACGTAGTCTATTGGACCTGATGTAGGTTTTCCTACACCATGGGGAGGAGAAACAACAACAACGTAAATTAATATCTCTTTACTATTCCTATTTTCTTATGATAGCATGCACATGTGATAAAGTTTCTTCGTTGAGAAACAGAAAGTGCAGGACGTGGGGTCACGTCAGCGGCAAACAGGAGTACAGCTTCAAAGGATGTCAATTCACATCAGCAACCACGAATGCATTAATAATACATATGAAAGCAGGATATTTTAAAACTGATGTTCAAGGTCTTTTATTACCTTAAAAATCAAAAACTAATATCCCTCGTGTCTTTAAAACACAGTTTTAGGTTAATAATGAATCATTACATTTTAATTTTGGAAAATATTTACTTGTTTGAGAGCATAATGATTTCTATATTAAACATTAAGAATGAAATATATAAATATATTTTCGGAAGAAACTATGTTTAGTATGGATTCTTTCTATGAATAATTATAGTCAGTCTATGAGCATAGTTGAAAATGCAATCCCGCACACAAAATGCCAATTTGAGGAGTATATCTCATTTCTAATATTTTTATATGCATTAAAGTAATTAGGTGTTAGCTTAAAATAAATTACATTTTTCGATCCATGTACGCTTTCAAACTTTTTAAAGACAATTTATCATTTTAAATAACTTGATGACATATTTTAAATGATACTACAAAAAAACCGAATGTTTGAGGACCGAACCAAAGAAGGCTGTTATAATAATACCTATTTAAAATCTTTTTGAACTTAAATGGAATGAGATTGATGGTTTAAAAGCGACTTAGAAGATTTTTCATGTTTCTCTTTCAAAAATTTTAAATTATTAATGAATTTCAGCGTTCCACTTGTAGCTGCAGTATAATTTCTGCCACTTGTTTTATTGTGTAAGAAAATGTTTTCTAATTCTTTCCAACTGGATAAAGTATGAAATATAAAATAATTGGGTATAATAAGAATATTAAGCAATAGAAAGTATGTAGTATTGTTAGATATATGTTTATAGAATTGTAAAGTAGACAAGACAAGAAGAGAACACTCGAATAGAAGGAAAATACAGTGCTTTATTTAATGATTAACTGTTGATCGAAGCCACAGTATAGCCAAATGGTAGAACGCAGCTCTTCAGTTCCGGAATTCGTGGGTTCGAATTCCGCTGATGGCTTTAAAGAACGTAGACGTTCGTAATATGCTTTAAGCAGTAGGTCTCGATCTCATTATCCCTTGCAAGCAAAACAGCAAACCGTAGCATTCCGAATCAAATCAAGATTTTATTTCAAAACCAAGGTCCTCTGGGAAGAAAGTAGCGGTTCGGAATTGGCTTTAAGCAGTAGGTCTCGGTTTCATTAGTCCTCGTGAGTAAAAGAGCAGACAAATCAAATCAAACCTCTTTTATGACCTCGGTAGAGTATTTTGAAACAATGTTCCAGTAAGCCGAAGACTATTCTAGTAACTTCTAGAAGGAAGAGTTGGAAATAAATTAAATCTGCAACAACATTTGTGAGAAGATTTGAACCAGGGTCCTCTCGGAAGGAAGTAGCTGTTCGGAATACGCTTTAAGCAGTACGTTTCAGTTTCATTAGCCCTCGTGAAAAAAACAACAGACTGTGGAGCTACAAATCAAATCAAACCTCTTTTCTGACCTCAGTAGTGTATTTTGAAACAACGTTCCAGTAAGTCGAAGACTATTCTAGTGACTTCTAGAAGGAAGAGTTGGAAATAAATTAAATCTGCCACAACATTTGTGAGGAGATTTGAATCTGGGTCCTCTAGAAAGGAAGTAGCTATTTGGAATTGGCTTTAAGCAGTAGGTCCCGGTCTCATTTGCCCTCGTGAGCAAACAGCAGACTGTGGAGCCTCAAATCGAATTAAACCTCTTTTATAACCTCAATAGTGTATTTTGAAATAACGTTCCAGTAAGCCGAAGACAATTCTAGTAACTTCTAGAAGGAAGAGTTGAAAATAAATTAAAATTGCCACAGTGTTTGTTCGGAGATTTGAACCAGGGTCCACTCGGAAGAAAGTAGCCGTTAGGAATCGGCTTTAAGCAGTAGGTTCCGGTCTCATTAGCTCTCGTGAGCAAAACAGCAGACTGTAGCGTTCAAAATTCAGTCAAACCTTTTTTATAACCTCAGTCGAGTATTTTGAAACAACGTTCCAGTAAGACGAAGACTATTCTAGTGACTTCTAGATGGAAAAGTTGGAAATAAATTAAATCTGCCATACTATTTCTACGGACATTTGAAGTCTAGCGAGAGAAAGACAAAATACTTTTTGGATTAAGATTGATAGCGATAATATAATAGAAATAGGTAATAAATTACATGTCTCTAAAAGCCTGGTTAGGAATATTATTCAATAAACAATTTTTCTCGCATCCTTTTCCGAAATATTGGAATTAATTTAGATAAGGGTAAATTTTTTTGTGTGAATAAAAGCATTTGATTCAATTTAATTTATTATTTTTCCTTTCTTCGTTAACTGACAACTTCTAAATGTCTAACAAATCTGGCATTTGTTAATTCCATTCAGATTTTCAGTCTTCCTTGCCTCTTATATCTAGACTACCCGATATTTAATTTCAATAAAAGCTGTAATATTCTCTTTTCAGCTTGGCGACGTTCAATTTGAAATGCGCCGAATCGTTGATACTTCACAGCCACATGGGCGAAATCTCGTCAAACTAGTTTCACTTTCAGCTATTCACTTTCCGTCAGTCCCCCGCGGATGAATAGCCATTCTGCTTATTCACATCGTATAAAATTAGCGGAAATTTCATAGTTAGACGTGGTTGTGTAACGTGAATTATCACATTCTTGAGCTGGGCAATATTCTAATTCCCTCTTTTCGTGTATGAAAGGAAATTGAGCTTAAGTACGTAATAAATCTGCATCACAGTTAATGGTGTACTTGAGTTTCGTTTTAAGATTCTGACATTAAAGATATTTAGGACATATTTCAACGCATTCGTTCTTTTAATAGTACCCAGTTCTATTCCTAAATGATATAATCTATTCACTTTATCTCTCAAACCATCACGGATTGAATGACATTTATTCATTATATGAGTTAATTTAAAGATAATACTAGAAAATTCTATATTTTAACAGTTTTAGTACCACAAGGATTCATAGTTTTTCTTCATCCTATATAATAAAATTTATATATTATCCAAGATTTTTTACTTTTTTGTACGAAGTTCGAGAAAGTATAATCTTGAAAATTTTCTGTTCTCAAACTTTTGTCCTATCACGAATCTCTTTTGGTTAGTTTATATAATACATTTTTACATAGGAAGAAACTTTAACTTTCAAACTTTAAATATAAATTTTGACTAATAATAACTAATCATAAGTGCGTTTTAATTAGTTTCATCTATACGTCTATATGTATGTTACAAACGTTTGAATCTCACATAACTGAAAAACAATTACCCGTAGAAAGTTGAAATTTTGTATTTGACTTTTGTAGAATTATTTACTTGTATAATAATTACAATGTTCGGCACAATGAAACCTCTGACAATTATGATAAACTCCATAATACTATGGCGTTACGCATTAAATCTGCAATTAAGAATAAAGAGAGAATAACCCAATACTAAATATATTTTTTTATGAAATAAAATTACATTATTTTAAGCACTAGCATATAGCCCGTCATATGACGGGATCAGTAAAATTTTTAATTTTCTAGAATTGTAAAGTACCCTATGAGGCAGGTAAAAAAATAGTTTGTTTTTTGAATGAGAATTATATGATACAAGCTCAATAATTTGTTTATCTTTACTGACCGCATGTTAGCTGCCAACTTTAATTTATCTTCTCACATTACGTGATAGGATAGAGAGCAGAGGTTTTAATATTGACAGTGATTATTTGGCGGTATACATGAATGATGTCCAAAATTTAGCGAATCGATTGCAAACCGGGTGGTTATGTATAAAAAGCAAACACACAAACTTAACACACTTCTTAATTTTCAAAGATATATAATTTAAACGCTAGATATTTATTAGTCCGTGAAATAGACTCCCAGACTTTTATGAAAAGAATTTGTTGTTAATACCGGTGATGAAATTTTCATTGCAACAAAAAATAATCGACGATTAAATTTAAAATTAGCACATATGTACCTAATCTATTATTTAATACAAATATAAAAGAAAGTTATTTATATAATATCTAAGTTCAGTGATAAAACGTATGAAAATAATGCAGACGGTGCATAAATAATTTAAAATAAGAAATGATTAAAGGAGATGGTTAAAGGAATGACGTCATAATATTAGGAAAAATGTTACTTTTACTTATTATGAGATAAATTGATAAATTTAATCTTCTGCTCTTAACCGGGGACAACAGAGATTGAAATAATGCCATTAAACACTCGAAAAGGGGTGAAGGGGTGAAATTCGAACGTCTTCGAACTTGATTTGAATTTTGCTAACCCTAACTCATCAAAAATACAATATGGATGCCTCTGTCCATTCCAGGTACAACAGCTTCATAAATTAATGGACAGACGGGCAGATGGACAGAAAACTTAGGCCATTATTATATAGGGGATTAAATAATAATTGAATGCTAAATTAGTTTATCATATTATTTTTTAAAATTTTCATTAGCTTATTATTAAGTATGAAGTTAAAAAAAAGTGAACACAGTTACGACATGTAAATGTGCATAGGTATAGTTTCTTATTTGTTTCATGTTTGTACACAAACTAATGTACTAAAAATTGATAATGATTGTTATAGTGCACCATTAAGTGAACTATATATTTGTCTCAATGCTTCATGCTCAATTAATTAAAAATAAAAAAGAAACTATAAGCCAAACTTTCTGCAATGTCGCTTTATATTTTTCTATCATTATTCACATACACACAAGAGTGTGTGTATGTATGTGTTGTAACGATCCGTTACATGACTCGAACGAAAGAAGAATGGAAGGTGATCATTAAGGACCTTCGCATCGGAAAATTATTGTTACCAGTAGGTAGAAACGCGTGGTCCCAACAAAGCCGTTGTCTACTGGGTTTACGTCAACAAAACAGAGGTAGTCGCTTAAGTGGAAGTGATTTAAAATCTGTCAGTACGCCTGAGCCAGTGTGTCTACGTCTTTATGATGTCTATTGCCGTCAAGAGACTCTGATAATAATTATAAATCAATTTACTGTTGGGTCCACTATTCAACACATATGGACCAAGTTAACGGTGCCGATAAAGTAATTAGGATGGTTGGTCGGTTAAATTAAAGAACTTCGGACACATCTGGAAGCGCGTCATCTGACACAGGCGGGTCGTTTGACTGCAAAATTGTGTTTCCCTGGAGCTGGAAAGTTCCGGAAAGAATCAAGCGAAGGGCAACCTGGACCCCTATATGAGAAGAGGAGGTTTTTTTTGTGTGGAGCTTGTAACGTCACAGCTCTAAAATAGGTAACTTTGGTAGCGTGATGGTCGAGCAGGATTCTTCAAAGGCCTCATGAGGATGACGCATCGAACACAAGAGAGGTGGAGAAAAAAGAAGGGTTTATTCTGATATATACAAATATTTACATCATGTACATTCTCGACACGGCTCATTCATGCTTGCCCGCCGGACAACTCTCTGCGTTTCTTCCCACACCAAACGACGATTGGCCCTCGTGGCGTCACTCGCAATCCCCCACACCCCTCTCTCTGTCTTTTCTAGAGGAGAGGTTAGGGAGGAGAGAGTAGAGGCATGGGGACCCCCAGAAAGCAAAGAACAAGTTCGACTGACGTCAGAGCGAGCCGTAATACACAAACAAATACAATTTAAAATACTTTTTCAGTTATTTGATGCTACAAGCTCGAGAAGAGTCCACTTGTGTCACCGAATTGCGGAGCTTGTTTTCCTTCAGAAACCGCCAGCGTCTCTGATTTCTGCTAAGAAATCGACCTTCGACTTCGGGATCTCATTCCAGTTACCTTCAATAGTTTTTTACTTCGTACTTTGAAGTAGGTCGCTGAGAGTGACACTTACTCTTATATTTGGATCGTCTTGCATCCTTTGATTCCCAACGAACTCCAGAGAGATACGTACTCTGAGCGCTTTGAGTCTCAGTGTAGAAGTCAACTGTTCAGATCATCAGACCGGTAGATTATAGTGTCAGAGTCCTGTACCTACACTAATTAGCGAAATGTTCCTGTGTTCGAGAATTACCAGCTTCAATGTACCCACGTGTTTTATATTTTTAATGCTTATCTCAGTACTAGATTTTAGAAGCAATTGGATTTACTAAATCCTGTATATAGATGTATATAAATGATCTCCATGAATAAATCATTTAATTAAGATTAAATAGATGTTCAGCCTGTATTCTTGACGGTCTCGCCTACCCTTACTCCAGTACGTTAGTACTAGAGCAAGTACGTACTTTATAGTGTGTCGAATAAAACATCAGGAATTGTTAATAATTGTAAAAGTATTATTTCGTAATCTTAATCCTTTAAAAGAATTATCCTAATAGAGTCGGCAGGTTAATGTGTCGTTTTTGTTAATAGTACTTTATTTCGTACCTATAACGTCAGAAACATTCTTGGACGCTTTTTAACTCTTCAAAATCGATAAAAAAATAGTATTTCAGAAACTTTTCTACTGACTTTCGTTTTTTTTTTTTTACATCATTTACTAAACGAAAAGTGAAACATTTTTTCTAAATTTAATGTGTCTCATAATACTCGTATAAACTTTTGTCGAGAAAAAAATTTCTAAGAAAGTCACAGTAAAGAGATTGAACGCACATTAAGGCAAGACTGTATTGTTCCTGCCCCATAAAACTCGCATTTCCAAAGGAGAAAAAGTATTACAAAGGTGAACGAAATTAAACTAATATTTTTAGGTGAAGTTACAAGGCAAAGTTTACTGAACACTCTTACCTGTTTCTCCCGGTTGTTAAGCCAAATGACATCATCGAATCTGAGTAATTGGGATATCTTAAAAACTACTCTTTAAATTGAAAATATTTTCACAAACATTTTCTAATAATTTTTTGTGAAATGGAAATACATTAGTCCATTTATCTGTGGGTTATTTACCCAGATTTGCTAAAGAGTTGTTTTGTACGAAGAGAACCATAAGTATACTGTTTCTTCAAAATTGTTGTTATGATTTGGTTTGGAGTGTTACGGTCAACTTATTTGCAACATAAGGGTTAATGAGACAGGGATCTACGGCTTAAAGCCGATTCCAAAAGGCTACGAACAACCATGCCACAAATGGATTCGAAACCACGAATCCCAGTACTTAATAACAGCTCTCTAACCAATCGGCCATCTTTCAGCTGGTGTTTACATGTATTTCGGGGTATCATCTCTGTGTCTATCTGTCCAACTGTCTGTATGTGTGTATACATATATGTGTGTGTATGTGTATATACATGACATGGATGAGTACTTAGGACACAGAAGACATATTTGGTTTCATATATAAAAATTTCTTTAAGGTAATCCTTTTGGCCATGGCTATGCCATTTATATATCCTTTGTTCTCATAATTTGCCACGACAAGCGTGGAGGATGTTATCAGCCCTAGTTCCTGCTCAGATCTGTCTCTTTTGGCGTTGCTACCTAAGAAAAATTCCTACGTCTACTTCCACGTTAGCTCTTTTCTCTGTATAGTTCGGCTCGAGGGTGTGCCTTTCTCCTATTACTTTGTCATTAATGAGTTCTAACAATTTTTAATTATAGCTCGCTTAATTCTTAACCCCATTTTTAAACCTGACATATTTATATTGGTCCTTCTAGAAAATAATGTCACCAATGTACAATGACTTCAATAAAATATAGGGCATAACTGTCAGGACAGATCATGTGTGTATGTATACATCTATATAAACGTTTATTGTGTATGTAAGCAATGTATATATATATATATATGTATGTGTGTGTGTGTGTGTGTGTGTATGCAATCAGCCAGGGGAACTAACTAGTTCCCTATTTTACACTGGAAAACTTCTTTTCAAATTGCCCCTATTATTTTCCTCAGCCCGGGCATACTGGGCTGCCAAGAGTCCCGCTAAACGTCTGTTCGAAAGAAATACATCATTCGTCGTGGCCGAACATAATCTTTTATTTTGTCTACTCAAACTAGCACAAAATCAAGAAGCGTCTGAACCGGATGGTGTCAGAACGCTCTCTCTAACGCCAACCTTCTGCTAGAGACGACCAAAACTCGTGTGTGGTTTTGTGTCGTGGGAAAAATGCTGAGGTTATTTGCTTAGAGAGAGTAATCTTTAATTAGAGCCATCTGCTAAAGTGTGGATTGTCAGATGAGCATTATTGCTGATCGTTACAGATTTGTCTGGGAGAGTTATTACTTTCTAATTAAAATGCCAGCCATATCATTTTTTGCTTTGAAGGATCAAAGAAAGAATTTCAGGGTTCGGCTGAAGGAATAAAAACATTCTCATTTAAATTGGATGGCTGGGAAATGTGGTTAATATAAAGAGAAAAAATTGAGATCTAGAATAATGAATGGGGAAAGAGATAATTTTGGATAGACTTTAGAGCTTAGATATTATTACACACACATATATATATATATATATATATATATATATATATATATATATATATATATATATATATATATATATATATATATACAGACATATCAAAATCTTGTGAGGAACTGTTCAAGAAGGCAGACACTGATATGTTTAACCCTCCGAACACACCGAGAAAAAAAAGTTTCCAAAAATACGCTAAAGGTTTATTATGTCAGTGGCCAAAGCGTTCTATGATTTTTATTGCACCCTTTGTCGACTAGAATGGAATATGGGAAACTCACCCTCGTTATTGTCTCTTTACTTCCGGTTATAAATAGATATTGTAGATTGTTAATTTTTAAAACACATAAAGCTCGTCAAGTCTCGAAGATCAACCCATAAGAAATAATGGATTCTAAAAGTACAAATAAAAATATTCTTTGTGAGACTTATTTATATTTTGTTACGAAAGTCATTTGAAGATATTTAAGAGGTGCAATAAGAGATACACCTGTTACCGCAAACGAAATACTTCGAAATAGAGATTTACAAAGCCATGAAAAGCTATCAGCGTCTTTGTGCCTCAGGGAGTTATTGCAGCCCTCAATAAATGTCAGTCAAAGAGGGGTGCAGTTCTTAAACAATCGACCTGACCCTCCTACCTCAAAACTGCATGGGTAAAACACTGGCAGAAATGTACATTACATCCCTTTTCGGAACGTTTTTGGAGGTCGAAAATTGTACATAACAACCGCTTTGACAACATCATCGGATTGACAGAATTGTACGTGCGCACCGCTTAGAGGGTTAATTGTTTTTAGAGCTTTAGAACTTTAATCCAACTATTTAAATCACAATATATTTCTTTAACAAATACACACCTTCATTATAAATAGAATTTAGAAAATATGCAGTGGATAAAATAATTTTTATCTGTAATACTCGCACATACAAATTAATTTCAAAAGTTCCAATAATTTCTGCGTTCTTCCCTTGTTTTAGCATTTTCTATCTTGATGTTAGTCTAAAATGTTTTACATTCTTTATTTTATTTGAATAAATCTATAAAATTTTGAAATTTTAAATTTTAATCACAGAAATGAAATTTCTTTTTTAAAATTTAGCTTTTATAAAGTGTGTAGTTTAAAAAAAAGTTATAATTGAAAATGCACTTCTTAAAGACAATACAGTAAACTCCAGACTTTCGGGAGATAGGGAATTCTTAAGCCTGTGTTATTTTTTTCCCTTTCAAACTTAGTTTAAAAATAACATTCCAGAAACTCCGCTGCTTTTAACTTTTTTTGTAGCTCCATCTACTATCTGAAAAGTGAAATAATTTTCTTGAAGTTAATATGCCTCATAATGCTCGTTTAAACTTTTGTCGAGAAAAAAAATTTGAAGATGTTCGTAGGAAGTAAATAGATCGAAAGCACATTAAGGCAGACCTTTATTGTTCCTTCCCCATAAAACTCCCTCTTAAAAAAATATAGTAGACAAGTGATATTAAAGTAATATTTTTTTGGCGAAATTTCACTAGAAAGTCTGTTGGACACTCGTAACTTAATTCCGGCTGTTAGAAAAGACATTATTGGACTTGAGTAATTAAAATATATATAAACTCCTCTCTTGATGGAAATTTTTGTTAGTCCAGCCGTTTTGCAGAAGAGTAAACTTCATTTATTGAAAAGTTATTTTATGCATATTTGCAAATGAATTTTTTTCTTGAGAAGGTATATGAAAATCGATGCATCTTGAAAATTCAGGATTGTAAATATTGATTTCTTTTCTTTCTATATAACTATCTATTTGCCAAAATAAACATACAGTGATGGCCATAATTATAATAACAAATGAAACATAAAAATGGGGACAACTTCACGTAAAAATATTATTTCTAAAATAAATGAAGTGAAAAATATATAGAGATAGCAAGAAATAAGTTCACCTTTTCAGAGGACTCTGGAATACGCTCTATTGGTTCAAATGCGATACAATTGGAGCTAAAAATAATTCAAATGATACACTTGAAATTCATTACATAAAAGGTTTTAATACAAAAATCTGCCTACAGGTGGAGTTGTGATACATATCAGTCTATTTAATATGCTTTATAAATGCTAAATAATATTAAAAAGATAGCATCAAAAGTTATATCAAAAGATAGCATCATATGCTCGATATGCTCAATCATTCCTCATGTTCAACAATATGCTGTAATCGCAGAACCATATTTTCCACAGCTGAATGGAATTAGTCTGCCGGAATATCATGAACATGGCCCCAAATGCTGTCCATCAGATCTACCACATATGCTGGTATTTGACGGTAGATCTTCACCTTCAGGAAACCTCAGAGCCAAAAGTCACAAGGAGGGATATCCAGCGAACGAGGCACAGCAGACATTGGATCTCTTCGTACACGCTTCATAAGAAGGTATTCTTTTAAAACTACTACGGAAATTCTGCCGGTTCTGGTAAAACAGTTTTATGAGTAGCACTTTTTTTTCAACGAAAGCTAAGTTCAGACAAGAAACTAATGCCTGACTTAACTTAATGAAACTAAATAAATACCACATGTGTTACAGCGCCACCTATAAGCGCATTTTTACACTAAAAATGTTTATATAATGAATGTCAAGCTCATTATTTGAATTATCTATTGTTCTAATTGTATCTCATTTGTACCAATATTCTAGAGTCCTCAGAAGTGAGGAACTTATTCCTTGCTAACCCTGTACATAAAAATATTTTTATGCTAGAAATTATTATAGAATTCAAGATATTGGAGAGTTCAAAATATGAATGTTCTGCCATAATTAACAAAAAATGCCATTGTAAAAACTGAACAAACTTGTAATAACTGTTAATGTTTTGACCTGAAATACACTAAAAATTAATATTTCCCTTCTTCTTAATCCCTTTTAACCAGATTTACATATTGTTCCTTCAGAACTTTCTTGGAAATATTTATCCAGACTTTTTCGATGTAGTGCATGAGTTCTTAAAAATATTAATTCAGTTAATTATACATCAGTATATAGTATGTCAGGTAGGATTTAGAATTTCTTCTTTAAGTGATACCCCTTTCCCTTTTTTTTCAATGTAAGCGAATTTACTGCGCCTTATAGCACTTTATACCTTTATATTACGATTTTTTAAACACTATCTGTTAATTTTCTTTTAAAAGTTATGAATCGTCTATATATTTGCTTATAAAGTGTGTGAGTACATAACAAATAAGGAAGTCTGCTATACGTACGAAACATACTGCACTTAAAGAAAATGAATCTTACAAAATCAATAGGTCCAAGGTATATCAGGTCCTTGCAAGTTGGTCCCAATTACACTTTTATTGTTAAGATTTCAGAAATATAAAAAAACTGGTATAAAAATTGTAAAATCACATACTCTTACTTATAACCTATAGTATCAAAAGCATGCATTAGATATTTTTTCTTTACGAAATATAAGAAAAAAGCAATAAAATATAAAAATAGGTCCAAGATAAAACATTATAATCTTTGTATATGTTTCAGCTTCTATTAGACTTCAAACTTTTGTTTTATAAGTTGCTGAAAGATTGGAAAGGGAAGAGTTATATGAATTATACAAACTAGTCCATAAATCAGTCGTGAAATATTTAATGAAAGGAAGTACTATATTTGCAACTAATTTACGGTCCAATAGTATTCTCTGTTCCTAGAAAATAAAACCACACCTATATTTATTACCAAGTTTCAAAGAGTTACAAATTTTACCGAACAGTTAATCATGATTTATAAAAGGACTTTTCTCTATCATGACAGCTTCGCTTCTATGAGTTAAAACGTCGTGCCTTTTCTTATAGAAGGCGACAGTAGTATAAAAGTAAAGAGCTCAGCTGTAATGGTGATTGAAAGTATGAATAACATCAACGTATTATAAAAAGTCTTTTCATATTCTTAGTGTAAAATTTTGATTGAAGATCAAAGATTTGGTAGGAATATTCACTAAATGTAAAGATTTGGTGATTGTGAAATGAAGCAACACTCATATTGTTGTGTAGAAAGGTTCAAAAAATTGAATGGACCACAAAACACAAAACTGATGGTCAATACTTCTTGTAATATATATTGGTTCCTATAACATTCAGACTGCTAAAATATAGTTTACAAAACTGTAGAAATCTAAAGAGGTCGATTGGGAAGTGTATTTAATAAAGTCAAAGATTTTCTGAAACTTCTTTACCTCAGTAAGGTATCAAGAAGTAAACATCGTCACTCTGCAGAGGAGCAGAAGTATAAACCAGATTGTAGTAACACCAGTGTAAAAATAATGTTACGTTGGCCTAGTGTTTGATAAAGTAGTTAAAAGTCATTAAAAAAACACATGGACAAATACGTCTTGATTAAATAATTTTATGCAATTAAATGCCTAAGGAATACAACTGGCTGGCTCGGCGTTGGACCTAGAAACGGCGTCTCTTTTCCTTTTTCTCATGTCGATTCAAAAAATGTCTATCCCACAAGCAGCGGATACCAGCGGCGTTCACCCTCTTCTCTCCTCTGGTAACGACCTTGTCCTCTAAAAAATCCGACTGCCCTGCGGAGAAAAAACAGGGTTCCACTCAAGAACGGAGGGGTCAGAATCCCGCTAAACCAACGGACCCTTCTATTGGTTGGAAAAAGTCTGAAGATTGAACCTTATTATTCATTTACCAGGTAATCCAAAAAACAAATTTTAGAATTGAAAAATTCAATAACAAATAAAGATAAAAAAGATGCATTTTGCATATATAAATGAAGCAAGGATTTTTGTGACAAAAGCAAAAAAATGCTATTTTAGTACTGTTGTCGTGTAGGGCTATAGTGTTTTATTTGACTAACAGATGAATTACAAGTTTAATATTGCTTGCAGATTACCTTTATTGATTTTTTCTTCATCACCAGCACAGCTGTGAGACAAGGAATACTACCGTTGACAGAAGTAGGCAATATTTTTTTCGATATGGTATATTGCTGATCTTTTGCATGTGAAACCAAAGAACCTGTAATTCAAAATATCTCAATTGCTTTTGGGTAATGCAGAACACGTCAATAGATCTTTCGAGCCCCGTACGTGCAATTATAAACCTCCAATACTGCACTGGTTTCACTAAGGACAACATTTCTAGGGGTACAACTTTGACCACCAGTATTTCATGAAGATGCTTTTTGAAATTTTCTACGGTATTGCTTAATCTGATAGTAGAAAACTAGTATCTATTGGTACAAAAGAATTATTTAAGGCATTTTTTCTTTAATTTACAAAAATATCTGCTTCATTTCCTTCTTAGAGTTACAAACCGCACCTTTTCATCCTTTAGCGAATTATGCAAAATTGAAGTTTTTCCTAAGATTCCTATCACCCGGTACACAAGCAATCTATTAGAAAGATGACTGACATAGATCTAGAAGTCCTTCGGAGCTGCAATTCGGTCATTCCCTTCATTATCCTAATAGATTATTTGCAATGAGGGAGTCTACCATAATGAGGCACCCCGCTATCGGCGTGAAGTCAGATTATCGGGAATCGATCTAGATATATTCTGATTCCCTTGGTGACAAGGTTTAATCATGGTTCTCTTTTGACTTTCTGGGGTACATATACTGTTTCTGACAGATTTTGCAAATGCAACTACTATCTGTACAACGCACTTTTTACAAACATGGGGATTAGACGTCCCTCGATATTCTTCTATAATCATAGAAAAAGAAGAAAAGTATTTTCGTTGAGTATGTTTCAGTTCTTACTTTTACAAAACGTAATAACTAGTATACTCATAGAAAAAAGAAAAGTGTTTTAAACATGTTCTTGTTCTTTTGCAAAACATATGAACACTATCACATATTAATATCTGTCTTTTAGCTACAGTAACAAGTTACTTTATGAACTTTAATAGCAGCAGTAGTAGTCGGATAGTAACCAGAAGTATCCCAAAAATTGATAGAAAAATACGATTTTGGTAAAATATACGAATTAAAAATTTGGTTTCTCTTAATCAAAATGTACTCGCGTTAGCATGTCTACACAAAGACACACAAGCACACACAAACATAATTCCAAAAAGGATATTTTTGAACTCAGAAAGGACTAAAACACGAAGTTTAATCAAGATCACAAGGACGACTTTTCGAATGGTTAAAATACTTTCCATATACTAAGTATACGAAAAAATAAATTTAATGCAATAATACAAAATGTGCGTTATACTAGGAATACTTTTTACTGCTTACTCTTATCCCGGGATATTTGTATAAAAAAGTCTGAGATCTTAATAAGATAGTTAAAAATTAAATATTTTACTCAATAAAAGTATTATTCAATCTCTATTAAATACCATCACCCTTTATTTATAAACAGTACAATAAACTCTATTTATTAACTTTGATTTTTTAACTTTGAATTTCCGATTCAAAGTACCGAACGATGGCCGAATGGTTAGGGTGCTGATCTTCGGAAGAAGAGTTTGTGGGTTCGAATCCCATTGTGGCATGGATGTTCGTAGCCGTTCGGAATCGGTTTCTAAATTTGTAGGTCTCATTAGCCCTCGTATCGCATAAAGTAGACTGTAGCACTCCAAAACCAAACCGATTCAAAGTATGGTGCCCACATTATGTTCATGTTGCATTGCTTGGAACTTAGATGCTGCAGTATAGCTAGATCTCTTCCACACCTTACACGCTCATTGTAACAATACATTCTTTCCCTATGAAAGGGAGGGGAATAAATAACAAATAAGTCACATGATAATCCATAAAAAGAAGTGTGTATGAGGCCTCAAATTTAAGTCCCAATTGTCATTTCATAGTGGATTAAACCTACTCATTGATCTCAGAGAGTTAACAAGCAAAAAGATCTTAGTTAAGAGGGGTAACATCTTTAAAATGACATTGAAAAAGTGTTGAAGGTTGATTTATTGGGTTCTCGTAGCTATTGGTTTGTAATATAGAATGTCATTTGTATTTGAAATTTAGGAAGAGCGTTATACACGAAACATAATTTTTTGCTAATTCTTCTAGTAAAAAACAGGATGCATGTTTTGCATAAAAAATTTGATATTTGCAGTTCAAAGCTGGTAAAAAACTCGCATAATTTAGAGATTAACTTAATGCTCTTTTATTTTAAATTACTTTGGTAAAATTATACGCATGGGTAAAATTTGCAAACTCCTTTTTTTAATTTAAGGATATTGCTCAAAAAATAAAATATTTGCAAATATATGCAGCCTCGTAGAGAGAATATGGATTTTTCTGTCATTTAAGATAGCTAGGATAGTACAACGACTACCTGGGGACTTTTATTATCGCGACCAGCTAACGCACCCGTCCCGGGCCAAAAATCGTTAAAGCCATTATAAATAGAAGTTACAGGATTATTTAATATCTCTAAATGCAAAACCTATCTCTTCAGCCTCCATTTTGTTCCCCACAAAGACATTCATAATTCTATTCTTATGTGGTTGATTTATCACCATCTTACTAGAAAATCGATCCTAATTTCCTTTCTCGGTGACGTTAGAAATTAGATTATCTGTTTCTTATCGGGATATTATTAGCTTACACGCATGAGAATATGTGAATGATAAAATGTCCTTCAAACTAAAGTCTTTGAGATCAATTTTTTATTCTTACATTCTTCGAACTTGAAATGAGAAAAGCTTTAAAAATGCATTACCCATAATAGATTTTACGAAGAGAAGATTTAAACACGTAAGAAAAAAAATTTCTCTGATCATCCTATAAAAGTAACAACCACAATTGATGTTTTGGAATTGTTCTAAACGTCTGCTTAAAAGCTTAGAAGCCTTAAGTGTGACTAAAGTACATTGCTCATCCTACCTTTTTCTGTCTGGAGAAATAACTTTAATGATAGTAAAGAAAAATAGTGATATGAATAGCCTCGAATAAAATATGTCATTCCTTTCTGATAAAATGTAAAATAACATTTCTTTATATAATAAACTCATTATATATATATATATATATATATATATATATATATATATATATATATATATATATATATATATATATATATATATATATATATATATATATATATATATATATATATATATATATATATATAAATGAATTTGTGTCTGTCTGTGTGTACTCGATAGACTCAAAAACCATGCATCCAATCACCGTGAAAATTTGGGAAATGTTTAGGTATATCTCTGGGAAGGTTTTTGTAAATTTTTAACGTTCAAAATCCATTCCTTCCCTCTTTTTTGAGCATTTTATATCATTATTCCAAGCATTATTTTCCCCCGTTAAGAGCAAACGATTAAATTTTTAATTTATTGCATGATAACTAAGTGAAAGAAACAATATTTCTAGCAATGGGACGTCATCCTAAGTAATTGTTTTAAACGCAGTTTTCCTCGGTTAAAAGCAGATTAAAATTTTTAATTTATTACATAATACATAGGTGAAAATTATATTTTTCTATCATTATGACGTCATTCCTTCAAATATTTCATTTATTCATTTCTTATTAAATATTATTTAAACATCGTCTGCGTAGTATCAATTCGATTTGACCTGGAAATTGAGATATAAAGTGATTCACTTTCATTTCTATGTGACGCAAATTATAGCATTTTTATATGAGAACTAATTTTAAATTTAATTCTTGGTTAATTTTTACGTTAAAATGAAATGTTTATCAACACTATTCTAACAACAAAAAGTACAAATTTCAGTGACTGTCATGGGCAAATAAAAACCTATCATTTTATATAGTTATCTTCATATTCATATGGTAGTCAATTTGAATGTGTATTTCTGTTTCATACTAAACTATGTTTCATACTAAACTATATTTTATTTTTAATAGCAAAATTTTTTACTTCATCAAAATATGTAAATCTTTATTTTACTTAGTATTTTTTCGTTATATGTTGCCATGATTTTTATTTTCAATAATTACAAATTCACCATGTT
This sequence comes from Pardosa pseudoannulata, assembly GCA_032207245.1. Taxonomy (NCBI): domain Eukaryota; kingdom Metazoa; phylum Arthropoda; class Arachnida; order Araneae; family Lycosidae; genus Pardosa; species Pardosa pseudoannulata. Next base: position 161,524,936 of record CM063505.1, read on the forward strand.
TTATCAAATTTGTTTTTATTTCACAATTGCCATTTTTTAAAGAAAAAGTTATAGTTATAGTTTTGTTGGTTAAAATTTAATTTTTATGTATGTAAAACATTAGTACTTAAAAGACATCTAATCTCGGAAATGAATTATCCCATTCAGAACAGTATATATATATTATTCTCCACAGCATTTTGAAATTTGACTCCTACATTAAAAAAAGGAGTCGTGGAATTGGGAGCTATTGCGCAGAGGCTCACGGGCATCACACTTACTGGACATTCAGCTATTAAAATAAACTTCTAATCGTCAACAATCTGAAATATACGAGATTTGTTCAGCATTTCTATTAATACGTCTTATTATCTTTAATAGTGGTTCTAAACCTTTCATCGAAATATTTTAAAACCCAGACCGAAGGCTGGGTGCGAAGCAGCTAGTATTAAAATAAAAATATATCCTGTTAAATTCAGGATTGTAATTTTGACCTGTCAAATCTGATTTTGACCATGACACTGGATAAAAGTAGTTTTAACCGTCCAAAAGTGGTCAAAAATGGTCAGAAATGGTCAGAATTGTTAAAAATAGTTTTAAATGGTCTTAATTTTAATATATAATATCTTTTGTAATTAGAAGTGACTTTTAACCCTCTGACTGCTCAATTTGTAAACCGAGATCTCTTTTAAATTGCGTATTTTTTGTTGCACAGTTCAAGTATATATATATATATATATATATATATATATATATATATATATATATATATATATATATATATATATATATATATATATATATATATATATATATATATATATATATAATATATATATATATATATATATATATATATATATATATATATATATATATATATATATATATATATATATATATATATATATATATATATATATATATATATATATATATATATATATACATATATATATATATATATATACGTATATATATATATATATATATGTATATATATATATATATGTATATATATGTATATGTATATATATATGGATATATATATGTATATGTATATATATATGTATATATATATATATGTATATATATATATATATATATGTGTGTGTGTTTATATATGTATGTATATATATGTATATATATGTATGTATATATATATATATATATGTATATATTATATATATGTATATATATGTATGTATATATATATATATATATATATATTCAAAGGCCGAATGTGCTTCTTAATAAAGGAAGAAAAAACACATGCCCGTGGAAATCGCGGGATGAGCAGTCAGAGGGTTAATAAGCAATAAAAATAGTAGTGCAGTTAAACAAAATATTACGCTAACAAATTAATGCGACTTAACCTGCGTATACAGTATAAGATTGTTTTAATTTTAAAAATGAACCATGGGCATATATCCAGTTGTAATCCAGTGTAAAAATGTAATCCAGTTGCAGTAAAAAACATAAAATATGAGTTACAGTTAAAAAATAAAACATGATTTGAAATTAAAAACATAAGTTGTAGTTAAAACCATAAATTTCAAATTAAAACAAATAACATTTTACAATTAAAAATGTTATTATAATATTTATAATTATTTTAAATACAATCACCATAATTTTTTTACAAATGTAACTTGCCTTTATCATTTGCTAGTAAACTTTGTTCGATTAGTATTAAATATATTGAAAAGTGAATTTCAGTGGTCAAAACTGGTCAAAATTCATATTGACCAGGATGGTTAAAACCACTGGTTTAAACCCGCATGGTTAAAACCGATACAACCCTGGTTAGATTTCCATCTATTTACAAAGTGTTTTGACTCGTTCTCTTTCTCTTAACGTAGCATTTTTCCTAAAAAATATCAAAAAGTATTTAGAAGTATTTAGAAGTATCAAAAAGTATTTAAAAGTATTTAGTAAGTTTTTAGATAGATATTAAATATTATATCCTTAGTTGTATTTTGTCATCTATTAAATATATCCTTTAAATAAAGTATAATGTAATATAATGTATATTCTCGAGACTTCAAAGCGAGAGATTCTCGGTTCAAATACCCGGAAAGGCACTGCAACAATTTTAACTTTATTTATTTCTAATTTTTAGCTAATTCTAGAAGTTAATAGAATATTTTTCAACTGAGAGAGTATTCTACTAAATTATAAAGAAACAAGTAGTTCAATCCGTCAGTCAGAAATCCCTTATTCTTTCAAATAGATCTATGGACATGTACTATATATATATATATATATATATATATATATATATATATATATATATATATATATATATATATATATATATATATATATATATTTATATATATGTGTGTGTGTGTGTGTGTGTGTGCGTGTGTGACACGGAGTGATCAAAGAATGGAAGACACATATTGGTGCGTATATAAAACATACTTTATTGTATTTCTTTTGTCTATTGCCATTAGATATACTTTCTTTACATTTTGGCACGATAACCGTGGAGGATGTTACCAGCCCGACTCCCCGCTCATAAGTGCCTTTTGGCGTTACTCACCTAAACAAAGTCATCTTGTGTACTTCCACGTCATCTTCATTACTCTGTAAAATTCAGCTTCAGAGTGTGTTTTTCTCCTATTACGTTATCGTTAAAGAGTTACAACTATTTTTAATTAAAATTCGCTTATTTCTTAACCCCCATTTTTAAACCTGACATTATATATATATATATATATATATATATATATATATATATATATATATATATATATATATATATATATATATATATATATACATATATACATACATACATATATACATATATATGTAATGATATTTTTAACCTAAAAATTAGTTAACGTAATTATGCCTATAATAAACTAATTTTTGGGTGATTCTATCCTTTTCTGACGGCTATTTTTGCAACAAGAGGCGTAATTAGATTGAACCCTATAGCATAAAAACTTTAAGAATGGATACGATTATACACGCTAATACTGAGATTGAAATCGAGGAATTCTGGTACCAAATAGCAATTGTCTTCCTTTTCAATCATCATTCAGTAACTACCATTTATTGATCATGTTTGGAAAACCATTTTCTAACACTATCTTTGAAATTTCTTTTTCCGATTTTTTTTTCAAGTCTGCCAATGATGAATAAGTGACTAGAGAATTAGAAATAAGAAGGATCACTCCGCTTGTTCATAAATTTTATTTCCAGTAGAATTGATTGGCGGAATTCTAACAAGTTTTACTGGTATCCTTCGTGCTACAGGTAAATTAAAGGTTATACACACACAGATATGTGTGTGTATTTCTGTTATAAATTTATATGTATACCTACTCACTTACAGGGATGTCTAAAAGTTAAGCATAATTAATATTTATGTGAATATTTAAGAAAATCAAGTTAAAATAGAAATACGGTTGCAATAGAAAAAGCATATTGCAAAAGTAGAATAGGATTCACTTTTACTATCCAGAGAAAAAGTTTAAAAAGAAAATGCGCAGACGAATAATTACATTTAAAAATAAGAAATTAAAATAAAAAGGTAATTTGGCTATTTAATAAAGTATGTACTCACCTCTACATACGCAGCACAGCGATTTCAAATATTAAGATATTGTAGTTTAGTTGTTTCCTCAAAGAGTTCCCAGTGTTATGAAGAGTTTGTTTCATTTCCGGAAAGGAGTTTGGTGGAGGTATGCAAGTTATCTCCATACCATATGCTAGATAGGATTAAAATCAGGTGAGTAAGCGGTAACTACATGCACTGCTCAGTTACACTTTAAAGGAACTCATTCATTAGAACAGCATGATAACAAGGCTCTTCATTCTCCATGAAGATGAATCTAGGATTGACAATACCTCCAAAAAAATTAATATAAGGATCAAGTACTTAGTCTATGCGTTTTGTATCGGTAACAGACCACGGCTCGAAGAGCTGAGAGTCAGTTCAAAATAATATTTGCCTACACCATGACTCCTTTTAAAAACTTATGTTTTTCGTTATCTTTTCTGGGTTTAAACGTGTTTCAAGTTTTTTCTATATCGTTATCTGATGAGAATCCGTGCTCAATCTAAAGTGGATGTTATCATTGAATATCACATTGGTCATTGTTCCAAACGATAATGTTAATCTTCCAAATTCTATTTTAAACGAGTGAATTATGATGCACCTGCGTCATTGGAATGAAAACTGCTGGTTTTCTGGCATACAGACTAACACCATTTAGTCTCATTGACACAATTTGCTTCGAAAGTTGTATTCCTCTGGCAGCTTTAAACGATGAACTGAGTTCTTTGGCTCAGACAAGCCTCTGTTATTCCAAAATATCTATCT
>CM063505.1:161534253-161584253 GCA_032207245.1 Pardosa pseudoannulata
ATGCCATGCATAAATTTATCAGTCCAAGAGAGACTTTTTTTTTCCAAGTGAGACTGAGTAAATTAATTTTTAATTCCCATCCACTCTGTGTACTTATCACAAATATTTTGCTAATCCATCCGGGTGTAATGCTGGTATATTACCAGGGGGAATACAATCAAATTACAGTGTTTCCTATCACATCTAGACCCACTTAATTTTTTCCCCTCGAATTTTTCTGCTTTTAGATGTTGGTGATGACTGGAGAATATCTTGGCCTCTGGCTTCACCGAAAAAAAAAATGTATAAATAAAAGCGTAGCACTTTGAATGTTGCTATGGAGACGGTACGCGAGAGACGTGTTTGAAAAGAATTTTCACGAATAAATTTCCCCAGTGAAAGAAAAAAAAAGTCGTAAACTAGATGAATAATTTATGTCATCTGAGGAAGTTGAAAGGCAGCTCCTAGCATTAAGTTACATTCAGCGCTTATTTGATTATTTTTGAATTCTTATAAAATGAAAGCGACAGGTTTTATTGTCCTCCTATTTAAATTTTGTTCCGATGAAAGTAGGAATATTTCTAAGGGTTTTCGGATACACAAAGGACGCGCATATTAATTTTGTTTGTCGAATTTGAATAGATGATGTGAAAGTATATTTCTGAATTTGGGATCGCGACACAGTGATATGACGTAAAAATATGGCACTGTCTTACAAAACAGAAAATTGGAGTGTATAATTTAGATACTGACACAAACGTAATCGCTGGATATGCTCTTAACTATTCTGCCCTATTTTAAATTTGTTATTTTGTTCTATTATTATAATAAGCATTCTCTAGATATAATAGATTAATATGCAGTATGTTAAGTATTATTCTTTATGGTATATTTTGCTACAACTTTGACAACATCTTTGATGTGGGATTTTATTACAAAACTTTTTTTACGCAGGGGCTTTTGCCCGTTAAGCATTCGCCCGATATCTGCGAAGCTGTTACTCACTTAGCACTACCAGGGAGTTAGTGTAGCTTAATGTATACAACGGACTTGAGTAACATTATCCCAGGAGAGTACTCATAATTTAAAAGCAGGAAGCAAGCAGAAGCCCACCCCCAGCTTTACCTTATCGTTGTTTGAGAACATTGTGACCACTAACATATTTCTTCATTAGTGTTGCGAAGTAAAAGTTTGTTCGCAACATTTTGTGGTGTACGACCCCTCAGACCAGTTTGAATGTAAAAAGGTACTGCTTTCATGCAATTTTTTTTTGTCAACTTTTAACTTTCCTGCTTTCTTTGGTCAAGAGGCATTCTGGTGTCCCGTTTAGGAGTACTCTAAGGAATGTGTCTGCAGCTACAGGGCACAGCTGTCGAGTCCACAACTGGCACTGTATCACTACACGGTTTTACCTTGGAAATCCAGGTGGCGGAAAATGAGTGCACCTATTTAAGGGCACTCATTTTTGGGTTGAGGCAGAGAGTGTGACTGAACCTTAAATAACCCCAACAGCGTGTATCTCCTATTTGTTTGGAAATTTCCTAAATTATCCGCTAGGGCAATGTAGAATTATAATTAGACAGACCCCTTCTCTGAGGGCGTAAACTGTAGCCCTAGTGGTCAATCTAGGTTATGGGTTAAAAAGGGAATGCAAAATTACGCGAGAAACGCTGTCGGAGGCAGATTTTTCTAGACATTTTCCGACAGATGTTGACCCAGTTGTTAAGAGTCTTGTACATATAACTGCATGCTAATTGACCTTTCACTTTGTTCTTTCCCTATGATGAAGTGGGAACCTGTCCTCCAACATTTTCTTAATAAAGGCTTTTAGCTAAAACGGTGTCATTTTTGTGTCTATGACTGCAACCATCCAGCGAGAAGTCCGTCTTATTACATATATATCGGGTGGCCATAATTAAACTGACATTGCTTACAGTGTTCTGTAGTGCGATCTATTTCCAAGAATGACGCCACATTTTGTAGGAAGATTACACAAGACGAGAGATGAAAACTTTCGCGAAAAAACCAAAATAGTTCCAAAAGTCACCGCTAGGGGAATATTTGGTGCTGTGTAATAGAAAATAGAGTGTTAACAAATGCAAATCAATACGGAAATTAATTTCTTAATTCTGCCAATGGATGTAACGTGAAATTTGAATAAAGAACTTCTTCTTCTGCTCAACGTACGTGATAGCAGATTACGAGACTTTATCGGTGTTTATGTTGATTTTACCCTTTTTTAAAAGTGTTGCCACATTGCACTTGAACTAATCAGAGAATGTACGTAATAAAAGGTAATTTTATTCCGTATTAATTTGCATTTGTTAACACTCTATTTTCTATAAAAAAGCGCCAAATATTCCCCTAGCGGTGACTTTTGGAACTAATTTATCATTTTTTGCGGAATCTTTTGTTCCCGTCTTGTTTAATCTTCCTAGAAAATGTGGCGTAATTCTCGCGAATAGATCGCGCTACAGAACGCTGTCAGTTTAATTATGGCCACCCGGTGTATATATATATATATATATATATATATATATATATATATATATATATATATATATATATATATATACATACGGAAATTAATTTCTGAATTCTACCAATGGATGTAACGTGAAATTTGAATAAAAAACTTCTTCTGCTCAACGTACGTGATATTGCATGTATATATATATATATATATATATATATATATATATATATATATATATACACACACACATATATATATATATATATATATATATATACATATATATACACACACACACATATATATATATATATATATATATATATATATGAGTGTAATTTCATATCCATCAAAAAATTTAGATGTAATTTGTGTTGTCATTTCATAAGTAAAATGGACCGTCTACATGGTACTCCCATACTAAAATGGTCAACAAAACTGCAGCATTATAGTGGCGAATGCTTGAATACAGAGAAGTGCCTCCACATTAAAAAAAAATACCTCGCAGTATAATATTTTTCTGACAATCCTTTTAGAATTATTTTGCATCACAATTTTTCTTACTCATGTATATTATCTGAGTTAATATAAATCTGATTTGAAGCTTTTGTAATATTACAAATAAAAGGATCAAAAAATTTATTTTCGTTCAGTTACATTTTAAATTTATAAATATTCTCCTTGTTCCTAAATTTAGTTACAAGAAGTTCCTATTCCACAAACTAAGTTATTCCATGAAATACGAGTTTTCATCTTTTTTATTTTGGTTTCATCTAAAGGGATAAAAAAAACATATACGTAAGAATATATGACCAAAATTGCTATAATTTCAACAAAGTATTTTAAGTCCCCAATAAATAAAGAAGTTTCCTCTAGCTCATATTTTTTCATCTTGAGAACAAATTCCCAAGGGGGATTTATATTATTACTTTCAGCGTTGAATTTAAGAAAGTGTTATAAACTATCATCTCCATGATCTTTCGAAGATGTAATTGAATAAAAGTTTGTGAAAACTCGTTTCGTGTAAATTATAATCAAAATATTTTTGCGAAAAATAAATTCTCGCTGAATATCTGCTATATTGTATGAAAATTTGTATGATTATTATAAAACTACATACAGTTTTTTATCAGACTATGCAATAGGTAGTAAAATGAAATGTCCCTAATGTGTAGCTAATTTGAAAACCATGGAAACATAGGAAGCTGTAAGTATAGAGTGAAATTCATGTAAGAGACAAGATTCCCATGGTTGCATCGAAGCAAAAAAGCTTTGGGAACGAAAACAGTCAAAAGTCACGTTTATCATTCACCAAGTAATACGAGAAGGAAAGCTAAAGTTCTAGTAAATCATGAGTTTTTCAAACTGAAGTAAATACAATAGTTTGGGGTTAGACAGCAAGAGAAAGAATAGAGCAGTAACGTTTCCAGAATTTTTTTCGGAGAGGTACAGTGATATTTCAATCTCATAAAAAAAAACTCTTTACTCACACATACAGAGTCTATACATGCATGAAACTTCTAATGTGTAGGTAATTTGAGAACCATGGAAACATTGGATGCTGTAAGTATAGAGTGAAATTCATATAAGATACAAGGTTCCCATGGTTGCATCGAAACAAAAAAGCTTCGGGAGCGAAAACAGTCGAAAGTTACGATTATCATTCACCAAGTAATATGAGAAAGAAAGCTAAAGTTCTAGTAAAGCATTAGTTTTTCAGACTGAAGTAAATACAATAGTTTGGGGTCAGACAGCAGGAGAAAGTGTAGAGCAGTAGCGTTTCTAGAATTTTTTTCGGAGAGGTACAGTGATATTTCAATCTCATAAAAAATTCTTTACTCGCACATACAAAGTACATACATACATGTATCTTCTAATGTGTAGCTAATATGAGAACCATCGGAACATCGGAAGCTATAAGTATAGAGTGAAATTCGTGTAAGAGACAAGGTTCCCATGGTTGCATCGAAGCAAAAAAGCTTTGGGAGCGAAAACAGTCAAAAGTCACGTTTATCATTCACCAAGTAATACGAGAAGGAAAGCCAAAGTTCTAGTAAATCATGAGTTTTTCAAACTGAAGTAAATACAATAGTTTGGGGTTAGACAGCAAGAGAAAGAATAGAGCAGTAACGTTTCCAGAATTTTTTTCGGAGAGGTACAGTGATATTTCAATCACATAAAAAAATTCTTTACTTGCACATACAAAGTACATACATACATGAATGTTATAAGTATATAGTTTTGTATAGATACATAAATACGTCATAAAACAAATCAGCAATAGTGTACGTAATTTCATTCTACCTTGAAAAATATATAAGCAACCTCAATGTGTCTTTTAATTTACTCTCCAGTACTTATTGGTGGACTTTAAATTAAAGTAATTTTAAGAATTGCTAGAAAAATAAAAAAATATATGTAGATGAAAGAACTGTGTCAAACGTTTTAAGTCTTATTTTCTAAAATTTCACACCTTCAATATTATAACATAATCAGTAATTTATAAACTACAGTTTTATAGTAGCAAATTAGTTCTTCTAAGGGCAGCTTTGTAAAACTTTCATCTGCATTTATAGGGTTATATTTGGATCCATAGTCTCAAGTTCTGATATGGCATTATTAAATATGAATAATCCACCAAATAACGCATGCATCATGAACTTCTTCCTCTCACAAATTCTGCAATGCTTCCAGCTGTATTAGATCTTGATTTGTGTGCTCTGAATCGACAAAATTCGGGAAATCATCAATGTCTTCCTCTTCATTATCTTAATTAAGCGGATTAGCAAAGCCCGCATTTTTTAAAATTTATTTAAGATTGTCAAATGATTCAATACTACTCTCGAATTTTATATGTAATGTTTAAAGATTATTTGCAGACATTTATCTGTAATTTTACCCCAAGTCATATTAATGTCTTCAATGTAATCTATAGTTCTGTACGTCGGAGATTTCCTGAACTGGATGTCGAAACTCGATTGATAGTAAGTCCTAGTTGTCGCTAAGTGTAGTGCTAATACGTGCTAAAGTGAGAATTACACGATGAATAAGATGATGAAGTTTATGATCAAGAATAATATGATGAAGTTTAAAAACTTTCTTCCTCATTCATCTGGCTTTAATTCTATTGAACATTTGTAAGAAACTGTTGAAAAATTTTAGATTCAGACATAATTGTAAAAGAAGGGAAAATGTATATGTGAAGCTATGCAATATTGACATTTTGCACCAAGTTCTGTAACAGAATTCTTCCTTAAATCAATTCTAAAAGGATGCAAAGACATTATTGAAGTTGTAAGATACTGTTCGGTACTTGTGCCCACTAGTCTTGGCAAATGGAATGCTGGCCCACTTCACTTTGTTGTGACGATTTCTGAAGTAGACAGATGGAACAGAGACGTCCGCAAGAGGAGAAATAAAGTTTTATACAGTCCACCGCTTGTAAATTCTATCGCTAATTCCGCACAGATACTCTACAAGGTATTAAATTGAAAGTTTATTTTTAAAAATACCAAATAAAATGCATTGTACGAATGCTTTTTACGACACAAATTGATCGATTGTTTGTAGGTTCAAAAAATTTTACTGGGTATATAGTTCTCCTTTTTTCACTTATTTAAAATTTATATGGAGAAAAATACGTTTCATCGAGAATGTACATCTGCTTACTTGTAAATTTCCATTCATAGATTTTTTAAATTATGTTTTTTTATCTAAAATAGTGACTGCAAGAATACTTTTTTTAACCATATGTTTCTGGAAAATTATTTATAAATATAGTAGCCCAATAAAATAAGTTACACTGGTCTACATAAAAAAAACAGTTGATCTCCAAATAGAGACCTAAAAATAAGATGATGAATTTGGATTGGATAGTTTCCTAAAAAACCCCTTAAACCCCACTCGAATTGAGCTTAATTAAGCATCAGATAATTAAGAAAAGAGAGGCAGGGCTAGAACAGTGGTTCACAAATTTTTATGTGTACGGTCCCCTTCTAATGGCAAATACTTTATCATGAACCCCAAAGTAAGTTAAATAATTCTGTATATCTATATAAAAGTTACAATTTTAACTTTAATGTTTTTCTTAGTTATGTAAAAATAAAATATAAACAAAATGTTTTGATATTTAAAAAAAGCATATTGAAATTATATCTTATGTTTAAAATTTTAAAAAACAGTTTTTTAAATGCTATTAATGACTTGGGTGAGTCTGATACGTTGATCTGAAATCATGTATGTTTCGTATCAGGTTTGTGAACAGCAAAACAGAGAAAACCATGTGATATAAAAGGGGTTGATGTAAAAAAAAGGGAGATGAGGGAGAATATCAGTCCAAATAAAGTCTGCCTGTCTGTTTCAATCTTCCTGTTTTTTCTTTATTCTCTAATGTAGCCTCCACACTATGGCCAATTGTTCACCACTTCCTGATGGTGACCTCGAACGATGATTTACGGGTTGCATCCACACGCTGGGCCACTAAATGAGCCAAACACGTGGATTCATCCATAGGGTCTACTGCGCATTTTTGTAGCGCATCTGGCTGCCTTTGATCTTTGGAGAAAAACTGCCTCGGAAGTCATGGTCCGCCAAGTCTATTTTATCGTCTGCTACCATCGACCACGATAAACCATACCCCCTCCAGAGGGTGGTGATGTCTTACAGTGGACCATAGTGTGGAGGGGCCTTAATAGATGGGAAAAGAACAAAATAAGTGAACTACAGAAAAATGGCAACAACAAATGTATTTATTGCCATTTATTTTAACTTTTATAAAACTGAAAGTCCTAATTATTTTACTTTGTATTAAACCTTTTGCGTCCTCCCAAATGTTGTCACTGTATCCGCAAATTAATTTTTATTTACTATGGACTTTAACTTCCTACAGATCACGTGGTTCCCTAGGGTCCGCAGACCACTGTCCCAGAAAGATATTCCGTAGAATGATTCTGAAAAGAGGGAGTGCCTCGAATGGTCCAGCTAAGGGGCAGACGGAGAAATATCTGAACCGAAGAAATTGTCGTACAAAATTCATGGTCTCATTTGCCACGGTTATAATGAGATGCTAGGCAACAAAGAAGGCAATACAGATAGTTTTTACATTCAATTCATATGATATGTTAAATATTTGGAAATATTCGCCACGTTAAATTATGTATATTAGCGATCTAAAAAAAACCATCATTGTATTTTTCAATTAATTCCCTTTTCGAAAATTTATTCCTGCTTATAAATGAGAAAATTTTTTATCAGACTTATTATCCATGCTATTTTTGTTCGTGACACGATTCGTTATGTTCTATGTGTCCCTTCTCAGACAAGATTTTTTTTTGTTTCAATCTCATTTCTCTTATTCCCTGCATGCATGTAGTTCATTTAAATTGGAAGACCTCTCATTCAGAGAAAGTTTTTTTTTTGGTCAAATTCAGTAAAACTTTTTTCTAACTAAAGTTAAAAAAGACTCAATAAAAGTTTCTGCGTGCGTGCCATCAAAGAAGCTACGATCACAACGTGGTCTGAGTAGAATTATTTCAAATGTTTTAATACTGTTCTATGCACTGATTTAATATTTTTTATGCACATTTTTAAAGCTACTTAGATTAAAATACTTTTTTTTACATTTTCCCCTTTAGATAGGTCGCAAACAAAAAGATACTTCTTTACGCTATCACCATAATAATACGAGGATTCCCTCAGTTATTCATGAGATTACCTTTCACTCTTACGCTCTCACTGGTGTATAATACAAAGATTAAAATAGAAAATTTTGTGATTATTTTTATAATCAAACTAGTGCTTTAGATTATATAGAAGTATCAATTTGTACATCATGATCCTATTAAGAAAAATTCAAATCGCATACTGATTAATGGCTGAAGAGGTGGTTGCAAATTTGGGTTGTTCGGAAAGTAATTTCGTTTTTTTTGGGGGGGGAATGAAAGACAGTTTTCGTATAATAAACAAATACTTTATTAAATTATATATTGGCCGTTCTGGTCCAACACCTTTTGCCATCTTTCTGGTAGTAGCATAATTCCACGCTCATAAAATTTTTGGTCTTTGCTGGCAAAAAAACATCTTTATCAGCTTCAACCGGCCTTCCCGAACGTGGTGCATCTTCGACATCAAAATTGCCGGATTGAAATTTAGCGAACCAGTTCTGGCACTGGCGTACTGTCAACACACATTCTCCATACACATCGGTCAATTTCTTTCTGGCTTGAACAGCATTTTTACCCTTTCTGTAGTAAAAGTGTAAAATATGTCGAAAATGCTGCTTATTTCTCTCCATATTTAAAAGAACACCAACCAAAAAGTACTGCGTAGAATTAATAGGAATTTTTCACACACAAACCTTGCTATATCAGCTCTCAAAGCATATAAAAATTATACGGCTTAAATGTGAAGTTGGATGCAAAAAATACAATTAAATCCTCTGTCGGTTAAAAACGAAATTACCTTCCGAACAACCCAATACATATCATTTTAGTAAAATAAAAAAAGACTGCATTTAAGTAAAATTTACATTTATATCAACATTTTACATTGTCATAAATTGGACAAAAAATTGCTATTTATAAAATGATAAAATTCTAATTGTTGTAATGTACTTACAAAACAAACATCAGCTTTCGTTCTCAAAGGGGAAACACAGTAAAAATATAATACCTTATATTTGGACCAAAACATTTATTATGTACACTAATTATTTACAAATATTATTTCTGGATTAATATATATAACATTCATTACTCGACATTCATCAATGTCCAACAATTCACTACAATTTTCTTTTTATTTTTACACATTATTCCCTAATCAAAAGATTTTGAGACCCAAGGTAATAATTATGAATATTTTAAGTTTACCTCCAGTAATTACAGGGGAGCAGGTTGAGGCTATCAACCAGCTCGATGTCGGTGCGGTGCGGACACGGAATTTTGATGTCCAGCAACTCTTGAATCCCGACTTCGACTGCTTTCCCCAATTTCTTTTCCACCTTTTCACCTCGGTTCGACACCCCTTTTTTTCCCTGTCCCAATAATTTGTTGGTGAAATTTTCCCACATCTGCATTCCCTTCGGGTGTGCAGGTGGGCTCATTAAAATGGTCCCTTTTGTGAAAGTTGGCATTGCTTAGCCCCTGCCCCCATATCTCACTGCCACATGCCTGGGCTTGACCGTTATACTTGGGCCACTCCATGATCTATAACTGCTCCGCCCACTAAAACTCGAAGTCAACAGCTGCACTTAAATTCTTCTTGGAAATTCAGTCCACAACTGTGTCTGCAAGTGCTGACCATCGTGGGAAAGTACATCGGTACACTAATACAAAGAGCCAAACGATACCCAAATCAATATATCGCTGCCTCTCTACGGAAGACAACGAGATGGAATACCACTGCCCGAATGTTCGTGGCCGCTCAGAATCGACTTTAAGCAGTAGATCCCGGTCTAATTAGATGTCGTGTTGCAAAAAGGTGACGTACCGCTCATAACTAAACACAAACAAAATCCTTTGTTTCTGTATTCACTTCTATGTTAAATCTAAGACATCAATCTCGTGTTACCAATTGTTATTGTGTTTTAAATCACATTTAAAGCCACGTATACGTTCTAGATGTTTTGCTGAAAATAAAAGTTTGCCGAAGCATATTTTAAACTTATTTTTATTACTTAGTACGTTTAAAAACACGGCACTTGATTATAAAGCACTCTGTCTAATGAAAAATTCTGGTACGTCAGTGGATTATCATAAGTTAAAGTCTTTATATTTAGTGTGGCTTTGAAAGTTCAATGAAAAAATTGTTTAGACACGTTATCGAGTCATTGTATTGAAATTATTTATATTTTATGTTCTTTTAAAAAAATGATATTTAAATACTATTTTGTGATATGGTTTCTGAGATTGGAAATATCATTTTCATATCCAATGAATGCATTAAATTTGTAACTTCACATCTTCAGGCCAGGAAGTGGGTAACTCTTTGCAGTTTTGCCCACACCCACTTGTATTATTACAAAAGGGACTTCCCTGATTCCCCCAACTTAGTACATGACTGTATTGATTTCCTGTGTTTTCACTCTTTTTGTTGGCTATGTTTTCAAACCACACACGTCGTAATTCATTCTTTTTTTTTAGTTTACGGCATTTTATAACAAATTGCCATTGCATTCCTCTCTTTTAGTTTTTAGTGTTATTTGTTCATTTATAGGGCTTCGTAGTTGTGGTTTGGGGTTTGTCACGTTTGTAAGTTTTATTACATGCTTTTGAGCACTTGTATATTTTATTTTGTTGATACCTGTTTGTTACTTTAGTCCACTTTTTTTTGTCTGTGTGTTCTGTTACTGCTTTGAACAAGTGTTGGTTTTACACATTAATTTTTTATTTGTTATTGTTATTTGAAGGTAAGGTTTTAATTGTGCTGCTTATTTCTTATCTATAGCTCTCGGTGATATTATTGCAAATCATCATCAATATCATCATTGACATTACAGACCTTGAAGGGTCCTGGCCTCTTTTAAGACTTTTTTTCCATTAAACCCAAGTAGATGCCTTTAATGAATCCCCAGCTCTTTAAATTATCTTCGACCTGATCCATCAATCTATTCCTTGATCCTCCTCTAAGTTTTTATCCGCTGGGGTTTTCTTTTAGGAGTCTTATTGTGGTTCTACTAGGAACCATCCTCTCCACATGTCCTAGTTATCTGACTCTCTTTTTATTTATCTCAGTGACAATATCTATCTTTTTGTATTATTAAAGAAATATTCTACCTGTGAGATGTTAAGAATTAGTGGAATGTATAATTAAATATATAAACTAAAACAAAGGCTTTGTGATTGAGAAATGACCAAAGGAAAGGCATTTGCTAACAGTTTATTGTAGATTAGGATTTGTCATTACAAAGCAAATATATTACTAACAATAGAGAATTAATGACTATTAACATTTAAGATTTTAACACAGTACAATAGATAAGAATAATATGAACGAAGGAGATACATAATACATAAACACACTCAAATAGAATTAAATGTATATGGATTGGATCAGCGTTGGGAAAATGAAAACCCAATAAGATTTATGATTAAAGGAATGAAGAATTTACTTACTACAATGACTTTGAATACTTTCACTCCAAACGTTGTCCAAACCATCCACTTTAAAGAAACATCAAGAAAAAACAGAATATATTGGTTCGTAGCTGTTTTAATCCCCGCCCCCCTCTCCGCGCTCTCAGCGAACACTATTTTATTTTTTTTTCAGATGGCGCTACGCTCAACGGTAACAAAATAAACACATTTTACAAAAACTATTAAGCAATTGCTGTCGCTGATCCAGCATTATGGCTGCTGAATGGAACACTACCTATTAGGGAAATAGGAGTGCAAATAAGCTCAGTGATATTGCCGCATAAAGAAGCTTAGTCAACGACTCAATGGCCGAATCGTCAAAGCACGCGATCCAGACCCGAAGATTGTGGGTTCGTTGCTTGCCATGGCAGTTTATCCAAAGTACGGATTTTTAATTTAAAAATGCTATTTATTGTTTCCTTATGTTCTTGAACATTCTAGATCTTTCATTAATATGTAAATTAGTTATTTCTCGAATATTCTGTTCGGGTATAAAAGCGGATACCCACTAGTTGTAGGCAACTTCTCGATCCTGTAAAGTTGCGAGTTGCTACTTAACTTCAATAAATTGTTCTGTTAAGTTAAACGGTGTGTTCATTCGAATCTTCATGACAATATTATTTCTTGGTTTTGAAATAAACTTTTTCTGTAATAGGCATTTACTCTATTGATTACTTTAATGTGTGAGTTGTTTATTACCCGTACCCTATAAATGGTGAGTTTCCCTAATGCTTGTAAATTTTCTTTAATTTTAACACATTTAGTGACTTCGCTTCCTATATGGAATGGTATTATTTTCTTCCTGAATCTGATTTACGATGAGTACTTTGATACGGAAAGGCAAATTATCTGCTAAAATACCAGTTAAAAATCTTTTAATTATTAAAAAATGAGTTATGCTCATTTTTTCACTAATTAATAGCACTAAGGGTCTTTAATCAACAATTATGCAAGTAAAAAAGATTTTTCTAATCTATGTAAATCTACGAAACTATGTGTGTTCTTATCTTTGAGTATAGTACTGTTCTAACAAAGAAAGACATAAAGAGAATATAATTTACAGAAATTTCATATATTCCTGCCTAACATCACAGAAGGAACAATCGGATTTAGATTCAATATTGGTTCCACGAGTATGTTTGCCAGAATTGGTCTAGTAGGTCAATGAGGACCAGAAATAAGACGAATTCAATCTTATACTGATATAGGAGTTAACGAAACCATACCTTATGAATAGCAATTTCCAGTTTAGCTGAGATTTAATTATAGCACATCCTACTGCTTGATAGCTTTTTGGATACCGTCCCAAAAATGATTTCTGGATTCAGATATCAGATTATGCAAATGACATCAGCCAATGATTCACTCGTGGAACTGAAATAAATTATCTAGAATGTAGGATATTTATTTCAGGAGGCACTATCTAGATAAAAGTAGTCAGTCTCCATTCGTATATAGTATCAGTATGATAGAATGAAATAGATATGCACGATATTTAAATATATTTGGAGACTAACTTTGTTATATTTTAAAAATATTATCTTGTGTTAAAAGATATAAATTTTAACCCAAAAAGGAAGTAATTTGGGTAACATACCAAACGGCACTAACATTTAAAGTTGAAAATTGTAAAGTTTTCCATCTATAACATGCTTCTTTAAAGAAGATGCTATTGAGGGAAGGATCAACTCCTTCCCTCTATATAGAAGGAGAATTAAAACTCCTATCCCTCATTCGTAAAGGCATAGCAGTTAACAGCACCATACCTTACGAATAGCGTGCTGAACGCTGGCTGATTGGTTAGGGCTCTAATCGTCGGTACCGGAGTTCGTATATTCCGATCCTACTATGGCATGAATGTTCGTAGCCTTTCGGAATCGGCTTTAAGCAGTAGTTCATGGTCTCATCAGCCCTCGTGTGCAAAACAGTAGACCGTAGCGCTCCAAACAAAACCTTACGAATAGCAATTTCCGATTAGGTGAGATTTAAATATAGCCTATCCTGCGGCTTGATAATTTTTTGGATACCTTCCCAGATATTATGTACTTAGATTCAGATATCAGGTGATAATACGAATCACATAAACAAATTCTTCATTCTTGGACATGAAATAAATTATCTAGAAAGTATGATATTTATATCAGGAGGCATTATCTAAATAAAAGGAGTCCATCTCAATTATATAGTATCAGTATGATAGAATAAAATAGGTGTGTACACGATATTTAGATATCTTTGGAGATTGACTTTGTTATGATATCTAAATGCTATCTTGTGTTAAAAGTTATTAGTTTTTAAACAAAGAAAAAGGGAAATAATTTAGACAAGATATAAAATGGCACTAAGATGTAACGTTGACAGTTTTAAATCCTTCCATCTATAACATGCTTCTTTAAAAAATTCCATTTTTATGAGCATTCTTATCAAAAAGGGCTTCAGATTCAAAAGTAATACCTTGGCGTAATTGCAAAGTAGCCCTTTCACATTGTATGGAATGCGATTTAAGTGCGGTGCAGTACAGTCACAGTCCTTTCTATAAAAATCTTTAATTTGAAAATCAGTCCTGCAGTAACCATATCATTCCCCATAGGCAAAAACTTTAGGCTTTCGTGAAAAGTTGACAAATTATGGGTCACCTAGCATAGTACTATGCAGAAAAAATAATAGCTTCAAATTCCTGAAAAGAAAGTTTTGGATGTCAACGAAAACTTCAATAAGTTTTCTTTACTGTATTTGATTTCGGGAGATTGCATATTTTACCCGATAACTATTCCAAGTTAATACAGTTAAGGAGCAGTGTGCATTTCATTTTTCTCAATATTATCGTTTAATAATAGCCATCACTGACAGTGATAAACGACTGGCCGGCCGAGCGGTAACAGCAAGGTTTCCCGATACGTCATCATTATTAGAGATTAATGCAAGTACTCTGAATTATTAAATCCCTGACTTTTAAATAAAAAAATAGTGTTTGTGAGAAGTGACCAAACTACAGCTCGCTCTCTAAATTTAGTTGTAAGCAGTAGAATTCCTAAAAATTATAAATAAAATAAATACCTCATAGATTATAGTAGATATGTTACAGTCCGAAATTGGAGACTGTTGACTTTGTGCAGTGAATGTCAACATACATACGGTCGCTCAGTTTATGGCCGGATATTTGATTCTATTATTATATATTTAGACTTTCACCAGTGTATGTAAACAATCGCTATTATAGTGGATGCCAAATAAAAAATATTTTTGTTTATTTTTAAATCATAATTTATTATTAAAACATATTATGATATATGTAAAAATAAGAGAAGGCTTAGTAATAGTATAATCTCTTGAACTTAAAATGAACATTTTGAAAACGGTAAATAATACCAAAAATGGTGTGTGTTTCAGATAGTATACTGAATAATTCGTTATTGGTAACATGGTTCCAATCTCCTGGTTTTAATAGTACAACTAACTTTCTTTTTGGCATTAATTTTTAAAACATCAAAACGTTTGAATCGTCTCTAATCCAAAAGTGTGCTAAACCTAACATTTAACATAAATCACTTCAGAAAGTATTTGAGTTCTATTTTCGAGAAAAATCAAAACAATTGTCTTCTCATTTACTCACAATAAATGCACGTAACGTTTAAAAAAAATAACTACTTACTACAGTATCCTTTGAATTTAAATCGGAGTATCGGATAAAAATACGAATTTATATAAACTGCATTTACCAGCAAACCTTGCATAAGACCGACTAACAGCATTGTTCCAGAGTACAACAAATAGATGCCACGTAACCTTATTTTCTCCAGAAGAAAGAATTTGGCAATAGACAATCGTCTTCCTTCGACATCAGCTTCTCATTTAGACTTCCACCATCAGTGCATGGTGATTGTCGACATATACCGGTTGGAACACCGTAACTCAAGAAATTAAAGTGGACTGTATTGAATAATGAACACGAAAAGTTAATGTCATCAGTGGACTTTTATTCGAACAACGCCACACACTACGTTGAATATTACTCTGAATTATTAAAACCCTGACTTTTAAATTAAAAAAAATAATGTTTCTGAGAAGTGGCCAAACTACAGATCGCACTCTGAAATTTGTTGTAAGGAGTAGAATTCCTTAAAATTATAAATAGAATAAATACCGCATAGATTATAGTAGATATGTTACAGTCCGAAATTGGAGACTGTCGACTTTCTTCGATGAATGTCAACATGCATACAGTCGCTTGGTGTATGGAAGAATATTTGATTATATTCTTATATATTCAGACTGCCACCAGTGTGTGTGAACAATCACTATTCTAGTGGATACGAAATAAAAAATATTTTTGTTCAGTTTTAAATCATACTTTATTATTAAAACATATTATAATATATGTAAAAATAGGAGAATGATTAAGTAATAAGCTTAGTAATAGTAAAATATCTTGAACTGAACGAACATTCTGAAAAAAGTAAATGATGCCAAAATGGTGTGAGTTTCAGATAGTATACTGAATAATTCGTTATTGGTAACATAATATACGTTTCTCCTGGTTTTAATGATACAATTAACTTTTCTTTGCCATTAATTTTTTAAAAAGTCAAAATGTTTTAATCGTCAAAAGATTGCGCCACTTTAGATTTAGCATAAATCCCTTCAGAAAGTATTTTATAGTTCTTTTTTCGAGAAAAATAAAAACAATTGTCTTCTCATTTACTCACAATATATCCACGTAGCGTTTAAAAAATAAAAAAGTGACTTACTACAGTATCCTTTGAATTTAAATAGGAGTATCGGATTAAAAATCGAATTTATGGAAACTTTGTATTTACCAGCAAACCTTGCATAAGACTGACTAACAGCATTGTTCCACAGTACAACAAATAGATACTACGTAACCTTATTCGCGCCAGAAGAAAGAATTTGGCGACAGACCATCGCCTCTCCGACATCGGCTTCTCGTTTAGACTTCCACCATCAGTGCATGGTGATTGTCGAACATATACCGGTTAGGACACCGTAACTCAGGAAATTAAAGTGGACTGTATTGAATAATGAACACGAAAAGTTAATGTCATCAGTGGACTTTTATTCGAACAACGCCACACACTACGTTGAGCATTACACGGCTACATCAATACTGTATTCTCGCTTTGACGATGACTCAAAATCAACCTTGACCTTGTTACCCGGGGAGACGAGCAGCCACATAAGAGATAGAGGGTCAGCAGCTGATAAGGAAGAGATCTGCTGAGATGTACCTCTGAGATTACGACAAACCACCAGTGATCGTCCGAATATATAAGAATACTAGCTGCAAGTACCCGACTTTGCCGGGTTAAAAATAACGTTTTCTGTAGAAGCGTACAAAACTGTTTATTTGCATTCAATAACAGGGTACATTTATCTTAAAGCAATATGATAGACAATATTTTTGGCAGTTCCATTTGGATTGTGTACAAAAAAATTTTCCTCTTTGCCCACTCTGGAGGAAGGCCACATACAACTACCCATAAGAAAAGCATGGTGTCTGCAAATCTATACCAGCAATCCCAAGAGACTGGCACTGTGACTTGTTGATTGTCACGGCAAAGCACAGTTCCAAAGGGAATTTCCTTTTTTTCTTTTTTTGGTTCATTATCACACTGCTCAGAACAGGCACATGGAGCACTACTTGAGTTATAAAGGAACAAACAGACAGACAACAAATGCGTCTTATATGTATAGAGACATCACCACAAAAACATTCAAAATCGCTCTCAATGACCAACTTGCATGATTTCTTTTTTTTCTTTTTTTTTGGTTCATTATCAAAAGGTTCAGAACAGGCACATGGAGCACTACTTGAGTTATAAAGGAACAAACAGACAGACAACAAATGCGTCTTATATGTATAGAGACATCACCACAAAAACATTCAAAATCGCTCTCAATGACCAACTTGCATGATTTCCTTTTTTTCTTTTTTTTGGTTCATTATCACACGGCTCAGAACATGGAGCACTACTTTTGGCTGGAGGAGGACAGAGTGAGGTTGGGATGGACTGAAACCTGTTTAAGAGCTTTCTCCATGTAATTTTGTGTACGTGTACCAAATTTCACGTTATTTGGTTGTCTGGATTTTGAGTTATAAGGGAACAGAAAAACAGACAAAAAATGCGTCTTATATACAGAGATAATCAAATGTACACCAATTGACTAATGTTGATAAAGTCGACATTAACCAGATTTCAATCTTTCGTAGTAACAGATATATGGTTTAATTGATTACTATTGTTATAATTATTTATGTATAGTCATGAAATTTTATGATTCTCATGAATAAAATGCATTTCTAAAGCAACCAGAAAATCTTTTGGTATGGATAGGCTTGCACTACGATATTTTTCAACATTATTTAAAATTTAATATTTTCCATCGTCTGTTTATGAAAGAGATTTGTAAAGTATTGTCCAGAATTAAATTCAGATTCAAAGCGCACACAAATATCTTACAACGCTAAAAATATTTTTTTCATTCTCAGCAGACTCATAAATGGAAAATGTTACGGAATATGAGAAAAAATCCAAAGCTATCGGTCTTTTCTTCGTTTCCGAGACTGTCAAGCTACTCTTTTCATGCATCCAACACGAAAAAGTGCCCTTGAGCAGTTTGAAAATATTCTAATGCATTTTTTATCGACTTATGAGATTCCATTTTAAGAAAGTACACTTTCTTCTCGGTTGCTAGAAGCAATATAGGAAGAAAGGTGGGTTTTTTTTTTTTTTCGAATACGGCTGAAAAGAATTACCCTCAAACTTATGATTTATAACTCAGTTTTAAAAAAACTTTAAAGTAAATAGTGTTTGCTAGAATCTAGAGTTAAAAGCATTTTAATAGGCTGAGATCCATGCGTGGTCATAAATATAAAAAAATTATATTTATTTTCCTCATAAAATATAATTTGTGCAAATAACTTTCAGCATAATGAAAATGGAAACTTGTACTAGAAAACGTGAAAGAAAACGTGTGCTAGAAAGACTTATTATATGGCATTGGAACAGTTGTTTGTCTTTTAATTTGACTTTACAAAAATAGAAAAGCATTTTTAAAGACTTTAATCATCAAGAATAAAAATGAATATAATAATTCTTTAAATGACCATCATTCACCGTATAAAAAATGAATTGTAATTAGATTTTTTGGGAATAAGTAGAATAATTTTGCAGATTTTGTTAATGTGCATTCTATTTGTTTAGACTTTCAAATCAGAAAACGAATTCTCCCATAACTATTTAGCCGAACGAAGGCCGAATGGTTAGGGTGCTGGCCATCGGCACCGGAGTTCGTGGGTTCGAATCCCACAGTGGCATGGATGCTCGTAGCCGTTCGGAATCAGCTTTAAGCAGTAGGTCCCGATCTCATTAGACCTCGTGTTGCAAAAAGTAGACCGTAGCGCTCCAAACTAAACCAAACCCATAACTGTTTACAGTTCTATTACTTCACACCGTTAATTTTATATATAGTTTGATTACAGCTACTAACATCTTAAGTATATTGGGAAAGGTTTTACTAATAGCTACACGGATTGACAAACTAAAGTCAGATACCATACAGTGGAGAGTTGACATTAGAGAGACTATGGAAATACACAGGTCGGATCATCGTATACACCAAATGCTTGGGTAAGGTTTATGTTCTATTTTGAAAAGATTTGTAAATAAATTGTTGGACAACTGTATATAATAAACAACTAAACAAAAATATATTGCTCTTTGTATGATTTCAAAATTTAGCATGTAGCAAATAACAATATAATAATTTGGTATTCGTTTCTCATTTGTACATTTTTGTACCTGAAAATTGTTTGTATATATGATTTTTTCAATGTTATAAATATTATATATTTTTAGATATTTTCATGCTACTAATGAAGATAACTACAGTAAAATCAAATGTAGTAAAACATTTTGAAAAGTTAACACAACTATTTATTTTCTACAAAGACTTCTAACAGACATATATTGACTTATTAATCATATACTGATTATAAAAATTACATCCAAAAGGCTTAGAACGGTTCTAAAAAAAAGTGAGAATGTTTTTAGTATATTTAAAAGTACCAAACATTTCTCCTTCAAACTAAACTAAACTCCCGGACGCTACAGCCCACTTGAGGCCATAGCCTAAGGTGCCAATTTCCGTTTTCAAGACCAAGAGCCATGTGATGCAGAGCGTATGTCCCGGTTAGGTTTTACGCGGAACCCAGTGTTTAGTTCCCAAGCATACTTGGCCCTCAGTTTGTCTACTCGCTGAAAGGATGAAGGGCTGAGTCAGTTTTCCCAGCTCAAAAATTGAACCTCAAACCTGCATTTCTCCTTCAACCATTACATTAATTCCCTATGAACTATAAAGCTACTTTTTTAAGCGCATAAATGTATTTTTACATGGACCCAGGGAGTAGAAGAAATATGCTGAATGTTTGAGATTCATTATGCGTTTCACTACTACAATACAGAATTATTAAATGTACTAGCAGTAAGTACTCTGTTACGTAATTAGGACACTTAATATGTAATTAGGAATTTAATAGAGCTTTGTGGCATATAATTGTTTGCATAGATATATATACCTGATTTAAAATATAGATTTATTGAAACAATTGCAGTTTGATTTGTGATCCCAGACTTACATGTCACCGATTTTGAAGTTGGGGAAGAAAGAGCTTTTATGCAATTATTTATGTATACACAAGGGTCAAGTTAGTGACCTATTGTATCAACCTAGAGGGGTTATAAACATGTGAGGTACAGAAGTTGATACTTTCAGGAGACCTTGTTAAAATCAGAGGTTGAGGGAACCTACTCAACCAATAGAATAATATAAGAGGTTCTATTAGTCAAGTATGGGAAAGGGGTGTGTCATATAACAGGAGATAAAAATATGATAAAAATAAAATAAAAGAGAAGGAGATCTGGACATACTAGAAAAAAAAAGGATTTGGAGAACCGAGAAAATAACCGGAAAAGCTGTGCGGTTTGTTAGATCCTGCTACTCGCTTCGATTATAGGTGCCCGGCAGCAAGACGGTGAGTTAGACCCCGTCAGCAGTTGGAGTTTAGTCCCTAGATGTCAAGTAGCCTAATCTCCTAGTTCTAAGACCCCTGGTCCGTAACATCGCTCCTGGCCTATCAAAATCCCAGCACCTCTCCTCGTCGAGCCCTTCTACAAATTAAGTGCTTATTTGCATTTTTGGATTTATTTCATATCCTCATTTATATTGTAGTTTAAAATTTTATACTTATTTAAATTGCTCCTGAATCTTACCATAAAAAATAAGTTGTCGTAATAAGTGACAATAATTTTATTCAAGTTAATTAGATGATTATAAAAATTGTAAATAAATAATTAAATATTTTTTATTTATGTTTGTAGTTTCTTTATAGGGTTTGGGTCAACTTCAGTATCAAACTAAATCTTTAAAGCAACATAAACAACTTAAAACAATTTTAATGTATTACCCAATTAAACAGGTTAAAATTGAAGACTACAAATAAAAAAAAACATTAGGAGAGCTACACAGTAATATATATATATATATATATATATATATATATATATATATATATATATATATATATATATATATATATATATATATATATATATATATATATATATATATATATATATATATATATATATATATATATATATATATATGTATGTATATATATGTATATATATGTATATGTATATATATATGTATATATATATATATGTATGTATATATATATATATGTATATATATATATGTATAATATATATATGTATATATATATATATATATATATATATATATATATATATATATATATATATATATATATATATATATATATATATATATATATAATAGCCTAAGTTATCTGTCCGTCTGTCCTCGAATTCATGAAGCGGTTGGACCTGGAATAAATAAAGGTATCCATACAGGATTCTTGATGAGTTAGGGTTAGCAAAATTCAAAGCGATTAAAATTTATTTTCTCCTAAACGATTGATATGATACTATAATAAATTGGTATAAATATGCTTCATAACACAGCAAAACATTCTGTCGTTTTTAAAACGTTCGAAATCCACCCCTTTCTCTCCTTTTCAAGCGTTTAATGCTATTATTTGGAGCCCTGTTTTCCCCGGTTAAGATCAGGCGATTAAATTTATCAATTTATCACTCAATAAGTAGAGAAAAATAACAAATTTTTCCTAGCATTATGACGTCATTCCTTTAACCATCTCATTGAATCATTTCTTATTTTAAATTATTTAAATATCGTCTGCATTATTTTCATACGTTTTATCGCTGAACTTGGATATTACGTCAATAATTTTCTTTTATATTTGGCTTAAATAACAGATTAGATGTTTATGTGATAATTTTAAATTTAACCATGGATTATTTTTTGTTGCAAGATAATTCTCAGTTTAAAAAAAAAAAAAAGATTTTTTTACCTGCCTCATAGGGTACTTTACAATTCTGGAAAATTAAAAGTTTTACTGATCCTGTGATATGACGTCATAAATGCTAGTATATAGATATAATTGGACAAACCTGATTTATTAATCAAGTTGTAATTAAAATTGATAGACTAATTATATATAAGCTATCATAAAATGACTTTATTGGAGATGATTTCCAAAATAGCTAATATCTTTGAAGCCCTTGAATTTAATGTATAATCTGTTAATGGGATATTCTAGAAATTTAGAATTCCCCAGATTATTTCCAAGACTCTCTAAACTCTCAATAAATTTTACAAATGGAACTAAAGATGCTTTGCATGATATATGCGTTTAGTTTTAACTTTCGATATACTTTATCAATGTAAAATGGCAAACGTAACTTTATTCAATTGTTACCATTCAATTCCAGAACTTTAACGACATAATGAAACCCTGTCTCGGGTAATTCAGAAAATACCGAATCGGGAATTTAATACGCTATGGCTCTTTCATTAGATGAAGCATAAGACCTCGAGCTTTGCACTTCACAAATTCATTTAAAACAAGTTAGATTATTATTCGGATCGCAGAAGATGCTACTGTGCGTTTCTGTCTTATTAACGGGAATTACCTTAAATTTTATCGTAACACTAGATTCGTTTATATTCCGATGTAATTTATTGTCATTTCCATAAAATTACCATACGTTAGGAAATATAAATTTCCATAATAAAAATTTATGATTTACAACACTTTCATATCATAAGCACGAATTTTTTGGGGAAAAACATGTGTACGTTTTGATTATATACAAGTGTTATTGTGTGTGTCTGCAGATATGTATCCCTAAGGAGGTCACAGTCTACCCGGCCACAGTCTACCCAAATTTAAAGGATGTAAGCCTTTAATGTATTTTTCTTTATCAAGCTCTACCATCCACAAATTTAGCTACAGACGTTTTCCAGTATATGGCCAAATAAGCACACTTCGTATTTTATTAAAGTAAATACAATAGCGGTATTGCAGTATGGTTTGATTTGGAGCACTACTGTCTACTTTTTTGCAGCATGAGAGTTAATGAGACCGGAACTACTGCTTAACGCCGATTCAAAATGGCTACGAACTTACATATCACAGTGAAATTCGAACTCACGAACTCAGATCAGTGCCCAAACCATTCGGTCATCGTTCGTCCAGGTATCATAGTACTCTGAATTATTATATCCCTGACTTTTAACAAAAAAAATAGTGTTAATGAGAAGTGACCAAACTACAGCTCGCTCTCTAAAATTTGTTGTAAGCAGTAGAATTCCTAAAAATTATAAATAAAATAAATACCGCATAAATTATAGTAGATATGTTAGAGCAAGAAATTGGAGACTATCGACTTTCTCCGGTGAATGTCAACATACATACAATCTCTTGGTTTATGGCCGAATATTTGATATCAATCACTGTTCTAGAGGATGCTAAATAAAAAAATATTTCTAAGTCTAAAAAATAAATTCAAATAAAAATCAGCAATATGATCATGATCGTTCATCATTTTGTCAAATTAAACTTGAGTGATTGTGTTGTTTCGCTGTATCTAAGACAACAAGGTTGATCTTTAAACAAAGGACTTTATTATAATGTAAGAATAAGAGGCTAAAATAGTACATAGCTTGGTTTGGGGATTCTTATATGTTCTTTCGAAGAAAATACACAGAGATTTATTTATATGTGTGTATGTCTGTGGGTGCGTGTGTATGTGTGTGTGTGTGTCTACGTATCCCCTCCACGATACAAATATAATTATTTCTGCGAATTAAGTACTCAAAAACTGTTGTGTTTTCATCTATCGACAACCGGTAAGGGTAAAACATATTAAAGGATTGGATGTAATTATGATCAAGAAAGTATATATCAAGTGATAGGCTGGATGAAACACATTTTAATATCGATTGTATTTTTTTTTTAATTTGTTCTTAAAAATTTTCTGTATATTAGAAATACCGTACTGATTTATAGAAAAGTGAATAAACTTACATATATAACCATGCAATGCTATTTATATATATATATATATATATATATATATATATATATATATATATAGTTAGGTTTTCAATATGGCGGTATTTGGGCATTGTTAAAAAATAAAATGTTGTATAAAAATTGCTGTGTTTATAGTAGCATGGTGAGCGCTACGATAAACGTTTTGCTAAACTAGAATAATTAAACCGAAACCTACTACTTAAAAACCCATAGAAGATCACAAGTAAAATAAACTAATTTGGCAAATGAAGTTCTGAAATATTTATATTATCTCGTGATGATTAGCGTGTATTTCATTTCAAGATATATAGGTATAACAACATATTTATATACTAGTCTATACACCTATCATACGTCAGATTTAAAAGGAATTCTATAACAACCTCTATTAACACATTGTGTGCAGGTACATTTCGCAGCGGAATTGTACCGGGAGCGTTTTGCGTGTAAATTTAGTTATTCATTTAAATCTCAATAGATGGAAAACTATTTAAACTTTTAACCAACTTTTCGCATTTTATATTGAAATATATAAACAA
This sequence comes from Pardosa pseudoannulata, assembly GCA_032207245.1. Classification (NCBI taxonomy): domain Eukaryota; kingdom Metazoa; phylum Arthropoda; class Arachnida; order Araneae; family Lycosidae; genus Pardosa; species Pardosa pseudoannulata. The sequence goes on from CM063505.1 coordinate 161,558,884, forward strand.
ATATATAAATACAAATATATAAAGAACAACCATAAGATTTTTGTAAACAAAAAATATAGTTTTAGCGGATAAATTTATAATACTATCGTAAATATGAAAAATCAATTAGAAATAGTAATATATAGTTTTAATTTTTTGCCGTTCTGTGGTTCCGCATCGACTGGTGTAAAAACTAGTTTTTATTTGTCTAAATTTTTCCAAAATCTATGTAGTAGACGAGAACATTCGGCTTCGTTTTCTTGTATATACCGTCATTTTTGTACCCACAAACAAACCATGTTGTTACACTAACCCGTATCAATCTTTAGAAAGCGTACTAGTACTTGTCCCGCATACAATTTTAAATTGCTTAGAAGCCAATGCGGAGACCAGAAAAATATTGAATGTGTTTTAATTCACTAATTTATTACTAACTACTTATTAACTACTTTATTAATTTTTTAAAAATTTAATAAAGTAATATTATTGTTTAACAATAAATAAGCTCTTTAATAATGGAAAATAATATTAGTTTTTTCAGTTAAATTTTCAAAAATTGGAAATATCAGATAAAGGACTTCACTGCTTCAGAACGATTCACTTAATGGAGTGTTAATGTGTATAGCACATTTTGCCCTCTAGAATTTGGTTTGGTTCGCTACGGTCTACTTTTTGCAACACGAGGGCTAATGAGACCGGGACCTACTGCTTAAAGCCGTGTACTACCTGTAACCAGCCACCTACCCTAAGTCGGGTGTAGGGTGTTGAATTGCTGGTTCGGTCTGACCGTCCGGCAACAATGCGTTACGCAGGGGCCAAGTCAGCATTAAGTCAAGCAAGCAAGCCCGTAAAATTTAAAACAAAAAAATAAATAAATAAATAAAAATAAAAAATCTAGAAAATCTAGACTGATAAGTACAACTAATGCAGTTTAAGAAAATGCGGGGGATACTCCGCAGGAGTCCTGCCCAGGTTAAAAATTCGGTTGACCCGGTGGGACCCTACATGCACCTTTTTGACATGAGAGCAGGTGTTGGTGAGGGAAGCAATATCTGCACAGGGCAGTTGTGATGGCTATTAGTGAAGGGGTACTTTGACCCTTGCGGTGTGGTTTTAGGTTAAAATCATGGCCGCACGATGGCGCCTTGATTAGGGGTGATCCAGTCAACAAGGGTCATGGCCTTCCTTATCAGTACCTGATTTTTGATTAGGCTCTCTGCCCAGAGTTGCTGGGATCTGTCAGAGAGTTTCTTAAGATGCAAGTCATGCCGAACGACTACGAACATCCATGCCATAGTGGGATTTGAACCCAGTAACTCCGGTTCCGTATACCAGCACCCTAACTAAAAAATTTAAAAATTTAGTTTTCTGCTTATAGTATAAAATAGTTTGCTATAATATATAACATCCTCATTGTAACATGTATGTATTAAGGAACATACATATATATAAAATATTGATTAAGTAGGCTTAAATAAAAATTAAACAATAAATTTTTAATTTACTTTAGAAGAAATACGGTTGTAAAATTTTCGACTCTAAGATCAGTCTCGTTTAAAGTAATCTGAGTCCCACCGTACTTTTCAGATGAAAATTACTGGAGCCCAAATTAAATTTGAATGAACGACGTATGTTTTAACAGATTGTTTAAACTAGTCTGCTAAACTTCTAAGGCAATTTGGTCTAATATATACGAACGGATATAGAGTTTTGTGTTTACATGTATTCTATTTACTCTTGAGTTGTTAAATTAAAATGTAGCAGGGAAATTTACGATGCGAAACGAACTACAGCAGTTCAACCATTAAAACAGGGTAGTCGGAACGTTGTACACTTATAACTGAGAATCGATGTAGAGTTTGATAATGTTATTAAGGTTAAAATCATCGTTTAAGATATTTTTTAAATAAAACGGTTGAGAACCTTAAAAAAGGTTGACAATAAAAAATTATGAAAAATAAAATTTACCTATCATGCTTTTATTATATAGTTTTAAAAAGTGTAAACTGAATTCTTGAAGTCTTATTTTCAAATATCATCCTAAAAATGGATAAAAAGGTTTGAAGTATTACCTGTGTCTTAATATAAAAATATTTCTATTATGTATAAGAATTGTAGGGAGAATTTCTTTAGTTTAAATCAAAATCCTGTAATTTTAATTTGTTGTCAACAATTTCATTGAATCAAAACAACTCTTGCGGATTCATTTCATAATATTTTCCTTTGAATGAAGCCATTCCCTGTACAAATATGATACATATATATATCGTAACTACTAGTAGCTGTAATATAATTCTGTAGCTTTTACTATTGATTTAATTATTGATAATTCTTAAGAATTTATATCAACTACTATAACCCTGAACAACTCCTTTTATGTATATACACACACACACATATATATATATATATATATATATATATATATATATATATATATATATATATATATATATATATATATGTGTGTATGTGTGTGTATGTGCGTGTATACATATGTATGTATATATATATGTATTATATATAATACCTATATATATATATATATATATATATACACACACACATATATATATGTGTGTGTATGTATGTATGTATGTATATATATATATATATATACATATATATACATACATACACATACACAAACATATATATATCTTAATAAACATTTCCTTTTTAGGCTCACTTCCATAAGAAAAATTACCTTTACGAATTATGTACCGAAATTTTACAATTAACTTATTACTGCCTTTGTTTACATTTATATAGCTGATTAAAAACCTTATCTGTACAGACAATATAAAATAAAGATCTTTGTGCAGAGCCTTACCTCCCCCCCTTTGATGTAAAGAGCACAGACTATATATACATATATATATGTATATGTATATATATATATATATATATATATATATATATATATATGCATATATATATATACATAATATGTGTGTAAGTGATATTTAATTATTATACAAATAGAGACTAAACTATTTTTCCAAATTTTAATTTCCTTTGTCACAATGCAAATGTATCCTCTTTTTCAAGAGCTCAGTAATTTGACTTTAATATTTAAATGGGTAGGTCATTGCTCTCTTCGACACAGGAGTTCGTAGCATCGAATCCCATTGATGGTATGATTGTTTATAGTCGTTCGGAATGGACTTTAAGCAGTAGGTTCCGGTCTTATTAGCCCTTGTGTAACAAATCAGTAGAGTGATGTAGTGCTGATTTTCACACTTTATCTCAACTCTGATTTTCATAAGGTTCTGGGTTTCATAAGGCTATAGTAAAAATATTTAACCCGAACACAGAAGAAAAAACTTTTCATTAAATACATCTTTAATTTGTAAGTGATAATTTATGTTATGTTTCAAGTAATTAAAAGCAATTTGGCCACGACTGTCTCATATATACAAATGGGTTCTAAGAATTCAGATTAATGACAAAACTTTGGAACAATCACTGATATTTATTACATCCCATTAACAATTAAAACATGTAGAGATTCAAAATAAACGTCGTAGAGGAATAATACAAATCGTCCATAACGTCTTCGTCTTTTTAAAAATAAAAACTCGTCATTTCCGAAACGATGCAATTCTCTGCATTCCACCGTCATCATATTGTTGCCAATCTGCAACTTTAGAACTTCACTCGCTCAGGAATAAATTCGCTGACTGAGTGGGGCCAATGAAGCCAAGCCTATACATACATACATACAGACAGACATACATACATACATATATATATATATATTAATTATAATTGAACGCGTATTGTCATAGTCCAACTCAATCAGCACAACATTTCTTTAATACATTGAAAAAATATTTACAGGAGTATCAATACATGAAACTGTTCTTTTCATTGTTAGACAAAAATGACAGTCCCATCAAGTCTTTTCAGCTTTATGACTCTCATGTAAATGAATCGTTCATTACGTCTTCCAATCTTCATAGAAGTTTTGATACTTTTCCGTAAATTTATTACCTTGAATCCACACACCATAATTCTTTACTTATATTTTTAAAAACTCATACAATAAGACCGATTGTAAACGAAACTGTAAACGGAAAGGTTCAAGAGAAATTTTCTAGCAATAAAGAAAAGAATAAGTCACAAGCTTATTGCATCAACCGGGATTGTCTCTCACATAGTGGAGAATCAGCACAACAGTTCTATAATATACTGAAAAAAAAACATTTACGTCAGTATCAATAGATTAAACTATATTTTCCATTCTTTGACAAAAATGACAGTCCCATCAAGTCTTTTCAGCTTGGTAACTTTCATGTAAATGAACCGTTCATTAAGTCTTCCAGGCTTCATAGGAGTTTTGATACTTTTCCGTATATTTATTACTTTGAATCAACAAACGATAAATCTTTACTTGTATTTTTAAAAACTCACACCACTAGAGCGACTGTAAAAGGACAGAAAGGTTCAAGAGAAATTTTCCAGCAATAAAGCAAAAGTAAAAAGTTACAGCTTATTGCATGAACTGGGATTGTTTCTCAGATAGTTGTGAATCAGCACAACAGTTCTTGAATACACTGAAAAAATATTTACATCAGTATCAATCCATTAAAGTGTACTTTTCATTCTTTGACAAAATTAACAGTCCCATCAAGTCTTTTCAGCTTGATAACTTTCATGTAAATGAACCGTTCATTAAGTCTTCCAGGCTTCATAGGAGTTTAGATACTTTTCCGTATATTTATTACTTTGAATAAACATACCATAATTCTTTACTTGTATTATTAAAAACCCATATAACTAGAGAGACTGTAAACGAAACTGTAAATGGAAAGGTTCAAGCGAAATTTTCCAGCAATAAAGCAAAAGAAAAATTTACAATCTTATTGCATCAACCGGGATTGTCTCTTAGATAATGGTGAATCAGCACAACAGTTTTTTTAATAAAATGAAAAAATATTTACATCAGTATCAATCCATTAAACTGTACTTTTCATTCTTTGACAAAAATGACAGTCCCATCAAGTCTTTTCAGGTTGATAACTTTCATGTAACTGAATCGTTCTTTAAGTCTTACAGCCTTCATAGGAGTTTTGATTATGTTCTGTATATTTATTACCTATAATCAACACATCATAATTCTATACTTGTATTTTTAAAAACTCATACCAAAGAGCGACTATAAACGAAACTGTAAACGGAAAGGTTCAATCGAAATTTTCCAGCAATAAAGCAGAAGAAAAAGTTACGATACAAGCTTATTTCATCAACCGGGATTGTCTCCCAGATAGAGAGACTTATTTGTTAAATTTTAAGCACGCAATGTGGTTTAAAATATATTAGGGAAAGGTCAAGTTTGATACCTTATCTCCTGAACTGTGTTTTGGTAACTAATTTTCTGCGCCCTTGAGTCAAAACAGAGTAATTAAAAGATCATAAATGATTTAATGACACCCGCCACGACTGTAGCTACCCCCCTTCTGCTATCGTAATGAATATCTTAATGATACCCTAACACCTCTACCGCCAGTTTCTCATCTGTTATTCTGAATAATCGATTGATCAAGTAGGGATTTTCTGTCCCCTGATTCCGTTACGAATACAACTGGAAATCACTTAATAGAAACAAACCTAACTGCTAAATCACATTTCTGTAATATCTGTTATTATTGCAGAATTATCTTTTCATACTATATTAGCATCTTTGAAATGAGTCGATCTGTAAGACTGACCGCAATGAGTAGGCTTACGATACACTTATTAAGTTGACATAGGACTTGTAAAGTGCAAAATAGACAAAATAAATGACGTTCTATCTGATCATGTAACTTACCCAAATACTTGCCTTTTAATTGTTTATATGAAGTAAAGGAAGTCTTGGATGTTAATATTTGAAAGGAAATATGCATTTTAATATGTCTCAATCTATTTTAACTAGTTTCTTTAATACGTCCGTAAGCACTTATAAAAGAAACTTCAACTTTGAAAATTTTAAAGCAATCTTTTGATTATTATTAAATGCGTTTAGACTAATTTCGACGTAAAGCATGTACGTACGCATGTATATTTTTTTCCAATGCTGCAGGCGATACAGACATTATCCTAACGCCTTAACAAGGCTGTGAACTTGTTACTCATTTATCATCATCCGATGAGCACATGTAGCTTAAGGTATGCCACAGTCGCGAGTAACATTACATCTGCTGGGTCCTCGTAATTTAGAAGCAGGGACCAACAAGAAGACCCCCTAGGTTTGGCCTTCCACCCCGAGAGGTATCGTTTAAAAACTTAGACGACTTTGTGACCACGAATATATAATAATAATTATTAAACTTGTTCTTAATTTAGTATTTATAAAATTAATTATACATTGGGCAATACTAATATATATATATATATATATATATATATATATATATATATATATATATATATATATATATATATATATATATATATATATATATATATATATATATATATATATATATATATATATATATATATATATATATATATAATATATATATATATATATATATATATATATATATATATATATATATATATACATATATATATACATTATATACATATATATAATATATATATATATGTATATATATATATATATATATGTATATATATATATATATGTATATATATATATATATATATATATATATATATATAATATATATATATATATATATATATATATATATATATATATATATATATATATATATTAGTGTAAATGTGTATTTCATATTTTTATGTCAGAATATATTATACTTTGCTTTTTTCCTGTAAATTAATAATTTTTAACAACCTTTTATTTTCGAGTTTTCGATATGCTTGTGTCCCCTATGTAGGGTTATCATGCATTAGGGGGGGGCATGCCCCTCAGCCACTATCAGCCCCTTAAGCGGATACATATAATTTTAATTCTACAAAAACTGATTTTTCAACCTTTAGTTTATCACATGGCCTTCATCGCCATTTCATCATTTTCCCTCTTTCTCTTATGCCACAAAGAGCATAAAAAATAAAAGCTTAATTTTAATAAATAAAAAAACAATATCGAATCTTGGAATATCCCTTATTAAAAGCGGTTTAAAAGGGATATTACTTAAAAAAAGTTTAATAAAGTGTTCAGAAAAGTTTATTTTTTTAATCAAAGTTTTTGAAGTTTTATTAATCTCGTGTACCTTTAAATTATCTTGTGAAATTCTATGCTTTCGTAAACAATAAGATGGATCTTAAAAAATTAATTTAATCTGGTCTCATTATCCTTAGCAATAAAGGTTTTTCAAGTTCCCATAATTAAATTTAGCAAATATTCTATATATAAATTACGATGGATTACGATCGGATATCGTAGTTTTAGCCATTATTTAATTACCATTAAGACATAAATTTAATTTTTATTTGTTATAATATACAATGCAGTCATCATTCCCATTTATACATTTTTCCTGCTTTTTTTTATCTTTTAGATGCTGTCATTGTATAATCACAATGCAAACCTCTGTATTCTCTATACTACTAGTTATTTCGATTTACGACAGGGATAGGCAAAAGACGGCCCATCCCTAATGAATTAGAACTCGCATTTCAGACTGTTTATTTTAAGCCTTTTTATTTCGGCACAGGATCTAACTTTAATTATTTCTTATAGGAAGATATCAGGCAAATATCAACAATGTGAATGGGGATGTAATTATTAAAAAAATTAGAGGATATTTTGGATGTAATTGTGAACATTAGTAAAGCATTTCAACCCCGAAATGTCTACTAAAAAAGTTTATTCTGAGTGACGTGTTCTGAAAGATGAATGAATTTAGAAATAATTTTTACAGCTATTAAAATTTTAAAATATATATTGCCTATCTTAATTTTTTTTTTCTGGAACTCTTCAAAAATGTCTCTACCTGAAACGGTTTTCTGAAACCAAGCAAATCCAAATAGATAATTATAACTTACAGAATCATGTAATCAATTAACATACAAAATAGATTTTATCCGGACATCAAGGTTATATCTTATAATTTAAACTTTATAACACCACTAAGTATTTAACTTTTCTTATGCGCTTAAATTAACTAGATCTTTGACATTCTAATGATCACATCCCCTATACAATAATAGCCTAAGTTATCTGTCCGTCTGTCCTCCAATTTATGAAGCGGTTGGACCTGGAATGGATAGAGGCATCCATATTGAATTCTTGATGAGTCAGGGTTAACAAAATTTAAAGCGAGTTCGAAAACATTCGAAATTTACTCCCCCCCCCTTTTTTTCGATCGTTTAATGCTAATATTTCAAGCCCTATTTTCCTCGGTTAAGAGCAGGCGATTAGATCCATTCATTTATCACATTATAAGTAAATAAAAATAACATTTTTTTCTAACATTATGACGTCATTCCTCTCATTGAATCATTTCTTTTTTTAAGTTATTTAAATATCGTCTGCATTATTTTCATACGTTTTATCACTGAACTTAGATATTACGTAAATAATTTTCTTTTATATTCGGCTTAAATAATAGATTAGGTACATATGAGATAATTTTAAATTTAATCATCGATTATTTTTTGTTGCAATGGAAATTTTATGACCGGTATTAACAATAAATTCTTTTCATAAAAGTGTAGGAGTCTATTTCACGGACTAATAAATATCTAGCGTTAAAGTTATATATCTTTGTTAGATAAGTTTGTTAGATTGTGTGTTTGTTTTTTATACATAACCCCACGGTTTGCAATCGATTCGCTAAATTTTAGACATCATTCATATATATCGCCAAATAATCACTGTCAATATTAAAACCTCTGCTGTTCATCCTATCACGTAATATGACAAAATAAATTAAAGTTGGCAACTAACATGCGATCAGTAAAGATAAACAAATTATTGAGCGTGTACCAGATAATGTTCAGCCAAAAAACAAACCATTTTTTACCTGTCTCACAGGGTTCTTTGCAATTCTGGAAAATTAAAAATTTAACTGATCCCGTCGCATGACGGGCTATATGCTAATTTCTTATTTTAATATCATGTAACCTTCTGTACATAAAAAATGCTAAAAAACTAAAATTTAAAATATAGTAATTATTAGGAATTTTTCAAAGCGGAAGAAAATAATTACACAGAAAATAAATGTATCTTAATTTGAACTCGTTTACGTTGTATCCTAAAAAAACGTTTATTGTTGCTTCTTGAATCCAGTATATAATTTATTCATGATTTATCCTAGGAATGGTGTTATAGTGACCCACCATGTATGTTTTTATTGATAGAATTCGTGAAATTTATAATTAAAACAAATGTCGCACTCACTACTGCGAATATAATATTAATCAATTGTTTTAATGATTATTATTGTTGCAATTAGGTATACAGATTTGAATGTTAATTGATATAATTTTAATTTAGGGAAAAATATTAAAAACTTGAATAATTTATTCTTTTTGTTTGATTTTCTTTAGAGGGATACGCTATATTGTTTGATACAAGGGATGTAATAAGATTGGTATCTACTGCTTAAAGTAGATTCCAGACAGCTACGAACAACCATACCAGAAGAGAAATTCGGAACCCGCGGACTCTGGTTTCAGAAAGACAGCATCATACCAATTCGGTCATCGTTTGTAAAAGTTTTATTTTCAATCTTTACATTATATATATATATATATATATATATATATATATATATGTGTGTGTGTGTGTGTGTGTGTGTGTGTGTGTGTGTGTGTGTGTGTTGTGTGTGTGTAAACAAGAGCAATTTATACCTCCGGTCACATAGAATTGTAGCCCCTATTATTTTTATTTGCCCAAGATACAGAGAAAGGAGAATCCTAGGTAACTAGCTTACTCAAGAATATGCATTTGGGCCATTCCATTAAAAAGAACACGCAGTTTGTGGTGGAACTTAAACTTTTATTCAGCTAAGAAAACGACCTGTTACTCATTCATAACCAGAAGACAAAATGATCGTGAAAGCGTATTTATTACAGGGTTGGACCCCATTTGCGAGACGCAGAGACGAAATCTTCCCAAGAGAGAGCTGCTTTGTCAGCGTTTTAACAGACAGGAACTTAGATCATTGTAGGAATTAACCATTTTATTGAGACAGCTGGAAAATGTAGAAAGTGGATAGAAAATTAGCATTTATTTCAGAGTTAGAGTTGAGAGACTACTAAAAAAAGTTTTAAGCCACTGTACACTCCTTTAAATAAGATATTTAACGGCTGGGAAAATAGATATGAAAGAAAGAGATGAATTTTTAAGAATTACTTTAAGTGTAATAACTTTTATATATTACATATATATATATATATATATATATATATATGTGTGTGTGTAATCAGACGGACTTCACGATGGCTGGTTGCAGTCATGTCCCATAAAAATGATACCGTTTTAGTTAAAGTCGTTTATTAACAGAAAGTTGGAGAACGGGTTCCCACTTCATTATAGGGGCAGGACAAACTGAGGGGTCAGATAACATGAGGGTATAAGTAACAGACCCTTAACACCTGGGTCAACATCTCAGTTAAATTCTGTGGAAAAATCTCTAAGAAAATCTGCTCCAATAGCGTGCATCTTCTTTTTGTTTCGAAATCTCCTAAATTGTCCTCTACGGCAATGTAAAGTTATAATTGGTCAGACCCCTTCTCTGAGGGCTTACCCAGTGGTCAATTTAGATTAGGGTTTTAACCCCTAACCTAAATTAAAATCTCTCTAACTACTACCTAAACCTAACTACCTACCTACCTAACCTAAATAACTACTACCTAACTTTGCTACCTAAAGGAAAGCAAAAAGACGAGGGAAGTTTTGCCCTTGACTCAAGATTTAAAAACCCCTGAGAATTTTCTCGTGGTGTCTTAGGGGTTTTATACATAATGCCTACAATAGTATCCCGATCTAGTTTACTTTTCCTTACACACACACACACACACACACACACACACACTTATATATATATATATATATATATATATATATATATATATATGTATTGTGTGCGTGTGCGTGTGCGTGTGTTAGAAGTATTCTTTAGTCATTACGTGAGAGAAATAGCCTCAATTTTTACTGTCAGATCTTGCATGGTAATATAGTTCAGATGTAGCCCTCGTGCCGACAAAGGTTCCCACTCGGACCAAGTGAAATACTTAATAAAAACTCACTATTTCCTCCCCAATGTCAGAGAACTGATGGAAGAATCTTACAGAAAGAAACAAACATGCATCTGTTTGATTTGTTAAAAAGGTGAACAAAAGGTGCATTGAGGTGAACAAAAACCGCATGGATGCCTTTTTATGAGAAAGAGTTTTAGTTCATCATTTGTTTTGCTTCTTTTTAAAACATTATTTGTGAAACTGCAAGCAACGGTATTAAAATTGTAAATTGTAAAGATCAGTTTTTCCTGGGAAAATTGACAGCTTGGTTCAAGAAGGAAACGTAAGGGATGTAAGTAGCAATCTAATGTTTGGGGAAGTGTAGAAGGAATGCTGATTTCATTGATACATATACCTAATATATTTTGGATGACTGAAAAAGTATAGATTAAAAACTAGAACTTGAATGACAAATTTCGAAGAACTTTAGAATTTCGAAGAACAATATTTTTTTTATATATTGCATATCAAAGTACAGTGCAGCCGTCTAGAACAAAATGCATTACTAATGAGTCTATTTTATTCCATACAGTAAGGCTCTATTAAAAATTAGCTTGATCCAATTACTAACTATCCAAAATAAAACATTTACTTTTTTACGTATATTTTTTAGGATCAGACAAACCTGTTACGATATTTTTTATGGATCAAAAATTATGCTGAAGAAGTAAAATTTCTTTTTTGATTTTATAGAGGAAATTGGAAAGAGATTTGGTTTGTCAAGAGTTAAACACTGATTTACTTTGTCTTTGGGATGTATTTGAAACTGTTGTGATTGGTCGAATCCGTACACAATTGCATTCCACGAATGCTACGTAAGTACTTCTAGAATAGAAAAAATTTTGCGTTAGGAATAAGAGATAAAGCTATTTCGCCTTTTGAAAGTTTGGAAAGAAGTATTAAAGTAATGGTCATCTGTTCAAAATAAATTAGCTTTTAATTTAAAATAAGATCATTGATTTTAACTTTTCTTGTCATATTATCATTACTATCCTATAAATATATCATTTTATAAGGTTTCTTTAATATATATTTATAATTTAGTCTCTTTTATCTGTACATTTCTATTAAATATCGTTGCTTTATAAGAAATGAAAAGTATAAATTTCAGGATCTGAAAAAATAATATAATTAAAAGGATATTTGGTTGTAAACAGATACAACATTACATTCTTTTTATAAAGTATTTGAAAGTTTTCAACGTTCATCAAGTTTTTGACTATTAAGGATACAAGTTAAAATGCTGTCAAAGGAATGTGATGTATATAACTATTTTACGTTTGTCTTAGATATATTGTAAAATACTTGTAAAATAACTTTATATCACAAGAAATACCCAATGAAACTCAAAATGCTTATTGAAAGATTTTGGAGATCATCTGGTAAAAGTATTTGATCATTCATATACTGTCCTAAACATGCGAATGCGTAATCATTAAGAAACAAAATGGGAGACTGTATCGGCCTGTGTTTTGGGGTATCTATGAGCTCTAGTCCACGGTATCGATCTTCGTGACGTCACAGTCTCCTCTACCATCGAAGGAGGATCGCTCCTTCAGTGTGTTTTCGTCTCCTTCTCGGCCTCCTGTTTTGTCCTTCTTCGTCTCGCTTCTTGTCCTCACAAGGTTGTTTATTTTGTCCTCCGTATTCACTCAGCCAGTTACCAGAACATGGCCAGCGCGATGATCTCCCAAGTTTTGGTGGCTTTCTGTGCAATTGTGGCACTCAACTTCGCATCGACGTTGCCCAGAGGTAAGCTGCAGTGATTCGGCTGATTGCGTATTTATAAATTTAGCATTTCGCATGCAGCACAGGGAGAATTTGGTGACTGCTTCCCGCTGACAGACAAATTTGTAGCACGCTGTTATGCACGCTTTTTGCAGCATTTAGTTTGGGGGGATCTAGAAGCTGCTAAACACTCGCAAAAATTCAAATAAAAGAATTTATTATGTATTTTTTTATAAAATGTGCATACAGAAAAAGTCGCGCTTGTAAATAGTTCCATGCATTATTATTTTAATACTGTTATATCTTCTTTTATTTACTTTATGAATATTATTTTCATTGTTTATTAATTTTGGTCACTTTCTATATACCTCACTGTCTTTGCGATTATTTGACAATAAAAATATTTAACAGATTTTTATATTGAATCTTTAAGAATAATTTATGGAATAATTATATACCAAAAAAAGAAAAAAAATTAAAAATTAATGCAAAATCTATATTGCAGTTGTGGTATTAATTTTTGCTTCTTGCGTAGTTTTCAGGATATGGCATGCAATATAAAAATTTTAATATAAAACTTTCAGACAACTTAACAGAATGCATTAAAATCTTCAAATATTTTATATTTATTTTCGTCAGCTGTTTTTTGCAATCTTGACAATTAAACCATTATAAAAACTCGTGTTTTTAAGGATGCATATATTTTACAATAAAAATTTAAGTATGACAACGCTTTGCAAGAAGCAAATTTGCAATGATTAGATTTACTATCCTTAAAAAATTGCAGTACACAGTCTTCCTATTTATTTATTAGCTACTAAATGTATTGGTTTTATTCAATTAAGTCTTAATAATGTATCTCATTCTGAATATTATATTTCTTTTATTTGGGTTATATTTCTCTCATTTGACCATTTCAAATAAATTCTTCTTAAATTTTAGTTATTCAAGAATAAATTCAAATGCACTAAAATAAAATGTGCATAATTACTCAGATATTTATGTATAATAAAGACGTTAAGCTTTATTATTCCATAGCCTTACATTTTAATTTTTCAGCTTTGAAGTTTCATTTATTGTAAACAAGTAAATTCCAGTACAATACTCACAAAGATGTTAAGTTCTACATGCTTGTGAAGATTTACGAGGAATTACTATACCTTCAGATGTATACGGAAGTAATTCTAAAAATTAAAATACGAGTAAACTAAACAAACATTTGATGTAATTAGGTTTTAAACCAATTTTTAAGATTCATTAGTTTTAAGTAAATTTACTTATTATGCTTAATTTTATGTAAATAGTACTGTTAAAATGTTTCTCTTCTTTAATATCATTGAATACTTTTACTAGGATTGTAACTAAAAATAATTATAGTTAAATGTCTGAAATAATTTCCTAGCAATTTTTGTATAATTTTTATATTTTTTCAGGATTTTAATACGTTTGATGACTTTATTTTCGCATTGAAAGTTGAAAATGCATATTTTAAATATCAATTACTTATAGATGGATTGTACTGATGGAACAATTGTTTTTTAATTTTATTCTATTAAGAAATAATGTTTTTTATTAACAGTTGCATAAACTTTCCTGAGAAGAATAATTTTTATAAGCTTTAGCATCATTGCGATTATAAGACAACTACAGTGCTTAACCTTCCTCTATGCTTAATCATTGAACCTTATTTTATGGAATAATTAAATGTAAAAGAGAACATAGTTATTAAAAATTAATTAATTCGATGAAAAACCTCTACGATAATTCATAATCACAACTCATCTCTGAAATGTTTTAAAGCATGATAAATTATTACTAAAGGTTACTTGGAATCATAAAAATACACAAAGAAAACAAACCGTTGATTTTCAGACAATGTTTTTTTATCAAATGGAGATTTCATTAAACAAAACATTTCCCTGTATGTATATATATATATATATATATATATATATATATATGTGTGTGTGTGTGTGTGTGTGTGTGTGTGTGTGTGTGTGTAATATAGGCGAGACTCATTCAAAATCACAACACAGTTTATTTCTGGTGAGATACATGAAATCCATACAACAGGCAAGCACTTTTACAACATCGTGCACCCAGACAATGTGATCCTGCACACACACACTTTTCAAGTAGGGATTTCTCAGGTAAAAAGACTACGAATAATCCCTAAGCACAATTGATCACGTGATAAAAAAATACCCATGTTTAAAGAGAACAAGCTAACTATTGGCTACAGTAGTACAGACAGATGCTGAATTAGGTCTATAGCGTGTCTGGAGGAAAAAATCAGAATTATCGCACAAACCCCCAACGTATTTTATGAACAAAAGTTATTAAATTAATATTAAAATATGTAAATAAGGGGTTTTAATATTACATGTATGTGAATGTATATATAAAAGTAAGCAGAGTTAAAGAGAATATTGTCACCATTCTCAATATATATGCTGAATAACATTTTTCGAGTCAGCTTCATGTAAATGCATTTAGACTTAATAAAACTTTTTTATTAAACTCAACTATGAAATAATAATGTAATAAAAATAATGGGTGTTTCTAAGCTAAAGCTTAAAAGAGAAGAGCAAAGTAAAAAGTATGACTTCTGTTTCATAAAAGCATAATTCCTCTTGAACTTTTCCTTTGTTTTGATTTTAATTAAATATTATATCATTGTTAAATTGTAGGGTTCTTATTTATATTATAAAAAGCACTTTAAATAATGTATACCACCTATTTGAGATACCTGGCATTGCCCGTGTTTCAGATTGTACTGCAGTATACCTTAGGTACTACAAAGTCTAAAAAAAGAAAGTGAAAACAGCAAGGAATTTCTTTTCGTCGTTAGAATGCAATGGCAGGCATGAGATATATTTACAATAAATGGCAAAGTACATTTTACTTTGTCTTTAAGTTACATTTCGAAGTTTATTTCATTGCTTTCGTATATACAATATCATTAGTTTGCAAGCCCCTCCCACAAATATTTATAATCTGGAGTTTACTGTTTTTTGAATTGTTACACCCAAATAAAACACATTTTCATATATAAAATTTTTAAAATTACTAACTTCATAAAAATTTAATTTTCAAAAAATTTTAAATTTATATTTCTCTTTTAAGTTTCAATATTTTTTCTTCAAATAACATTATACATTAATTAAAATTTACTAAGTAAAATCTTACAAAGATATTTATATATGTATATATATATATATATATATATATATATATATATATATATATATATATATGTGTGTGTGTGTGTGTGTGTGTGTATATATATATATATATATATATATATATATATATATATATATATATATATATATATATATATGTGTGTGTGTGTGTATTTGTGTGCATATATATATATATGTATGTATATTAAATATTAAATAATTTTAATACAATTATTAACAATAAATATAAATAATAAATATTTAATTTTTTACAAAACTTTATGTTTTGAGTTTAAAAGTAGTGAAATATTGAGGGGGCTTTGTTTGTGCTGGGAGGGGTTAGAGTACCCCACCCCCAGAACTAAATCTTGGCTACGACCCTGCATGCAGCCACAAACTGAAGCATATAAACAAATAATTCCTCATACAAACAAAAAAGTATTAATTTATTTTAAAAAATCATCCATAAATGGTTTTAATCAAACTTTTTTTAAGACTAAAGCAGTTTTACAGGATTAGTAAAACAAAACCGTGAATCGTTTCATTAAAGAAATAAAATACTCATGAATACTTAAAAGCAACACTTTTCTATTAAACGTTAAAAAAATTCATATTAGGGATATTTTTAGAGCTTCTGCAGCATTTCAAGGTTCTGCAAAAAAACATTAATAGAAAAGTAATACAATAATATATTTTCAATAATAAGAAAGAATAGTCGCGATAATATGCTAGCTAATTTAATATAGGTTTACTTGTATTAAAACTTGATATTCTTCCCAAAACGTATTAAAACTTGATATTCTTCCCAAAACGAGTTCTCAGTTACTCTGCATACCTGTGTGATTTCTGCTTCGTCGAAACAAGCTAGAAGAGAATATTATCAAGTTTTAACTTAAATTTGATATGACATTTTTATATTAATCCCCTAACGGAATCCCAATATATTAAAAGTAAAGCATGAAACGAAAATGCGAAAGTAACACATCATTTTTATTAATTTTGTCCTTAAATGATTAATTCCTCTTTAGGGAAACCGCCTCGCGAATCAAGATTTCCTTAGAGGATAGCTTGCTTCGCAGCTGCAAGTAGTACAATAGAGGAACCTGGCATGTGGCCAGTAGATTCACACTTTTGAGTTGGCCTTTGCAAAATCGTATTTGACGTAGAAGGTCAATTTATTCGCCAAAACACAAAAGAATAGATGTACTCAAAATTAAGTACATCAGATGTTGATCATTTTTTTTTTACAAGTACGTGCTACATTTATGTTGTATGATTTTGTAAGTTGTGAAAACTATTAGGTAATGCATTTCAAATGCTCTTTTCCGGCTTCTGAGATTATGTGATTTTAAGCTTGTTTCATATAAGCCAAACAAGATACAACAAATATGGATTCATACCATGTTATTATGCAGTTCAAATACATGAGTATGTGTATGTTCCGTTTACAGTTTTTCTTGTGCAGGTGTTATACTTTATATAAATAGCTAGCAGGTATGCCCGTGTTTCACTACGGGGAACTTTATATTTCACTTTTAAACAAAAAAAATTTTTATTACTAATCTGTAAATTCTATACAGTGCAGTTCAAATCACTGGCAAATGAACATAGTTATTTCTGTTATATATATACCGTCGGGTATTTATTCGGGCCTTCATGTCGGCCCGACTGCATTTTTATTATTATTATTATTATATATATATATATATATATATATATATATATATATATATATATATATATATATATATATATATATATATATATATATATATATATATATGTGTGTGTGTGTGTGTGTGTGTGTGTAATACATCAAAATTATTTAACTCTAATATTTCTTTAAAAACCTCCTCTCTCCCATTCTAATTCCTGTAAATCTTTTTCCCAGCTTCTAAATCGTTTAATCAAAGAAGTGTTATCCACTTAAAATTCTTCATAAAGCTTTGTATCCTAAAATTGTAAACTTTCTTTCTATTCAGCACATTTCCCAGCTGTTGGCGGCAAATGTTTCGCGTTTTGCTGATATTGCATTTAATTAGCTTATTAAGTTGTTTTTTACCGTTGGAAAATTCTTTCAGTCATCGCTCTTGAGTGCACCTCTGTTCGATCAGAGTGAACTCTGTGGCTTTTCTTCGTCTGTCGTCCACTAGAATAGATGTGCGTTGTAGCTGCTCTGGAATAAAGTTTAAATTAGACTTCTGCCGTTCTCTTCAATGTCGGCCCGACTGCATTTTTATTACTGCTAGCTGTTGAGCTTTCTCCTTGTCAAGGAGTTTTATAAAAAATGGATTACATATATATATATATATATATATATATATATATATATATATATATATATAGATATATATACATATATATATATATATATATTATATATATATATATTTATATATATATATATATACATATATATATATATATATATATATATATATATTTATATATATGTATATATACATATATATATATATATATATATATGTGTGTGTGTGTGTGTGTGTGTGTGTGTGTGTAGTAAATATACGAGAATTGCTGTTAAATATAATTGAATAGCACACATTTTATGACTATTTTAAATTTTACTCCAGGCGAAAGATTTCATGTTAACCAATATTTAATAAATATCAACTGGAAAATAGAACAAATGTACTTTATTTAAGAATAAAATTTAGTATAGAGAAAACCTCAAGAAATCAGATTTTACTCTGTATAAAATTATTTAATTAATGCATAATCATGAATTATCTATACGATCAATAATTTTATTTCCCATGTTTTTCCCTTTATTTACTTTTAACAATTGTACTACTATTGTACCTGGTAGCTCTATCGGCAAAGGTGTCGATCTCATAACAGGATGGTTGTGAGTTCGAGGCTCCAGCCGGCCAAAGATCGTCATGTTTACTAACGGTGGCTGTAGCACGTAAAATAGGTTTGTGGTTGAACTGTACTTCAAATCTAAACGAAACCGTTTGAGGTGACAGGCCAAGCCTGGGGAGTCTTTTCTTTGACCTTGTTACTAAATTACGAAGACACAAATAAGGGCAATGTTACTAAATTAGTAACAGCCATGTTTGGTATAAAGTTATCCGCTTGTGTTGCCATCTGCATTGGAAAAAAACACTATTGTACCTGATTTGTAAGTTCTTAAAGATATATTTGTATTAATTGGGTCTTTTTATTCAAACATATTTTCAAACTATTTTATATTTATTCTAGAATATTGACAGGAATAAGTGTTTATGGAGTTTCAAAAATTCATCAGTTAAATTTATTTTTAATTTGTGCTACACTTAGTTTATTACCTTTTACTTTGAATAACGAGAGTTGTAAAACAATTTAGAATCAATTGAAAATTTTGTTTTTTCATTCAAATATATATTCAAATTATTTTATGTTTATCATAGAATATTGACTGAAATAAGTTTTTATAGAGTTTTAAAAATTCATCATTTAAATTTATTTTTAATTTGCATTACACTTAGTTTATTACCTTTTATTTTGAATAACTAGAGTTGTAAAATAATTTAGAATCAATTGAAAATTGGGTCTCTTCTTTCAAACATATTTTCAAATTATTTCATACTTATTATATAATATTGAGAGAAATAAGTTTTTGTAAAGTTTCAAAAATTCATCATTTAAAATTATTTTAAATTTTTGCTACACTTAGTTTATTACCTTTTACCTTGAATGACTAGAGTTATAAAACAATTTGGAATCAATTGAAAATTGGGTCTTTTTTTTTCAAACATATTTTCATGTTATTTCATATTTATTCTAGAATATTGACAGAAATATATTTTTATAGATTTTCAAAAATTCATCATTTAAAATTATTTTTATTTTTTACTATATTTACTTTATTACCTTTTACTTTGAATGACTAGAGCTGTAAAACAACTTAGAATCAATATTGACAGAAATATGTATTTACAGAGTTTCAAAAATTCCTCATTTAAATTTACTTTTAATTTATGCTACACTTAGTTTATTACCTTTTCCCTTGAATGACTAAACTTATAAAACAATTTGGAATCAATAGAAAATTGGGTGTCTTCTTTCAAACATATTTTCAAATTATTTCTTATTTATTCTAGAATATTGACAGAAGTAAGTTTTTATGGAGTTTCAAAAATTCATCATTTTAATTTATTTTTAATTTGTACTACACTTAGTTTATTACATTTTACCTTGAATCACTAGAGTTGTAAAGCTATTTAGAATCAATTGAAAATTGGGTCTTTTCTTTCAAATATATTTTCAAATTATTTCATATTCTAATACATTGACAAAAATATGTTTTTACGGAGTTTAAAAATTAATCATTTAAAATTAATTTTAATTTTTACTGCATTTAATTTATTACCTTTTACCTTGAATCACTAAAGTTGTTAAACAATTTAGAATCAATTGAAAATTGAATCTCATCTATCAAACATACTTTCAAATTATTTCATATTTATTCTAGAATATTGACAGAAATAAGTTTTATAGAGTTTCAAAAATACATCTTTTAAAATTATATTTAATTTTTACTACATTAAGTTAATTACCTTTTACATTTAATGACTAGAGTTGTAAAACAATTTGGAATCAATATTGATAGAAATGTGCTTTTACAGAGTTTCAAAAATTCATTATTTAAAATTATTTTTATCTTTACTACATTTAGTTTATTACATTTTACCTTGAATCCCTAGAGTTGTAAAACAATTTAGAATCACTTGAAAATTGTGTCTATTCTTTCAAATATATTTTCAAATTATTTCATATTTATTCTAGAATATTGACAGAAATATGTTTTTATGGAGTTTCAAAAATTCCTCATTTAAATTTACTTTTAATTTATGCTACATTTAGTTTATTACATTTTACCTTGAATGACTAGTGTTGAAAAACAATTTAGAATCAATTGAAAATTGGGTATTTCCATTCAAATATATTTTCAAATTATTTCATATTTATTCTAGAATATTGAGAGAAATATGTTTTTATCGAATTTCAAAAATTCATCGTTTAAAATTCTTTTTAATTTTTACTACATTTAGTTTATTACCTTTTACCTTGAATTATTAGAATTTTAAAACTATTTAGAATCAATTGAACTTTCGTCTAATTATAACAACTTATTTTTATGAATTAAAATATATGGAATATTAAAATCATACGGAATATTACAATTAATAACAATATATAGAATATTATAATTTATATTTAATAAATGATATTTTTCCCGAAAGCCAAATAATATAAATAACACAAAAATATAATATTAAAATTGTCGTTCTTTTTTCAGATATTGCTTTTCCAACAGCTGAGGAAAACCATGTTGAAAATTTAGAAGTAAGTAATTAATCTTATTTATTCTGATGAAATATAGAGGGAATGTCAATTATCGTTAACTATTCAATAAACTATAAACTAATGATGATTTTGAATTGGTAATGTATCCTGTGGAACTTAAATTAGTGTTCTCTTTGCATCCAAACTTTCAGACTAAATGCTCTCTAGATAAATAAACTATTCCAATTTAACAATTTTAATTCTGAACTATTCAAATCTGCTGGAATTTTTTTTCTGATTAGGCCACTCAGAAAAGTAATTATGGAAAAGCTTTCAGCGAACCGAACTTTCTGTAACTCCGTCTTAATTACTCGAAAATCGGAACTGTGTTCTTTTAGCGTAATGTCTATCGATTTTCACTTACGCCTTGATAAGTTATTGTTTACCTTTAGGAGGTAAAACATTATTTTTAAAGTTGTTTTTCCTGAGGAAATTCTTTTAACTCTTGAGCATTAATAATATCAGCAATTACTTGAGCAATTTTTCGCGTAAGCAAATCCAATTCTGAATAACGATTCAAAATTTTCAGAAAAATTAATGTTCTTAGAGGGAATGCCGAAAAATTATTAAGTTACATACAAAGACATTAAAAGTAATAGAATGCTTTTAAAAGAAGATTTTGCAAAAATTGTTTACACGCTTTAAATTTCATAACGAGGAAAACATCTATTAAAAATTCAGAATTAAGTTTTCTTTAAAATAATGTATTTTGCATTAGGATTTGTTTACGAATTTGTATCAAGCAACCTCTTACAAAGTAATTAAACGAGCGAAGTATTAAATACTAAAAATATGAATGCTTTTCATGTGTCATAAATTGCTTTTCTGCTACATTGTTTTATGTACGGGGACAACTGCCTTGAAAACACAATATATTCAGTTTTTGACCGATCTGCTTGAAAATCTAATTGCAATATATTTTGTGAAAGTGTGTACGATTTAAAGGTAATCCTCAAACAATTTTCCAAATTATTAATTACTAGTTGTTCAAACAGACCATTATTATAAATGTTCCATGCGCATCTTTTTAAGTACAACCTGTTAATTTTTTTCATAGAATTTTTTATGGCCTCAGAATAAAGCACAGTTGTGATCGTAAGCATCTGTTTGGAATTATAATTAGAAAATAATAATGATAGTTAAATATTTTTTCTGCCCAAAATATATAACAATTCTTTTCATTTCAAAAATAATATAATGTGAAAGTGTTTTATCCCCTATATAATAATATCCAAAGTTATCTCACCGTCTGTTCTAGAATTTATGAAGCGTTTGGATCTGGAATGGATAAAGGCATCCATATTGGATTCTTGAGTTAGGGTTAGCAAAATTGAAATCGAGTAAAGTTTATATTCTCCTAAACTATCGATCCGATTCTAAAATAAATTGTAATAAATATGCTTTCACAGCAAAAAATAATGTCGTCTTTAAAACGTTCGAAATCCTCCATTCCTCCCTTTTCGAGCTTTTAATGTCATTATTTCAAGCCCTATTTTCCCCGGTTAAGAGCAGGCGATTAAATTTAACAATTTAAAACATAATAAATAGTTAAAAATAACATTTTTTTCTATCATAATGACGTCATTCCTTTAATCACCTCATTTAATCATTTCTTATTTCAAATTATTTAAATATCGTCTGCATTATTTTCATGGATTTTATCACTGAACTTATATTACGTAAATAATTTTCTTTTATATTTGGCTTAAATAATAGATTAGGTACACATGTGATTATTTTAAATTTAATCATCTATTATTTCTTGTTGCAAGATAATTCTCATCCAAAAAACAAACCGTTTTTTTAGATTCTGGAAAATTAAAAAATTTACTAATCCCGTCATATGATGGGCTATATGCTAGTATTTCAATAATTTTAAAAATTTTGAATTATTATTTGTTTCAAAATGATCATGTTACCTGTACATCCTTTAACGTACTATGTGATCATTTTTATCCACGGGTTTACTTTCAGGCCTTAAAGCATAGTCACTATCGTAAGCATTCACTTGAAATAATAATTAGGTAAAAGTAATGATTTAAATATTTTTTCCGCACAAAAAATGTATAACAATTCTTTTAATTTCAAAAATAATATATTGTAAAATTTTTAAAGTTTCATAGTATCATTTTAACATTTCTAAAAGTTTTAAATTATTGTTTGAAAAGGATCATGTTTCCTGCACATCTTTTAACGTAGAAAAGGATCATTTTTATCCATAGGATTCTTTTAGGACTTACAAAATAAAGCATAGTCATTATCGTGAGCATTCACTTGGAATTAGAATTAGAAAAAAATAATAATAGTTGATTATTTTTTCCGTAAGAAAATATAAACAATTCTTTTCAATTTGAAAAAATAATATATTGTAAAATTTTTAAAGTTTCATAGTATCATTTTAACATTTCTAAAAGTTTTAAATTATTGTTTGAAAAGGATCATGTTTCCTGCACATCTTTTAACGTAGAAAAGGATCATTTTTATCCATAGGATTCTTTTAGGACTTAAAAATAAAGCTTAGTCATTATCGTGAGCATTCACTTGGAATTATAATTAGAAAAAAATAATAATAGTTGATTATTTTTCCCTTACGAAAATATATAACAATTTTTTTCATTTCAAAAATAATATATTGTAAAAGTTTTTAAAATTTCAAAGTAACATTTTGACATTTCTAAAAGTTTTAAATTATTGTTTCAAAAGGATCATGTTGCCTGCACATCTTTTAACATAGAAAAGGATCATTTTTATCCATAGGAATGTTTTAGGACTTACAAAATAAAGCATAGTCATTATCGTGAGCATTCACTTGGAATTAGAATTAGAAAATAATAATAGTTGATTATTTTTCCGTACGAAAATATAACAATTTTTTTCATTTCAAAAATAATATATTGTAAAATTTTTAAAGTTTCATAGTATCATTTTAACATTTCTAAAAGTTTTAAATTATTGTTTGAAAAGGATCATGTTTCCTGCACATCTTTTAACGTAGAAAAGGATCATTTTTATCCATAGGATTCTTTTAGGACTTAAAAATAAAGCTTAGTCATTATCGTGAGCATTCACTTGGAATTATAATTAGAAAAAAATAATAATAGTTGATTATTTTTCCCTTACGAAAATATATAACAATTTTTTTCATTTCAAAAATAATATATTGTAAAAGTTTTTAAAATTTCAAAGTAACATTTTAACATTTCTAAAAGTTTTAAATTATTGTTCAAAAGGATCATGTTGCCTGCACATCTTTTAACGTAGAAAAGGATCATTTTTATCCATAGGATTCTTTTAGGACTTAAAAATAAAGCTTAGTCATTATCGTGAGCATTCACTTGGAATTATAATTAGAAAAAAATAATAATAGTTGATTATTTTTCCCTTACGAAAATATATAACAATTTTTTTCATTTCAAAAATAATATATTGTAAAAGTTTTTAAAATTTCAAAGTAACATTTTGACAATTTAAAAATTTAAATTATTTCAAAAGGATCATGTTGCCTGACATCTTTAACGTAGAAAAATCATTTTTATCCATAGGAATGTTTTAGGACTTACAAAATAAAGCATAGTCATTATCGTAAGCATTTACTTAGAATTATAATTAGAAAAAAAATAATAATAGTTGAATATTTTTCCCTTACAAAAATATATAACAATTCTTTTAATTTCAAAAATAATACATTGTTAAAGTTTTTAAAATTTTAAAATAACATTTTAACAATTTAAAAATTTAAATTATTAATTGTTTCAAAAACATCAATGTGATTATTTTTATCCATAGAATTCCTTTCAGGCCTTAAAATAAAGCATAGTCATTATCGTAAAAATTTGCTTGGAATAGTTATTAGAAAATTACAAGAGGAAAAATTTAATAACGTATTTTTTATGAAGAATCCCCTATATAAAAATAGCAAAAGTTATCTGTCCGTCTGTCCTCAAATTTATGAAGCGT
>CM063505.1:161589253-161629253 GCA_032207245.1 Pardosa pseudoannulata
CTCTGTGTTGCCATGCCAACCCACCTTATTAAATAAACTAGGGATTTTATAGTAGCATTTTGACATTAATAATATGAATAGAGTAGGGTGAAACAGCACATGTCGTTTCTTCTTTCAGCATCCTTTCACTAAGAGAAAATTGTAATATTTCTTAATTCATCTTTCCCATTTTAAGAAGAAACTCTTTGAAAAACATTATCTATAATGCCACACAAATAACTGAAGATTTTATGACATTATTTAAATAAAGGGTAAATCTATTAATAGAAATTTAACTTTTATGCTATATTTGGAAGCATGTGTGTACATAATGATGTACGTCACTTAATGATGTATTTTCACTAAAAAGATTTAATGCTTGTTCATTTTTATAAACTGCAGTTATTTCAATTCATTATTGTAAGTAAGTTCTGAAGCAAAAGTAGATGTTTTAAGACTTTTGTATGTTTTCAAAGTAAGAAGAGTCTTAAGATAAATATATTAAATAAGACTTATATCGTGTAAAATGTAATAGAAATTTAACTTTTATGCTATATTTGGAAGCATGTGTGTAAATAATGATGTACGTCACTTAATGCTGTATTTTCGCTAAATAGATTTAATACTTGTTCATTTTTATAAAATGGAATTATTTTAATTCATTATTGTAAGTAAGTTCTGCAGCAAAAGTAGATGTTTTAAGACTTTTGCATGTTTTCAAAGAAGAGTCTTAAGATAAATATATTAAATAAGACTTATATCGTGTAAAATGTAATAGAAATTTAACTTTTATGCTATATTTGGAAGCATGTGTGTACATAATGATGTACGTCACTTAATGATGTATTTTCGCTAAAAAGATTTAATGCTTGTTCATTTTTATAAAATGCAGTTATTTCAATTCATTATTGTAAGTAAGTTCTGAAGCAAAAGTAGATGTTTTAAGACTTTTGTATGTTTTCAAAGTAAGAAGAGTCTTAAGATAAATATATTAAATGAGACTTATATCGTGTAAAATGTAATAGAAATTTAACTTTTATGCTATATTTGGAAGCATGTGTGTACATAATGATGTACGTCACTTAATGATGTATTTTCGCTAAAAAGTTTTAATGCTTGTTAATTTTTATAAAATGGAATTATTTCAAATCATTATTGTAAGTAAGTTCTGAAAACAAAATTAGATATTTTAAGACTTTCGCATGTTTTCAAAGTAAGAAGAGTCTTAAGATAAATATATTACATAAGACTTACATCGTGTAAAATGTAATAGAAATTTAACTTTTATGCTATATTTGGAAGCATGTGTGTACATAATGATGTACGTCACTTAATGCTGTATTTTCGCTACAAAGATTTAATGCTTGTTAATTTTTATAAAATGCAGTTATTTCAATTCATTATTGTAAGTAAGTTCTGCATCAAAAGTAGATGTTTTAAGACTTTTGTATGTTTTCAAAGTAAGAAGAGTCTTAAGATAAATATATTAAATAAGACTTATATCGTGTAAAATGTAATAGAAATTTAACTTTTATGCTATATTTGGAAGCATGTGTGTACATAATGATGTACGTCACTTAATGATGTAATTTCGCTAAAAAGATTTAATGCTTGTTCATTTTTATAAAATGCAATTATTTCAATTCATTATTGTTAGTAAGTTCTGCAACAAAAGTAGATGTTTTAAGACTTTTGCATGTTTTCAAAGAAGAGTCTTAAGATAAATATATTAAATAAGACTTACATCGTGTAAAATGTAATAGAAATTTAACTTTTATGCTATATTTGGAAGCATGTGTGTACATAATGATGTACGTCACTTAATGATGTATTTTCACTAAAAAGATTTAATGCTTGTTCATTTTTTATAAAATGGAATTATTTCAAATCATTATTGTAAGTAAGTTCTGAAGCAAAATTAGATGTTTTAAGACTTTTGTATGTTTTCAAAGTAAGAAGAGTCTTAAGATAAATATATTAAATAAGACTTATATCGTGTAAAATGTAATAGAAATTTAACTTTTATGCTATATTTGGAAGCTTGGGTGTACATAATGATGTACGTCACTTAATGATGTATTTTCGCTAAAAAGATTTAATGCTTGTTCATTTTTATAAACTGCAGTTATTTCAATTCATTATTGTAAGTAAGTTCTGAAGCAAAAGTAGATGTTTTAAGACTTTTGTATGTTTTCAAAGTAAGAAGAGTCTTAAGATAAATATATTAAATAAGACTTATATCGTGTAAAATGTAATAGAAATTTAACTTTTATGCTATATTTGGAAGCATGTGTGTACATAATGATGTACATCACTTAATGATGTATTTTCGCTAAATATTATTTAATGCTTGTTCATTTTATACAATGGAATTATTTTAATTCATTATTGTAAGTAAGTTCTGCAGCAAAAGTAGATGTTTTAAGACTTTTGCATGTTTTCAAAGTAAGAGGAGTCTTAAGATAAATATATTAAATAAGACTTATATCGTGTAAAATGTAATAGAAATTTAACTTTTATGCTATATTTGGAAGCATGTGTGTACATAATGATGTACGTCACTTAATGATGTATTTTCACTAAAAAGATTTAATGCTTGTTCATTTTTATAAAAATGCAATTATTTCAATTCATTATTGTAACTAAGTTCTGAAGCAAAAGTAGATATTTTAAGACTTTCGCATGTTTTTCAAAGTAAGAAGAGTCTTAAGATAAATATATTAAATAAGACTTATATCGTGTAAAATGTAATAGAAATTTAACTTTTATGCTATATTTGGAAGCTTGGGTGTACATAATGATGTACGTCACTTAATGATGTATTTTCGCTAAAAAGATTTAATGCTTGTTCATTTTTATAAACTGCAGTTATTTCAATTCATTATTGTAAGTAAGTTCTGAAGCAAAAGTAGATGTTTTAAGACTTTTGCATGTTTTCAAAGTAAGAGGAGTCTTAAGATAAATATATTAAATAAGACTTATATCGTGTAAAATGTAATAGAAATTTAACTTTTATGCTATATTTGGAAGCATGTGTGTAAATAATGATGTACGTCACTTAATGCTGTATTTTCGCTAAATAGATTTAATACTTGTTCATTTTTATAAAATGGAATTATTTTAATTCATTATTGTAAGTAAGTTCTGCAGCAAAAGTAGATGTTTTAAGACTTTTGCATGTTTTCAAAGTAAGAGGAGTCTTAAGATAAATATATTAAATAAGACTTATATCGTGTAAAATGTAATAGAAATTTAACTTTTATGCTATATTTGGAAGCATGTGTGTACATAATGATGTACGTCACTTAATGATGTATTTTCGCTAAAAAGATTTAATGCTTGTTCATTTTTATAAAAATGCAATTATTTCAATTCATTATTGTAAGTAAGTTCTGAAGCAAAAGTAGATGTTTTAAGACTTTTGTATGTTTTCAAAGTAAGAAGAGTCTTAAGATAAATATATTAAATAAGACTTATATCGTGTAAAATGTAATAGAAATTTAACTTTTATGCTATATTTGGAAGCATGTGTGTACATAATGATGTACGTCACTTAATGATGTATTTTCGCTAAAAAGATTTAATGCTTGTTCATTTTTATAAAATGGAATTATTTTAATTCATTATTGTAAGTAAGTTCTGCAGCAAAAGTAGATGTTTTAAGACTTTTGCATGTTTTCAAAGAAGAGTCTTAAGATAAATATATTAAATAAGACTTATATCGTGTAAAATGTAATAGAAATTTAACTTTTATGCTATATTTGGAAGCATGTGTGTACATAATGATGTACGTCACTTAATGATGTATTTTCGCTAAAAAGATTTAATGCTTGTTCATTTTTATAAAATGCAGTTATTTCAATTCATTATTGTAAGTAAGTTCTGAAGCAAAAGTAGATGTTTTAAGACTTTTGCATGTTTTCAAAGTAAGAAGAGTCTTAAGATAAATATATTAAATAAGACTTATATCGTGTAAAATGTAATAGAAATTTAACTTTTATGCTATATTTGGAAGCATGTGTGTACATAATGATGTACGTCACTTAATGATGTATTTTCGCTAAAAAGTTTTAATGTTTGTTCATTTATATAAAATGCAATTATTTCAATTCATTATTGTTAGTAAGTTCTGCAACAAAAGTAGATGTTTTAAGACTTTTGCATGTTTTCAAAGTAAGAAGAGTCTTAAGATAAATATATTAAATAAGACTTTTATATCGTGTAAAATGAATTGCTTGAAACGATTAAAGAACTCATAAATGTAAAACTTTATGTTAAATTTTCTTGTTATTGAAGCATGATAAAATTTTATCTTATTTCATAAATTGCATTCATATTTCAGGAAGAGTCTTTAAAAGAAATATCTTTTCAGACTATCGCTTATCCACCACCTGTGAATCACCAGCCCCTTCAGAACCCTGTGCAGGAGGACAAACCTAAAAGCTGCTTCCACTTCTTCGTGTCTCGAAACATGTCTTCCTTACTAGCTGAAGCTACAAAAATGTTAAGAACAATCCGTGATCGTCGAGAAAGGGAGTGGGTTCTTACTTTTATCTACCGAATAAAATCCTTAGCAGAACACCTAAGGGCCCATCCCGACTCCAGAAATTACGATTGCTTGCCCACCGACGATGAGACAAAGAAAAGAATTGTGAGTGGTAATGTCAGAGAACAGCCGGAACTCTACTTCGTTGATGACGTTCCCAAACGATCCATGGAGGGGGAAGTAGTTCCGGATAAAACTGACGATAAAAACACGAATGACAATCAAGAATCCAATAATCCATCTGCAGAAGACCAATCAAAACTCAGTGTCACGCCCAAGCAAGAAGTTGTCACAACGCCTAATGACAAAGATTTCACGCCATCTAAACTGCAAACACAGAGTTCTGCAGAAACTCTTTTAGTCGACAGTCCGTCAGCGGGATCAGATGGCGAACAGGGTGATCTGTCACTATCAAAACAGGAGATGCCAACCACTGATCAGATTCAGGAAACAGTACCACTGAAAGAAGATAAAAATGTGCCACCCGAAAACGAACGAACTGTTGACAGTAATATAGTACTGAGTGCGGCGCCAGATTGTGAGTCACCGATGGATTGCGGTAAAGACCAACTTTCATCATCCTCTCAGGTTCCCAAAGAAAATTATCTCACTGATGCTGGGAATATTTATCCTGCTTACAATCGTAATTTTTTAAAAGCATTTAAGTGAATTTTGTCCTTAAGATGTTTCTATATATTGAATTTAAACTTTAATACAAATTACTTGTCTATGCAAATTACTTATAAAATCTTAAAAATTAAAAAGATAACACCTACAAAATTAAAAATTTTTGTTTAGAGGCGAGCAGCATACTTATTTATTTATTTATTTTGACTTAATATTACTATTTTAAATATTAATCAATCGTTCAATACCAACTTTGCTGTGATGTATGTTTTAGAAAACTATCTTGAGAGTATTAAAACAGCTTATTTTTCTTTCTCTGAGAGATAAAAATTAGTATTTTGTGCCAAAGATTATTAAAAACATTATAAAATGCTAAATTATTAAAGTATCTTAACATATGCTTCATTTTATATTAAAATTAAATTTTAAAATATTAATTTATAAAAGTTAAACTTGTATTTCTTGTTTTTTCTGGTGACTTTAATTAAAGAAATATAATAGAATTATATATTTAATAATAAATATACTAAAAACAAAAATTAATATCTTAAATTTAAACGCATCTAAATTATTAAAAAAGAAATAATTAATTTTTTTTATATAAAATTCTTTTAAGCATAAAAATTTGTAATAAAAGAAAAGAGTTACATTTGTAATATCATATAAATTATAATATATATACAGATTGTTTATAATCAAAAAATGTAACAAACTTTAAATTATCTAAGTGAAAAGTTCTTTAAGGCTTTTGTTTTATTTTTTTCTTAAAGTAATATTAATTTTTGATAATTACATTACTTCAAAAGTATTTCAACTTTGAGATTCATTTTAGACACATTATCTCAGTATACTGCAATCCTGTTATTTGATCAATTATTAAGTTTAAATATATGATATTGGATTTCATTCGCAGAAAATACAGTAAGGAATTTCTTAATAAATATTATTGATCTGATAGAAAAAGTAATATCAGAGAAAAGTCTTAACCGTTTTGTATATTATTAAAAAATAAATAAATAAATAATAAAAATATCACGAGCTGCCAAACTTTAAAATTAAATATTTTTATAAAGAAACCAAGAAATCTTTTTCCCTTACAAAAAAGATTACTTTTCCTTGATTTTATTTTAAATAACATTCTTTTTAAATGATTTGTTAAATTTACCTCCATTGCATTTCAAATAGGATGGAACTACAATGAACAAATGCAGTACTTTTTATAGTCCACTGTGACCTTATTTAATTAATTTTGAGTAGAAAAAGTGAGATACTAAGATTTGAGAGTTTTCTTTAGACTAAGTTCAAATATTGATATTAGATTTCATTTGCAGAAAATACAATAAGAAATTTTTTAATAAATATTATCGATCTGATAGAAAAAGTAATATCAGAGAAAAGTCTTAACCGTTTTGTATGTTATTAAAAAATAAATAAATAAATAATAATAAATATCCCTAGCTGCTAAACTTTAAAATTAAATATTTCTATAAAGAATCCAAGAAATCTTTTTCCCTTACAAAAAAAATTTGCTCTTATTTTAAATAACATTCTTTTTAAATGATTTGTTAATTTACTTCCATTGCATTTCAAATAGGATGGAACTACAATGAACAAATGCAGTACTTTTTATAGTCCACTGTGACCTTATTTAATTAATTTTGAGTAGAAAAAGTGAGATACTAAGATTTGAGAGTTTTCTTCGGACTAAGTTCAAATATTGATATTAGATTTCATTTGCAGGAAATACAGTAAGAAATGTTTTAATAAATATTATTGATCTGATAGAAAAAGTAATATCAGAGAAAAGTCTTAACCGTTTTGTATATTATTAAAAATAAATAAATAAATAAATAATAATAAATATCATGAGCTTCCAAACTTTAAAATTAAATATTTTTATAAAGAAACCAAAAAGTCTTTTTCCCTTACAAAAAATTGCTTTTATTTTAAATAACATTCTTTTTAAATGATTTGTTAAATTTACCTCTATTGCATTTCAAATAGTATTGAACTACAATGAACAAATGCATTACTTTTTATAGTCCACTGTGACCTTATTTAATTAATTTTGAGTAGAAAAAGTGAGATACTAAGATTTGAGAATTTTCTTTAGGCTTGAGTAAATAATATTATCTCTTTGAAAAGAATATTAGTTTTTAAGAAAAATACAAAGGAATTTATTTTCATACAGTGAAATTGTTTCAAAAGATAAATCTATTTTAGTGAAGCAGACACATACAATGTAATCTTATTTATATACCATTTTTTTTTCCTGAATAAATTAAAGAAATATTTTGGATGCCTTAGATTGCTTAACTCAAATATTAAGATCAATAAGATTATCTTGAATATTTTAATTAAAATTATTCAATTTTAGCTTGCATTTCTGTATACTGTTGTATAACAAGAAATTATATTATAATTTTAAATGTTAACAAAAAAAAAATTTTTCTTAAGAACACACAAAATTATTTATTTAGACCAAGTAGTCGAAACTCCGACCTAAAGCGAAGAATTGGGACTTTCGATTTCAAAAGCACCTAATTGCTGAAAGGCGATTAGCTTAAAAGAATCGTAATTTTTAGACAAAAAAAACAATGTATTACAAATATCGTTGCACTAAATTACAAAATTATATTTTACGCACCCCAACCGTAAAATAGGTTCAGCTGATAACCTTGACGCCTTTACCCATTGAGCTACAATAGCTATTATGTGCAACCGTAAATTTGAAATTCATTTTGAAATAACAAAACATCCCAAATCCATTAATCTTCTATCGTTAATCAGAAAATTTTGCAAATATTTTTTAAACAGTCGATACTTTCTGCATTAAGTCAATATAGTTTTCCTATCCAAATTAATCTCTCTGAAACTTTGTTAAAAATTATATCTATCACTTCTACTGTATCGTACTTTAAATATCACTCACTCAAACTGAAATATTTATTACTTATTTAGTATTGATCAGATAGTGGCAATTACTTTTCATTATAAATTGTCTAATACAAAATTATATTATTTATTTAAAGAAGTATTGATCAAATAGTGAAAATTGCTTTTCATTAGAAATTGTCTAACACAAAATTATAATATTTATTTAAAGAAGTATCGATCAGATAGCGGCAGTTACTTTTCATTATAAATTGTCTAACACAAAATTATAATATTTATTTAAAGTATCGATCAGATAGTGGCAGTTACTTTTCATTATAAATTGTCTAATACAAAATTATAATATTTATTTAAAGAACTATCGATCAGACAGTGGCAATTACTTTTCATTATAAATTGTCTAATACAAAATTATATTATTTATTTAAAGAAGTATTGATTAAATAGTGAAAATTGCTTTTCATTAGAAATTGCCTAACACAAAATTATAATATTTAAAGAAGTATCGATCAGATAGTGGCAATTACTTTTCATTATAAATTGTCCAATACGAAATTATATTATTTATTTAAAGAACTATCGATCAGACAGTGGCAATTTCTTTTCATTATAAATTGTCTAATATAAAATTATATTATTTATTTAAAGAGCTATCGATCAGATAGTGGCAATTATTTTTCATTATAAATTGTCTAATACAAAATTAATTTCATTTTTTACAGGAAAGAATTAGAAAAGCTTTGCTTGAAGAATTAGCACCTGAGGTAAATTATCAGCAGCACTGCTCGAGATTTTTTTTTAAATTTTGTAACGCAGCTACTTTTTTTAAAAAATTGTTAGAAAATGAATTTATAAGAAATTAATATTAAAATTTTAAATGTTGTGACCTTTTTCTTAACTTGCAATAATTCAAAATTATTAGTAATTTTTACAAAAAAATTAAAACATATCAAAAAATCTATCTTAAATAAAATACATAACAAATTAATGGCAATTAAAATAAAATTAATGTACAGTTTACGAGTTTGAAAATATAATTAAGGAAATCGTGAACGATAAAAGACGATTTTGGATATTATCAACTTGAAGTTAACGAATTTATACACACGTACATTAACGTATAAATAAACAAGTAATATTAATATTCTAAAAATCTAATAACTTTTTTTTTAAAAAAATTCACCTATTAAAAATAATTTATTGTTTTTTAAAATGTTTCTAAATAGCAAGTTTTATTTTTCTCAGCATGATTACTTAAAATTACCTCTTGAATATTATTATTTTGTCGATACCTTGAACAACTAATTAATTATAAATATTTTTACTTCTCTACAGAAAGTTTTCCTAAAAAATTCGGACTTTCTTAATTTAAACTGTGATTTAGAAATGCTAAGTGATAGAAATAATTAAATAAAATAATAAACATAACGTCAAATTTTAAAATGGATGTTCAGATTTATTTTAACATACATGAATGTTTAAAATATATTTTGTAGGAACTTATGAAAAATAAAGTAGCATGGCGCACTTTAAAAACTAACAAAAGTTTTCATAAATTATGAATTATTAAAACACATGAATACGAAAACTTTTTAAAAATGTATACTTCATATATTTGTTTTAAATTTATTAAAATGGATATTTTTTTTTTAAATTCACCCATAAACTGCATTTTTTTTTACTTTCTTATATTAATCATCAGTAATATCTGATAATTAATTAGTAGTATCTGATAATTCATCAGAAATATCTGATAAATCATCAGTAATATCTAATAATTCATCAGTAATATCTGATGTTTCTAAGATTTTACATAGTTTCTTTTAAATTTCTAATAATTCTACCTAAAGAGAGAGATAGAGTGCAATTTGGTATCAAAATTATACATTATAATTTATATTTACTTCTTATTACAAACCCGTTTGGATTTTTTTAATTGGCATTTCTAAAATTTAAGTAAGAAATTATTCTAAAATCACTTAATGTATTGAAACCAATCTCTTTTTAACTAACAAAATATATGAAGAAGTATTGATTAAAACTAACCTAGGTTTATGACAACAGTTATTTCCAATCGCGAAATCGCAGAAACAGAATATATTTTTTTTAATTCTCTAAATATTTTCGGTAGAATCATTTTTTCTGAAAGCAGTTTCATATAGCATTTTTTAATATAATTTATTGATACAGACGCCCTAGAAATTTGGTTGACAGTCGTGCATGTACACTATGAACACCTATTAACCTGTCCTGTATAAAAGAGTATAACAAGATTGATTTTGTTGATGAATATTCATATTTTTCAAATTCGTAGTAAAAATATACAACTTTGCAAAAATAAAATTGTTTTTAAAAAGAGAAAAATATCAGTATTAAGACTTGAGAATAGTTATTTATTACAATATACTAAATGTAGTAACATTGTTAAGCACATATTGCTCAAAATATTGACTAGAATTAGGATTTCAACATGTTAAGAGATATTTAGTAATTTTTTTAATTCATGTTTCTATAAAATATTTTCTTTTATATTTACTTTTCAGGTTAAAAAGTTAAGAACCGTTGGAGGAACAGAAGATGACTTGGTTGGTCTCTGGAACTCAAATTATGTTCAAGAAGGTGAGTTGTTGTGTTTTAATAATTTTTAAAGCTATGATACTTCGCAATGGAGACAAACGATGGCAAATGTTTAGAGCACTAATTTCTGGTACCGGAATTCGTGGGTTCAATTCCCATTGTGGCATGCATGTTCGGTATCGCCTTTAAGCAGTAGGTCCACGTCTCATTAGCCCTCGAGCTCAAAATCAAACTGTAGAGGCTTGGTCGCTGGTTCTTAATTAGGTAATGATTATCACAAAATAAATGATGGACTGTAGCTCTTAAATTAAAACTTTTATTCTCCGACGAATACTCAGACGCCTTCTCGAAGCGAAGGGTCGAACACACTCTCAGTTTACACACGCTATATATTACAAACATAAAAACACAACAATTCTTAATGTGGCGGTTTTACAGCAAGCTGCCAGAATTGGCGCCAAGCGTAAAATTGGCGGTTTTACAAAACAAAACTCAACACAAACCAAACCTCGCAAGAGGCCGTTTGCTTTGACGGGTGTAAATTCTTATTCCACGCTGAAGAATGCACCCAGATTATCCATAGGAGGGCTCCTGATTCCGTACCATCCTCCCACCTGCTGATCATCTCATCGGGATGGCATCCCAGCTCTCAGACTTTATCTTCACATTCTATGAGTCTAAATGGCAATATTAAGTGGGAACACTAGACTCGAACAAGGTACCCCAGGTTCCGAGAACAAACAGCCCACTGACCACTGGATCATCTCAAACTCTGCCTGCTTGCGGTATATTCGCCACGAACCACTAGATAACTTTTTCTCTTCTATCTAAAGATATTTATAATTTTGTATGCTTTAAACACTTCAAACTAGAACTACATTTAACTTTATTTCTGCTCAATAGACGTGTTTAAACTACTAAAATTTTAAATAATATTTTTCATGTTACCGCAAATAAAAGTACAAGATAACACTTATAAATTGTTTAGATATTTAATTATTACACTATTTCAATAATTATACCCTAAACTTCAAAAATGATTAAAATTTGATTAAAAACTGTCCTTTCTCCGCAACATAACGAAGCTATTTCCGGAATTTAACACCTTAACCTCCGCCTCTACCCCACCTCCTCCACATACAAACACAGATTGTAAAATTTATTTTTCATATATTTCCCATTTATTAGTTTTATAGATATTCTTTATAAAGGCATTTCATTAAACTCTTTGAACTTTTAATTGTTCGCATCAAAGAGTTAAAAACTTTTCGTTAAGAGGTTTATAAGTAAAATAATTCTAACACGACTGTATGAACACTTATTAGTAGCCGAAGAAAGCTAGAATGGGTACGGCGCTGCCCATCCATACCGGCGTTCGTGGGTTCGAATCTTACTGTTTGCATAGATCTTTCAAAAAATCAGAATCATCTTTAAGCAGTAGGTTCTGGTCTCATTATCACTCAGACTTATTAAGCACAGTAATATATTAGCATAGAAATTATTTGCATAAATGAAATAGCGTTTCGTTAAGGCAACTTAAGTGTAACAAAAAATCTTAATTCTTAATTTTAATAATATCGAATTCTTTATGTATTTTCAATAGGAATAAAGGTATTATTGTTCCATAAAATATCCATTAGACTATAAAAGCTATATTTGCTGAGATATACTGCATTCAGAATTATCTTTAAGCAGTAGGTTCCGGTGTATACAATGATATACAGGAAAAACTTATAAAGATATGCAGGATAAAGGATATACTGCATTCAGAATAATCTTTAAGCAGTATGTTTCGATCTCATTATTTCTCCTGTAACGAACATGTAGTCTTATTAAGCACAGTAATATATTAGCATAGAAATTATTTGCATAAATGAAATAGCGTTTCGTTAAGGCAACTTAAGTGTAACAAAAAATCTTAATTCTTAATTTTAATAATATCGAATTCTTTATGTATTTTCAAAAGGAATATAGATACTATTGTTCCATAAAATATCCATTAGACTATAAAAGCTATATTTGCTGAGATATACTGCATTCAGAATTATCTTTAAGCAGTAGGTTCCGGTGTATACAATGATATACAGGAAAAACTTATAAAGATATGCAGGATAAAGGATATACTGCATTCAGAATAATCTTTAAGCAGTATGTTTCGATCTCATTATTTCTCCTGTAATGAACATGTAGTCTTATTAAGCACAGTAATATATTAGCATAGAAATTATTTGCATAAATGAAATAGCGTTTCGTTAAGGCAACTTAAGTGTAACAAAAAATCTTAATTCTTAATTTTAATAATATCGAATTCTTTATGTATTTTCAAAAGGAATATAGATACTATTGTTCCATAAAATATCCATTAGACTATAAAAGCTATATTTGCTGAGATATACTGCATTCAGAATTATCTTTAAGCAGTAGGTTCCGGTGTATACAATGATATACAGGAAAAACTTATAAAGATATGCAGGATAAAGGATATACTGCATTCAGAATAATCTTTAAGCAGTATGTTTCGATCTCATTATTTCTCCTGTAACGAACAAGTAGTCTTATTAAGCATAGTAATATATTAGCATAGAAATTAATTGCATAAATGAAATAGCGTCTCGTTAAGGCAACTTAAGTGTAACAAAAAATCTTAATTCTTAATTTTAATAATATTAAATTCTTTATGTATTTTCAAAAGGAATATAGATACTATTGTTCCATAAAATATCCATATTGCCTTTACACAAAAATAAAAATAATAAGAATTTACACCTGGAATATTTTAAAATTAACGATTAACGATAAGGAGTAAAAATCAAAATGAAAAAAAATGTGTTAAAAACCTAGAATGTACAATAAAAATACAAGATTCAATAAAATAAAATAATCATTCTATTGCAAAAATTTGATTCAATTATAAAGTGAACTCCTAATTTGTGTTTTGGAGGAAAAGAAAGTAATTTGTGCTTTTAGTTCATTATTTTATTATTTTGTCTCTTCAAAACAAATTCACTACATGTATGATGACCTTTTTAAATGTTTTAAGAGAGTAGTGTGCCTTAAATCTTGATTTTTAAAGTACTTTATTTATTTTTAAAATTTAATGCATAAAAAGTTTAAGGCAGTAAAAATCCATAACAAAAGATTTTGTTGATTAAAATGGGAAACTATTTTGTAAAAATGTAGCCGTCCAAAAGCACTCTATAAAAATTATCTTTAAGTATTGCATATTAATTAATTAGCTACAAATTTTTCTGTATGTTAAACATCTATATAAAAACATAGGTGGGTATAGGATTTCACTTATGTTAAGTAAAATTCATGTAAGGTTAAAATTCATATTTGTCAAAAGTTCAAAAAAATTTATTTTTGCTGAATCGCAAAATCTTGCACACACAATTTAACTTCAAAAAATATTTCACGTTTTAAAACAGAATGCTCAATTTATGAAAAATACTTTAACAAACTATGTCTAGAAATTTCGAAGATGTTAAGGAAAAAATTATACACTTAGAGAATTTTTATTCATCATAAATGTAAAAAAAAATAACTGTAAATTGGTTTTAGGTTCTAAAACAAAGAAGTAAAACATAAAACAGTTGTTAATGATGAACATAGAACAGTTCCTAATTTTTCATGTCAAGTAATTCATCATTTTTCATAATGATGAATTACTCGACATGAAATATTTTACACCTATATTGACATTTTCGGCAGAAAAACATTGTGACATAATCTGTTGTGGTGAAGTTCTTGAATTCTTTTAACTCTTAAGCCCCACTCAGTATTTCTAACGAATAAATATTGCTGAATATTTTAAATCTAAGTTTTGAACTAAATAGAGCAAAATATATAGGAAATAAAAATTTTTAAGTATTACAGACTGTCTTCATTAGCGATAAGTTGTCATTTTAAACATCACAGGATTCCATTTATT
The DNA here is from genome assembly GCA_032207245.1 of Pardosa pseudoannulata. Classification (NCBI taxonomy): domain Eukaryota; kingdom Metazoa; phylum Arthropoda; class Arachnida; order Araneae; family Lycosidae; genus Pardosa; species Pardosa pseudoannulata. Next base: position 161,603,809 of record CM063505.1, read on the forward strand.
AAAAAAGAAAAACTCCATGATATGAAATCTATTGTACCATGTAAAGACAGTACTGTAAAATGAAATTTTACAATAGATAAGGAAAATTTTATAGTATATAAGGAGGACCAAGCGTGCTTGGGAACTAAACACTGGGGGTTCCGCGGGAGATTGACCACCTAACCGGAACATATGCTTCACACCCCAAGGCCGTTGGTTACGTAAACGGAGATTGGCACCGTAGGCCCTGGCCCTCTGGGGGCTGTTGCACCAAAGAGTTTTTTTTTTTTTTTTTTTTTTTTTTTTTTTTTTTTAAGAAAAATTTTATAACAGATAAAATGTATGTGTCATGATTTCAGTCGATATTCCTGACGAAAAGGTAAACTTAAGACGATGCTTGAAAATTTACAAAATATCATTTCAAGAGACAAAATAAATAATAGCAGATACTCGAAAATTTGAAATTTTATAGGATTGCCTTCTACTTTCGCTGAAAAGAAAATTCGTCCAGAGAAAGCATGTAAAATATGTAGTTATCGGATTGAAAATAGATGTTCACAAATGTATTGTCTAACAAACGATGATAACAAAAAAAAAGAAACGGATAGCTGTACAGAAGTTTGTGTCTAAGTATGTTCGACACGAAAAAAAAAATACAACAAGAGCTCAGGCAAAATAGACAAAAGTCCAGAGCACAGCCGAAATGGACAAAGACTTGAAATGGACGCTAGAAAATCCAAATTCAGTGGTCTTGGAGTATTGTTAGTTACAGGAACCAATAAGGGTCAGATATTCAAATCACGTGTCATTTCCCCCAATACCCTAAAATAAAGGCGCTGATTGACACCCCCACCTTTTTTAGGGGGTGAAGGAAGAGTCCAAAAAGAAGAGCAAGGTTTGTCAGAAAAGAGGGTTCTAGAATTTGGCGATATCTCCCACGCTTGGCGTCCCCACCGAACTGGGTTCCGGGGGCCCCCCGAACTGGGAAACAGCAGATCGTTAAAGCCCCAAATAAACACATGATCAAATTTTTAGTTGGATTTCAGATTTCAGCCGTATGCATCCCATTTAAAAATTTTCCAGCAGTATATCGATGAACAGTAAATGAAGTGGTAAAATTACAAATATTTTGCTTTACTCTGGAAATCCTTGAAATTTCATTCCTCGTCCCTTTCTTCTACCACACTGATACTTTTTTCAGTCATATATTGTCTGTAAGAGCAGGTTTCCCTCCCATGCATTAAATCCACAAATTAAAAATGTGTTTACTCAATACATTTTATTTCCTGAGCATAACCTCTAAGATATTATTGCAGTTTTTTATTATTTTTTGTACCTTTCTCCATTATTTTCTCGATTAAAATTAATAGTAAGTATCAGCATTAGAAAGGGAGATCTATTAATAAAACAGATTTAAAAAAAGAAAAGAATTACATGGCAACTGTTACATTTAAGTTAAGATAGTTTTTTTATCTATTTAGTTACGGTTTCAATAACACTACTTCCAATAATACTTACACCAGTTTTGTGTCTTAATTTATTATTAATGAGCTGTAGTATTAAAAATTTCACTTCATATGTATTAAAAAAAATACTTTTTTTCGTGTGTGTGGTGGTGGTTAATATAGAGATCTATTCCTTTGTCACAAGATAAAAACTATTTTTCTGCACCTGGAGTTGTCTTGGTTCTACCATAAGAAACTTATTACATCGAGAAAGGTTTGCACACATATAGGAACACAGAACCTACGTTTGAATTATAGGAGAGGAAAATCCAGCTCAGCCTGAGAATGATCGGTTTAGTAAGAGAAAAAAGTCATTCCGAAGCGAATTGATCTTTCATCTTGAAAAGCGGTCCTTCTATACATCCATGTTTGGCCCGAGAAATAAATATCAGAAATACATATTGAGCCATCCTGGAAAGGTAATTCAAAGAAATTTAATAACATGCAAATATCCTCCCATGGAACAGTGGATTTCGTACGAGATTAAAAGCACTTGACCATGCAACATTACAGTATTCGTTCCTTTATACTGAATAGCTATTTCATAATAGAAATACCCTCAAGGAGGACAAAGAATAAATTCGATGATACATATCAAAATTATTCAGTCAATAGTCAAACCTAAACTTATTCCCTGTATAATATGTTTAAGATAGAAATGGTTAACGCATTTCATTGTTTACATAATGGAGGCAAAATATGCCATTAGTTTTATTCAAGTTCAAAGTGTATTATTATGAGAATTCAATTCAAGGAAAGAATCTTCCAGTTTGAAGCATTTTACCAATATATTGCAGTTTTACGTTTAATGCGGGAATTGAACTATCAAAATAATCTTTTATAAGCAGGATATTGCTCAATAGCTTTAAAACTTTTCCTCCGGCTTATATATTTCTCCAGAAAATATCTGCTAATTCAAGAGTATGAGTTATATTTGTCTATTTCAATCAATCTTAGAAATTATCATGAGTTTAAGCATAAAACCCAGATTTAAACCTCGCCATAAAAGTCAGTCTAATATTAATAATGTGTTGTTTAAAAGATTTTTTTTCAAAAAAAATCTTTAAGTGTTACTTTTAATAAAAAAAATGAACATTTCAAATGAAGCTATTCATCAAAATTATAAAGTCACTGTCATTATTTTCAATCAATTATTTTAATTTTAAAATTATATTTATAATACAATTAGCATAATTATATTTATTTTTTATTTTAGTATTAGTATAATTAGATTTATTAACAATTAATTATTTTTAATCAATTTCTTCTAAAAATATGTACTATTTAAAGTTTCTGAAATTATAAATACACAGAATTTAAAGAATATAAATCTATTTTATAATTTCAAAGTATATTTGAGTTATATTTGTCTATTTCAATCAATCTTAGAAAGTATCATAAATTTAAACATAAAACCCAGATTCATATCTAGCCGTAAAAGTCAGTCTAAAATTAAGAATGTATTGTTTTAAAGATATTTTTTTCAAAAAAACCTATAAGTGTTATTTTTAATAAAAGAAAATGAACATTTCAAATGAAGCTATTCATCTAAATTATAAAATCAATGTCGTTATTTTCAATCAATTGTTTTAATTCTAAAAATTATATTTATAATGTAATTAGTATGATTATATTTATTATTTATTATTTATTTTAGTATTAGTATAATTAGGTTTATTAACAATTAATTATTTTTAATCAATTTTGTCTAAAAATATTTACTATTTAAAATTTCCTAAATTATGAGTTTATTCTAAAACTACACAGAATTTAAAGAATAGAAATCTATTTTATACTTCAAATATATTTGAGTTATATTTTTCTATTTTAATCAATCTTAGAAAGTATCATAAGTTTCAACATAAAACCCAGGTTCATATTTAGCCGTAAAAGTCAATTTAAAATTAAGAATGTATTGTTTCAAAGATTTTTAAAAAAAACCTATAAGTGTTATTTTTAATTAAAAAAATGAACATTTCAAACGGAGCTAGTCATCTAAATTATAAAATCAATGTCGTTATTTTAATCAATTAATTATTTAATTATAAAATTTTATTTATAGTATAATTAGTATATTTATTATTTATTTTAGTATTAGTATAATCAATTTATCAATTAATTATTTTTAATCAATTTCGTCTAGAAATATTTACCATTTAAAATTTCTGAAATTATAAATGAATTCTAAAACTACACAGAAATTAAAGAATATAAACCCATTTTATAATTTCAAAATATGTCCATTTAGATGGCGTAAGGAAAATTTTAGTTTATAAATTAAAAATATCATCGTTAAAAAAGTGTGTGAACTATGATGTATTGCAGGTGACAAAAAATCTTAAGTTTAAATTAATTAATTCTTAAAAATTCATACTTTTCTGACACAATAATTTTATTCAGATAATTGCTTAGTTGTACTTTACATCGCACTGGCAATAGTTTCGGGATGAAAATTGCAATACCTCAAATGCCCTAAGAGAATATTCTTTAGTGCGCGTGTAATTTCAAATAATTACACGATTCGGAACACCGGACACTACAATGTTGGAAAGTTATCTTTAAAATTTTTGGCACGCCTCTACATCTCCTAACAATAGCCAAGTCGTCACATCCAAGATACGGATCAGTAAACGTCAGATTTACTACCTTCCTGGATGTACACGTACTTACTTATATTACATCCGATTCAAAGGATGTAAAATATAAAAGCAAACATAACGGTACCGTTCCTTCCCTGAAGAGGTACTCACATTTAATTTCCTGCTTCATTGTGATTTATTAATGTGACTTAGCACCGGCCATATTGAATTCCTTTAGCTCACTGTTAATCAGATAACTGTTTCGATGTCTTTGGAAAACGTGCAGCTGAACTGTGTCGTATGCATTAAACGATGTTCAGGATACTAAAACACAGAGTTTAGTCAAACACAAAGTATGTTGAATAAAATAAACAATACATTTAAAATGACACATCTCACCTTTAAACCTTCAAAAAGCCGATTTTCAGTTTTTACATTTTTAAAATCTGAATCATTAAAACAAACTCCATTAAAATATTCACAGAGATTCACATAGTTTAGTCAAACACAAAGTATGTTGAATAAAATAAACAATACATACAAGGTGACACATCTCACCATTAAACCTTCAAAAATGCCATTTTTAATTTTTACATTTTTAAAATCTGAATCGTTAAAACAAACTCCATTAAAATAGTCACAGAGTTTAGTTAAACACAAAGTATGTTGAATAAAATAATACATACAAGGTGACACATCTCACCTTTAAACCTTCAAAAATGCCATTTTTAGTTTTTACATTTTTAAAATCTGAATCATTAAAACAAACTCCATTAAAATATTCACATAGTTTAGTCAAACACAAAGTATGTTGAATAAAATAAACAATACATACAAGGTGACACATCTCACCTTTAAACCTTCAAAAATGCCATTTTTAGTTTTTACATTTTTAAAATCTGAATCATTAAAACAAACTCCATTAAAATATTCACATAGTTTAGTCAAACACAAAGTATGTTGAATAAAATAAACAATACATACAAGGTGACACATCTCACCTATTTTTACATTTTTAAAATCTGAATCATTAAAACAAACTCCATTAAAATATTCACAGAGTTTAGTCAAACACAAAGTATGTTGAATAAAATAAACAATACATACAAGGTGACACATCTCACCTTTAAACCTTCAAAAATGCCATTTTTAATTTTTACATTTTTAAAATCTGAATCGTTAAAACAAACTCCATTAAAATATTCAAACTTAAACTTGTAAAACTATACAATGCTTGCATTTAATATCAGAGCTTTTAAAGAAACATAACTTTAAATGCATTTTACTGAAAATGGTGTTTTTCAACTTGCGAGCACTGTAAATAAAAAACTACTGCACATATTGATTTTAAATTTTTTCAGTAAATACATTCTAGACCATAAAACTCTACTGAATTTTTGTTGGGTTAAATTTTAACTTATTTCCATAGTGCACGGCGACATGTTATGAGTGTGGTGGGGAGATACGTAGAAAGTTCAAAAATGCACTTCATATAAATAATTAAACATTTACTCATTCGACTCGAATGATAGAAATATAAACAAGATATTAAAATAAACGAAAGCCGTTTTCGGCATACTATGTCGTATTTTCTTTCGACTGACTTACTAAGACAACATTTTTAGCAGTACCAAACAATTAGAGTTACAGAAAAGGCCAAATTTATTTCGGTTACGACCGAAATAAATATTGTATCGATATATTCATCGATAAGCCTTTCAAATAATTTTTTTCTTTGTTATTTATTTCATTTCATATTTAAAAAGTTTGTAATGATCCGCGGTAACCCAGTCGGCAAAGGCAACGCTCTCGTAACTTGAGGGTTGCGGGTTCGGAACCAGAGTCGGCCTAAGATCCGCCGTGTTCGTTAAAGGCGGCTGGGGCACGTAAAATATGTTCGTGGTCACAAGGTCCTCCAATTTCTCAATCAGTACCTTTATAGGTTAAAGGCCAAGACTGAGGGTTTTCTGCTTGGTCACTGCTTCAAAACTACGAGGACCCACTTGAAAATAAGTCATACTTTCAATCTTGTTGTGCTCATTAAAAAAAACGAAAAAAAAAAAAAAAAAAAAAAAAAAAAAAAAAAAAAAAAAAAAAACGAAAGCGCACCTTTTTGCCTTAGCACGAGTAGTATATGACTCTATCGTGCTTGGTTTGAGCAAGTGGCATAAGACAAGAACAACAACAACTCTCTCCCTGTAGAAATTGAAACAATTGTGCAAGAACGCAGAAATCTTTCTAATGATTCTTCTGCTTGGTCACTGCTTCAAAACTACGAGGACCCACTTGAGAATAAGTCATACTTTCACCCTTGTTGTGCTCATTAAAAAAAACGAAAGAGCACCTTTTTTTGCCTTAGCACGAGTAGTGTATGACTCAATCGTGCTTGGTTTGAACAAGTGGCATAAGACAAGAATAAAAACAACAACAACTCTCTCCCTGTAGAATCTGAAACAATTGTGCAAGAACACAGAAATCTTTCTAATGATTCTTCTGCTTGGTCACTGCTTCAAAACTACCAGGACTCACTTGAGAATAAGTCATACTTTCACTCTTGTTGTGCTCATTAAAAAAAAAAACGAAAGAGCACCTTTTTTGCCTTAGCACGAGTAGTGTGTGACTCAATCGTGCTTGGTGGCATAAGACAAGAACAACAGCAACAACAACTCTCTCCCTGTAGAATCTGAAACAATTGTGCAAGAACGCAGAAATCTTTCTAATGATTCTTCTGCTTGGTCACTGCTTCAAAACTACGAAGACCCACTTGAGCAAAAAATCGCACTTTCACCCTTGAGGTGTTTGTTAAATCGAAAGGTGCACCCATTTGCCCTAATGCGAATAGCTATGGCTCAATCGTGCTTGGTTTGACCAAGTGTCACAAAACAACAGCAGTATTTGAAATGCAATTATTAAACATTATTTAATATTTTTTGAAAATTTAATCCTCTATAATATTTCTGGTACTTTTAAAAAATTTAAATACATGAAAAACTATACGTAATAATTAATGTTTACAAAAAAGTAAAAATTACTAACGAAAGTCGCTTTGTGCTATCAGTAAATCTGCGCACAGCGTGTCAGAATTTTTTTTTTTAATTTTTGAAACGAACTCTAATTTTTCACATATAAAATATTATTTTTTAGAAACAAGCGAAATTCAGCAAAATTAATTAAATAGAGAACAAACCCCATGTATTCAAGACAATAATTTTAAAGGATTTATGGGAAAAAATAAGAAAAAAAAGACTAAATCAAAGCTGACGCTATTTACAAGGTCTAGATCAAGGATGGGCAATCTACGGACCGTGGATAGAATTTTAAGTTGCCAGTCTAAGGCAAATTAAAAGGAATATATATTTATTCATTATATATTCATCTCCTTTTCTATTTTGTTTAAATTGTATATCCCAAATTTATTATCTCACACCCAGAAGATCAGCGCTATGTTTGCTTCTTATATGTGAACAAGTGTTTTCAACTTTTAATCTTAGAGAGAATAATTTCAGTAGACTGACAGATGAGCATTTAGCCTCGTTCCTTAAAATCAGTACATCTCACTTCGAACCTCAGTATAAGGAACTTTTACAAATGAAAGGGCAATTTCATTCATCTCATTAACATATTTAAACCGTAATACTTGTATATTGTTTTTTAAATTTTAGAAAAATTTATCTTGGCCCGCCAAATTTATTTTCTTTTGATTTTTGGCCGAAAAAGTTTGTCCAGTCCTGGTCTAGATACATAAGAGGTGTTGATTAAGATAAATGTTTGTTGAAATTTTATTTTAAACTATTCTTTACTTAATTTAAGGATCTCAAAGGATGTTCGCGTATGATTCGAACTCTGGTCTTTCGCACTACTGTTAGGTAATTCCAATCCCAGTGGGGCATGGATGTTCATATCCGTTTAGAATCGGTTTTAATCAGTAGGTCCCGGTCTCATTGACCCTCGTGTTTTAAAAAATGTAGACCGTAGCGCTTCAAACCAAATCAAACAGTACGAGGTTTAGATAAGGTGAGAGAGGCTGTTACAGATTTCTTGAAACAAACTTGACATCGAGCAGAATGAAAAATTCTCTACAATGCCTTTTTTTAATACTTTTAAATGATTATATTACATGGAAAAGAAAGTATTTTAAAACTCTTCAAAAGATATATGAAATTTAAGGAAAGTGAAATTTAAACTTTCAATATTTTGTTTATTTTTTTTTATTTTTATGTCCGTCATTGTTGATTATTTTTCACGTGCCACCAATGGTACATGTACCACAAGTTGGGAAACGCTGTTGTAAAAAATAGATAATCTTCAATTCCTATTGATCTTCAACCCTGTATAGTGTGATTATACTTTTCAGATTAGTTTGCTAATTAGTTTAATCTTTATTACCCAGATAAATCAATGGAGGAAAACGAAGTGGATTTTGATTACGAGGAGACAGGGGCTGCCACTGGAGATTTGAACCTGAATGAAAAAGTGCAGCCTGATCGAACCGTGGCGCCATCTCTGGATGAAGTGCAGAATTCCAAGGAGAACCTGAACTCTGCTAAAGATTCTTCCTATGAGCCTTACGACGATAGCGACGTCTTAGTTCAACAGCTATTCGATGTCCGGTTCAATAACCCGCCGTCAAAAACCACCAAATCCCTCAGTGATCAGAACAATGAGTATTTAATCACGAGTACGCATACTCCGTTTTAAAATTGAAAAAAAAGCGTCCATTTTAAACTAGCGATATGCTTTTCAGTACATAGATAATGTTCCTCACTTCTACTAAAGGAAAAAAAAATAAGATGTGAAACCAACACGCGATTTTTCTTTTAAATTTCTCTTCATTTCTTCGATTTATAAAAGCTTAATTGGTTTAAGATGTCATAAGCAACTCTTTGAATGTCCAATTTTATGTGACAGTAGAAGTAAACAACGATCTATTTAAAACTCAAATCACTTATTCCTCTACTACTAAGCTAAAACAAATAATACGAAAACATAATTCTCCGAGAGATTCACTGTTTTAGACTTACGTAATTAGTCAAACTCAGATATAACAAACCCAAATATACCAAGAAGTCGTCGGTATCAGTAAATTTAGCTTAATAAGTTCATGTGTAGAAATATCACACTTATAAACGGGAACACATTCTCATGATAAGCACATTTTTCATGTCTACAGTAGTGTTTCGATTGCATTATTGTTTTAATACATAAATATTTAATGCTTTACTCAGAGACTAAACCAATATTAATATCTGAGTGAAAAGAAACTAATGATTGCCTTTATTGAGAGAATTTACACTTATTGGCGTTTAATGTTAATAAATATGAAATAAACAGACGTAAGGCATATAAATAGTAAATTTACATTGTAATGACTCATTGTGTCTTTATATTATTACTTTTTTTCAATATTTGACAGCAGTAGTCATTTTAAATTCCATATAAAAAAAATCTTCTATTTTAAATTAAAAATTCCAAAATAGGGGTTATAATGATGACTCAAGAATCTAATAAGAAAATATTCAGTTATATGCGAGTTTGACTGTGTTTATTAACTAATCATCTATTCGAGAATTTTCCTCTAATCCCCTCTCCCTACCAAAGATTGCGTGTTTCTCTTTGCTAAGTATGTGTCTTATCAGTGTGCGTAAGTGAGTGCGTGTGTGTGATTGTGTAAAAATAAAAGTTATAATCGTCGTAGTTTGGTATAAAGAAATATTTATCATCGTAAGAAATATTTTAAACTTTCCGCTTGGACTACATTTACTGTAGCTTCACATCATTTCAACTCGGTCGTGAAAATATCATTAGCTTTAATTGCAAATTACGGAAAGAGTGGATAACATTTACGTTTCACAATTGAACTTTGTAGAGCCTATAGTTTTCCTGTGACTCCAACAATCCAATTTTAAGATTAAAAACATGGCGCACAATTTAATTGAGCTACGGGTAGTAAGCGGTAATTTATTGTGAAGAAGAGTTGATCAGTTTTGCTAGAACATGTGTAAAAAAAAATAAAAAGATGTTTAAGACCAAATCAAATATATATTTATTTAAAATCTTCTTATTTTTATTACTAAAAGAAGATCATTATTCTGTATCTCGTAACATTTCATCAGTTGCACAATGCTAAAAAATATTGCATTTTCTGTGGATGTCATCGTCTGTTAACTAACAGTGTTACATTTAAGCGAAAGTGACAAGAATGAATTTACAAAAAAAAATATAAAACCTTTTTCTAGACATTTTTCTATTTTTAGATTAATTGGTGCAAAAAAATTACCCCTTTGGAAATACGATCTCTCTGAAAAATTAGTTATGAGCATATTACAAAGAGAAATTATAAGCCCTTCAATAAAATTTGTATTCTTAATAATAAATAATTTGTGTAAAATAAATTTTATCCATATTAAGGCTTTGAAGTCTCTGTGATTACACGAGACAGCATGTTAGACATATTGTTCAATAACTTTCCTTATACACATATATTAGTAAATATATATTCTGATCAGTTGAATCTATTTCTGGAACAATTTTTAAATTACAAACATTGCCATAATTACAATGGTTTTTAACTACAAATTGAAAACTCATATCTTTTCAGTCTAGAATATTTCTATAACTTAGTTTATGAAAGCCAAGTTTAAATATTTGAAAAATAATAACAACTTCTCTAACGTTTATTCACATTATTTAATACTTCCCTTCCTATATTGTAATCTTAAGTTGATTTTGGAGTTAAAAGAAAAAAGTTACCTCAATTTTAGATGGATTATTTTTTCAAGTAATATAAACTTTATTAGCAAGTTTATATTAACATCCGTTTATATCCTTCTACATCTGTAGAGGTTGATTAATCTTTCATAGGCTTATTTTTTTTTTAAACATCGAATCAATGAAAGTTAAAATACTGCATTTTTTTCATTTTAAAAAACTAAAACTATACTCCAATTTTAAGTCAATCATTTTTCAATTAATCGACATAGAAGAAGTTTAAAGAGATGTTAATAATGGGAATTTTCGAAAAATTATTTTGCTAATACTACTTTCAGTAGCCCTAGAGTATTTTCTACTAAGTTGTATTTCATCATACCTGAATTAGAAATGCTGCTTAAGTTCTGTAAATAAAAACCATATAGATCTGAATCATAAGAACCTGCAATGACAGGTCAGAAATATACATGTAACAGATTTTGACCTCTGAAGTCAAGTTGCAGGTTGATTCACTGTTTCTACTTTTAAGTTATAGATCTTAAAAACTGACTTTGCAGTTTTTAATCTCTCAAATTTCAGGTATATGTATCATGACTTAATCATTTTTTAATAGAAAAATTATCGCTAAATTCAAAGTCAACTCTACTATTGAAAGTTCATATTCAGATTTTTCATAAATTTACCAAAAGGATTAAAAACCTGGGGGAGTAAAGACAAAGGGGACGAATCAATATGAAAAACTATTCATCAACCTTAATTTTAGTCAATAATCGATGTTGTCTGGTCCATTTTCTTGTCAATGCTTCAGTTTGTTGAATTTCACATTGGATTTTCAGTGACTAGTTTGGAATATAATATGAAGTGTTTGAGCGTCGACCAACTGAAGCAAAAATTTCTTTCAGACTCGTTTCATTAAAAAATTGGTACAATTTAGAATTCAGAAAAGAATAACTTTAAAATGGCTCCTTTTAAATTTTCATCGATTATGAAAGTTTAACATTCAGTTCATGAACAGAAATTTATTTAAAAATCGAATATGTATTTGAAGTCATCATATATAACTTGTAATTATAACATTAAGGCTATAAAAATACACACTGGGATTTTACATTAATTTGGATTCCAAGTGTTACTGAAGTATACAATTTAAGGCACTTTACAGATAATGGATGATTAATGTTGATTGCAATAATAACGAAGATAATAGGATAACTATCACTGTATCAGCAGTTAATCAACATCGGGGGAGTTAATTACTTCCTTAATGGCCGTGAAGTCCCGATAAAAGAGAATGTTTTAATGCAAGTAACTCGTTCTACTAAATTGATGATACATTCTCTCTCGGCATTTAGAATTCTCCTCTAATCTAGTTCGAATCTCGACGTTTGAATGAAAAGTATCGCTGTAGATGTATTTTAAAACAGGGAATACTGTATTTACTAAAAGCCTACCTATTCCGAAATGATAAAAGTTCTTTTGAATTAAAAGATTCGAAGTTATCCGAAATGTCTTGACTTAAATGACATTACTTTTATGAGCTAATAATGATTTCACTGGTTACTGAAAAAAAGTGTCTTTTATTAATAAGTTACTCAAAATATAATCGCTTGATATTTTCAGAACTCGAAATGCTTAATATCAATATCAACAATTGATGAACAAAAACTGCTATAATTCAAATTTTGATTTATTAAATTTGGAATCACCTACTACGATTGAACTAGTATTGATATCTAAAGGATTTATTCATTCTTTCAAATAATTATATTTAATGTCCAAGATAGTTATATTATTTCAGCTTTTTAATGTAAACAGAATTTCGTTATTTCTTTACTCAGAACATAGTAATTATACAAAAAAATTATCGCAAACATCTAAAGCAACATTCTATACATCTCCTAAAGCGAAATAACTCCATTGAAATTCGCAAAAGGAATGTTTCCTTTCAATTAGCAACATTCTTATGAATGAGTCATTCTTCACCTCTCATTGAGACCATAAAAAAAAAAATGGAATCTCGCCATTACAAGTTTTTAAGCCTAACGTTCATTTGATATCTCCTTTAGCCATTTTCTTTACCCTCTGTTTGCAAAGCAAGAGATAAAGGTTCAGAGGTCATAACCCTGCGAAAAAGCAGTACCTACATAATGTACATGTAGTAAAACGCTTTTTCGGTTAATACTAGCATGAAATAAGACGCAACTGTTTTTTAATAAAGCGCTAAGTAAAACAAGGGAACGAGTTCTTACTTTTAGAATTATTTTATATAGATATTTTTTTTTTATTCTTTATACCCAGAGATGAATATTCTTAAAAATAAATGAACACCAAACTTTCAGACTTAATGTAGTTCTTTGTCTGAAATTGTTAAATTAAAACTAAATCTAATAAAACATTTAAAGGGAATTTCCTACAGTTTAACTTTTTTTTCTAGATCTCTCTATAAAAACAATGTTATAACTTGAATTCACGTTCTTTGTGTTAAACCATACTTGAAAAATAATAAGCATTAAAAAAAATCAGAAATACATAAAAAAATATTTTTAATTTGAAAAACAATACTATTGACTAAAATTGTTTCTAAAGAAAGTAAATTTTCTGATTTTTAAGATATATCTACTGAAATAATATTATTAATATATAATTATTTATTTATACATTTACACGTTCTATTATGTAATATTGTGTATTAATAATTAAGTTTATGAAAGATCATTTCATATTTCTCCAATCTCTATGAATGTTAATCTAAAGCTACAATGCCACGAAATACCTTCATGTTTATTCCTTAATTTGGCTAAGTCTGGTCGCTACACCGGACATGTATATTTATAACTACTACATAACATAACTGTCAGTGTTCGCAACAGCGGACATTAATTATCTCAAAAATGGAAAATGATACAATTTTTTTTTGTTTTATTTTACAGAGATCCTAATGTCTATACAGACATGGGAAAATAACAGAACTTAAAATTAAAAAATATTTGAAAAAACATCTTGTAAAATTAAGGGTTATATAAACAGAAAAAATACAGCAATTTTTCTTTTAACTTATAAACCGTTTGATTGTGAGATTTGGAACTAGTCACTAAAAACACGATGGCACATAAACTTTTCAGGTTCTTAAGAAGTATGTACAAATCTAAAGAATTCTATTTAAAAAGTACCTACAAAGTCAAAATCAAAAAAATAAAGCTAGCTCACCTTATTTTAATTCCTTAAGAGTATTTCTATCTTTTGTTAACTGTAAAATACATAGTTTTCAAATAAATCATTACGACCTCGCATGATGTATTAACAAGAACATCTAGGAATCTGAAGGATTTTAGTAGGGATAAAAGACTCCTATAAAGTTAAATCCTTTTTTCTTTAGTATTAGACAAACAAAAGAATAATCGATTAACCATATCTCTAATAGTAACAGAACTCAATCCTTTCAATATTTTAAGATTTGTGTCACAAAACTCAACTAATTTATATCAGAGAGCAATTAATATCTAATTATATATATATATATATATATATATATATATATATATATATATATATATATCTTATTCGATGTTTATACTAATTCTTACCAATTAACATTATAGATGTTGGCAATTAAAAAATAAAAGGGAAATCTGTGTTTAATTGAAAGTTTATTTTCAACATCGTATAAATTATAGACATTTAATTCAAAACAGGGTTTTCGACCAAAACTTTACTGTCTTCTAGAATTTTTACAGTCAAGCGAAACTAACACAAATAATGAATATAAAATAATGAATTCCGTTAAAAATTCCTTTTCGCTTCTTTTATTTCTGTATTCCCAGATGAGTTTGCTTGCAATACCTTAATCATAAAACAGGTATAAGTAAATATTAAAGAAGAATTAATAAAAACAGTTTCTTCTCGTGGCCTAATCAGATGCATATGTCATACTACATTCTAATGCTGACTTCTCGAGGTAATATACCAAATGTAAACATGTACGCTACTGAAAGAAGTTTTTTTTCTCTTTGAACTGTTTCATTGGAAGCTTAAAAACAATTACAAGTGTCATTATTATGTCATTCGTGAACATGTGTGATATTGTATAAAAAGCATGGACTTTTTCTCTGTTATCAAATGTTCGACTTGAATCGTGAAAATAAGCATTTTAAACGATTGCCAGTGATAAAATATTTATGTATTGTGATGTTATATTTGTAGGTATATAATAAAGAATATTCAAATAGTCTTTTCGTCTCATATCTTTTCTCGTGCTAATGTGTTTATAACTTTCCGTTTAAACATTTCTCTTTCACAATGACACTTTAATAACACAACCCTACAATGACTGAAGAGGGTTTTATATACATATACAAAGCATTGTGTGTGTAAGAGTATATATATATATGAGTGTGTGTGTGTGTGTGAGGTGTAAAAAATGGGGGTTAAGAATTAAGTGATTTATAATTACAAATAGTTGGAACTCTTTACGGATAACGTAATAGGAGAAAGACACATCCTCGAGCGGAACTATACAGAGTAAAGAAGCTGCCACGGAAGTAGATAATAGGAATTTAGACTAGGACAATATCTAGCAAAGTAAAAAAAAATACACGTCTAGGTGGAAAATTAGGCTGATAACATCCTCCAAGCTCCCCGCTCCAAAATGGGAACAAAGGATATCTAAATGGCATAGCCATAGAAGAAGGATTACTATATATATATATATATATATATATATATATATATATATATATATATATATATATATATATATATAAATGTGTGTAACATGATTTACACTGTTGACAGAGGGACAAGGGCGATGTTAGTGACTCTTCCCCCCCCCTTCGACCCGATTGGACAAGAGGGGTTGCTGACGTGGGTCAGTCTTTTTTGGCCTTGGCAACAGCAGTCTTTGTATTTTTGCTCAGCAGATTTGGAGGCGCCTTCGTCTACTTCAGCAGAGGCAGAAAAATTGCAGTTCTTTTGTTGGTCATCTGAGGAATGCGGCATCAGCGGGAGTTTTTTCCATAGTCCAACGGCTCCATATTGAGATGGGATATATTTTATTCCATATTCCAACAGCTCCATATTGAGATTAAATATTCTTATGTGCGTCACCAGATTGGGAAAAAAAATAAAAGTGTAAATAAAAAAAGTCTGCAAAACAGTACGTCTTCGCTCATTTGTATCTGGTGTCTTAACTCTTTGTGTTATCTCAACATGACTTGGTATAAGTCATTGGTAAGTAATAATATATATATATAAATTATTATACTTAAAATATCTCTTAAAAATTCTTCTCTTTACTATTTTTATTCCTTCAAATACACAATCACAAAAAATCTTATTAAAAGAAGTGTCCTCGACTTGAATTCTTTGAACCCATTTCCCAAAGTTAATTCTGAAATACATGCAAATTTTTTGCACACATTTTCCAGCTGTTCCCGGATGAATGACTCACTTTCCCACTGATCTAAGTTCCTTTTTACTGTCAAGAACGCTGACTAAGCTTCTTTCTCGGGGGAAAAATTCGTCTCACTTCTCGCTGTAGGGAGGAATTTGTATTTTCATGTATCATTCCCTTCTCTGATCTCGCCACAGTACCATGTTGCCTTCTTAGATCCTAAATAAAAGTTAAGTTCCGCATCAGACTTTGTTCCTTCATTTCATGGTGCCACGACTGTGTTTCCACTAGGATTTTCCTTGTTCAGCAAGCTCGGGCAAGTAAAATCAATAGGGCTGAACTTTCATAGTTTCTATTTTACCAACGGTTCAAATTTCACCATGTTACATATATAAATTTGTTTACCCGCTAAATAACTTTTGAAAAATGTAAGTTTAATACAAATTTTTTATTTCAAGCTGAAGGTAATTATCATTTTTACTCTATAAATTAAAATTATGCTGATAACACCAAAGTGTTTCATTTTCTTGCATAATATATGTTAATTGCTTTAACTTTCAATTTTTAGAGATTTTTGTTTTAATTTTTTTAGTTATTAAAACATTATATACCTTAACAGTTTTAGCTACAGAATAAAACAGATATTGTACTTTAATTTAACATATATATACATGTATGTATATATATATATATATATATATATATATATATATATATATATATATATATATATATATATATATAATATAAATATATAATATATATATAATATTGTGAATCTGTTTATTGCAATGTATTTATAAGTACACGTATATTGCAGATATGTTTATAGTATATACGTAATATATATATATATATATATATATATATATATAGTTATACATACATACATACATATATCTCCTATATAATAATAGCCTAAGTTGTCTGTCCGCGAATTTATGAAGCGGTTGTACCTGGAATGGATACAGACATCCATATTGGATTTTTTATGAGTTAGGGTTAGCAAAATTCGAAGCGAGTTCGAAATCCACCTCATCCCTCCCTTTTCGGGCGTTTAATGCTATTATTTCAAGCCTTATTCTCCCTCTTATTCTCTACTAAATTCATTATTGATAAGATAACGAGGGCGGAGAGCAATATTTAAATTTCTGGACTGTTTTTGCTTGACTCTTATATATTCTAACCATTACCTTCACCACGTGTAATCTGGCACATGGGTCTGCCCATTTGATCGTCGTACTTCTCGGGTTGATGGTTCTGCCCCCGACGTAGCCGAATTTTTCTAAACGTCTAATTAATTTAATAATTTGTGCTTTTTCTTTTGAATTCTTATTCCTAAAATTGTTTTATTATTTTTGAAGTTTTATTATTTTTAAAATAAATTTTTGCCATTTTTCAAATTTTTATGATTTTTATTTTATTAAAATCACGTATTACCATTATTATATCAAGCCCCATTTTAAGAGCAGGTGATTAAATGCATCAATTTATCACATAATAAATAGGTAAAAATTAACAATTTTTTTCTAGCATTATGACGTCATTCCTTTAACCATCTCATTTAATCATTTCTTATTTTAAATTATTTAAATATCGTCTGCACTATTTCTATGCGTTTTATCATTAAATGTAGATATTACGTAAATAATTTTCTTAAGGTAATATTTTGTTGCAAAATAATTCTCAGCCAAAAAACAAACCATGTTTTTTTAACCTGCCTCATAGGGTACTTTACAATTCTGGAAAATTAAAAGTTTTACTGATCCCGTCATATGACGGGCTATATGCTAGTACATATATATATATATATATATATATACATATACATACTGTGAATATGTTTATTGCAATGTGTTTATAAATATGTATATTGCAAAAATGTTTATAATATATATATATATATATATGTGTGTGTGTGTGTGTGTGTGTGTGTAAGGAAAATTCTCAGGGGTTTTCAAAACTTAAGGGTAAAATTTCCCGCTACATTTTCCATTCCCCTTTTTAACCCCTAACCTAAATTGACCACTGGGGCTACAGGTTACGCCCTCAGAGAAGGGGCCTGGCCAATTATAAACCTACATGGCCCTAGCGGACAATTTAGGAAATTTCCAAATAAAAAGGAGATACACGCTAGCGAAGACAGATTTTTCTAGAGATATTTTTCCCACAGATGTTGACCCAGGTGTTACGTGTCTTGTACATAGAACTTCATGCTAGCTGACCCTTCAGTTTGTCCCTATTATGAAGTGGGAACCCGTCCTCCAAAGTTATCTTAATAAAGGTCTTTAGCTGAAACGGTATCATTTTTATGGCCATGACTGCAACCCCCCATCGAGAAGTCAGTCTCATTACATATATATGACACGGTCCGAGTATCCACTAGTAAATATATAAATCAGTCCACACTCAAGTCATTATTTTCTTCTCTTTATTAATCCACTTAACACGCTAATCAACATGGCGTCTCATCTTTGGCGCCCAACTGCAAACAAAAGCAGTTTTCACTATTCGAGGAGCCACAGGTCCGTCTATAGTAATTGCTTATCGCTCTCTGCTGTTATCACTGCGCGTGAGCCGTATTTATGTGACTAATAACGCGAGGCGCGTTACTCCCATTAAAATAATCCCTAATTAAAATCTCTTAAATTACTCTATATTTTAAATCCTGACATATATATATATATATATATATATATATATATATATATATATATATATATATATATATTATATATATATATATATGTATATATATATATATATATATGTATATATATATATATATATATATGTATATATATATATATATGTATATGTATATATATATATATATATATATATATATATATATATATATATATATATATATATATATATATATATATATATATATATATTATATATATATATATATATATATATATATATATATATATATATATAATATATATATATATATATATTGCAAAATTCATCTTGCGTTTAAGAAATTATCTCTTTCTTATATTTGGTTTATATTTTTTTTTTTGTTATAAGAAAATACAACATGAAATGATAAAAGTAATTAGTTTTTTAAAAGTAAATGTGTTATTAAATAAGTAATAAATATTTATTTTAAAGGAGGCAGAAATTTCAATTCTACGTCGAATCGCAAAAAAAACTATTATGATGAAAGGTACTGTGTCCCCACAAAACTGAATACATTAAAAATGGAACAAACCCTAATAGCTTCTGAAACTCGTTTTACAATCATAAAAATATCAAAATTTTAGTTACATTTTACCCAGATGAAAGATTATTGTCCTCTTATGTGAATAAATCTATTTGCGTTCTTTCTGCCGATTCTTATCGTTTTATTTTACCATCAAAAGCTTATAGAAACTAAGCTTGAAACCAGATATCATGAGATCTGTTTTCTCTACTTTTGGAAAAATTAAGTAAATAGGGCGTACATAAGACAGATAGAGGATACTGCAGTTGCCATTCTCAAAGTTCCAACGGTTTCTGATTGCTATCTTTTATCAAAGGCCCGAGATCAAGGGTCACGTGAATTGTGTGTCTTTTGCACATGAAACATCACTCTAAACGCTTCTTTTTATGTCCACGTTGTAACATTCTTGTTCGTGAAATAAAGAAATGAATTGGCAATTGTTCTTTTTCTCTATCTGATTTATTTCTCTGTCGAATCAAAAAGAAAACAATCGATCAACTTATATTTTACACCAGGATAAGTGCAATGGTTAAGTGTATATATATATATATATATATATATATATATATATATATATATATATATATAATGCATATATATGTATATTAATGCATATATATATATATAATTTATTTGTGTATATATATGCTGAAATCTGTATATGCGTATATATTGTCACGAACATTTGATTGAACACACCGTTTAGCCTAACAGACGAATTTATTAAAGCAAAGTAGCAACTCGCAACTTTACAAGATCTAGAAGTTGCCTACAACTAGTGGATATCAGCTTTTATAACCGAACAGAATATTTGAGATATAACTAATTCACGTAATAAAGAAAGATCTAGAATGTTAGAAAACATAAGACAACAATAAATAACATTTTTAAATTAAAAATCCATACTTTGTATCAACCTCTATGGCGAGGACAGAGCCCATAAACTTTGGGTCTGAATCTCGTGCTCTGACCATTCGGCCACTGAGCTTGTTGACAAAGTTAATTTACGCGGCAATATATACAAACTTTATTTATTTACACATATATAAGTTTTATTTATTTATATTTACATATATACATAAATATACAATACATATTTATTTATTTATGTCTCATTAATGGAGGTGTAACGTATTTAGCATTTAGACTACAGTGCACAGGTTCTTAGGGACACCACACAAGACAACCAGTACAATTAAAATTCTTTACAGAAGTTATCTTGGATAAGATGGGTACATACAATGGATATATACAATGATTCCCAGGATGGAGCTCCTCTACTGCCGATAGCAGGTGTAGAAACCCGTTTTTCATCTGCTGCTTTACGTCGAGATAAAGCTGATCACTCCCTGATACTTTTCTGGCAATTTGGCCGTTAAAGGAAGAAAAATCTTCTCTTCTTAGACTCTGGTCCTCTAACAATCATGTTTAGGATCACAGCCCGAAGCCCGTAAAAAGTCACCTGGCGACTCACAGCAAATGTTTTCCGCTCTCTCGAGGAATATATACGTCTCTCTTCCAGCAACGCCTGGTTCCAAAACATCCAAAGAAGTCCCGAGAACTGGCTTGCTCACCTTTTTTAAAGCTCCCGAAGTGACGTTGGATGAGCAGGACATCGCTTATTTTATAAGGTACTCATAGGCTGAGGAATTTAAGTGGATTATTGATATGGTCGATATTAATTTGTATCTTCAGGCCATCAGGGGCTTGACCAGTTGTGTTATAGAGTCACAAACCTAGTCTCCACGTCATTGTTACGCCTGCCACACCTGCTTGAAAAGAAAAGGGGGATACAGCCGATCTCCCCACCGGAAAACAAGTCGACTATTGTATTTCGAGACATGGAACTCCACAACGGTTAGCATACATAATATAAGTTAATGGTTGCAGTATCCTCTAAGTTCTCAACCTATACCTCTAGAGGTGGTAAGCTATTCCAGGATTTCTTCTGCTTGATCCGAGCTCCTAACTGACAAGGATCCGTTCTTGAGGCTAAGTCAGTCTTCAGGGCTTATGGTTCCTAGCTCAAATTGGAGCCTCACCCTTAGCTATAGACTAGTCGCGTATTTTTACATTGACTATTGAACTTGATGTAGGCTTTCCAACACCAGGGGAATGAGTAACAACAATGTTATTATTACAGGAATATAGAATTCCAGGATAAACATGCAGAAAGAGTAGAATGGAAATAGGACGCAGTCGAATCAGTCGAAGACAAACGTAAACACTGTTTCATATTACTACAGATTTCAGAGTAGGAGGTCTTAACAAGTATCAATTGGCGAACCGTTCAACGGTCACTCTTTGATATGTGTATTTGGAACAAAAGTCCTAAGCGAACACTTTATATCTACAGCTCTCAAACTAGGTATCACTACGATAATCAAGGAATGTTAACTGTGCTGTCGTTCCTTATCCTATTTGATCAACAACAACGTTTAGATCAAGTCCCTGAACCCTTTGTTTTCAAGCAATCAAAAATTACACCAGCACTGGAACACAGCTGAAACTGCTGGAAACCTATGCATATTAAGGTATGCACAGGAGTGCCTTGAAACAGCTTGCAATTCTTGGATAAACCTTAAAGACGCAAGCCGTAGAGCACGATGATCTCTACGATATCTAACAAGAGCCGTCTCATCGCTAGCACCAGTCAAAGCAGCTGAATGATGGTCAAAGCCACTCGTCTAAGAGGAGTTTATTGGTAAAATTATTAAAGAAATTATTAATTACTGAAATTACTGAAATTCATTATTATCTATTCATTTAATATGAATTCCCAGAATTGGTGAAATTTTTAAAGAAGATAAGTAAAAATTAAAATTTAAGCTGCCTTCCGTTGCCACTGCCCCACTGTTGGAGAGTGCTAAGAAATACCTTTTTGTTTATCTCGAGATGAAACGATACTCTATCTCCAAGTTTCTCAAGCTGAAAGCTGAGAGCATATGCTAAGAACTCCACGGTAAAAAAAACATAAATAAATAAAAATAAATAATAATAAAATAAATAAAAAAGATTTGAGATCCGCTGCACTAGATTACAGCGAGATTTGTTCTTCGCTTGCGCTAGGCAGTAGCGCCATTAGACTTTTGAAAACTGGAAAAACGTTGCTGGTGTAGTTACTTCATTGTTATTTATTTGCTTGGTTGTTACTGGTTCATTTAGTTGTTTGTTTTAGCAAATTAGTTCTATCCAGAATTGCTGAAATAAAACCGAATGCAAACCTACAAAATTTATTCAGAAAATGAAAGATTATTGTTTTTAGTATTTCCTTTTGTGTACTTTTCAGAGAGATACTAATTAACTTAATTAAGAAATAATTAACTAAATATTACATAACAAACATCGGGGTGAAAGAATCATTCTTCGTATTATAATTGAGCAGTACATAACAGAATAACTGTTACTGAAAGCGAAAATAATTTACTAAAATGTAAATAATAACACACCAGCTGATTAACAAATAGAAAACCCCAAATTCGAGAAGTTTTCAGATTTCGAATTTCTTACAATTATCAGTAATCTGCAGTTGTCAACTTAAGATTTATCTCCATTATTTCCCAGAGATAAAATTCTATCACACGTCGATGATCACAAACGCAGTTGAACACAATCAATTGATAAAGAAATAAACAGATAAGTCAAGCCTATGTGAAACAAGCCTAGGTGGTGAAACCTTTGTATATCAGAAAGTAAGAGAATGTTTTGTAATTTGCTCAGTGGTGTATACATTTATTACAATAACAGAAAAAAACATCAACCTTAATGCCAAGGCGCAACATGATTTTCCAATTTTCCTAGCAATCTGCAAATTTACTGTGATCTCTGTAATAATAACATTCATATGTGTGTGTGTGTGATTTGTGGACAGTAAAAGGTAAAATGTCACAAGTTTTAAACTTGTTGGCATAATTAGATCTTTTACAGATTTGTTTGAATTAGGCCATTTTCAGTAAAAAGTGTTGTGGACGTCTTTGAGGGAATAATAAGGACATAATGCCTATAAACTAACAAACGTAATAGAAATAAGATTCTTTATGCCCAAAATCATCACCCAGAAACCATATGAGCATATAGTTTTTTTCAGTTTGTTAAATCTCTCAATGTTATGAATTGAGGGTAATGCTTTTATAAAATAACAGTTAAATTATACACGGATATGCAAAAATACCAATATATAACTTAGATATAGTGCACTTTATTTCCGATAGACAGAATATTATGTATGTATGTTTATACACTGCTCAAAAATTAAAAGATATTGAGTTTGTGGGTTTATTTTGCCGCTGGATAATTGTTAAAATGATTGATACATTATTGATAAACATGGTAGGCTGTAGAAAAAAATATGCATTTAGGTAAAAAGGAGATTTAGTTTTGTGTAGTGAGCAACGGTCTACTGTTTTGTTCACGAGAGTTAATGAGACCGGGAACTACTGCTTAAAACCGATTCCGAAAATTCATGCCAGCAGCGGAATTCCGAACCCGCGAGCTCCGGTAACAAAGGGCAGGGTTCTACGATTCGGCCCTCATTCGGCACACAAAATGAGGAAAACTCAAATTACGCATATGAGAAAAAAACGAATAAGAAAATAATTTTTTAGTTGGGGGGTGGTTCTAAAGATGATTAGCAACGTTGAATAGTTCTGAAGCATAAAGTCAATGAGGCTATTAATAAGGAACTGGGGTATTCTTTCCCACTCCTCCAGAACAGTTCTTTCTAATTCCGGGAGACTCTGTGGGAATAGTAGGTTGTCAGCACGTCCTCTACCAAGTACGTCTCAAACATGCACTAATCGGTTCATGTCCGAAGAACACGCTGACTACTCCATTCGTCGGATTCCGGAAAAGAAATCATTCACCTAGTTAGCACGATGTGGCCTGCAATTTTCGTCCATTAACATAAAGTCATCTTCTAAGAGTAAGGGACTACAATAGATCAGAGACCATATAAAACTCTCTTTCGAATGATGTGGAGATTATAGCACCCATGAGTGGAGATGCCAGCAAAGACCGATACTCCCTCCACGTCAAGACTGGCAGCTCAGTCTATCATCATACCACACCCTCCAAATGGTCCTGATCTCCTCTCGTGCGATTTTTTAACGTTTCCTCGGTACAAGAAACCATTATAAGGCCTCCCAAAGCTAAAGTAGATCAGTCGGTAAAGGCAGCGATCTCATAACTGGAGAGTTGCGGGTTCGGTGCTCGAGCAGACCTAAGATCTGACCTGTTCGCTAAAGGTGATTGGGGTACGTAAAATATGTTCGTGGTCACAATGTTCTCCAAATTCTCAATCAATATCTCTGCGGGTGTCAGGCCAAGCCTATGGGTTTTCTGCTTGGTCCCTGCTTCAAAATTAAGTGGACCCACTTGAGCATAAGTCGTACTTTTACCCTTGTTGTGCTCATTAAAAGAACGAAAGCCACCTTTTTGCCTTAGTACGAGTAGTGTATGACTCAATCGTGCTTGGTTTGAGCAAGTGGCATAAGACAACAACAACAACAACTCTCTCCCTGTAGAATCTGAAACAATTGTGCAAGAACGCAGAATTATTTCTAATCAATGTTTTGTACAGATGAAATAAGCCTGTTATTAGGTTAAACAGAAAGTGTGACTCATCAGAGGAAATAATATTGCGTCATTCATTTCTCCTCCAATTACCATGCTGTGTTGCCCACTGACTGCAGGGTGACTGCACTTTCCCAGGCAAAATCATAAATTCAGCATTTCTGAGGTCTAGCACTCAAGATTCAATTGAGGACTATGAATTCCATGAGATGCAATATGCAAAAAGGAATAAAAAATGCAAGATTTTATTGAGGGGGAAACCTAAGCAATTGTGTTTTTATATTGAGGTTCATTTATATATAATGATGTGAAATTTATAATATATCCCATACATGTGGTTGTAAATACATATCTTTCTTCTTCTGTATGTATGTGTGTGTGTATATATATATATATATATATATAGATATAGATATATATATATATATATATGTATATATAGAGAGAGACATATCTATACATATACATATATACATGTATATATGCTTATATATATGTAT
>CM063505.1:161634253-161639253 GCA_032207245.1 Pardosa pseudoannulata
AATTTGGAGAAATAAATGAGAATATTCTTTGTTTTTTCACATATATATTAAAAATTATTCAATTATTAAAAATGAAGTTTGTCATAAATAAATAATACTAGCAAATTTTACAATGCAATATTACAATTTCTTTAGAATAAACTACTTAATTAAAATTATGCTAAAAACATGTTAAATATCGTATTTTTTTCTAAATTGAGTAAAAAGAAACAGTTCAAAATATAATGTAGTATAAACTTTTATATCATTAAAACGTCATTTAGAATTAGATATTTTGATAATAAATTGATTAATGTTTGATATTTGAAAAATATTCCTATCTGTATAGACGATTGAAATTTTTGTATTTTCATTTGTAAAGCAACTAAAAGAATATAGTAATTATATATTATATATCATTGAAGTTGACATTTGGATGTAACCCTTTTAATACTTTAAAAAGTATAGTGAATTTCTGTTTAGATAATTATTTTACAACATATTACAAAAACTGTTTTATTTGTAACATACTAAAGTACTGTACGTCTCTTGTTGGGAAAGAGGAAAAAGTATTATCAAAAACCGTTGAACATAGCTTAAAATTTATGGAAAAATCCAAATGCATTTTCAATTCTATGGCAGAACTTTCAATTTGTGTATCACAAAACGAACTGGATAATTATTGGACATTTTTGGATATGAAGATTAATATATTCTTTGCACATATAGTTACCAAATCGATAAATAACTTCTTCCGTTTGTATTGATAAAAATTTATCTGTATCAGTGTTTTTTAATAATATAAAGTTCAACAAAAGAGGTCAATATAATTTTCCCTGTGTTTTTACTGACTTAAAATCTATATTTGATGTATTAATTACTTAGGTTAATACTCATAGGTTGTATATTGTAAATTATTTTAATATATCTTGAACAAATTTTCTTAAGTATGTTATGTGTGTTTTCATTGTGTATGTATCAAGTTATCAAGTGTAAAGAAATAAAGTCTAATTTTCTATTAATATAATTATTACTCTGTTAATCAACAATGAAATTTTCATTCTCGTGTTTAATTTTAACATCAAATGTAAAAAAAAAATTCTGATTTTGTTTTGTTTTCGAGAAATAAAATTTCATTTAAATGTATGTTTTTTTACCTTATTTAGTACAGCGTTTACTTGGGGTTTTGCTCTTCAAAACTTGGAAATTTTTCTACTTGAAGTTAGATGAAATAGTTTTAAATATATTTCCTGGATTAAATGTAGAAATTTCTTAAAATTTTATGAATGTATTTCTAAGTAGTAGAAGAAGCATAAATAATAAAATTCTAGGATGTTTTTTTTTCTTTTAAAACTATACACATATTTAAATAAGTGTTGTTTTTTAAAAAATAATTTATAACTCTCCATTTGACATTTAATGCACTATCCATATTTTAGATATAGTATGTTAATATCTTGATTATGGGGATGATAAGTGTTGTGAAAATCTGGAAGGATTATAATTTGTGCTTGAGTTAATTCTTTTTTATTAGAGAATTCAAATTTCATATGTTTTACAAATGTGTGTTATTTTAGGCGTAATTGATAGAGTAAACATAGAAGCATATTATAAAATCACCTCACAAAAAAAGGTCATGTGTTCACTTAAGCGAATGATCATCTTTAAAATATAAGGCTGTGTTAATATAGGCGGTAGAATACAAGATCAACAGGCAGGTTAACTATTATTTGGCATATTTTTTTGGCAATTTTGACATTCTTTCCAATTTGAAGTAGCTTTCAAATCCCGCAAAATCAATTGACGCTCAGTTTCTATTATATATATTTTTTAGTGTGGATTACAAGCATATTATAAAATCATCTCACAAAAAAAGAACATGTGTTTGTTCACTTAAGCGAATGATGAGCTTTAAAATATATGGCTGCTTTAATATAGGCGGTAGAATACAAGATCAACAGGCAGGTTGACTACTATTTGGCATATCATTTTGGCAATTTTTAGATTCATTCCAATTTAAAATAGCTTTCTAATCCCACAAAATCAATTGAAACTCAGTTTCTATTACATTTTTAGTATGGTTTAGAAGCATATTATAAAATCGCGTCACAAAATAAAAATGTGAAAGATATAAGCAAAATACTGGTACTTATACCACAACGAAACAGATAATTTCCACCCTCCATCCTTCCCACCAAAAATAAGAAAGTGAGGGGAGATAAGAAAACCTATCACAAACATGTGTTTTCTGGAAAGCGGGTCATTATGCACCTCTATCATCTGTCTAATGAGTGTCGTTAAGCACAGTCATTGACCACAAATCGTAAGTAGCGAACTTATGCGGGAGTATTCAAGAACAAACTTCTTAAAAGATATAGCATTAACAAGATGTAATGAAAGGTATTAAAAATGCTCTATAATCTGTATTTGATGAGAATATTTATGAAAAAAGGATTTTACTAAATAAAACCGCTCCTCTCCTTTAGATGTGTAATGTAAGATATCAATGAGTGAATAATTCTTACTGGTAATACAAACAAATTAAAGAAAATTTGTTTTTTCTCAGGCAGTCGAAAGCCGAATTCGCAGGTCAGGTCACTGACAGGTTACAGGGTTCAAATTCCGCTGATGACATAAATGCTCATAGCAATTCGGAATCCTCCATGACCCCTTGAGGACCAGCACGTAAGTGAAATACCATTCGACCTCTGTGAAAACCGTTGCCGTTTACTCCATCTAGTAATTAAATCTAGCATTTAAACATTAAAATAAAACGTTCAGATCTCCTATTATGCATACACTAATCTGGTCTCTCAACATCAACCGTAGATCATCTCGTGGTTGGACTCATAAGAGTGAAATCGCTGCGTCGGGTATACAAGACGTTGGTCGTGAACGGGTTAAGCAATAGATCCCTGTTTTATTAACCCTCAAGAAGCAAACAACTAACTCTAGTCCTCCGAATCAACCAAGTTTGTTTTCACTCTTCAATCATTATTATTTAACTTCACTTATGTATCAGTTGAAATTTTATAACTAGTTTTTAACTACCTTCCTGACTAACTAGAGATCTGAAATTTTCCACATAAATTCATTTCTTGTTACAATACAATATTGAGTCATAAAAAACTATATTTTAGAAAACAAAATCAGTTTGGTAAATAAAAAAAACAGTTCAGAGTACTCGGAACCCCAAATAGAGATTTTAAACTAGTATCGCCATCTATTTACAAGCGCAGAACTGAAAACTCAATCTAAAATTCCGAAGTGATTTGGACAAAGTTTATATAATGACTCCTAAACAAAAGAATACACACACATATTTTTTATGCTGCTGTAGAGTTTTAAAGTCCTTGTTATATTTATAAGAATATTTTAACACTTTTTGGTATATTTGTGATTTTCGGTATAGATTTTAATTAAGTAGTACTAAATTGGTCATTTTTCTCGTTTTACCGAGCGATAATGAATAATTGAGTATAGTAGAACTGTACTAATTAATTTAAACATTTTACAGAGTACTTTGGAACCGTGGTAGCTTAGTCGGTAAAGGCAACGATCTCGTAACTCGAGGGTTCGGGGCTCAAGGCGGCGTAAGATCAGTCATGTTCTTTAACCCCTTCCGGTTTCATTCCATACCGCACAATAACGAGCTACACTCGTCATGCGATTAAAGTTACTGTTAAATATGATAATTAATTTAGTTTAAAATTTCTAGTGTACTAAATTTGGCCACACTTTTATCACTTGTGAAAATCACAAGTCACTATTGCATATTGTTTACTTAGATTTTCTTGGTACAAGTCATTGCCAAATTAATGAGTCAGAATAAAAGAAAACCTACTAAGAAATGCCGTGTGTGTTACAAGAATCAAATTAAAAGTGAGATTACTTGGCAGTGTAAACAATTAAGAATTCCTTTGCACTTTGTTTTGAAAAGTACCACTAGCTTGAAGACTATTATCTGTATACCTTATTAATGTTTTTCTTTGATATTTTCTTAATTTTACTGTTTCTGATATTATTTAACACTATGTAAAAAGTGGATTTTAATTAAGAATATGTAAGAATTATAAAATGAAAAAAGTTTTTTAAATAAAAATTAAATGGTTATTTCATACACAGTTTTTCATTATTAAATCATATCGGAAGGGGTTAAGGGTGACTGGGGCACGTAAAATATGTTCGTGATACCAGTGTCAAAGCCGTCTTAAGACTTAATTTTAATGAATTTTTTTCTGTTTACTAAGATTAATGCATCTTTTATTTTTTATATTCAAGTTATTTTGAAGTAAATCTTATATACTGTAATTTTGATTAGGAACATTGTGATAATCTAAAACTATATATCTCCTATAAATATCACAATTTATACATATTGCTATTAAATATTATTTCCATTTAAAAGTAATATTTGTGAGTAATGTATATTCCTAACTAGTGTTTTTTTAATCTTTTAAATGGAATTTTATTTCTTTAATAAAAATAATTTAATATGTTTAAAATCCATCACTCTTATATTGATGATTTGGAATATACATTCTTAACAGTATATAAAATATGTAATTCCTAGAAATTAGCATTTTGTTTAGTCATTGTGCCTATTTTAGATGTTGAGGATTTCTTTTTGTTTTTCTTAATAATTTAAAATTTAAGAATGTTTTCTGAATATTTGTTAAATAATTGCAACTTCATTTTCTAATAATTATATAAATATTCATGTCATTTTCCTCTACAAACTGTTTAAAAGGTCTTTTTTTAATAATTTACCCTTTTTTAGGTTATTATAATTATGGATCTATTAATAATTGTTTTAATCGCATCTAAAACTGTAAAAAAATTAAGAATTAAAAACGTTACTTAAAGTCTAAATATGTAATAATGCATATATAATTTTATATCTCCAATATGTTACTTTAAGATGTATAGCTAAGCAGAATAAACAAGAAATACGCAAAACTAATACTATTTCGCGTTCTCGTTCTGGCCTCGTCCTGTGACGTCACGAATGCGTGTGTCTG
>CM063505.1:161644253-161649253 GCA_032207245.1 Pardosa pseudoannulata
TCGCGGTTAGCCGTTAAACGACTTTGGCGAGACTGGCCCTTAGGAATACTTGTGTTTGGTCTGTACTTAACCAGCGGTTAATACATAATTGTTATATTTTTCCTTTCTGACAGTTTAAAAAATATTTAAACTTATTTGTTCAAGGAACCTATGTTTTCTATTTTTGTGTGTGTATTTTGGAGTTTTTTTAATATCCTCTTACTTTATTATTTTCATCTTATGTAAATTTTATGCAAATTTTTTAAAGCTCAGAATTGTATAAAAGACTGGTGTTCTTCCATTCTGTAGCAGTTGCTGTGTAGCGTTAAACACCATGTGAGGGTGGTGATAATAATTTATGTCCAATTATTTTTTACTGTTTTTAAATTAACTTAATGTTTTTAAATACTTCGCGTGAAGGCAACGTATTTTTACGTTTTTTGCAGTCTGTCACTGGAGCGCAGGTCATGCAAAAATACGTATTTAGTAGATTTGTGGTGGATACCCGCTAACCACCACAAATCTACTAAATACGTATAATTATATGTATGTGTGACATTATATGCGTGTTGTTTGCTTTGCTATGCAACGCTTTGAATTTTTTCTTTCCACAAGTTATGATTGTCGAGTTACTCGGTCTTTTGTTGCGTTATTTCGTCTTCAATCGAATTCCTAACTCCAGAACGTACAAGTCGTGTTTTGTCAATTTGAAGCTTGGTTTTTTATTGTTGAATACAAAATTGATAAAATGAGCCGTTGTGACAAAGATAGTGAAGATGAAATATGCGCTCACAGATCATCGGACTTTAATTTTAAAAGTCATTTATTTTTATGATTTCGTAAAAATATTGTTTTTTTTTATTTTGTTAAATAATCATACAGTATATATTAAAGTGTAAAATAAAAAAGTTTCGTTCATAAAAACAAAGTAGTTTTTGATTTACTGCGATTTTTCCTAATAACTAAACTTTCGCTCGATTAATGAAAAAACGCCCGCTGCAAGCGTAAGTTGGCGGTGAAGTATACCCGCATGCCAAGTGTTAAGACTGATATTGCTTTCTTAATCACACCTATAACTACACTTTGCTACAAAATGTCCCATACGACTGACACCTAAGATAAAAACGTTTTATTTACAGCGTTTTATTTACAAAAGTGTTATATTTTTGCTTAGTTATTAAAAACATCACAGTTAAAATAGTAGTTTTGTTATGTATTCTTTTAGCATTATTTCATTTGGGGGTTCATATCGAGCAAGAAAGAGCCCGTGCGGAAAAAAAGTTTCTCAACTACTGGATTAGAAAACGAAACATTTCAAATATATGATCTAAAAGAATTATTATTTTTATAAAGTTCTTCACAGAAGCATGTACAAGCAAAACAAAATCAGTGTGATTAACCCAAAACTTTCTCTAGTAGACTACATAAGTAGTTCTCAAACTTTTAAAATTCTTGTATAATTCCAGGACATTTTCTGCCTTTTTCTAACAAGAACACTTTGCGAAAAAGCCAATGTTTTTTAAGTTTCAAAGGTTAGGTACAACTAATCAAGGTTAAGTAATATTTCTTAGAGTAACCCGTGCTTCGTTCTCGGTAAACTCAGCGGGAAAAATTCAATTTGGATATTACTAGACCAGGTGATAGCAGTGGAACTGAACACTCTCTTTTAATCGATATCGAATTGTAAACATACTTGAGTAGAGAAAGTCAAAAAAATTATTACTTTTGCGTTATTAGATAACAAAAATTATTTTTAAAAATGCTTTCTCTTGGTAATATAATCCGGTAAACAAAGCACTCAAAAATAAATTATGTTTGATAAATAATATATTTTGTAACAACTCATTTTTACACAGGAAAGAAGCCTACTATACCGCCATTATCCATTTTTAAAGTCATGGATATCGTCCATACTTGTGTATAACGTGCATCCTATTTTTTACCAAAAAGAAAAATCTAATCACTAACGTCACGTGTAGTAGTTAACGTTATTTAAGCGTCATATTTGTTTCATCCTGTGCAGTCCATAATAATAATTTAGATTTAAGATATGCATCAATATGTAACTGGCGAAACTGACCAGGTCATTAACCCGTTCGCGACCAACATCTCGTATACGCGACGCATCGATTTCACTCTTATCAGTATAGCTTTGCTTCTGCACTGTTATCTACAATTGATATTGAGAAGTTTGGTTTGGTTTGGAGTGCTACGATCTACTTTTTGCAACACGAGGGCTAATGAGACCAGGACCTACAGATTAAAGACAATTCCGAACGGCTACGAACATCCATGCCACAGTGGGATTCGAAAGTCAGCATCCTAAATAATCGGCCATCATTCGGCATTGATATTCAGAGACCAACGTCGCATATGCGTAATAGGAGATCTGAATGTTTTATTTGAATATTTAAATGCTAGATTTAATTACTAGATGGCGTTAAAATGCAACGTTTTTCACAACGGTCGACTCGTATAGCATTTACGTGTGGTCCTCAAGGGGTTAAGAGGTAAAGTGGAGTGATACGAGGGATTGTATTTTCTTTATTTTTCTTCATTCTTTAAGGAAACAGTGTTTTGTGACAACGTACAAATAAGAGAGAAAATAAATCCGGTTTATTTCATCATTTAATTAGTAAAATATGAAAGTAGTAAAATATGAAACGAAAAATGAAAACCGTGACTCAAGTAAGATATTTCATGTTTGAAGTTAATAGTGTTGCTAGAAAGTATCTATAAAATAAATGCAATAGAAATTAAATATAAATACAACAACAATTCTATTAAGATTTTTACCTGTTAACTTTCTTCTTTAAATCCCTATCTTGATTCGTCGAAAGAAGGCCGAATGGTCAGGGCGCTGATCTTCGATACTGGAGTTCGGGGGTTCGAATCCCGTTGTGGCATGGATATTCGTAGCCGTTCAGAATCGTCTTTAAGCAGTAGGTCTCGGTCTTATTAACGCTCGCGTTGGAAAAAGAAAAAGTAGACGAGAGCGCTTCAAACCATATCAAACCCTATTTTGATTTACGCGTATATCAGAAGATTCTAAGAAGCGTGTAAAAATTATTCCATGTACAATGCTTAGAGTTTTTACCCTTATTTTTTAAAAAAAAATCTTGTTATACACGAGTAAGTACGGTAATTAAGCTTTGGAAAACATTAAAACATTTTTTTTCACCTTATGGCTAGTTTATACGACTAAAATGTCACTAAGACATAATATTTATCCACTAAATATCTAGAAAATATATAAAAATATATCATAAATCTAGAAAAATATATCAGTTTGATGTTTTTATATAAGAATTTAAATATCTACATAAAGTTTATCGATTCTCAAGGAATGTAATTCAGTTCTTCATTTTCAATAACATTTATCCTCTTTCTAATAATAAAAATGCATAACTTAAACACTAACTTTGTAAGTTAACTAAATAAAACTATTTGCATTTGTGAAAATTTTCAATTAACTACCACTAAGTTTTATCACTAATTTTAAGTTTATTTTTTAACGTGGATAAAATTGTAAACTATCTAAATCTACTAAATAATATGGCTTATCTTTTTTTTGGTTTGATCTAAATATTTCACCTGTATCCAAATTTTGTTAAAATTTTACATTTTATTTTCTAAAAATATAAATATCCATTTTTTTAACTAATGCCATTTTTTGTATTCATTTATGTCCTTGCTTAGTCAAGCTTTTTAATTTTACCTGGAAACTATGAATGGAAATAATGAATAAGCGAAAGTGAAGCAGCTAACACTTGCATTTGCTATTCAAATACCTGACTTTAATTAAAAATATTTGCATTCCTCTTTTATCGATTGTTATGAAAAAAGGTAACAGTAAATAATAATTTGGAAATCTTATGAAGAGATTTTCAATTTTTACTTTGCACCATTAAAATTTGTAATCACTACAACGCATCATAATGCTTCAAAAATAGGAATATTACAGACTTAAATTCTTATCAGTCTGAAAATAGTTTCAGCTTAAATTTGTGAAAAAATTTAGGGGACACATATGATGACTTAAGATGATAAGCGAATAACTAGTGTAATATGATTTTCTATGATTTTTATTATTTTTTGGAACATTAGTAAATTAAAGCACATACATATGTATATATGTGTGTGTGTGTGTGCGTTATACCGTGGAATTATTGGTGATCTAAATCGTCATCGATCTCCCAAAATTTAGGTTACTAACCAAAATTGTCTAAAAATTTTAAAAAAACCAGCCGAAATTTAGTTTTCTTTATTTGGACTCCATAAAAATGAGGTCGTTTACAAATCAGTCTAACACATTATTTTAATGGCATTAAAATTTATAGAAATTTATAGAAAATAGAGCAGAGTTGTTGCGTATATTTGCCGAATAAGTCGGTTTCGGAAAACTAATAGAAACTTGAGTTCCTCGCAAGACAAACGCACATTCTCAGACAAAAAATAGTTAATTCAGCCTTCCTGTGGTTTGCTAGAGGGCCAGAGGATCACTCAAAATTACAAAATCAACGGTCAGGTTACGGATTGTACAACTAAATCCCGTGAGATTGGAAATGACAAAAAGAGTTAACATTACTGGTTAAGATTCTCTTGGTGTGAAAATGAAAGTGACAATGCTCATGAATTGGGTTCTTTTCTTCATCATATATATATATATATATATATATATATATATATATATATATATATATATATATATACAGTAAAACCTCCAAAGTTGACCACCTCTGTACGTTGACCGCCTCTCTATGTTGACCGAAATTTATTAGTTTGAATGGTCATAACGCATTTTCAATGGCGATTTACCTCTCTATATTGACCACCTCCGTAAGTTGTATGTTGACCAATGTTTAGTAGGTTTTACTCTCTGTAACTTGACCACTGATGTTTTCTTGAATTAGATTTTCCCTCCCGCTGTTCTCCACCTGGTTTCCAGGAATGTCGTTATCAGTCAATCGGATTACCTGAGCAACACTCGCCATCCCCCCCTCTTTGGTGCCCCATTCATT
>CM063505.1:161654253-161769253 GCA_032207245.1 Pardosa pseudoannulata
CTGAGTTTCTGGCGAGTCACTACAGACGTCTATAGCCTGGCGTTCTCCTGATGGAGCACAACACCTCTTCTGTTGGCCAGTTCTGGCCGTTTCTGGTCAATCGCTAGTTTCAAACAGTCCAGTTGTTGACATCAGAGATCTGAATTTAGTGTTTGGCCATGCAGAAACAACTCATAATAAATTATTCCCTTCCTGTCCCACCAAATACACAGCAGAAACTTGGCCTTTAGTCCTGGTTTGGCCACCGTTTTAGCTGCTTCACAGCGCTTTGACCACGATCGTTTTTACAGAATATTGTCGTATTTGAGATATTTCTCATCCCCAGTCACCATCGTTTTAAGAAATGGGTTGATTTCATTCCGTTTGACCAAATCTTAGCACACGGAAATTGGATCCATCATGTTATTTGGTGTTAATTGGTGGGGTACCCAAACATCAAGGTTTTTTTTATAATCCAACTTTAAGCAAATGGTTTAAAACTGTTTTATGGTCAATCTTTAGCTCCTGGGCGATGCTACGACTACTGACAAGCCGGACAACTTCGATTGTTTCTATGGTTTTATTGGCATTTTCGACGACTGGCCTACCTGTGTGAGGTGCATCTTTAACATTAAAAATGCCTGAACAGAATCTATGAAATCAAATTTGTACATAATTAGCTGTTACAGTATCGGCACCATAAACACCATTCACAATTTCAGACGCCTGGCTTGCATTTTCGCCTTTATCAAATAAAAACTGTAAAATGTACCGAATTTTCTCTTTGTTGACTTCCATTTTTAACACCCTGTAACTTACAACTGAATGGACCAAACAAAAAACAGTAAAAAAAATTTGTTTAGTGTGAAATGTCACTTTGAAAATGAGTATAAATTTGAAATTGTTTGATCGAAACTTTAAAAGAGATCGATCACTACAGCCATCTACAGAAAATATAATGGATTTATTTTTCCCCAACCTAATAGATTGTAAGAAACGGTACTCTCTCGTCCTTCTTACTTGAACATGACTGCAATGTAGTACGCAACATTACAAGCTTACAGTATCAGAAAATAGTTCTAAGAACCATGTATAAATTGAAATTGACCCTGGAGTTAATTCTTTCTTAAATAGAAAATATTCTGTGAATACAACGCTCCAGTTCCACACTTAATATTCTGATTGGATTCATTGTTTAATTGGATCATCACCTTGGATAGATAATTTAACAATATCTACAACAGAGTTATTAATAACTCTTAGGAGTAAAGAAGGAGTAAACAAAGTAGGGCAAATGCAACGCAAAAGAACATTGCACTAAATACAAAACAACACAAGTTTTATTTATAGCCTTTAGATATGTTGTATGTGTACTCTTGGTCACACAGTATACATCAAAGCAATAGTTCAGTTCCTTTCAGACTCTGTTTAATGTGGTATTATCAGCGGTAATCGCAGCACATGTGATCCTTTCATACAGTTCAGCTAAATCCTGTAGCAAAGAAAACAAAGTCTTTTACGCAACCCAAGAAAATGCCGTAAAGCGTAAATTCGGGGAAGCATAGGGGGAAATGGCTTAGAATGACAGGATTGTCACTTTGAATTCTCACCAAATCAAACGAAATTGTTATTGTTGTTACTTATGCCTCCTGGACAAGCCGTGAGCCCTTGGCTACTCGAATTAAGTTAAGAGATGCGTTTTTCGTTTTTTATGAAGAGCACAGCTAGGGTAAAAGTACGACTATTGTTATTTATAATGTTTGTTTTTGGAGAATAAAAGAAAAAAACATTTACCATCTGAAACTTAGTACTTTTAATAGCAAACAGTGTTTGATCCTATCATTTAAATGACAGTTCGATTTCTGCTATCATGATAAAATACATCATCTCTAAACTGTTTTTTTTTTTTTTAATTTATTATTTCCAATGCGGGAACACTTTTTTAGCATTCTTTTAGCATTCATCACTACCGAGCAACAGATATTTGTTGGCCATTTTATCATAGGTGCACCATATAGACCAGTGGTGGGCAAATACTTTTAAGCGCGGGCCAAATTGAAATTTTCAAAATGTCTCCCGGGCCGGAGGACTAGACCGCTTACACTGTGCGCACGTTAACGTTTTGTGTGGAGTTTTTTCCCTGCCCAAGAAATGTTTTTGGTAAAAACACTATAAGTATCATTTTAAAGCATTTGGACAGAGAAATTTGACAGTTAATAAAAAATAATAGTAATAATAAATTGTCTTACTTAGGTGTATATGCGAACAATTTGTGCCCAGTAAAATAAGTCACGTAATTTTTAAAAAGAAATATGATCCATTATATTAAATTAATGGTCATTAAATAAATTAGTTAATGAAAGATTTTATTTTGATATTTATTTATATCTTAACGATACAAATTATTTTATTTTGATCATAGTTATTACCTTTTCATATTTATATTACATTTTGTAAATACAATAGTAAATAGAATTATAAAAAGAAAAGACAAATATCAAACGTTAAAATAGAATATATAGTTTTAGTTAATGCGAAACGTGAAATCTGATATGTTCATTCGATATTATTTCTTCAAAATTTGGATCCAAATCACTTGTAACAATCCTTAATACCGAGTGTAAATTTTCGTCAGTAATTTGTGATCGATATTTATTTTTTCGTGTAAATCATTAATGAAAAAGTTCTTTTACAAGTTCATTTTGATTTCAACAAAATTGCATATAAGAGATTAAAAAAATTGCATGCAGGATTTTTCAACGGGCCGGATCCGGCCCGCGTGCCGGCTTTTGCCCACCTCTGATATAGACGGACAATATTACTACCTAAGGCAATACAAATAACGTGGGGAATAGTAATTTAAAAACAGGGATCAAGCAGAAGACCCCAGGCTTGGCTTGCCACCACCAGAAGTATCATTTGAGAACTTAGACGACATTGTGACCACGAACCAATTTTACGTGTCTCAGTCACCTTTAACGAGCTCGGGGAATCTTAGACTGGCTCGAGCCTCGAACCTGCTACATTTCAGTTACGAGATCTCTGACTTTGCCGACTGAACTACCGCGCCTCGATAATCCACCATAATTATGACAACAACTACTGTTATAAAAGAACTTGAATTATTGTTTCAGTATTAAAAAAACATGAATCGTTTTTGCTGCTTATGTCATAGTTGATTTTTCTGTAATGTTTTGAAACCCAGAGGAGAATTAAGAATAACCCAGTATATATTTGCTTATACTCAGTTACTTTTATCATGATACTTCTAGGTTGCATCTCTTTGAAACTTATTCATACTCTATTAGTTTGAAATCTCAAAATGAGCTAATAATTATTCAAAATACAGGAAATATGAAGAAAAAACACTATATTTCTATAAAAGTGCAAAGCGTATAAAAAGGTAAGGAATTTCTATCCATGAATGTTATATTGTCCTACTTAAAAATTGCATACGCACGTAAGTAAGGTCAATTTTATGTGTTACACGCAAATATTTTTGTTTCTAAGAGTTGAAACACAACTTTTCCTCCTGTAATCGCTCATTAATAGTCTGTTGAACTTCCTGGATATGCGATTAATGCTGCGCAACGGTCAGGCATGGAAAGAACCATCTTTTTGGGATTACTAAAGTAAATTCATAAAATTTTACTCAGGTGGCTTTTTTTCACTGTGTTCCCTTCTCGTCAATGTTCTGGGATGTCATGGATGGGAAAAGTATTTTAGAACTTGGAAAGATAGTAAAATTTAAGTTTGGAGAGTCAGGTTGAAAACTCGAATAGGTATTTTTACTAGGTACTTCTACTCCTAAAACTTATTAAGCTATTTTTATTAGTAAATGTTATTTTTACATGCATAACATTTTTATACATGATTGCTAACATTTAAAAATTAATAAAAACGTTTCTAATGAACTTATAGAATAGTGAGTTCTACTAATGTAAAGAATGAAATTGTTTCTTTTGAGATACTATTTCATTATATTGGACTTCCAAGGGAGTAACATTAACTGTAAATGATATTAGCAATAAAGACCTGCGTTTATATTTTACAGAGCCATGAATGCCTTGTTACTACATCTATCTTGCAAATTTGACAAGGCGTAGCATTCCACTCTTCGGTGAACTAACAGTACGCCACTTGGAAACATTATTCAAACCTTCGGATAAGACTGGCTATATAATGTTGCATATCTTTTATATATTATGATATATAAATTATTCTTTATATAATATGATATATAAATTTTTCTTTATATATTATGGTATACACTCAAGAGCCAAAACATTATGACCACCTGTCAATAACGAGTTGGCCCACCTTTGGCGCACAACACAG
Source organism: Pardosa pseudoannulata (assembly GCA_032207245.1). Classification (NCBI taxonomy): domain Eukaryota; kingdom Metazoa; phylum Arthropoda; class Arachnida; order Araneae; family Lycosidae; genus Pardosa; species Pardosa pseudoannulata. Next base: position 161,658,571 of record CM063505.1, read on the forward strand.
CTTCAACCCGCCTTGGCATGGATGCCACAAGTCCTTGGTAAATGGCCGCAGACAGATTGTACCAGACGTTTAAACAACGGTTACGCAAATTCAAAATATTGCAAATGGGTGGTCTTTGAACCCCATGACATCCCAAATGTGTTCTATCGGATTGAGATCCGGTGTATTAGGCGGCCAGGACATTAACTGGAATTCAGCATCCAGTTCCTGGAAACACTGCAACACAATCTTAGCATTGTGACACGGGGCGTTGTCCTGTTGGAACATTCCATTTCCAGCTGGAAAAACAGAGGCCATGTAAGGGTGTAACTGGTCCGCAATGATGTTCAGATACCCTGTAGCATTCATGGTCTGCTCTACCACAACCACGGGTTCCAGATACGCCCAAGAGAACGTCCCCCAAAGCATAATATCACCACCACCGGCCTGAGTATGACCTACTGTACATTGAGGGAACAACTGTTCGCCTGGAAGACGGCATATCCTGACACGGCCATCGGCGTGATGAATGACAAACTGTGATATATCCCTTATATATTAAGTTATAAAACAAAAGGACCTACTTTTTGTAAACGTCCGACGTCTTTCCTCTGTGGCTTTCAGAAAATGTTGAATGACATCATAAAGACATAATTGACATAAAGTGATGAAAATAGGAAGGGACAAGTTCTAGTTATTTTATAGTGGATATAAAACATGTAAGACTCAAAACATTTCTCTCTGACGTTTATCGAACAAGAAGCTCGAGCTAATTTACTATCTTAAAGATCAAAGAGATAGGACCCTTTGAATGCATAGTTCGAATCTCATCTAACGTACGTGCTTGAGTTATTCATTGACGGCTTTTAAATAGTAGATTTTGGTCTAATGAGTTTCCATGTTATTACGACTTTATTGCGGGTAGTAAATCTTGCCACAGCAATAGCCTTGCAAATTATTTTTATTTCTGTTTTAAAAGAAACTTTAAAAAAAATTTAATGGCATTGAAATATTTTAAATAGAAATAGTAGTGTGATGTGTCGTGTAGCTCTTGTTTAAATTTAGGTATTTACCTATGATCACATTTATGGTGGTTATTTATTTTGTTAGTCACAAAGACTAAATATTATTTGGGTTGCGTTGTGTAGATTATTTAAGTTTAAATTCAACCACAGGTTCTGAGAGACTACAGACTTAAAATAAAAAATAAACTAATAAGCTAAATTAAGAGTAACTGAAATCAGCTTAAAATAAAAATAAGCAAATTTATTATAATGATATATACATGACTAATATACAAAAATTTGATCAAGTTTCATAAGATTTACTTTTTTAACACGTTCAATTAGGTGCCACACTAATTAAGATTTGACAATAATAATTTTTTATTACTTAGGTAGCTATATGTGTATATATATATATATATATGAGAGAGAGGACGCAATCTCAAATTCAAATATTTATAATGAGTACCTTTGTGGATCCATTTGGTGTGCCAGGAACACCGCTGGTTGGGAGCTGTCCAGGACTGGTGTAGTAGAAATTTTACCACTTCTGATCAGGAGTTTCCTGCTGAGTATTTATTGGGGTGCGGCCGTAATATTGAGACACAGGAACACTGCTGTTAGCCGCGAAAAGTTCCAACGTTTCCGGAGTCTCTGTAGAACTCAAGGCTATTCTCTTGGCCTCCTGAAGTCTCATTGTCACAATCGTCTCCTCCGACTTCTGACCTCTGACCCTCGGACTTCTCTACTCGACTCTCAAACACCCCCCTCGTCTTGACTTTTTTAAAAATATTTTTTATCTGTGTCCACTCTTAATTCTCTTCGTCCAATCACGACGGCTGTAAAAATCCATTGGTCTCTGTAATAGCACCCTGTTCTAGGGCGCTATACTTGCGTGGGACCTGCCCGCCTACTGTACTGGGGCAGGTATGTTCGTCCACTGTCGCTGGGATGCATGTAATTAAAATAATTCCTCCGGAAAGCTTGGACGGACAAAACAAATTTATTTATTGACAAAACAAAGATTTACGAAAAATTAAAGTGTAAAACAACATAAACATATTTCTGAGTCTCAGAGCCTGTCAACAATCAAAACTGCATGACCGAGCTTACATGTCCGAGGAGAAAAAAAAAAGAAGGAATTAAGTTCTCTCCCTTCAAAGCAGAGGGATCTGTGTCGGTAGCCGGCTCGAATCCAACTCTCACTGCCCTCTTGCAGATCTTCCCTCCCTTCCTCAGGGGTTGGGTCTGGAAACTTGAGCACATCCTCTTTTTCCGATGCCCTGGAAAAACAAACAAAAACAACACCTCCGAAAAACTTTATCAGCCCCCTTTGCCGGCCGGCTTCTCATTTACCCTAAGGAATGCGGGGTGGAAGGGCTCAATGGGGCTGTTTTTTCTATATCATCAATTGCACACATGAGTCGTGGGTGCAAATTTCTTACAGTCTCTTTTACCCTTGAAACCTTAAACGTGGAAAAACCTTGTCCCTTCAAATTGGGCAGTGTCCCTTAGGGACTCAAAAATAACTCCACAAAGGTAGATTCTTATTTAGTGTCATGTACGGAGACGTGATTCTAATCTGGGACTGGGATCAGAACCCCGCCCGAGAATCCCGCACAAGACGAAAAATCCGTTGAATTAATTTTTATTGGTCCTCTCTCCTTTACAAAAGATGTGATGAGGTCAGATTTAGATCCCAAGCATTTTACTTCTCGTATTAATTAATCAATTATATTACTGATATAAATCGCCTCACCACATGATGTATTATAAATCCGAATCACTTAACCAATAAGGGTTTTTGTAGATTACAAACATTTAATAATAAAATAAAATACTTTACAAGTCCTGTATGGTATACCATTTTCAACACCCATTATCATCTCCAAAGAGACATGCTAACAAAACGAAAGAGTGCTAACAAAGCGAAACTTTTAAGAAAAATTTAATGACATTGAAACGTTTTAAATAGAAGTAGTAGTATGATGTATTATAAATCAGCATCACTTAATGAATAAGGGTTGTTGTAGATTACAAACCTTTAATAATAAGATAAAATACTTGACAAGTCCTTTATAATATACCATTTTCAACACTCATTATCATCTCCAAAAAAGACATGCTAACAAAACGCCTTTATCATGTCCTTATCTTACTCGTAGTAGAAAAATACGCTTTTATATTCGCTGCTTTTTTCCCCTAATGTTTCTAAAAGAAAACTTTCTTCTTCTGTAGGCAAATAAAGTTTTACTGCGTAATACGTGAACTTGCGTTAACTTGACTTCATTTTGTTTTCGTCAAACAGATGGCAAAAATTTCAATGAGAGCGTTATAATTGACCATGAGAGACCAACATTAATTTTTTAGCAGCATAAACAAAAAATTTGAAGAATGTTTTTAAGGTTACATATGGGGATGAATATATTACTCAGAAGTACACTCTATGCCAACATCTTTAATTCCTAAAACTAAAATTGTGAAGAGTTTTTTATGTTGTTTTCCAGTTATTCTGCATTATTCTGTATTGCTCGTTAAAAAGGAAATTTTTCAAAGATTATTTATGTGTATTAAATGTTGTGACTGTGTAAAGAGTTTGTATCTTTATTTTAATTAAAACTTCCAAAGTTTAAAGACATTGTAAGGTGTTAAATTAATATTACAGAGTGATGTATTATATATCTGCAATCCTTACCCAATAAGGGCTTTTGTAAATCAAAAACTTTTAATAGGGAAATAAAGTATTTGACCCCATAAAAATAATTTATTAAAATATTAGTCCCTATTCAAATTTTTCTATACGGTTACGATAATATTGTTATTTAAATAAATTCTTCTAAAGTATATTTGCATGATACAATTTACAAAATAAAACACTGCTCTCCTCATTATGTAGTTTAAATAATCATTCCAGCTTTCTTGTCAAGCTGGATGCTTTTACAGGAAATACAGGAACGAAAATTGATGGAATCCAATATAGTACCATATATCGTTAAGTACTGATTTAAATCTGTCACTGTGAAAATCGGTTAACAGGAAACTTAGGATACGGAAATATCTTTACAGGTCAGACACTATCTTTCGGCACAAAAGGTGGTGGTGTCAAATTCTAACTAGTATATATATTTCTAATTCAGTAGGTTCCAGTCTAGTGCAGTCATATTGAAAAAAGGGTCAGAACTCTAAACCTAATTAGATATGCAAGTAGAGCAAGAGGTTTGTACTAAGCAATTAGTAGAACTGAAATTAAATTTACTTTAATAAACTCAGTCATTTAAAATATTACAGCATAGCCATTCAAATAGTTTTTAAATCGAGGAATGAAGGAACGAAAATTGATGGAATCCAATATAGTACCATATATCGTTAAGTACTGATTTAAATCTGTCACTGTGAAAATCGGTTAACAGGAAACTTAGGATACGGAAATATCTTTACAGGTCAGACACTATCTTTCGGCACAAAAGGTGGTGGTGTCAAATTCTAACTAGTATATATATTTCTAATTCAGTAGGTTCCAGTCTAGTGCAGTCATATTGAAAAAAGGGTCAGAACTCTAAACCTAATTAGATATGCAAGTAGAGCAAGAGGTTTGTACTAAGCAATTAGTAGAACTGAAATTAAATTTACTTTAATAAACTCAGTCATTTAAAATATTACAGCATAGCCATTCAAATAGTTTTTAAATCGAAGAATGAAGGAACGAAAATTGATGGAATCCAATAGAGTACCATAGATATATCGCTAAATACTGTTTTAAATCTATCACTGTGAAAATCGTTTAACAGGAAACTGAGGATACTGAAATATCTTTACAGGTAAGACACTATCTTTCGGCACAAAAAGAGGTGGTGTCAAATTCTAACTAGTAGTATGACGACTTCAATGTTCTCGAATGAAGGGATAGCGTGAAAAAGGATCACAGTCACGATAAAATTGGAAATTACTTTTATTCTTTCTGGAGTAAATACAGTTATATATACAATGGAATTCTAATTCTCCCCAAAACAAGTAGAAATGTAGAGGATTTTCAGCTGACACTGAATTGCCACGACGATCACAGTCGAGAAAATAAAAGATTAAATAATCTCACAAGTGGGGAGGCTCTTCCAGGGTGCAATGCAACCCAATCTATCCGCCGTTCGGTATCCAAGACCCTGCCGCTCCTTATATGAGCTTTTTGTATGAGACTCATTATATGAGACTTTACGAGTCTCCCGAACGTAATCACTAGAAAGCTGGCTCCGATCAAAAGCACGAAAACCTTCCCGAGGTCATAGCACCTGCGTAAAAAATGTCGAAAAGCCCAGAGTCGCAAAATTCTAGGCTTTTTATACCTGGGTGTTACTTACGGTACCGCCAACCGTTTGTTTTTGTTTTGTTTTTTTAATTGAATTCTCATTCACCCGATTCCGGAATTCCAGGGGATTCCTTAACGTGACCGATCAGGGGCATAAAACCTATTCAATCTAACTGTCAACATACCAGACTCTGTGACGCCACGCTATTGTAAACTGGTCAAAACGTGAGATTTCCGATCTGCTGATTTGGCGAGTGCTCTGAGCAAAGGGGAGTCTTCACAGTATGTATATCTCTAATTCAGTATGTTCCAGTCTAGTGCAATCCTGTAGTAAAAAGGCGCAGAACTGTAAACCTAATTAGATATGTAAGCAGCGCACGCAGTTTGTACTAAGCAATTAATAGAACAGAAATTAAATTCACCTTAATAAACTCAGTCATTGAAAATATTATAACATAATCATTCAAAAAGTTTTTTTTTTAATTTAGGAATAAAGGAACGAAAATTAATGAAATCCAATACTGTTCCATATATATAGTTAAATGCTTTAAATCTGTCGTAATGTTCAACAGTGAAAATCTTTTAAAACGAAACTGAGGGCACTAAAATATATTTTCGGATTAAAAAGACTTCCTGTTAAAGTATATTTCAAAAAATAAACATGTATTAAACAAAACTAAGATCATTAGACTACATTTTATTTTCATAGATATGTATATATGCATGTATTTAACAAAAATGAATGAAACAAAAACATTCACCAGAACTTAATCAAATTCAATACAAAATTTTCAAGTTTTTGAAAAAAAATTGAGTATTTTTGATATTTTCTTTGCATTGTCCTTTTCCATGACGTCCATTTTGTTATTCATTTCACCATAGGAATGTAAGTCTAAATAATTGCGCATACTTTCTATGATGTTCGTCATTTGGGATGACATTGGAATAGGTGTTACATTATTCATTTCATTTTTGTAATCAGAATCTGCATCAATGATATTTTTTAAACTTTAAATAAATTCAAAAAGTCTTTGTCAAACAGTCTCTTTCTGCCATATTTGGGACTGTATACACATTATTATCATCTAATGTAAGGAATTCTTCCAATGATACAGTAGGACACTCCAATAAACTCCATAAACTAAGCCTGCTTGACTGGCGTTTTCCATATTTTGTTCTTTCCCAGAAGAGAAATATTTTCGTGTTAAGCGATTTTCGTTTGTGTTAAGAGAAAAAAAATGCGTGTAAATACTTAGTAGTTTGTCGGGACCGTCATATTATTTCGTGTAAATCTATATTTCGTCTTAAACGTTTTCATGTTAAACGTATTTCCTTGTGTAAACTTAGTAACTTGTTTTTTGTTGTTGTGTTTGTGATAATATTAGCTATATGAGACACCCAGAATTACTTGGTTTCTAAATGCCCTCCAATATTCATCAGGTAGCACCAAGGATAAAAAAAAAATTGAAAAAAAACTTGTCAATTTCTATAATGCGTTAGAAAGTCATAGAGCCCAAATGATATATTTACAATATAGAATTACTTTTAAAAATGCATACTATGTAGACCTGACATATATATATATATATATATATATATATATATATATATATATATATATATATGAATATATATATATATATATATTATATTTATTTATTAATATATAAATATATGTATGTATATATGTAAATACATATATATGTGTGTATATGTACATACATATATATAGATACACATATATATGTATATATATATATATATAATATATATATATATATATATATATATTTCCGCATAAAGAAGCTTTGCCAGCGACCTCGATGGCCGAATAGTCAAAGCACAAGATCCAAACCCAAAGATTGTGGGTTCGATCCTCGCCATGGTGGTTTATCCGAAGTATGGATTTTTAATTTAAAAATATTATTTTTTGCTGCCTTATGTTGTCGAACTTTCTAGATCTTTCTTTATTATGTAAATTAGTTATTTCTCGAATATTCTGTTCGGGTATAAAAGCTGATACCCACTAGTTATAGGCAACTTCTCGATCTTGCAAGGTTGAGAGCTGGTACTTAGCCTCAATAAATTCGTGTGTTAGGTTAAACGGTGTGTTCATTCGAATCTTCATGACAATACACACACACATATATATATATATATATATATATATATATATATATATATATATATATATATATATATATATATATATGTATGTATGTATGTATGTATGTATGTATATGTCAGGTCTAAAAAAGGGGTAGTTGGAAATTACGTCAGTTAAAAACGATTTTAAAAAGGGATCTCTTTTATAATAATAAAATAAACGAAAAAGACCTACGCTCGCATAAGCTTTTTGGGACTATCCGGTTAGGTGGAAGCATTTTTGAGCTATTTGATGAGCTTGCAAACAGATAAGTTTTAATCAGCGCGTGGACATGGAACTGTGAACACTCTACGCATGGCTCCGCCAAGAACAATGAAAATGGCACAGTTTTTGCTTTTAGAAGAAACGATGATTCAATAAAATTATTATTATCAAGAAGACTGTTTTCCATTCACCTTAACTCTGAATCACGACACGTCATATATATATATATATATATATATATATATATATATATATATATATATATAGAGAGAGAGAGAGAGAGAGAGAGAGTATGCGTCATGACACCTGATTGCCACAAAAAGTTGCTTCATATTCTGAAATTTCTTGTTTCCAGTTTAGTGACTTCCTATGCGATAGTATTTAAAATTATATCAGCTTTAATGTAGTCGGTCATCTAAAATTTTACTAAGTAGTTGCTTAGAAAGATGAAAACATTCATCTAATCTCCAAAAATGTATCGTAAGAATAAAAGAACAATAAGTAATAAAATGCAATACTACCAAGTATATCGCTCTAAACTGAGTTCAATGTATTGTAATCTTATATATGCGAAGCATTTATTTGCTAACTTGTTTGTTTGTTGTTGGGATTTTTTTTGTGTGTGTGTGTGTGTGTGCGGTTGTAGTTATAAGAATGCTACTCTACATAGCTGACTCAAAAAGTTAGTCGCAATTCTGAAATTTCTTATTTCTGGTTGAGTTCCTTTCCCTGCAGTAACATTTACATATTGTAAAAAAGGAACAGTGGGTGGTGATAGATTACAAAATATTTTACCTAAAACATAAATTTTCCCTTATCTTTCCTCAACTATTTTAGAAGGGACTGAAACTTAAGACGCATTTTTTCGTTTAACCCAAGGAGGACACGAGATATTTCTTCATTTTTTTTAATCTTTTTTTTTCAGCAAAATAAAAATTCAATATCTAATCTAGAAAGCCATCATGGGATGCTATGCTAATATTTTAAAAGCACACCTTAAGTGCGAAAATATAAAATATGCGCTATCAGCGTTTTTTATTATCATTTTTTTACCTATGCACTCTTTTTCTGCCCATGAAATGCTCGTGAAAAGTCAGATTAATAAAGAATACTGTAAAAAGGAAATCCTTCCATCTATCTACTCATTCAATTTTAGGAGCCTTAACTTTAATACCCAAAATATTCCTTTTATTGAATTTCCCTATTTAATTTGCATGCTCGAGCGGTCTTTCCATCATATTCGAATATTATCTAAATCGAGTTTTTTCATTCCTTTGCTAATGTTGTTTCAAAATTTGTGTATTAAAAAAAACTAATAATTTATCAAAAAATATAATTCGATAAATTGTTTATTTATCAAAAATTTTCTAAGCTAAAAATATTCCTTTTAAATACAAAATTTTAAAAAATTATGCTGTATCTACATTATTAAGAGGTTGCTCTAAAAAGTACATTCACAAATACCTGCAAGTTATATATAATTGCTAAATTTTCTTTCTTATTAATTGATAGCTGAAGTACCTAAAGTTGCCCGGATAACGATGGGATTTGATATTTTATATAGATATCTGCTGTAGACGGAGCTCTCGTTGTTCGGGTGTTTTGGATCTCCAGGCAAATATTTTTCTTTAGCCCGTAGGACTTGTCTTGCCTACACTTTTTCTATTTTTAACTGGCATGAGTATCAATGAAGAATTTGCACATGTGGAGGATTCGAACAACTTAGAATTTTCTGATAATTACAGACTCGTAGATTCCAAAAATGTTCTCAAAATGTAAAAAACTGGGTCCATCATTTAAAAAATTAATTTTAAAGTTAAGCGAAAATCACGTAACATCAAAATGCTCCTTAATTAGTTGTGATGTCATCGTTCACGTTGTCCAATATTTTCTTATTGCTTGTAAACGCGCACTATTTTCCGATTTTGTTTTTGCAAGTTCCTGAAATATTCATAAAATTTATTTCATTCAATAAAATTTATTTTTATTTAAACCTGAAGGCTTATTTTATCGATCTAGATAGCTTAGTTATCTCAATTTGTCATAAATGCCTCTTTTACCTGGATTTACCAAAAGACAGTCGGACAACCTCCCGAAAATTGACAGCATGTCAATATTTTCGTTCTTGGGGGAAAAAACCCGGATTTTATGGGAGCAGAAATACGGGGAATTAAAACCCAAAGGTACGTAAAATCATTTATATATTTATCCAATTTTACTTAACATGTATTAATATTTTATTCATGCTAATCACAGCTCTTCTGTTTGTAGACATAGACAAGTCAAATAAATATACATATATCATATACACACATTTGTAGTAGCATCACTTTTCATAAATATAGATAGATGTAATATATTAAAATAAAAATTAGAGGAGGTATTTATTGTGAGACTGGGACCTTTAGCCCTCGTGTTGCAAAAAGTAGACCGTAGCACTCCAAAACCAAACCAAACCAATTATTAAGTATTTTAAATTTGATGAAAAGAAATTTAAAATCTTTAAAAGGCTTTACTTAGTTATTTATGCTTTTTTAAATAGCAATACAATTTTATTGCCTTTAATATTAAAGTTAAATTAAAAAATGTATAAAGTTTCTGAAATTAAATTTAATTTTTAAAGTAATATCATTATAAGTATTTTAAAAATATTATATACTTTTTCAAATTAATCACCAATTTAATCGAAAAATATCACTGTGAATTGATACACTTAAGAAAGTATGCATCACTGAAGAAAATATTAATAATACTTTGAAAATATATAACCTTCCCCTCCCCCGAGTTATTTATTACATAATTATATGCTTTAGACTTTTATATGTTTTACGATATTTATATGCTTTATCAAACATTTATTGTAGTTGAACTCTGTGATAATACTCGAAAATTGACAATTTTAAAAGTTAAATAGCACTGGTTAATCAACAGTCCTTTCAAAGATATATATGTATTTTTATATACTTTAATTTTTCTAAACTAGTAATATTTAAACAAAAGCAAGCATTTACTTATCGAAAAATGGTCTATAGAGATGATTTATATGAAAATTTGTGGTTTAGTTTCTCATCCCTTTTCATCGCATTTGTCCAGATTTTACATGTATATGGATCTTTGGAAACGCTGAAAAATATCTTCTCATTGCAATTAGTTGCTGTATTTTTACAGAGTGGCACAATACAACATTTATAATATGATTTTTTAATGCCAGACATAATAAAAAAAATTTCTATTATATGCGATACTTTATACAGAAACAAATTTAAAAGTCGCCTTTTAACATGTAAACAACATAGGCGGTCGGTGTTAGCGTGAACAATGACATCACAAACTCGGAGGAAAAGTATCGTTTTAGAGAGACGTTAAAGAGTAGGCTATAAAACACATTAGAAATCACTAATTAGGTCCTCAAATAAAAGAAAAATAGGTACTGTCCTGCTTACTTTTTTGTCTTCTATTGTTTAAAATTAAAATTAAAAAGCGTGAAAATTTCTCATTGATCTATAGCTTATATAAAAATGACTAAACAAACTTAAGCAACATAAGATTGAAATTATATTCAGAAATATATTGAGATGAACGTTCAGCATTCAAAAATACTAAAGATGACCTTAAAAAATAGAGATTGCTTAACTGATAAAAAAAAACATGACAATTAGATAGATGATTTGTGTTGTAATGTACTTACAACGCAAACACCAGTGTTCGTTTTCAAAAGGGGAAACACAGGGGGTTCAAATATAATACCTTATATTTGAACTACAACATTTACTATGTACACTAATTATTTACAGACAATATTTCTGAATTAATATCTATAACATTCATTACTCGACGTTTATCATTATACAACAATTCATTACAATTTTCTTTTTGTTTTTATACGTTTTTCCTTAATCAAAAGATTCTGAGACCCAAGGTAATAATTTTGAATAATTATCAAGTTTACCTCCAGTAATTACAGAGGAGCAGGCTGGGGTTATCAACCGGATCGCCGTCGGTGCGGGCATGCGGGCACGGGATTGCGATGTCCAGCCACTCTTGAATCCCGACTTCGACTCCTTTTTTTTCACTCTCTTTCACAACTCATCACTTCGGTTTTACGCACCTTTTTTTTTCTTTGCCAATCACTTGTTGGTGAAATTTTCCATCTGCAACCCCTATCGGGCGTGCAGGTAGGCTCATTAAAATAGCCCCTTTTGTGAAAGTTGTCATTGATTAACCCCTGCCCCATATCTCACGGCCACATCCCTGTCTGGGCTTGACCGTTTTTACACTTGGGCCACTCCGTGATCTATAACTGCTCCGCAAGGGTCCCCACTAAAATTCTAAGTCAACAGCTGCATCTAAATTCTTCTTGGAAATTTCTTCCACAGTTGTGTTAGCACGTGCTGACCATCGTGGGAAAGTACATCGGTACAATTTGACTGACAGAAAGCATTCGAAATTCCAGAACATGTAGTTCGAAAATCAAAAGTGAAATGTTGTTATTTTTAATCCATTAAAAAAAGCACTATTCTTTCTTGGCAGGGTTCCAAGATAGATTAGAAAAGGGTAGTTACGTGAAAATTTGAGGAAATATTGAACATTTAACCTAAAAACAGAAAAAAAATTGCAAATCTCTACTTTTTGTAATTTTTTAACTTTAACTGTAGTAATATCACTTATTGCATATATACGGATTTACGTTCAGAAAATAATTTCGTGTAGTTCGGATGAAAATCCCCGAGGTTAATAAAAGGTTTAGTCGAATTTTGAGTCTTTTTTTTTTTTTTTTTTTTTTTTGAAAACTCGTAAAAAAAACTATGGAAATATTTTTTTACCTCACAATTCAAAAAATAAATTCTGGTTTTCACAAAGAGGCAAGATCGTACCGGATAGAAAAATTTCAGAAGTGGACAGAATTCCGAAATCTGCTTCGCAGAAATGTTTCAAACTTGAAAAGAATTCTTAAAAATTCGTAAAAAAAAATTTTTTTTTAATTATATTGTGCTACAGAGAAATAATCAGACTATAGGATTCAGTAATTATTTTTAACATTACTCCTTCTAGAACGAACAAATAATAATTTCAAAATGTTCGAAATTCTCAACAAACACCGTAGCGCATGGCGTTTCGCCGAGTACCGCCAGAAAGTACACATTAAAGGATGATCATATTAGTGCTCTAAAGGTTTTAATTAATCAAAGTCCCAAGAAAGTTTAAAATATGGAATGCCCTTTTTGCCAAAAAAATGTCTAGAAGAAATATTGTGCAAAATTTCTTCTAGATCGATATAACTGTAAGTGAAGCTACAGGACATACAAACCCACAGACACTCTCCTTTAAATATATAGATTATAAACATTAGCCCAGGACCGTAACTAGGTCCTTTAGAGCCCGTGGCAAACAACTGGCTTGCGCCTCGACCATCAAATGTAGTGATAAAATATATAAACTTGCTTTTTATAATAATATATTCAGAACGGACTCACAATTTTTTGAATTCTTAAAATGTTTCTAGTGTATTAATTTTTAATTTTTTCTTCTATTTTTACCTTATTAATACTTAAAAATGTCTTTGAACACTTTGGGGTATTATTTTTCTGATGAACTGAAAAGTTTATTTGAAGGTATCATTTTTTATTTGGACATTGAATTTTCATAAAAAAATTAGCGAATACCTAAATTTAAATTTAGTTTTAATAACCAGAATAAATTAAAAATTTAATACGAGTACCCGGATTTACATTAAGGCTTATTAGTAGTGTTTGGCAAACATTTTGTAAGAATCCATAACAAGTTTAGTCTCTAAGAGCATTTTAAAAAGTAAGAAAATTCATTAAAAAAATAATTTTTAAACACATTGGATTTTATAATAATAAAAAAAAATACTTTTCAACTTAAAAAATAAGGAAATTATTTCTACTCAGAGGGAATCGTCCTCTTTTGGACCCCATTTTCCTCACGATGCGGCTCCCCTATCACTGATGCGCCCGTGACAAATGCCACCTTTGCCACGCCCTAGTTACGGCTCTGCATTAGCCTTCACAATGTTTTTAGATCACAATGGTCAATAGATTTTATTGACCATTTTATTATGATTGTACCATATAAGTGTCTAACATTACTCCCTATGAGATAACACAAATGCATCTACGCTTTACTCAATTGAAACATGATGGAAGCACAATATGCTAACCACTTTAAAATCTGGGAGGCAGGATGGTAAAACTAGGTCGGGTTAACTTTGGCTTGCTACAGTAAATGAAATAGGGAAGGTATGTTCAGTCTTATCCAATGTAAGTTTTGAATAATGATTCATATGGTGTATTGTAATTTCAGCGAAGAGTTAATAGACACGAAGCAAGAGAGGCACAAGAGACTCGACATAGAGACACAAGATACCTCGTGTTATCAAATTTGTTTTTAAGACGCAGTACAATACAAATAAGAGTTCATCAGTTTAGTGAATCAAGATTCATAAAAGGCACACCCTCGTATTACAAAATACATACAGTCCTGGTGTTATTTGTTAACATATTTCAAGATTAGCAACCGAAAATACAGTGTAAATGAGCAAAAAATTTCCCAATGACTTTTCAGGGGGACTTTTATGAAGTGGTAAATTACTCTTTAGTCCTTTATAAAGGACGCCGAACGCTAGCCGATTGGTTAGGGAGCTGATCGTCGGTAGCGGAGTTCGTGGGTTCGAATCCCACTATGGCATGGATGTTCGTAGCCGTTCGGAATCGGCTTTAAGCAGTAGGTCCCAGTCTCATTATCCCTCGTGTGCAAAACAGTAGACCGTAGCGCTCCAAACCAAACCTTTATAAAGGACTATATAAAGGTCTTATTATAACTATTGTCCTTTATAAAGGACTTATTATAACTATTGAATCTCAAAGTACTTTATACCTTTAACGAAATTTTAAATTCAAAATTTTAAACAAAATGTCCTTTAAATATATTTACTCAATCCTCTATATATTAATTATTTAGAAATAAAGAAACTTTTTGTAACTACATTCCTGTGATACCATTTGTTCATACTTTTTCAAAATTTGCAATCAAAAATACAATATAGCTAAAAATTCCACTTCATTTTAAAGAGGAATTTTTGTGAAGTGAAAAATTATTTCCTCGTGCTTTCTAAGAGGTTAGTGACTGTTAAATGAGAATTTACGTTATAAAGAAATTCTAAATTCAAAAATCATCTTAAATTTTACTTTGAATATATTGATTATTTTTATAGATATTAATTATTTAGAAATGTAATTGAATTTTGTAGATGATAAATTGAAGCCCACTGCCTTTGGGGTAGCGCTTCGAGTTCCCACGCCACAGGTCCAAGGCTCGATCCCCGGGCTGGGCAAGGTTAACTCAGCCTTTCATCCCTTCAGTGGGTAGAGAAACTGAGGACCAAGCATGCTTGGGAACTAAACACTGGGGGTTCTGCATAAGGCTGACCACCTAACCGGAACATATGCTTCGCACCCCAGGGTCCTTGGTCTAGAAAATGGAGATTGGCACAGTAGGCCCTGGCCCCCTAGGGGCTCTTACGCCGAGGAGTTTAGTTTAGATGATAAATTATTTCACATATCAAGTAAAGACATTTTTTTGATGTGGTGCTAATAAAATATCAAAAATATTCACTTCTAAATAATTCGTTATCTAAAATCTTTTATCAGATATCATATTAAAAGAGATAGATATTCAATTAACGCATTAATGCATTAATTTTTCGTGTTCTTCTATCATATGATATCGGTATAAAATTTATATCCAGTATACCGGATATCATGCCTTGAAGGTTTAGAACCTTTTGCGCTTGATCGAATAGACCGTGAATCAATCATTTCTCTTTTTTTTCCACTCATCAATAGTTATAATTTTGCTTCTGATCTCACATTTTTAGATGCTTTACATACATCAGATATATGAGTTCTTTTTTCTTAATTTGTACCGTTACATGATTCCAATTATCGTTGATCGTAATCATAATGTCGGCTGCCGGAATTTCCCGCTTGGAATAATGTAGAAACCATTACGCCTTTTTTGATACTATGGCAACTAACCCGCGCATTCAACATTTTTCTCGTACTACTTAAGGGAATTAAGAGAAGCTTTTTTTATATATATCTTATGGTAGGGCACTGATTATTTTTTAAAGAGAACTTCGTTTGCAATAAGCCGGTATCTTTTCCTCTCATACTTGAAAGAATGGAGCCTATCCAACTTAAATCCCTCTTGGAAGAAAAAAGTAAGTTTTGTTTACTCTTTATTTAGTAGTTTTATAAAATGGGTCTCTCATGAATATACAATGAGATAAGCATTCATAAATTTTTATTCAAATTTTTCACTTTTCATAAGAAGACAATATCAGAAAGCAGCCCCTCCGTTAATGAATTTCTGGGGTAATACGCAACAGCTTTGTATGATAAAAAAGTTTTCTCCAAACTTGACTCTTGTAGGGCAGGTATTATATTTTATAAGGATTAACTACTTAGGAAAAATCTAATTTTTTTTCTGTTAATTAACTATTTAATGAATGAAAATCACTTCACTGCATAAATTTTCAATTTTTAAAACAGCTATAAATGTGAGTCATATGTATTCATAAATGTATTATTAATACTATAAAAATAAATTAGATTATTCTTGTGTCTTAATTATGTTCTAGTGGCAATAGGAACAAATCCTGTGAAGGCATGTAATATTTCTTCCATGTATATCTTGTAAATGTAGTCCGTTAAACTAAAAATTTTCCGATCAATATCTCTAGCCCAACAACAATTATGCATAGGAATGCGTGTGTAACATTGTCTTTGCAAAAGCAATTCTAATTAGAATTATTTAGCTGTTGGGAAACTAAACCACCAAGAAGGAAATAATTCAGAGGAATGCGTCATTGTCATAACACAAGCAATCAAATTAGATATATTTCACTTTATAAACACTGAAGTAAAATAAAATTCAAATATTAAGAAAAATAATAATTCAGAAAAATATACTATTGTCGTAGTAAAAGCAACTCTAATTAAATATATTTCACTTTATAAGCACTGTTGTAAAGAAATTCAAACACCAAGAAGAAATTAATTCAGAAAACTGTGCCACTGTCGTAGCAAAAGCAACTCTAATTAAATATATTTCATTTTATAAACACTGAAGTAAAATGAAATTCAGTCACTAAGAAGAAATTAATTCAGAGGAATGACCCACTGTCGTATCAAAAGAAACTCTTAATTAAATATATTTCCCTTTATAAACACTGAAGTAAAATGAAATTCAAACACTAAGAAGAAATTAATTCAGAGGAATGACCCATTGTCGTATAAAAAGCAACTCTAATTTATATATTTCCCTTTATAAACACTGAAGTAAAATGAAATTCAAACACTAAGAAGAAATTAATTCAGGGAGTGACCCACTGTCGTATCAAAAGAAACTCTTAATTAAATATATTTCCCTTTATAAACACTGAAGTAAAATGAAATTCAAACACTAAGAAGAAATTAATTCAGAGGAATGACCCATTGTCGTATAAAAAGCAACTCTAATTAAATATATTTCCCTTTATAAACACTGAAGTAAAAAGAAATTCAAACACCAAGAAGAAATTAATTCAGAGAATGACCCACTGTCATAGCAAAAGCAACTCTAATTAAATATATTTCACTTTATAAACACTGAAGTAAAAGGAAATTCAAACACCAAGAAGAAATTAATTCAGAGGAATGACCCACTGTCGTAGCAAAAGTAACTCTAATTAAATATATTGCACTTTATAAACACTGAAGTAAAATGAAATTCAAACATCAAGAATTCAGAGGAATAAAATTCAGAAAGATTATTCAAAAAAAGATGAAGAAAACTTTTACAGGTGATAGTACGTACCAATCAACATTGAACCCTAGCATTTTTTCCGTCATGAGCAAACACAAAACATACCGTCCTCCAAACTTAAAAAAAAATTAACTCAATAGATTTATAATGAAAAAGTCATGCATAATTAAATAAAGACAACAGCACTAATCCCGATTTAAGAAAAGGTTTATATTGTAAAACAAAATTTGACATTTTTAACAAGAAAACAGCAACGATGATATAAGTTACAACTTATGTCTACTAGTTTCACAGATAATATATATAAAAACTTTTAAAACATTGAACAAAACTAGTATAATGATATGCAAAGTTTAAACTTAAATTAAAACATTCTCCTTCAAAGTTTTTTCTTTCAAATCTCGAATAATTTATTTCAGATCTAATATATTACCCAATTCCTGTTTAATGCCAGACATTACGCACTGAGCAGACGTGCTTCTTATAAAATTTTGTATTTGATTTTTTTTTTTTCTAAGTTCAAATAATTGAAATAATTTTTGCGTTTTGTGTTTTGTGGATTGTTAATTTTGTGGGTTATTCTTTTATTTGCGTTCTAGTTCAAATGGTTTTGGCACTTCCAAATTTTGGCAGCCATTTTCAGTCGCTTACCACCTGTTCAGCTGTGCTTCAATGTGAACAATTTTCATCAAAAAATATGTGGTCTAAATTGAAATGCAAACGCGCTAGCTCATTTCGAACTGTTCGCTCCTCAAACGCTGCAATGATACTCTGTCATGATTTATCAGGAGAAAAAGAATACCATGCAAATGTAACCTTGGTAACAGCTGGAGAATATGGTTTATGAGACTCCTTGACTCAGCAAAGAATCTAATCGAAGACTTTGTGGCTGCAACTAGGAATATGTGCAATATACATATTATTTTGGTGTCATCAGTGGGTTTTATCAGTTGTTTTAAATTGTTCATTAAAATTGCTTTCTATCATTTACGTTATTCTTTTATTTTCTCCTTGTATCCTCGATTGTACTATACTGCCCCCTGTAGTAAATTTGCATTTCATTTTGGGCAATGCATTCTTTGATGAAAATTGTTTGTATTGGTGTAAACAATCACCTGTTAAACTATTTCCTTTTCAAAAAAATATTTCTATAGATAACATACTTGAATAATGTTTCAATATCACTCGTTTATGTATTCTAGAGAAGTGCCAACGGGAAATGGTTCCCTTTAACAAACACGAAGTTGCCATGATGTTCAGTACAAGCATACAAACACACATCCATTGCACCGTACAGTACCGAATATCATTTTCTAGAATAGAGTTCAGTGCCTGTTGTATTCGATCAGTCATATCAACAAGGTTGTGTAGGGCGCTGGTTTTATCATTCAATTGTATACCATTCGTGTTCGATGAGGGAAAGATTAGAAGACACCACAACCCAGGGCAACATCTCGACACTATACAGCGAGTTTGGTGATAATAGTGATATGTGGACGAGCTTTTACCCATTGAAAAATACCAACTGAAATAGCACTCAACCAGTTCAATCCTCAATATGATGTACAGATTTACTATCGAGGTACAGGGTATAATAACGAGTGATCTTAACCATAACTACGGATGCAGATATAATGTGTTTCCACCGTAGACAATTCTGTTCCAATCGCTCATTTAGCAGTTTTACAGTTAGTTTAAGGCTATCACTGTCATCAAGATAGAAATGGCTTTCACCTGAGAACAAAATATTTTCACTCCACCCTCCTATAAACTCTAGTTTCACATCGCAGATGGTGGTGATTTGGAGTTAGTGGTAAGCATACTACGGAGCGTCTGGCTCGGTTTGGTTTGCTTAGAAGCGATACGATATACTTTTTGGATACACGAGGGCAAATGAGACCAGGGCCTACTGCTTAAAGTTAACTGTGAAAGGCTATGAACATACATGCCATCAACTAGATTTGAACCCATGAACTCTGGTATAGAGGAGAAGTGACCTACCATCTGGCCATCGTCCGGCTGCATCTGGCTTGGAGTGACCAGTTTGTTGCAATTCGATGAGTCCCTCTTATTAATGCAGCTAAAAGCCCTTTAGGTGGTGTACTTATTTCTCACTCTGATATCCAAAAAAGCTAGAACCTCTGCTGCAGATACAGTGTGATACACCATGCTCGAGAGACAAATACAAAAGCTATCCCTTTGAGATGGCAGTACCTGCTTGTGAACACTGCTAACAATGAACAGCATCTTCCAGGCATGAAAATGTGAAAATATACCTCCTTTCGTTTACCTAGCACAGCTCCTTGATTTACGGATTTTATTTTCACCAGTGCGTATACGTGTTGACATGCGCAGTTATGCATGTTTTCAGGGCTGCCACTTAATTTGTATAACAGAATTTTTTTCAATATTTTTTCTTTTATTTATGCATGCATATATATATATATATATATATATATATATATATATATATATATATATAAATATATATATATATATATATATATATATATATATATATATATATATATACATATATATACATATATACATATATATATACATATATACATATATATATATACATATATATATACATATATACATATATATACATATATATATACATATATATATATATACATACATATATATATATATATATATATATATATATATATATACATACATACATACATACATGCTCATGTAGATCCTTCAGTGTGTATGTGTGTGTGCATTTCAACATAAACATACTGTTTCAGTTTTCATTTTGAACCATTCGCCTTAGAATGTTAGAATGTATAAGAAATTCGCTCATATTTAAGAAAAAGAATGAAATAACTAAACTTATTCCCATGCTGTAACAATAAGAGGAACATATGTAAATACGATTTGGGGGAACTCTTGAAAATTTTGTTTCAAACTGTAGAAGCACTTCAACTTTACGGAAGAGAGGCCTGTAAATTCTATTCTGCGATAACAGAATGTTTCATACTAGAACAAAGTGCAAAAAAAAAAAACTTATTCTGCTTCTCAAAAGATTCAATTCTTTTATAATTTTGGATAGTAAAATATAAGAGAAGATCTATAAGATAAAAAATTAAATAAAAACTGAACATTCAAGTTCTTAGTTTTTAATGAAGCGAAATGATTAGTTTTGTTATTATGTAATAGGAAGTATCATGGTATAGTGTAATAAAACATAACCTTTACTTTACAAATATGATACAACCCTAATATAAAAGTTTGAGTTTTCTGCATTATTTGAAAAATATATTTTCTAAATTAACGATAATTTAAAATTTTTTATAGATTTCGTTAGCAGATAATAGCAAAAATATTAAAACTTAAAAGTCATGGAAATTTTGTAAAGCTAGATAACTTTGTAATTTAAAAAGTAAAGATTTGAAAATTTCCCATCGGCTCCAGTAATGATATATCTGTTATTGTTTTTTCACTGTGTGTCTTTATATAAAAATCTTAGTATGAAGAAAAAAATATCTAAGTAATCTGATATTGCCCTCCATGTCATGAGAGCATAACTGAACTACAGCTATTTGGTATTCATGGATTTGATTTTAAATGGCTTAGCCTCTTAATAGATCGGACTTTATTCAATATGTTTGAGATGAAATTAAGTGCTACTTGCTTTTAAAGCTATTGTCTCCTCACATACCACGGGGTTCAGACTACATCCATCCATTTCCTTTCGTTACTGAAATCCGTGGGTTTTATTACACTGCTGGAATGGATGGGATACCCGTTCGGAACCAACTTTAAGTTAGTCGGGTACCAGCCACATTGATTCGTCTAGCTCAGGGGTAAGGCTTGAGGCCTTACCCCTGAGCCACATTGAAAACCTTGTGTATCATCATGGGCAACACTTTCATAACTAGGCAAATTTCGTAAGATTCTGAAAATAGGACATAGGTACCAGGATGAAATAATATGCATAATTTAATTAAAAACAATGGTTTGCTCAGGTTACTTATTTAAAGCAGTTGGAAACATATTGCTTTAAGATAAATTTCTAGATCTCAATTTCGTAAGATTCTGAAAATAGGACATAGGTACCAGGATGAAATAATGTGCATAATTTAATTAAAAACAATGGTTTGCTCAGGTTACTTATTTAAAGCAGTTGGAAACATATTGCTTTAAGATAAATTTCTAGATCTCAATTTCGTAAGATTCTGAAAATAGGACATAGGTACCAGGATGAAATAATATGCATAATTTAATTAAAAACAATGGTTTGCTCAGGTTACTTATTTAAAGCAGTTGGAAACATATTGCTTTAAGATAAATTTCTAGATCTCAATTTCGTAAGATTCTGAAAATAGGACATAGGTACCAGGATGAAATAATGTGCATAATTTAATTAAAAACAATGGTTTGCTCAGGTTACTTATTTAAAGCAGTTGGAAACATATTGCTTTAAGATAAATTTCTAGATCTCAATTTCGTAAGATTCTGAAAATAGGACATAGGTACCAGGATGAAATAATGTGCATAATTTAATTAAAAACAATGGTTTGCTCAGGTTACTTATTTAAAGCAGTTGGAAACATATTGCTTTAAGATAAATTTCTAGATCTCAATTTCGTAAGATTCTGAAAATAGGACATAGGTACCAGGATGAAATAATATGCATAATTTAATTAAAAACAATGGTTTGCTCAGGTTACTTATTTAAAGCAGTTGGAAACATATTACTTTAAGATAAATTTCTAGATCTCAATTTCGTCAGATTCTGCAAATAGGACATAGGTACCAGGATGAAATAATATGCATAATTTAATTAAAAACAATGGTTTGCTCAGGTTACTTATTTAAAGCAGTTGGAAACATATTACTTTAAGATAAATTTCTAGATCTCATAGCTATTTGCACATTTTAAATTTGACTTTAGTAGGAAATCAAAATAGAAAAATAGCTTTTTTAGAGCTTAAGCAAAAGGCTGAAAGCTCTTATACCACTAATATTTTGCAGTTGCGTAAAAGAGTGAAATTAAAAACAAACAAAAACCTATTATACCCCCAAACAATCGAATTTTGAAGGTGATCACTCAACCAGCGCCATATTATCGGCAGGTCAAGCGGAGCACGTGCCCCGGGCCCACTGATTTCAGGGGCCCATTTTTAGATCTAGAGTTAATTTTGAAACAAATAAATTTTGTAGAGTTAAAAATTTCATGTTTTTATTCTATATACAAATTATGTGAACTAAAATTTTGTAAGTTTTGCATTATTTCACAGAGTACCCGCAAGTATAAATACCCACAGATTTGTCAATCATAGGTTTTTGCACTTAAAAACTAAAGGCAAGAATGCAGGTCATTTCGCAAACGAAATCCACCAATCAGATTGCTAGATTTTGAGAACTTTTCTCAAAAATGTTCTGAATCGCAAAATTGAGCTTTCTGATTGGTGGATTCAGTTTGCAAAATGTTTGGAATATGACCTGCATAATAGCACATCTTTTCAACCCTATGTTCAAATAAAAAAATGCTTGTTGCATTATTCAAATCTTTCAGCTTTACATTAATAAAATGTAATAATAATCTACAAAGGCCCAAAACATATTCTCTGCCCTGGGCCCAAAATCTTGATATTCGGGCCCTGCACTCAACTACTGCGCCAGTTTATTTGAATTAATATTTACAAATGATAAGAAGAAAAAAATACCTTAAGACAAATTTAAATTAATAACGTAATAAAAGTAAAATTTTTAAAAAGGACGATTTAGTTGGAGTATCGTGGTTGGTCCCCGGCATCAACCAATAAATGGATGTCCACCATTAACTCCGTTAATGGTAATCTCAGAAGATTAAGCAAAGACAAGAATCGAATTATGTACTGATTTTTACTAATTTTTCCTCTGAGAAAAAAATAACGCTTGTTGAAAACCCCTGCTCTAGATTTATGTTAATATATGAGAGACGGGGGTTTCGTATTTTTAGGGTGGTTAGCATTTAGAGATTTGTGACCTTTTAAAAAATTATAATAACAAAATCTCATGTTTGCATTGAAATAAGATTATATTAAATTTTTATACAAATCATTTAAAATTAATTATATTTATCTCGCTCTTCTTAAAAATACCTTCGAGAATTGTCCATGCTTGGTAAAATTTGCTTAAAGAAATCTTTCTCCTTTAAGGTATCCGTCTACGTTAAAAACGTCATTTTTTTCCAAAAATCATAATTTTTTTTTATTTCTCTATTGTAAAATTTCAACTTTTAGGTTTCTAAATCTGCTTTCTAAATCAGATTTGTTTTGTCTCTAAGGCATTTTAAAGAAAAGTTACAGCTGTTTAAACATCAGTGACATCTGTCAAAACAAAACGGAAGAAACGACTCCGGAACCAGAAGTTGTGAATTTAAAGCCTTTTAAAGAGCATTTTTTCGATAAAACTTTTTAAATTTTCATGAAGATTAGTTTAAACATTTTTCTAGTATTTTTAGTAATTAGCAACTTGGCAATTAGAAAGTTTTGAAGCAAGAAAGTGTGGGAAATTTTAAACATGAATTTTAATTTTTTAATAGTTAAAGTTGCTTTCATAAACTTCAAATGCGTTTTTTTTTTCAAAATGGTATTTTTAATAAAATGTTGAAACTTGAAATGTGATTTCTCAAAAAGTTCTTAAAATATTTTGTTGAAAATTATTATGAATGCTTTTGATAGTATTTACTAGTGAATGACCTAAAAGCTTTAAATTTGGATAATTTTTAATGATGTTACACTCATAGTTGGATATAAAGGTAATGAAAATTCGTTAAAAATTCAATGCATATAATTTTTGAAGGACCAAAATTTTTTACCAAATGTAAATTAAGCAAAGATTTTAGGTGATTCACTAGTCCAGTGTATAAGAATTGTGTTGCGTCAAAATATATTGAAATAATTTAATTTATTAAAAAATTAAACTTTCTGAAAAAAAACCCGATTTTTTTACTGTATTTTCTTTATTTATTAGAAATTTTATAAAAACTTCTCCATGAATAATTTTTTAAGTGCAATCCTCCATGATAATATAAAAAATAAATCTAAAAATGTAAAAACATGAACTAGTTTCTACGTTTAAAGAAAAAAGTTCTCCGTACGTAGACGGATACCTTAATCCTAAAACAAAATCCAACACAATTTTGCGGTGCCATTAAGGTACACATTTCCTCAAAATTCTTTAAAACAAGCTGATTATGCAAAACTTCTACGATGTCGATTCGAAATAATTGATTAGTCAGCAAATATCTCAATTCCTTTAAGAGGAAAAAGAAGAGCAAACACGTGAATAAAACAGAGGGAAAAATCACAATAGAAATCGCTAAAACAGACGAACTCGATAAAAAGGGAGTACAGGACAAAAATGTATCCAGTTTCAGAGCTGGACTAAATAAAATATTCTATTATGTATTTCTACCTAATTAATGCATATATTAAATGAAAAGTTAAATAGTTTTAAATTATTGATTAACTGAAAAAATTTTAATTAAAACATCCATACTCTTAGTAACTTTCTAGGAGTTAGAGAAAAATAAAATTGACAGGAGTTGTTTCCCAAGATCAATTTAGACCGAACGATGGCCGAATGATTAGGGTGCTGATCTTCGGTACCAGAGTTCGTGGGTTCGAATCCCACTATGGCATGGATGTTCGTAGCCGTTCGGAATCGGCTTTAAGCAGTAGGTCCCGGTCTCAGTAGCCCTCATGTTGCAAAAAATAGACCGTAGCGCTCCAAAACCAAAACCAAACCAAACCATTAGCCCTCTTGTTTAAAATAAAAGTCTACCGTAACACTCCAAACCAAACTAAGATTAATTTATGTATACAAATAAAAGTAAAGTAAGTGTCTGTATACTTACTTTACAAACACTTTATTACGTACACTTTAGAAATAAAGTATTTCTCAGTGTTGATAAAGAAAGTCATACGTTAATGACAATTAATTTATCTTTAAAAATTCCGTTACTTTCAACAACATTTTGAATTCTATTCATAAAGTCATTCTTTAATAGATCAATTCCATAGTGAAGTTAAATTATTAAAAAGTAAATTCACATATGATGAAGTAGAGAAATTTTTTCGCAATATTAATATTTACTTTTTCGTATGCGCAGTATAAAAAAAGTATTGTAATCATAAAAGAATACGGATTCTAGTTCTTGATTCGTCTTCACATTTTGGACATCTTTGAATCCGAGAATACCAATTTTTTAATTATGTCTGTGGATATATATGTGTGTGTGTAATATGGGCGAGATTCATTAAAATTCCCAACACAGTTTATTTCTGGTGAGATACATGAAATCCATACAGCAGGCAAGCACTTTTACAATATCGTGCATCCAGACAATGTGATCCTGCACACACACACTTTTCAAATAAGGATTTCTCAGGTAAAAAGACTACTAATAATCCCTGAGCACAACTGATCACGTGATAAAAAAATACCCATGTTTAAAGAGAACGCTCTAACTATTGACTAAAGTAGTACAGACAGAGGCTGAATTAAGTGTATAGCGTGTCTGGAAGGGAAAATCAGAATTACCGCTCAAACCCCGAACTCACTTTATGAATAAAAGTTATTAAATTAATATTAAAATATGTAAATAAGGGATTTTAATATTATATATATATATATATATATATATATATATATATATATATATATATATATATATATATACTGCTCAAAAAATCAGGGGAGCAAGTAAAGAAGTTAAGAAAACAGTGTGAGAAAACGAATTTTGAACAGCGCTGATTAATTAAAAAGTTAATTAAACCATATGTTGACTTTGACCAAAAACCTACTGGAATAAAACTAAATTACACTCGGTCAGAGTATACATCAGAAGGAAATGGAGAGAGGTAACTCAGTTGCTCCACCTTGGTGAAAGGGGAATTACGCTAAAAAGAGGAGATATACGAAATAAAACAAAAAATTTAACACGGTGCAAAGAAATAATGTTGAAATAATAACTTCTGTTACAACAATATTAACATAAAGTAATAAAAAGATTATTTTATTTTAGGCTACTCTGGGTATTTTTTAATTGCTTTATAACAGTTCATATTGTATTACCTCTGTTATTTATGTTTCTCACATTATAAGCAAAACACGCCACGCAATGTGACTTATTACTTAAGTCTTGCTATTTATAAGCAATTCGACAAACTACTGTCAGTGGCATCTTTTCAATCCAGCCAACTCAAGTAATTCAAATGGGAATTGTACGGCTAGTCGTATCTAATCTAATTTTCTATAATGACAACACGAGGCCCCATTCCTGTTGTTAGTTTAGTGAAGAGCGAAATACGGCGTGATGTCTATTTTGCTTTAGTAACACATTTAGATTAATTTTTTATCTAAATGTGTTACTAAACTATACGGGGATATTGCTCTATGCAAAATCCCCGTACAAGTCATTATTACTCATAAACATTTACTAGCACCTTTAAAGATTGGATTTACAAATTTGGAAATCAAGAATGGCGAAATATTGTCTCAAAAGAAACAATTTCATTCTCGGCATTTGTTCATATTTGAACGATTCTCAAATAAGTTCATCAAAAGTTTTTGTATTTCCTGTAAAATATCAACTATACAAATATTGTTACGGAACGTGTAAATATGCCTTTCTGAGCTTGATGTCAACGTTTTTAGTAACTATATTTTTCGCTCCAAATTTAACGCCTTGATGACAGATACTTCTACAGTCTTCAAAGTCCAGAAATATCTCAAAATGTCTGTAGGCCTTTAAATATGACTCAGTTCATCGTCTGTGGCCATTCTGTTACAGACTTTAGATTCGAAAGACATCTTGCTTTGCATCTTGACACTGTAGTGAATTAGCGCTCACTGTACAGTGTTTTTGTGGTTTGCATTGCTAAAACTTATTATAGTTCAATATTAAAATTTTCGCAAGCTGGTGACACACTTTTTATCAACTTATGCTCGCATCGATTGAAACGATGATGTGTTTCAGCAATTTCTAATATTTTTTACCTAATTCCTAGACAGCATAGAATGATTATTCCATGTATTTATTTTCCCTTCTTTTCCACTGGAAACTGCTACTTTTAATACATTTTTTTTTTCATAATTTTATTTTGCCCCTTTTCTTTCTACAAAACAAATACACACACACACACACATATATATATATATATATATATATATATATATATATATAGAATGGGCTGCTGTGGTATGCCGTACATGGCAAAATGGCACTATCCAAAATCAGGGATAGGGCAAATGTGGTGCACCACTAGCCACAGATGCAGAGATGTGTTCAGGGAAATAGACGTGCAAACGTTGAGCAACTCACAGTCTATATGAACGAAGGATGAGCCAATGATGCTACCAACAGTATCTCCACAACTAAGCTTCAGTGAACGTTTCTGCTTATGGGCCTCCACAGCAGACGCCTGGTTAACACACCTACGTTGTCCATCGGCGACGAAGGTTAGAATGTGCACTCCAGTACCACAACTGATTTTCCAATGAGTAGAGACATGTGTCTTTTTCCGATGAATCACGATTTATGGTCCATCGGACAAATGCACGTTGGCGTATACGACGTGAAACGATTGAAAGCAAACACCTTGAAACAATTATATGAAGGGTTCTAGCTGGAGGAGAAGCATTTTGATCTGGGGAATATTTTCGTCCTTTTCTCTGGATTCACTCATCATTGTAAAAGGCACTATGAATCAACAAGTATTACATATCCTTGCAAACCATGTTCACCCCTACATGCGAATTGTTTTTCCTCAGGATGACGGCATCACCAACAGTATAATACAACGTGTTATAAACCTGGCAGTGATCGTGCGTGGGTCAAAGAGCATCAGGATGAGTTTACGGTACTCCCTTGGCCAGCAAATTCTTTGGACTTGAATCCAATCGAGAATCTGTAGAACCAGTTGGATCGGGTTGTTCTCACCATGGATCCTCAGCCACGTAACCTAGAGCAGCTGGCCAAGACACTAGAGTTGGCATGGCTCAAAATCCCGGTGAACACATTCGGGAACCTAACTGACTCTCTTCCTGTACGTTTTGCAGCTGTCCGTTATGAAAAGGTGGTTATTCTGGATTTTTGACACGTGGTCACATTAATGTGGCTGGACTGATTATATGTAAACTCATTTATCTTTTGTCCTCTTGCCATAACTAATGAAGAGATTATGTCAATGACCCACTCAGTTAACATAAGACAAGACATCAAAGTAAGAAAATGGCTTTCACCAGGTACGGATTAAAAACAAATGCCCAGTGTTGCCATCAACTAGACTTCCAAGGCTAGTCGATGATGTGATTGAATTCGACTAACTTGACGACAAATGGTGAAAAAAAGAGAAAAATGAAGTAGGTACAACTGGTGGAAGACATAAAGGGGTAGCAAAGTAAATTGAAGACCTTATATGCTTCTGTACAGGAAAAGAAGTGATGATATGTGAACTCAATGCAAATTTTTCTTATATTTCGAGGACTGAGGGCTCTAATCTTTCTTTTTAAGTCAACATTCATAATCTCTTCACTGCATTTGGTACTATCTTAAATCAACACATAACACGTTCGCACCATTTTAATGAGTAGGGCTGAATCCAATTTCGTATTTTTTAAAAGAAGACAGAGAAAACCGTAGTGTCTCACCAGATTGATTCTGCTGAGTATTGAACAAGCAGATTAAAGGAACGATTCTTGTTATTGTTATTGTTCTCGCTATATAATCAGTTATGGCTTTCCCACGGAGAAGGTTAGTTTTAATAATCTTCTAAAACAAGTAGAAAGAGAAAGTTATTTTGCTGTTTTATTGTTATTTTCCTTTAGAAGACAAAATAAATTTTTCACCGATCTTAAAAAAAATAAAGAATATTGTTGAAACTTCTATATAGGCCTTCCTAAGTGGAAGAAATAAAGAACTTTGTTGTTAAATGCATCCATTTCAGATATTACAGCAATATATATAACAACATATTGTGTACATTTTTCTTTTTCCATTTCAATATGTAACTTCCAAGAGTTTTTTGGTTTATTTTCAGAAAGGGAAACATTTCTTTAAATAAAACTTATCAGATTGAGGTTTTTTTTACATATTCATTAAATAAACAAAACTCCACAGTAACTTTCATTTATTGCCTTATTATGTAATTACACCTCAATTTTTTATTCATAGACCACATGGGTACAAGCTAAGAAATATCATTTATAGAACTACAACTTAGAATGGCAATACAGGCATTGTCACGCAGCTTGCATGGCGGTTGTAAACGTCTGTTTTGCAACAAAGTGAGCTGCCGTACCATGGGTGTAAATTGCATTTAATTTTTGACTCTGTACAATTTTTTTTATCACTATTACTAGATGTTAATTTTTCAAACCATTCCAATTGGATACATGTTGCTCACATATAGTTGTGCGATTTGTTTCAAACCAAGATATAAAATTCTTCATAATTCCAAAAAGGATTTTAATAAAACTAAATATTTTTAAATAGTTATCGTTGTTTAATTCCCTAGATGCTCATCGGTGCGCTCCTCGAACTACATAATCGGTAACATTTTTTTTCATATATTTGTGTTCACAATTAATAGCAGAAGTTATATATATATATATATATATATATATCTTTACACTGTATATTTCTAAATATTCTCTGAAATAAACTACTGATCGTATCGGACTAAAGATATTCCTTTATTTGTTTTTGAAACTTTCTAAGTTAAAAGATCTGAATGAAATTTGTATAATATAATACAGTAAAAAAAAAAAAAATTGCGCTGAATTTTTGTCCTCTTTTATTTTATTTTTAATGTCGGGAGGAAAACATTCAGCAGTTACGAACATATAATTTGTTTGTATCACAAACAGAAGAAAAATTTTTTCTATTTATAGGTCATTTTAAATGAGAATGATATATGTTCGTAATAATAAATTTGTACATAATTTTTTTTTTCATTTGTGGGAAACTCAAACACTGTAATTCATTTGTATAGGGATTTCTTGCCATAATTGTCTATGAAAAACTTGTATTATTATTTAATTTTAAAATTCATCATAACTTTATGTATTAAGCATTTGGGATTTTTTTTTTTAATGAGATACAATTTATGAACTGTGTCGATAAAATAAAATAAACAGTGATTTCTTTCTTTAATAACATGCTTTGACTTGTTTAATATGATATAATAAAGTTTAATATTTAAAGTTCGAATTGGGAAATTATTCCATGTGTACTCTTATATTATGATACAAAATGGTTATAAAATGTAATCTAAATTTAGTTATCTGTCTTAAACGTATGCTAATATGTATGTTTTACATCTCTTCTCAGATAATGAATAAAGTGCCAGTGGTTCCTGGCAATGCGTAGAAGGACCTTTGTCTTAATTGTGTCTTTGGCCTTACTTTCTTGGGCAGCTGTTACATACCGTTTATTTTTGCAAAGGCCACAAGGAAAAGTAATATTTTCCCTTACCTACATTTTACATAAAATTTTTATTATGTTTTAGGAGTGTTTAATAAACAGATTCAGGTGTAATATATGCCTTTCACATAAAATTTTATATTTTTGATTTTTGTTGTTTATCACATTCATTTAATGAATAAAGTAATCTGTTATTTTTCCAAGAAGAGTAATATATATTGATTGTTATAATGACATTCTATTAAAACAAATGGCTTGCTACTGTTTACTTTCCATTAATCCGTTGTGCTGGAAATTAATCGCTATGGTAATAGGTATAAACAGTAAATTCAGCATTTGTGTATGACATGTCATTGCCAATTTAAGTACAAACAAAATTCTATTGCAAAACTCAATGTGATCTTTAATAATGTTAGAGCTGAATCAAGTGTATAAATATAAAAAAAAAATATGTAAGTAAACTATGAATAAAGAAACATATTTAAAGGCTTGTTTTACAGAATCATTGTTTAATATTTGTATGTGCTATCATTAATTAGATTTTAAAATAAAAGTTTTTTTTATATTATTCTGTATGGGAATAAAAATTATAAAGAAATTTTTTGATATCTTAAAATTTTAATGTTTATTCTGCAATAATCAATGTCCATTTGTGTATTTCTGTACCATATATAAGATAAGAAATCTATTATATTTCTATTTTCTAATTACTTTTTAAGGTTTCTAACTGTTTTATTTTTGTGTGATTTTATTGTTTAAAATTAAAACATTTGCTTTTAGAAGGCCTAAATGTTATGTGCATTTAAATGTAGGTTCAGAATACTGGTAAATTGAATCATCAACTTGAACAACTAGAAGTTGAATTAGGTCATCAGTTGAAATCAAATAATGAATTATTACGTCTCCTTCATCAGTTCAAAACAAGTAATGCTTTTTTGTAATCAGATATATTCTTATTATAATAGTCTAAAAAATTTCATATTGATTCTAATTATAGACTAGTAAACCATATATTTTCCTCAATCATAAAATTTAAATTCTCAAATTTATTATAAATAACTTTTCGATGCTAGAGACTAAGGTACAGATGCAATATTTACGCTCTGGATTTTGTCGCCAAATTTGGTGACTCAACAGTTTGCAGTAAATTTTTTTATCCGTCCATGGTTTTTTTTTTCTTGGTGATCTCTTAGAAAATGCCCTTTTTATGTATCATTTCTTAAAAGCCATGTAGTGCCCTCCATGTTTTTTTCTTGGTGATCTTTCAGAAAACGCCATTTTCTGCCACCATTTTTGTTTGGTGACTTTCAAAAAGGGGGTTTTTTACCAAGATCACCAAGAAAAAAACATGGCAGCTGGAAGAGCGTAAATATTGCATCTGTTCCGAGACTAACTATGCTGCAGGAATTTTATCTGGAAAAAATATATCATAAAATGTTAAAGGTTTTTTTTCCCAAAGTTGTTGTCTGTAAAATGTTTACTAAGCAAGGATTTTTAAAGACTTGTTATTCTAAATATTATTTGATGAGCACATGCTTTTGCATTTGTCTTGTCGTAATATAACTTTATTTCTTTAAGTTTTATAAATTTCTGAATTGTGTGTTCTATATTAGAATGCAGTTATTTTTTTACCCCATCTTAGCCTTATCTGTTATTAAAAAATGACAAATATTAGCACCTCAGGGTTCAAAAATATTTTGAACAGTCCTTTCTTGTCTCCTAATTACTGGATTTCTGCCAATATTCTATTTTAAAAATTGATACATTTCAATTTAGTATATCTAAATATCTTTCCATTTTAAGGAGGTGTAACATGTTTTGTTTTCCCTCTCATAGAGTATCCTGAAAAGATTAAAGGATTGAAAAATCTAACTTTAGAAGAAAATCGTGTTCTTG
This sequence comes from Pardosa pseudoannulata, assembly GCA_032207245.1. NCBI lineage: Eukaryota > Metazoa > Arthropoda > Arachnida > Araneae > Lycosidae > Pardosa > Pardosa pseudoannulata. The sequence continues at coordinate 161,691,387 of CM063505.1, forward strand.
ATTTTGGAGATGTAGTAATTGGTGTTCTAGTCTTTGCCTGTAATCGTGTAACGGTTAAAAGGAATTTGGATCAACTTATGAAGTAAATACTTTATCAAAAAAATTTTTAATGTATAATTTCTTTTTGTTTGTTCACCTAATTTAATATGTTTATGTATATTAGGTTTAGGCCATCTCCTCATCAATTTCCTATTATTGTCAGTCAGGATTGTGGTCATGAACCTACAACTCGAGTCATACAGTCTTATGGTGATCAACTCACACTTATTCAAGTAATCTTTCATTACTTTTCAACCTTTGATATGTAAAGAATTATTTTTTGTCCCCATGTGTGTGTGTATAAGCATTGTTTTGTGTTTAGTACTTCAGTAGCCCTTTTACAACTTTCTACTAATTTTTTTTTTTAAATTTCTATTTGGGCTATGCTTGGTTGTTAAGGTATCCGTCTACGCTCGTAGAACTTTTTTCTTTAAATGTAGAAACTAGTCCATGTTTTTTCATTTTTAGATTTATTTTTTATATTATCATAGAGAATTTCACTTAAAAAATTTATTCCTGGAGAAGTTTTTATAAAATTTTTAATAAATAAAGAAAATTTAGTAAAAAAAAAATCTGAGTTTTTTCAAAAGGTCTAATATTTTAATGAATTAAATTATTTCAATATTTTTTGAGTTAACATATTTCTTATACACTGGACTAGTGAATCACCTAAAATCTTTACTTAATTTACTTTTGATGAAAAATTTTGGTCCTTCAAAATCATACACATTGAATTTTTAACGAATTTTCATTACTTTTATATCTAACTATGAGTGTAACATCATTAAAAAGTATCCAAATTTAAAGCTTTTAGATCATTCACTAGTGAGTACTATCAAAAGCATTCGTGATAATTTTCAACAAAATATTTTAAGAACTTTTAGAGAAATCACATTTCAAGTTTCAACATTTTATTAGAAATACCGTTCTGAGAAAAACGCATTTAAAGTGTATAAAAGCAACTTTAACTATTAAACAATTAAAATACATGTTTAAAATTCCCCACACTTTCTTGTTTCAAAACTTTCTAATTATTAAATATACTAGAAAAATGTTTAAACTAATCTTCATGAAAATTTTAAAAATTTTGCCCAAAAGATGTTCTTTAAAAGGCTTTAAATTCACAACTTCCGGTTCCAAAGTCACTACTTCCATTTTGTTTTGACAGCTGTAATGTTTCTTTAAAATGCCTTAGAGACAAAACAAAAACAGATTTAGAAGCCTAAAAGTTGATATTTTACAATAGAGAAATAAAAAAAATTATGTTTTTTGGCAAAAAATGATGTTTTTAACGTAGACAGATACCTTAAGTGTGATAAGGATAAAGTAATATCTTTTTTCTTCCCTTTATTCCTTTATTGTCAGAAAACTCTTAAAGCATAGAGGAAACTTTTTCCAGGAATTATACAGTTAAATGCAAAGGGAAAAATTTTGACCTCTTTTAATTTTTTATAAGAATCTCCAACTTCAAAAAATTCTGAAATAGTTTTATTCACTTCACTATTACAAAACATTGCTATGAATTTCTATATGAGTTATAATAGAATAGGGTAATTTTAATCTTTTATAGTAAATTTGTAAAAATCTATTAGATTTTGTAAAAATCTTTTATCATTATAATTTTAGAACAATTTTACCATTCATTATAACTTACATTAGTATTTAAATTTCTAAAAGTGTATAAAAAGGAGAAAGAAGTGCTTGTTTTCCAATTAATTTTTTCAGCTTTGTAAATATTTTGATTTGTGCAGGCTTGCAATTCCGTCACTTTTCTCACCTTTAGTCACTTTTTTTACGATTGATCACTTTTAGTCACTTTTTTAAGTAAACAGTCACTTTTTTCATGATGTGTCACAGCAAAAGTCTGTTGTTGAAAAAGAAAATGTGAATTAATAACAAAATATTTTAATAAAAGACTAAATATGTGATGCTCTAATTTTATTTTTCTTATTAAAATGTAATTAGTCATGTGGTTTCCAGAATTTAGTGATTTTAAAAAGTCGTAAAGAAGTTCCTGAAATCTACATTTGTACTGAAATGTACTTTTAATACATTAAAGTAATTTACATCAAAGCATACATTTCTCTTTTTCTTCTTCACAATTTTTGTTTAGATACTCTAATCTTGCTATGTACATATTTCAAAACATCATTAATATATGCAGAAAATTGTGATTATAAAATTAATTTATTGTATGTATTCAAATCTAATTTATAGATTTTCTTGAATAAAAAGCAATGTTGAGTTGTGTTAAACAAAATTTTTAACTTTTTTTGTATTTGACACTAAAATTATGTCTTACTTGAATCATTTGATTTAGAGTTAAAATAAATAGAAAAATCTTAATAATAGCATCTGTAATCAAGAGGAGAAAAAAAATCGCTTTTTTTTTCAGTGTTTAATCACTTTTTAGTCACTTATTCTGTATTATTTGTCACTTTTCTCACCTTTTTGAAAGTACCTCAGCAGTTGCAAGCCTGTTTGTGTAATTTAATTTGACATTTATAGTTTTTATTTAATTTTCAGTATTTCTTGTTATTTAGTAATGTATCAATGCATGATTCTAATGATTAAGATTTACGTAATTGAAAATAACAAACTTCTAATTTTTTTAAAAACCATTTACAAAGTTAATAGTCTAATTCACTCTTTTTTTAATTCTTTAAGCAAGCTTATTAAATTGAATGCTTTTACAGCATCCAGATCAGAGTGACATTCCTCTCTCAGGTAAAGAAAAGAAATTTAAAGGATACTATAAGATAGCAAGACATTATGGATGGGCTTTAAATGAAACATTTTTCCGTTTTAAGTTTAAAAGTGTGATTATCGTTGAAGGTATGTATTATTTAGTATGCTTAATTACCCTTAGTTCCCATAGTTGCATGCACTCAAATTTGAAAAAAAGGTTTTTTTTTTTTTTTTTTTTTCCTGCATATTTAACTCTTTGTATCAAAATAGCTCCTAGTTCAAAAATGTTAATCAGATTTCAGAATGCATAATTTCAAGTATGTAAAAGTTTAGGGCATTAAAAATTTATTTGAAAACCTACAACATGAAAATTTACATATTTATTAAAAAAAATTAATTTTCGTGGACAGAATTGTCTTTTTATAATGAATTTGAATTTGCTTTTTGTGAAAATGTCTTTACATCTGTTCTTTTTAAATTTAATTAATCTAAAGTTTAAATTTCAGGAATAATGTCAGTCTGATCAATTTATAAATGAGGCTTTGATTTAAAAAAAAATAAAAGTAAACTTATATTGCCATTTATTGAAAATTTTAAAAATTATATTGATTAGAATGTTGTAGGATACCAACAATCATAAAACATTTATTAAAGCTAAATGACTAAATAACAATGACCTTTTGGGTATGTTACAGATCTGCTACTTGATAATAAAAAAAGTTGGTTTCTATATGATATGTGGATGCTACAATTGTATATATGTCTTCTAGCTACTTTTATTCCTTCACTTTTTTCACAGTCTTTGTTAACAAGATGTGCTTCAAACCTTTCTTCTACTGCATAATAAAAAAAATAAATAAAAACCTTATGAATATGATATTCATTAATGATTATTGTATTATAGTACATCTTAAATTTTAACCTTTGTTCCAAGAACGGTCATTTGCTTTTTATAATTATGATCAGTATTATTTCTCTACCTATGTGAAACATTTAGTTTTAAAAGCTATAAAAATTTCAAAAATTTGTCTAAAACTAATTGGTCTAAAAATTTAACTTTTTAATATTTTTTAAAATTCGTGATTAAACTAAGCTATTAACTGCTTTGATTTCTAAATTCTGTATTTAGTTTGAGTATTTCAGTCACATTCCACTTTTTCCTGAATTTTTCAATACTCTTGGTTTGCATGGTAGATTGTTTGCATTGTTTTGTTAAATTATCGTATTAATTCAAAGTTTAAAGTCATATTAACCTCTCATACTGGAGAAAATGAGAAACTGATGTAACAAAAGTCTGTATGAAACAGTATTATTTGTTTATATCCAACTATCTGGTATTTCTTGGCTCCTGGGTAAGGTAATTTTCCAGAAGTGATGTGACTTAGCTCCAGGTTATATAACAAGCACTTCATTGGCAGATCTGGTGTAAAGAAGTATGAGTGATGTCATAGAAGATTCATGACTAATGGAATAAAAGATTTTTTTGACTCTTCAATTATGACTGACCATTTTTTGAGTTTTGGGCACAAGTTTAATAAATGCTTGAAATTGAATCAAATGCCAAGCCTAGTGTTGGCAAAAAAAAAAGAGTGCTAGTTTTTTCTCTTTAAATTACAGGTCTGAATTTTAGGCATGTCATTATATTTTATTATTATTATTATTACCCAACCTAATAGGATTTTTTCGTTTTCACATTCTGCCTCAAAACTATCAATCTAGTGTGTAAGCATATAATATTTACTCTAATTGATATTTATATGTCTCTATTTTGTTCCATAATAGAGTTCTCTGATTAGTGGGAGTTTCCTCCCCTTTTTTGTTTAAATGTTTTAAACCTAAACCATTTAAATCAATCCTAGTTATATGTATTCTTTATCCTGATTTTATGCTTATCATGCTTTTCATATTTAGATGACCTAGATATTGCTCCAGATTTTTTTGAGTACTTCTTGGCTACTCATCCCATTTTAAATAGTGATCCAACCCTTTGGTGTGTTTCTGCTTGGAATGATAATGGAAAAGATAGTTTAGTTGCATATGAACCAGGTAAATCTTATAATAGTGTATTTAATTAAACATAATATGTAAAGAAACATTACAGTTGAATTCGATTGCAGTAAAAAATGAGCATACAAAACCCTCTAATTGGTATAGATATTTAATTGTCATTCTGAAAAATATAAAGCAATTAAATTATGCATCAGTGATAAAAAGCAGGACTGTATTGAATTTTGCAATATATTTTTCCCCAAAACCACATGATAGAGTTCTAATTCCATTTTTTTTACTCCATATTGTACACCTTTACACACACACACACACACACACACACACACACATATATATATATATATATATATATATATATATATATATAACAGTTGAGCTGAAAAGTTCGTAGGCTGACACTTAGATGGAGATACTAGTATTCAATCCATATGATTTTTAGTTAGCCCTAACCTTCGAAAGACAGGTGTATAAATTTGACAGCTATTGGACTATTAATTTCTGAGATATAGTATTCTGAGTAAAGCAACTTTTGTTCTTTGTAAACAATGGATAAAAAGGAATTTTGTGTATTAGTAAAGCATTGCTTTTTTAGCAAAAAAAAAAATACTGTTAGCAAAAAAAAATACTGTTGAAGCCAAGGCTTGGCTTGATAAATATTATTCAGGGTTTTCACCAGAAAAATCAAATGTTGAAAAGAGGTTTGCTAAATTTAAACCAGGCAAAAGAGGCACTGAGAACTATGTATGCTGTGGACGCCTCAAAAAAGCTGTTACCGACGAAAACATAAAATAAGTACACAAAATAATTTTGGATAACTGTAAAAGGTGGTTATTCAAGATAACTCAGACTCGAAAGACATCAAAGGAATCTGTTGGACACATCGTGAAAGAATATTTGGGTATCCGAAACCTCTGAGCAAAGTGGGTGCTTCGCGAGCTGAGAATCGATCAAGAATAATAACAAAGTAATGATTCTGTATTTGAAGCTCTTGTAATAAACCAGAATTTATGTGTCAATATGTGACAGTGGAGGAAACATGGCTCTATCATTTCACACCAGAATCCAAACGACAGTCAACCGAGTGGACTGCAGGTGGTGAACAAACTCCAAGGCATGGAAAAACGCAACAGTTGGCTGACAAGGTTATAGTATCACTATTTTGAGATTCGCATGGTATAATATTCACTGACTATCTTAAAAAGGAAACAACCATCAACAGAGATTATTACATAGTGTTATTAGAATGTTTGAAGGAAGAAATCGCGGAAAAACAGTCCTGTTAGAAGAAGAAGTGCTATTTCAACAAGACAATGCACCGTGTCACAAGTCACTGAAAACGATGGCAAAATTATATAAATTAGGCTTCGAATTGCTTCCAAATCCATCGTATTCTCTAGATCTGGCCCCCAGGCACTTTTTCATGTGCTCAGACCTCAAGAGAATGCTCGCTGGAGAGAAATTTAGTGCTGATGAAGAAGTTATCACCAAAATTGAGGCCTATTTTGAGGCTAAAGAGAAATCGCACTATAAAAATGGTATCGAAAATTGCCCACTATAATCCCTATAATTGTATCATCCTTGAAGGTAACAGCATTGAATAATAAAATCAAATTTTATCAAAAAAAGTTTTTTTTTTTAATGTTAGCCTACAAATTTTTGAACCCAACTGTTATATAATATATACACACACATACATACATACATACATAATGTGTGTGTATATACAGTGGAAAATCTCTTATATGATGATCAGAGGAAAGACAAAATTCTTCATACATGTGAGTAATCGTCAATTTGATTATGAAGACATGAAAACATTGTTGTGAAGTTTTTCTGTGTTTTAAATAAACGTAGTTCAAAGTTAAAAATTATATTTATTTTAATATTTGTAAACTATCTCAAAATTAATTTTTTTCATTTAATTAAATACTGCAAGTTCTTGTATTCATTAAACATATATGCAAATACTTACATTAAACACTTTTTATAAAACCATTTCAAACAAAAATTATATCCTCTGATAAGAGAAGTAGAAAATGCAAATTAAAACTGTCTCGACTGTTGAAAAATTATACAAACAAAATTTCTATAATAAAAAGGAAAAAACAGTAGGGTGACGTTAATATACAAGCATACTCATTAAAAGTTTTTTCTACTTTTGTATAACTGAAGAAAATTTATATAGAGGATCAAATGTTATTCATATAAGTGAATAATGTTCTACCCAAGCTTTATGAGTGTTTTGTGAGGAATGAGAAGAACTTTGTGTAACTGAATGTTTTACGTAAGTGAGATTTGTATGAGTTTCCACTGTATATGTGTGTGTACACATATATTTGTTAATATATGTGTATGTATGCATATACCTTGTTATCAGAAAATAAATATACATTTGATGAAGTAATGATTCACAGAATAATGTAAGTAGATAGGTAAAAATTGACACACATGTTTGGAACGACATGGGGTTTTATTGTATCCTCACAAACAAATGGCTAATAGATGACTTTATGGGATAAAAAAAAAAAGCAATAATTGCATAGTAAATTATGACAAAGCGAACACTATGTTCTTCAAAACATATACTCAACATATCCACCATCATTCCTCAACAGTAGCTGTAGTCAAAGGACAATGTTATGAACAGTGCTCTACAGCATATCTGTATCTATGGTGAGACATTGACATTGCATGTTGTCTTATAGCATACTTATTGATGTCAGTCAAATTTGGTAGACTTGTAACTTCAGGTAACCCCATAGCCAATAATCACATGGAGTGAGATCTGGGAGACCAAGCATGGCGAAAGTGACTGCTCAACAGGCAAAATCATCAAACGACAAGTGCAAGAGATCTTTCACATGTTTAGAAATAGCACCATCCTGAATAAAACTGTACTACCCATTAGGTATTTATCAACCAGGCTAAGAATGGTGTGATTCTGTAACATATCGGCATACCTCTTGTCCATCATGCTAACAGCTACAAAACCAAAATCATGTATTTCTTTGAAGAAAAAAGCCTAATAATGGTAGATAATATAAATTCACACCACACCATGACTTTCTCATTGTGCAATGCAGTTTGCACAAAAGTTCTGACATTTTGTGAGAGCTAACAGACCCTCGGAATGGGCCTCACCAGTCCATAACACATTAGACAACCAATCATCATCTTCTGCCATCTTTTGAAATGCCCACACTGCAAATGCTCTCTACTTTGTAAAATTGCCAGATAATAATTCTTAAAGACAGTAGATTTTGTTCAGATACACCTTAGTATTACCCAAACAGAATGAAATGCCAGTATGATGTGTGACTTCAGGAGTGTTGACATCTCCTTACATAAATGAAGCCACTACATTCTCCATCTCTTCGCGAACAATCTCAGCAGTATTAGCTCTTTTGCTCTGTCATACGCTACGGGGCCCATTATCTAAACAACCTGTGGTACAGAACTTCAAAATCATTCTCTTTACAGCTGCTATTGTCATAGGATCTTTACCCATTCAAATACCCTTCCTTTAGTGCTAGGATTATAAAGCTGCAGTAGCAGATTCCCCATTCTAATAGTACAGCTTCACTAACAGTACTTTTCTTGTAGTAATGTCAACATGCTGCAATTGCTGATGCATCTGATTCCTTATCTTATTACAGCTCATTTTCTACACAATTCTCATGCAGTATCACTGATGTTTTGCCATCCAGTGCTATCTGTAGGCCAATATTTGAACTAACTTTTTTTTTTTTTTTTTTTTTTTTTTTTTTTTTTTTTTTTTTTTTTTTTTGAGGTTACAATAAAAATTCATGTCAGTTGAACCATATATGCCAATTTTTACCTCTCTACCTACATTACTCCATGAATTATTACTTTTTCATATGTATACTTTTTTCTGATCACTCAGTATGTATATATATATATATATATATCACTCATTTACGGCAGCAATTTCGAAACTAAAAAATCATGGTTTTTCAGGAAATGTATTTGAATTTTTGATGTTATAATTTTTGTGATATATGATATCAAAATAACACAATGACACAATTTTTGTAAAAGGTCAAAAATTAAACTATCAATTAAAAGTTCATTTCATTATCAATCTCAAGGGTCATGATTTTCAAGTTATAATGTTGTAACAAGTGCACAATATATCTATATATATACACACATATGAACTTATGGGTTGCACGTACATTGCAACGGTTTTAGCCCATGATGCTATGCAGTTTGAGGCATTATTAAATGCTATGGATTGTGATTAGGGATTAATTCTGGAGAATGTTTGATTTTAATGAAAAATAATTTAAGTTTAAATATTTTTCAACAAAAGTATTTTACAACAAAAGTTTTACTAATTTTATTGGTCTAGTTTCGAGTTCATTTTCAAAACTACTGCAGATCTTGTAACCCATTGGTACCATATAAACGGCATAATATTTTTCAAAATAGTGAAAGTAATCCGTCTTTATCATTTAATAATCTTAATCTTTTAACATGTTGACTGCCAGATGCCTTTTAAATGGTTTGACCATAAACTTTTCATTATGCAATGAATATTATGCTGAAATATTATTCGGAGCAGATAAAATGAGTTATAAAATTATGCTTGAAGCATTTTCGTAGTGGGAGGTCACTGGTGACCCTGCAGTCAACATGGTATGTACTTTTATTATTTACTGCGTTGATGGTGACCCCCATGGCAGTTAACTTGTTAATATGATAAACATTTAAGTGCTACTTTTTAAGGCTCTTCTTATGACCACTTTCTTTTCAGAATTGTTGTACAGATCAGACTTTTTTCCTGGATTAGGCTGGATGCTGACAAAATCTCTTTGGACAGAACTGGCTCCAAAATGGCCCAAGGCGTTAGTGTCATTTTTGCTAATTTATAATGAAAGTTGCTTATATCCAAAATGTTTGCTTATGTGTTGTGGGATTTTTAGTATCAAGCAAGTGAAATCTAATTGCAGTTAAATAGTAATTTTGTTAGAAAAAAAATTTTTTAATTGTTGAGTCTTCAAAAAATAAACTTAAACTCAGTTAAGTAATATTTCCTGTACTATTAAAAAAAAAGTATCCTTTTTCCCCATTTTATTATTTTCTAAAATTATTTAAATTGTATTAGAGTTCAATATTAACATTATAAAGGAAAAGATAAATTTTGTTCAAATTGCAGTGCATTTAACACTGGTTCCTAAATGCTTAAAAGTGCTTATTTTCAATCAAATGTGTCATATAATTTTTTTTTCTCATTTTTGAAAAAATTTTCTCTTTATTTTTATTTATTTTTTTTTTCCAAATAGAGATATATTTTTTTTATTAGCAAAGAATGTGTTTCCAACCTTTAGCAATTTTACTTTTAACTTTTCAGTTTTCTTTCAACACCTTATGGATTTCTTCCCTTCAGAAAGAGAATTTTTCTTTATCTTAGGGATTCTTTTTTTCTATAGTAGTGGGATATCTGGAAGATTTTTTAAAAAAAGTTTTTAAAAAGACTTTATTATTTGTCTATTAAAAGAATTTTTTTACTTAGACTCTCTGCTGCCAAAACATATATTTGAGTTAAATTAGCTAAATTGCTTTCAAAACACTTATTTAGTTATTTTATGTATATTTTAAAAACAGTAATTTTTTAGCATGTAGTTAATATAAATTTTATATGTGTAGTTTATATCATATACTTTAAAAGTACTTTTTTGTGAGTTATTTTTTTTTAGTGAACTAGTGCAAAATGTGATAGTATAAGAAGCCAAATTTTTTATATCTGATGATAAAGATTCCACTTTAGAAAAAAACTCTTGAATATTGTGGACTGAAATTACTTGTAGTATGTTTTCACAATATAGAACACTTTTCTTAATGTTGAAATCTTTGTATTTTCTGATTTGCATTAGTTTTAGTCATGTTTAACTGATATTAAATATCAACAAAAATATTCTTAAAAGCAATGCAGTTTCTTTTTTGAAAAAAATTTTTTAGTCCCTATTTAGTGTTTAAGCTGCTAAAATCCCTGAAATTATTTCCTTATCAAAAATTATTAATACTGTAATTATATATATATATATATATATATGTATACATATTACAAATTTCATTTTTTTTTCTTATTTTTATTATTTAGTTTTTGGGATGACTGGATCCGTCAGCCTGCACAAAGAAGAGAACGAGCTTGTATCCGCCCAGAAATTTCTCGCACTAAAACTTTTGGCAAAGTTGGTGTCAGCAAGTATGTTGTACTGTTTTATATATATATATATATATATATGTGTGTGTGTGTGTGTGTGTGTGTGTGTTTCAAGTACTTTATCTTGTTCACTTACTCTCTTATTTATTCTTTTTATTATGAACTTATCAAACTCAAAAAGGTTTTGCCTTTATTCTTTTCAAATGCACATTGAACTACTGTAATATAAAAGGAACTTAATATAAGACTTCTAAATTCAATTTGCCAGTATAAGATTACTAAATAAATTTTTTAATTAAATAAAAATTAAGTACCAGTTGTATAGTTAGTATATTCAGTGAAGAATATTATCCAAATTAAAACAGCCGAACGATGGCCGATTGGTTAAAGTGCTGGCCCTTGGTACCAGAGTTCATGGATTCGAATCCCACAGTGGCATGGATGTTTGTAGCCATTCGGAATCGGCTTTAAGTTGTAGGTCCCGGTCTCATTAACCTTCGTGTTGCAAAAAGTAGACCGTAGCACTCCAAACCAAACCAAATTAAAACAAAATAGTTATTTCTGTCATTACATTTTGTGCATGTGCAATATTGTTTCTTTTACACTAGGAAAACAATTCGTTTACCTAATGGAAATTTATCTTTATTGTGTATTAAAGTAACTTCTACATGTATCTCTGGGTTTACTAAAAGATTTAGATATTATTATTATTATTATTATTATTATTATTTTCCAGAATAAAAATATACTTATTTATTGCCTCTTACACTCACATGTTATGAGTAGGAGTGAGTGATGTATCAGTATATCACTACCATATGAGTAGAACTGGAAATGTATCATTAAATATGTATAGCATGCTGCATTGTGAAACCTATTTTGTTGATGTATCAGAATAGAGAATGATTGCAGATATAACTAAATCGAATTAACTTCTCTGCTGGTCTTTGGTGTGAAGTTGTTTTCTCAACATCTTGATAGTTACAGCTCATATGCAATATAGTATTCCTGAATCTCATGTCCCAATATAAACATCATCTTTTTAGTTTCTCATCTTGTAAAAGTGCATACACAATATAATCTGATCGTCAATTTATCTACATCATTAAATAATTTTTCCACTTTTACTAAATAGACCAATAGTGCTTGCACAGTATAGTTTTCTGATATACATAAAACATTGTCTTTCTAATTTCCCTACAATGTTAGAGGAAGAAGCAATGTGCAATGTAAAGGATTGTCAAAATATCTACATAAAGAAATATTTTTTTTTTTAAACTGCTGGCATGGGCAGACGTTTTATGAAAATTTGAGCAGGAAGACATAGAAAATTTTTAAATTGAATCTAATTACTAAACAGTGATGTTGCGGCTGCGCCAATTTCCGATATCTGCGCCCAGCTGCTCCAGAAACGGTATTTTAGCAAAAATTGCGCCGAAACTGCGCCATTTTACAATTTTTTGAAGCTTTCGCACGTTTAGTAATTACGTTAGTTCTACTTAAAACGAATTTTTCGCGCCGAAAGTCACTGAATCCTAGACTGGAGTGAATGTCATATTTATTTTTCCTACTTTGTCTGATAAAAGTACATGAAACAAGAAGAATTTCATCCTTCAGACATGCTACTTCTCTCTCGTACTACAGACTCAAGATTGACAAAAAAATCTAAATAAAAATTAAAATTGCGCCCAACGAAAAGAAATACGTTTATAGCATGTAGAGCGATAGACATTTTCCGTTTTTTGGTGAAGTCTTGCTTCTTGATTTCTACTGCTGATTTTTTTATTTATTTATTTTTTTTATTTTTATTTTTTTTATTTATTTTTTTTTTTTACAAATTTTAGTGCGTTTGTGGGAATTTCAGATTCTTTTTGAAAATTATGCGTTTTCAAAAATTTACTTTCTATTTGTAAATTTTTCGAAATCGGAAAGAAATTCGCGTATTGGTGAGACTCATCCTTTTATATCAGATTTTTATCTTCTGGGGGACCACTACTCTTCCCGATTGCCGATTGCTCCTGTAACGTAAGGTTAGCAGCTAATAGGCTGCTAACTTTACATTACAGGATAAAATGGTAATCAAATCGGAAAAATATGGAAATTAACCAATATAGAATATTTAGATTTATTTTATTTTTTAAATTTATTATATTTATTTTTTGCAAAACCAATTTACAATTTTCCGCGCTTTACCATCGGGAAAAAATTGGTTGAAACGAGCCTGCACAAACATGTCACAACATGAAGCTTCTGCATTGGTCGGACGCGGATCTTAATACAACTTTTCCATTATAGTTGCATACAAACGTGTTACAAGAATATCTTGACGCAGACCCCATCCAGTTGAACTTGAAGTTCCGTATTTGTGAATTGCCGAGGTTTTCCTCCTTTCCAGTCTCTCTCTCTCTTTATTTCCAATGTTTATCAGGTTTGGTTTGGAGTGCTATGGTCTACTTTTTACAACACGAGGGCTAATGAGACCGGGATCTACAACTTTAAACCGATTCCGAATGGCTACGAACATTTATGCCACTGTGAGATTCGAACCCACGAACTCCGGTACCAAAGGCCAGCACCCTAACCAATCGGCCGTCGTCCGGCCAATGTTTATCAGGATTCTTCAGTTAAGGTCGAAATAACGATTTCGCGATGTAGATAAATTGCCGATCACGATATACCGCATGTCCCTCTCACAATGTCGCGAATTCGAACAGAGGATGTTCAAATATCGGTTGGTTAGCGTGCTACGGTCTACTGTTTAGCTATACCAGAGCTAATGAGACCGTGACCTTCTGCTTAAAGTCGGTTCGAATGACTACAAATACCCATACCAATAGCGAGATTCAAAACCCCAAATCCCGGTATCGAGGAGCAATGCTTTATTCTTTCGGCCATCGTTTGGCGTTTATGCAAAAGCATGTTTTATTGTGCATGCGCTATGTGACTAGAAGTTATAAAATCGGAAAGGTTATGTTTATATGCCGAAATGTGATTTTTAGGAACACTATACCTCGTACACTCTTAATACTGTCTTGATATCGGAAAGACGATTTCACATCAGAGATCGGCGATCGCTTTTAGCTGTATAGGTAGGTGTTCGTTCATATGTTGATCTGAACTCAAAGTTTGGAAATCAGTGTCGCGATGTAGTACGTTTTATCGATATTTCACGATATATCGTTACATCGCCCAGTCTTAACCCGTTCGCGACCAACGTCTCATGCGACGCCGCGAATTCTCTCTTATCAGTCCAGCGTCGCTACCACGCAATGATCTACGGTTGATATTGAGTGACCAGCGTCACGTATGCGTAATATTTTAATGCGTATTATTTTAATTTTTAAATGCTAGATTTAACTACTAGATAGCGTAAACGGCAACCGTTTTCACAACGGTCGACTCGTATAGCATTTACGTACTGGTTCTCAAGGGGATAATCCATACTGTAGTGATATGCAAATCTAATATAGGATCTCGTAAAGGATATAAAAGGATGTTGACTAATTAAAAAAAAATAGACAGCGAAATTAAAATAAGTAAAGTTAGAGAAAAATAAGATGAATAATTTTTAATAACTTTAAGGTATCCGTCTACTTTGAAAACGTCTTTTTTTTTTTGCCAGGAATCATAATTTTTTTTTATTTCTCTATTGTAAAATTTCAACTTTTAGGCTTCTAAATCTGTTTTTGTTTTGTCTCTACGGCGTTTTAAAGAAAAGTTATAGTGTTTAAACATCAGTGACAGCTGTCAAAACAAAACGGAAGTAGCAACTTCGGAACCGGAAGTTGTGAATTTAAAGCCTTTAATGAGCATTTTTTGGACAAAACTTTTTAAATTTTCATGAAGATTAATTTAAACATTTCTCTAGTAATTTTAATAATTAGCAACTGGGCAATTAGAAAGTTTTGAAGCAAGAAATTGTGGGGAATTTTTAACATGTATTTTAATTTTTTAATAGTTAAACATGTTGCTTTCATAAACTTCAAAGGCGTTTTACAATGTTGAAACTTGAAATGTGATTTCTCAAAGTTCTTAAAATATTTTGTTGAAAATTATTATGAATGCTTTTGATAGTATTTACTAGTGAATGACCTTAGCTTTAAATTTGGATAATTTTTAATGATGTTACACTCATAGTTAGATATTAAGGTAATGAAAATTCGTTAAAAATTCAATATGTTTGATTTTGAAGGACCAAAATTTTTTGCCAAATGTAAATTCAGCAAAGATTTTAGGTGACTCACTAGTCCAGTGTATAAGAAATGTGTTGCATAAAAAAATATTGAAATAATTTAATTTATTAAAAAATTAGACCTTTTGAAAAAAAAACCCAATTTTTTTTTACTAAATTTTCTTTATTTATTAGAAATTTTATAAAAACTTCTCCAAGAATAAATTTTTTAAGTGCAATTCTCTATGATAATATAGAAAATAAATCTAAAAATGTAAAAACATGAACTAGTTTCTACGTTTAAAGAAAAAAGTTCTCCGAATGTATACGGATACCTTAAATATTTGAATAGCTAATTATTTAATGTAACAGTTGTAATTCTATGCCTAAAATTATTCATATCAGCATTGAAAGCTTTGTCTCATTATTTTTCAGTTTTTAATTATATATATTTAGTTCATTTTGAATAAAGAAGTTTATATGCAGTTATTTTACTAATTTATAAATGAGGGAATACTGGAATGTATTTTTTGTGACCACCTTGGGTAAACTATTCTTTGAAGAACGTTAGGGGGAGAAGTCTTATGTATTACCTTCTTGCTGAAGGTGTTCATGTAAAATATTTTATTATTTTATTTTCCAAGTAAAATTTTTAAAAAAATTTTACTTCGAATTGTGGTTTTTAGACTCGTTAATTGTTAAATAAATGGAGGTTAATGGTTAATAAATGGAGAGATGAAACTCATCAAAATAAGTTTTAAAAGCCGGAGCAGCAATGCACAAAATTTCATCTATTTTTTGCTGTTCATTTTATCCTCTATTTACACCTCTTAATCTTTAAATATCATTTGTATCTTCATCTGTAAGTACTGTCTTTTGTCATGCAGTAGTGATGTTCTTCCCACCTTGTGAATTATTCTCCTCTGTGAACTAATCCATGTTCAGAACTCAGCCAACACATTGAAAGATAAAATTATCTTTACCACTAAGCACATTCTTTCTGATCTTGACCAAAAAAACACTGGATATATCTTTTATATTACATTGAAGGGAAAAAGAGGGCTTTCCTCTCCTGTCTGGTCCTTTTTTTAGTGCTATTTCATGTGATTTTATGAATGAAAAGTAAATATCCTACTGATATTGCTTGTAATCATGTGTCACAACTCTTTAATAAGCATCATGCTGTAAAGAATGCTTTCTTGTTAATAAATAAATTCGTACTGAAGCTTTAATAATGAAGCTTACTAGTAATTCTCCAGCTTTGGTTTTTACTGCTAATACTTTGTTATAATCTTTTATATGATTATACTAATCAATTACAAACAAATATATGTTTATTGCATATACAAAACCAATAAACCATATCAGAAATTATTGAATATTTGGCTGTTCCGAATGCTATTAACCAATCATTCTAAATTATTTGGCAGACTCCTCAAAAACATAAGTTTATTTTTTAATTCTTTACTTTAACTGCTACAAAAAACACGATATCCTGCTCCAAATCAAGATTTTGACTGCTCCGAAAATGCTTTTTCCTGCTCCAAATTTAAAGTTTTGCTGCTCCGAAAACTGCTCCGAAATGCTTGAAGGGGCGCAACATCCCTGTACTAAACCTAAAACTTTATTAATGTTGAAAAGTGCAGAGCTACTTGTATTTTTGTCACAAAATAGAAGTTATACTTAAGTTTTTTTTTTTCTATAATATTTAAGTGTACATAGAAATAAAATTTGTGTATGACTTATGTTTCTTGATGAATTATTTTATAACATATTAATTTTTTTCTCTGTAAAATACTTTTCTAAAAGCAGTTTTCTTAAATGGTTTTATTTTAGGAAGATTGTATAATGATGTAATGTAATTAAACTTAAAATAAGCTTTGAAAATTAGCAAAATGTAATTTATAATATTGATATAATGAAATTGCTATATAAATTTGGTTATGTATCACAATATAATATTTTCAGCATCGCCCAATGCTACTAATAAGTATTGAAATTAAAACTAATTTACCTTAACTAAGAAAAGATTTGCTATGTTTCAATGTCTCTTTTGCAAATAAATAAAATAGAAAACACTTACTTTTCTGTTTCATTTGTTATTATGTGTATGACATCTATTAAAACTACTTTTAATTCTTTTTTATTTTAACTTTTTCTTTTAGTGGCCTTTTCTATGAAAAACACTTGAAGTTCATCAGATTAAATGACAGACTTGTGCCTTTTTCCAAAATGGATCTCAATTATTTAAAAAAAGTACTGTAGTTCTTTAGTACTTAAATTGTATTTATTATATAGTAGCCATATTTGCTTTCATTATGAGTGCACTTTATACCCTAAATTAAAATTTGGAATGAAATTAATGTAATAGTATTTTATTAAACCAGTTTAATTTTATCTATTTATGCTCACATATACTTACATTGTGTATGTGTATATATATATATATATATATATATATATATATATATATATATATATATATATATATATATATATATATATATATCTTTGGTTAAAAGAAATTCCAATGCTGAATACAAATTTATGTGGTGTTGATTACATGACTCATGAAACACTATAACTTACCTTTTACAAAAATTTTACATGAAATTTTTTATTATTAAAATACAGAAATACTGTAAGTGCACTTGGCAATTAGCATATAGTTTAAAAGAGGGAGACTCTTTTTTCTTTTTTTAACATTTTGTAATAAATACAGATCTTTCAACGCACTACAGCAGTAGTTTCCAACCTGAGAGGCACAGACTATTACCGGTGGAGATGCCAAAATATATTTAAAAATTAACTTTTCTAGACTTGAATAGAATACCCTTTATTAGTGTTTGTTTGACACATTTTATATCCATAAATCATATACCCATTACACTGCATCCTCTTTGTCTATCACAGTTTTAATGTGTTCAAAAGAAATCTCTGACTAATATTAGCTAGAGCTGAGGCTTTCACTTTCTATATCATATGCAAATATATTCAGAGAAACAAAAATATAGTACACCTGGTAAATACATTATTGATGAATGTAATTGATTTAAAGGATTGAAAATAATTTAATATAATTGTTATAAATATGCATGCATATTTATGCTATTTCTTAACCTTATTATTATCCTGCTAATAGTTGCTTTAAAAAAATTGTATCTATTTTGAAAAGTAAAAGTTGACAGTAATAAAAAAAAAATATCTTCCTGGGAAGACTTAGTAGCATAAAAAATCAAAACTACTGTACTCCAAACTACTGCTGACCAAAGGCATCTGGAAAAGCCTTCTCCTCTTGTTTTGTTCAAATTTTATGGTTATCCAGTGGTTTTATTTTATTTATTTTTTAAGTATTTTAAAATCTGCCTCCACATGGTCAATCCATTTAGAGTAAGGCTTCCTCCTTTTTTAGATGCCACTTTTGCAACAGTTACCTTTCCAATAGGGTCTGTATTCTATTTTTGTATCTAAATATTTGCCCGATCTATATGATAGCATGTCTCACGCAAGATTATAGTCTGTTCATCGAGAAAAGGGGCCAGGATTATTTATAAAGGTTGCTTATTTTTTACCTTTTACTATTTTTATGCTTATGCCTATTGTCAATTTAACAGAAAAAAAAAGGTCTAGATTTTGAAGAAAACTGGTATCCTATGGGGTAATTTTGACTGATTCTCACCACAGAAGTTTGAGTCATTTACAATAAATGAACTTTTCTTTCTTTTTTCATATTTAAAACTTAATTTTTATAGGGTGATAGGTCATTTTCTAAAGGTTAGTTAATCAGGATCTTCATTCACTTCTTTAAGGACATTATTTATATTTGGTATTGTAGTTCAAAAGAAAAAGTTATGTATTTTCCATCCAAGGATATTTCTGTCAAAGCCAAGTATCTTCAAGGACTGTTTTACGAAGGTGTGTCTTTTATTGGGATTGTAATGCACCTTTACATTTGGGCTCCCAAACAATTAAGAAAACAGATTCTTTGCATAAACTGGTAGCACATGCTGCATACTGAACTACATGTGTTACTGCAACCTATGCATTCAAATTTATCTCCATTTTGTAGATATTCAAAATCTACTTTGCTTGAAAGTGACTCCCATCTTTAAAAAAACAGAACTGATTATTCTTTTACTTTCTTATTCTAGTTTTGTTCTAAATTGATCAAATAGTAAACTTAAAAGGGAGATAGCCCAGACTGTATTTTACCAGTGGAGTGTGAAAAAAAAGTCCTTTGTTTCCTATTGGTGCCAATACATTATCAAAGTCACTAGTTATGTGATTTATCTCTTTTCTCAGTGACCCACAGATATTTAAATTTTTTATATATTTCATAGCTATCTACAATCACAATCTATCATTCTAATTTAAATTTTTTGCAAATTTAACTATTAAAAATTAGTAGTCCAAACTTAACTGTCTTTATTAGTAGCTAGCATTCACTACCTTACAGTTAGCAGAGGTAATTTTGACACCACTTCAGAAATCCTGAAAACTTGCTATAGTGCAAAAATCCTACATAATTTCAAATTATTCATAATATAATAGGCTAGATGTATGTACAGACACACATATTTTCAACTTTATTAAAAACCTATGATTTACTACATCATTTAGTAAACTTACTTGTTTCGTGCTTGCTAACCGCTTAAGATAAAATTTCAGAAGATTTTTCATCAAATTCAGAATGTTGATACTAAGGCACTTACAAAGTTTTTTTTAATTGGAAAATGTAGAATTTTTTTAATTTTATTTTTTAAATAATAAATAGTAAACGCAAATGCATAGTAAATGTGACACTAGCAGTCAGCTGCATCAACGATCTCTGAAACTATTTTTCAGACATCTAATTTAACCTCAAAATTAAGAAGTTAGCCCAAATTGTTTTGCTGACTTATCAATGTTATCATTTGCTAGGGCTTTATGCTGCAAAGTTTTAGCTACCATCGTTATTTCACTTGTTAATAACTTCTAAAAGAAAAAAAATCATAGGCCTTATTACTTTAATAGTTCATTCTACTATGCTAAAGTTTCAAAGCTTAAGTGTTCCCCCACACATCTATCCACTAAGACAATTACCAGCAAACTGATAGAGACTTGACAACCCCATGAACAAGATAGGTGTTGTTTCCCAGGCCAAGTAATAAATTCAGCATTCTTGTGGTCTGTTAATAGACCACGGGAATGACATCCAGCTGGATACACAAGATTACAAAGTCAGGGCTCAGGGCATGATGGAGTGATCTAATTCCTTTAAGTTGCCACACAAAGCAGTTGCAATGCAAATTTAGATTTTATTTATATGAAAATGGAAGCAACTGCACTTTTGTTATTGAAGTTCTTTGTTTATATATATATATATATATATATATATATATATATATATATAATGATACGGCATTGAAATTGGGGAAAATATTTGTATTTAGGTTAAATTTGTAATGTATTACATATATATATATATATATATATATATATATATATATATATATATATATCAGAATTCCGGGAGAATCTGCATTTACAATCACCCCTAAATATGGTATAAGTCTGATAAGAATATTACTTAAATTTATCATTTTATCCAAACTTAGAAGCATAGACTAGAAAATTTTTAAATCGTAATTAAAATTATTATAGAAAAATGTTGTTAATTTTTGACAGTTAAAAAATTATTGGTATTGTTTCATTTTAAAGTGATAGTCTTTAGTTGGTTATGTATTTTGTTTATTTATTTAATATTTAGTTTTGTTTATTTATGTAATAAATAAATCTATTTTTCAGGACAATTATGATGTTGCTTTTGTGAAACAAATATATGGTGCCCCATCTGTTACTTTACATCAGCTAACACGTGGTAGTATTGATCATTCTGATCCAGTTCGTATTACTTATGAAAACAAGGATGTTTTTAAGAAAACTGCAAAAGCTTTAGGCCTTATGGATGATTTTAAGGTGTGTTGATAATGCTAAATCATTTCACATTTATGGTTTTTTCATGATTGTGTAATAATTATTAACCCTCTAATTGGCTCAAGACGTTAAAATTATCTATTGTCTTTACAATCACACAAATTTTCCTCACCTATACAACCCAAATGAGCCTGAGAGAAGTCCCATTGCTAAATGAATTTTGGCTTTGGCAATTCTGTATCAGAATTAGATAGAAATGTGGCTTCCACATCTATTGCATCAAGATTTAAACTTCAAATTTAAAAAAAAAAAAGTTTACATTTTATTAATCAGCTTTGTAAAGTTTTTTTTTTCTTTTACGTAAGATCATTTTCTATTTTCATTGTAAAGTAATGTAATAATACATACATTTTAATATACCATTATATATGTTAAATTATTTAGATATTTTTTTTCACTCCAATTCAAGTTTCAAAAAAATTTCCCATATGTATTAGTTTTGATTTACTTCTTAAATTTCATAAAGTATCCTTTACACATTCTGTAACTAAGGCTTTTTATTTGAAATCAGAATCTGTGGAGCCCTACTGTTGATTGATATTTGGAATTGGTTTTATGAAGTTTGACCTGATCTAATTACCTTTCATAAATCTAAAGCATTGACCATGATGTTTATATTAATGTGGGTTTCTTTTAACAATAACTCTTTAATTAGTTTCTCATTTCCATCTTTTTTGTTGAAATGGAATCCTGAGTAAAACATTTATGCATGATTTAAAAAGTAAGAAATTATTAAGTTTTTATTTAAAACATGGGACATTTTCCATATTACTTTGTTGTTAAGTATTGTATTGTTAATGAATAATAGAGTATTGAATAGTACAAGTCAGAATAAACAGTTTATAAACAAAGGAATGATTTTTTTTGCATGAAATAATGAATTTACCTTATCCCTTCTGAATGAACTGTACCCAGTAGTGTTGGGATAGCTTTGTGCACTACCATGACACAGGTTGTTCTGTCACTGTGCTGGGCAAGGTTGACTCAGTCTTTTATCCCTTTAGTGGATAGACAAACTGAAGACCAAGCATGCTTGGGAACTAAACACTAGGGGTTCTGTGTAAGGTTGACCAACTAACCAGGACATATGCTTCATTCCCCAAGGCCTTTAATCTCGAAAACAGAGATTGGCACTGTAGGCCCTGGGCCTCAAGTTGGGCTGTTGTGCCAAGGAGTTTAATTTTTAGTTCTTCTGATGGAACATATATCTCTCAGGTAATTAATAATTATCAGTTAAAACTAAAACTTCAAATTTTTAAAAAGTAGTTTTACATTTTATTAAACAGGTTTAAAATAGGTTATTTTCTATTTCTATTGTAATGTTATATATTTTTTCATATTCATTATCATCTTAAATTATTTAGCCATTTTTTCACTCCAATCCAAGTTTAAGAAAAAAAATATTTCATCACTTTTGGTTGCATTATTTGTATGCACACAGCTTTAAATTTTTTAGTTGGAGGAATTGCAAGTATAATATACCTATTGTGTGGGAAAAAGAAAGGCTTCTTCAAATTATAATAAATTGCTCCAACTGAAAGTGGTAAAATCATTAAGTGCATCCAGATGGGAAAATTGCCTAATTATATGCCTAAAGTTATACTTTTTAGTGACATAAATACAAAAACCTCATCCCTGTAGAGTCAATTTTAGAACATTTCTAAGAGATGCTGAATGATTGTGATGTGTCAGAAAATCTTGTGATAATTGTATAGAAATGTCTGTGTACTTTTTTTTTTTTTTTTTTTTTTTTTTTTTTTTTTTTTTTTGTGGCCACATTTTTTAAATATAATAATGTCAACTTTTAAATAGAATGTTTATCTTGTATTTTGTTTTTAACTAGCATAATTGCCTTAAAATCAGTATACAATAAATCTGTCTCAAAGACAAATCTTCCTCATTATAGAGAAGGTAGCTATTTTCCATCTGAAGGATTAAAGTAAGGATAAATTAAGAGTGAAAATATGTAAAAGAAAATTTTCACAAAAAGGATAATTGGAACAAAAACTAATTAAAAGTGTTATTATTTGACACTTGAAGCTGGGAAGAAAAAGTTATTCTCTATGTCCTTGAAAATATCCAGAAGTGCTTTTCAATTTTCAGTTTTTAAAAAAATAATTAAATTTATTAGATAAAAAGAAATATGTTGTTATTCTCATGTGATTTTTAAAAAATCTGGATTATTATTTATATTAAACATATTAAGCTATTTTACAGAAGTTTTGTTATTAGAAAGTGTAAAAAATAATTTTGTTTAAAAAATAAACTTGAAGTCAATACACTTTTAGCATATATTTCCTAATATGATGTACTAATATTGAATGGGGTATTTTCTCTGTTTTTTCTGTGTATATATAGAGTATTGGAGAAAAAGTTTTATGCAATTAAGTAGGAGATCAAATTATATTTATGCTCTTAATTGAATTTTACTTAAGGTTCTTAGAGAAATGCTTACATATTCTGAATATTTTCTTTGTGAAAAATTATTAAATATAAATATTGAATTATTGCATGTCATGTATTAAAGGTAATTATTTTTTTTAATATTGTCTCTCTTTCAGTCTGGTGTTCCTCGAACTGGTTACAGAGGAGTTGTAAGTTTTATGTATAAGGGACGAAGAGTTTATCTTGCACCTCCTGCAGATTGGAAAGGCTATGACCCAACATGGAGCTAGCACTGCAGTAGTTATGTTAAGAAATCTCATATCATTGTATTTATGTGTATACAAAAGCTACCTTTACTCAAAATTAAAAATTATGCCAGGTAACTGTTTGCTAATTCCACTCGTCAAGAACTAAAATGGGGAAAAAAAGTATTAACATTGTTTTCATGATTGACTTTCACATGCTTATAAAAGACTTCAGCTTTTTCTCCGTTGAATCATCTGCCCTACATAATCATCTGTAAACTATATTTTAAAGAAAAACGGCTTGAAAAGTTAACATTTTAGATTAAGGTTGACTTGAATCTAGTGATTGAATTATGATTACATATCGCTGTAAAAGTCAAAAAGAATCTCCTATTTATTGAAGCAGTGCTTTTCCATAGTTTCATAATTATTTCAGTGTAATTTATTTTGTATAAAAACGATGTTATTTTTAATTTGTGTGATTTTTTTATATATACTATAAAGAAAGACAGAATACATTTGAATATCAGTTTTTAAGAGATGGTCATAGCATTGCATGAATTAGTTTGTCAAATTTATGGTTACATTTATGAGTAATGATATAAATGGTAATGTTTTAAAATAGGCATAATAAATGTAGTATGTCTATTTCACTTGAATTTTGTTATGAAAGAATTAAAAGTTGATTTGAGGGAGGGGGACTTTTTTGTACATAGAAATTTTTATTTTCCTTTCTGTGATGCCATTTTCATTGAAGCAGGAGTTCTGATTTCAGCAGTTTTTACAATGTTTTATAGGAAATTTTATTCTTCTCTCCCTTGCTTCCAACAGATGAAATCATATTTTATAAAAAAAAAATTAATTAATAAATATTAGTTTTTGATTTAAGGTAAGCAATTGCAAAAACTGTTGTGAACAGACATTACCTTCTTCATAGACTGCAGATATTTCCCTTAGATATCATTTAATGTGTACATTATGTTTGTAAATTATTTAAATATGTTACATTATTGTTAAAGTTTGAATTTACTTAGAAAATGTAATTTTTTCTATCATACTTTTGTAAATGCTGACTATTTTTCAAATAACTTTTGTTAATTCCTTTACCTTCTTTCTAAAATATGTATTATCTAAAATTCTAATTGTTTCTTAACTTCCTATTCTTTGCAACTGAATTTGTTACCTACTTTGTGTTTACCACTTCCACTTTTAGCATTCCTTTTTATATCTGGAGATCATACACAAAAATATATGTACAACACATACAGTGATTTTTCAGTTGGATTTAAAGAGAAAAAAATGTAACAAAGTGCTTATATTTGAATTGTAAAATCGTTGAAAATAAAGTTTCTTTATTTAAATGAAGTATATATTTTCTGTGTTATCACTTATTACTCCAGTAAATTATTATTTTGTGGTCAAAGCACAAATTACAGGAAAGTATTGTCTTCATCCACAATTGAGAGATCCTTTGTTAAATTGCACATGTGGGGAAAAGAATCCATTTAGAGGATTTACATTGCTCCCTAAAAGCTCCTTAATTTTTTAAGTGTTCCGTAAAAAGAGGCCCTTTATTTTCACTTTGTTTCTTATTACTTTAGTTATTATTTTGTGTTCAAAGAACAAAGTACAGACAAGTGCACTCTCTATCCATGGTTTATATACCAGATTTATGCAAGTGGAAAAAATATTCCTTTTTTACAGGACTCACATACTCCTTAACCCTTTGAGAATGGGTGAATCATGTATGCAGTGTCTTCCAAATTAACTTAGAGAATGAGTATATCATTAATGGTATTTTCAGTTGAATATTTAATTAGTATTTCTTATTGCCACTAGAGGTAGCCGTATGTAAGTTACAGTTAAACTTGTCTATAGAGATATCTAAATACTAGAGAATCGTTTGGTTCAATTTAAAAGATGTTGCATATATGATATGCCCGCCCTCAAAAAATTAATAGTTTGACTGTCGAATCTGTGCATATACAGATTCACTCTATCATTTTTGTTGTTAAAAAACATGGATGTATAGTTTCTAAATTGTTTGGTGGAAGGTCCTACATATTTTCTGTCTCAGACCTGAACAGTCTTAGAGTTAAAAATTTCTTAACTTTAGGTGCTCCTTAATTTCCACTTTGAGTTTTTAGTTTTTAAACAAACTAGTTATTTTTTAACAGCAGCCAAATTTGAAATAACAGAAAATGAAAGCCAAGCTAGTAGATTCACCAAGAGGCTATATGGTAAGTGAAAAGGTACATTCAAAACTATAAAACTGAATGTCTGTCAACAAGATTAAGATATAAGATTCAATCAAAATTTGATTTGTTGTTTTAGTCCATAAAAAGTCGTGGATGAGTAAACATCATGATCTAGTTATTTTTTTGCACTTAATTAGTTTCTTTAAAAACTGCTTTTTTGTTCTCATTTTAAAACTTAATTTTTACCGTTTGGTTGTATTCCTTTTAATAGGTGCATTATATTTCTTTTCATTCTCAAAATTTGGGATATTATTTAATATATTTGTCGTATAACTGGGTAGCCATTTTTAAAATGTTCAGTTATTAAGTTACAGAGTGTGTAATACCTTGATTAAAAGAAAAAATCTGCTGAAATATTTTGTGAGAATAAAGGATTGTTTTATATAATAGTTATATTTAGCAAGAGTCTAAATTAAATTGATATCTTGTTTTGTTTTTATATGAATCTAATATACAGTAAAAATTCAAAAGCAATAAACTAATATGTAAGGCACTAGGAATATTTTTAATACATGTTCTCAGACTAATAAATTTTTTAATGTTTTTATTTTAATGAGATTCTTTTCATGTAAATTTTAGTATATATTAATGTATTTTATCAAACATCATTATAAATAACATTAAAAACTATGTTGTCAAAAAGTGAATATTTAAAAAAAGAAATCAAATTACTTAAAAGTGTGTGTGAAAAAGTTTTCCTTTTCATTACTGCTTTAAAAAGAAACTGCTGGGTCCAGTTATAGTTGCAAAATATTTTTTTCCAATAAGAATATGTTTCATTGAGATGAGAGAGTATATCACTCTTAGTTCTCTCAGAATAAAGAAAATCGCATACATTACAGGAAACAGTTTCACTCAGATTTTGTTCTTAAAGGATAAACAGTAATTTTTATTTTCAAAATTCTATGTTGCTTATCTTTAGATACTAGTGAAATGTGTTTCTGACACTGAGTATTCTTTGTAAAGTTTCTAAGGTCACATGATTATTTGGATGATATAGCATTGAATTTCATTTAAAATTTCTTTCTGTTAAATATTAGAAAAGGAAAAATAAAAATAATTATGGTTATAAAAAGAGTTTTAGAATAGTAAATACATTTTAAGATCATCGTGAATAAAATTTATATACAAGAACAAATAAAATGTGTTATGAAACTTAATAAAATGATAATTTAAAATATATTTTTAGACGTCACAAAATAAAAGAAATTGGACATTTTGTTGATTTTGAAATTAGGATAATAGCTTTTATATTAAAATTTCACTCAAAATCTTATATGTTCAAGGCCGTAGGCAGGGGGAGGGATTTGGGGGACTGGTCCCCCCTCCCCGAAATTTTGAAAGACCATTTTGTAGATAAACAATGCCCCACGTTTGTGTGTTTGTGTGCTATCTGCCTAGCTGTTCATGAACATAAACAGTGTTTCTGTTAAAAAAAACAAACGCTCAGACCATAAAAGTCTTCCTCAGCCGCTGGCCGGAAATACAGTGCTTTCCCTTTCATCAATTGAAGCATCATTCATAAATAAAGATGTCTTTCGCTCTTGGTCCCCCTCTAAAAATAATTTCTGGCTACGGCCCTGTGTATGTTAGTCTTTACGGAAAAACTCTATCTTTGTACTCAAACAAGTAACTGAATAATTCTGAATAAAGTCACAAAAATATGATTAAAGGAGTATACATAATAAAGCAGATAACAGAATGCTGTAGCTAAACAGTTCAAACTTCCTCTCACTTTTTCTGAACTTTGGTCTTGCATACTTGGCACTCTGTTGCCAGGGGTCTTATTGTGGTTGAACTGCATTACTTTTACTACTTTTTGCGATTACAAAATTTATTTTACTACAATCGAGGGAG
The DNA here is from genome assembly GCA_032207245.1 of Pardosa pseudoannulata. Lineage (NCBI taxonomy): Eukaryota > Metazoa > Arthropoda > Arachnida > Araneae > Lycosidae > Pardosa > Pardosa pseudoannulata. The sequence goes on from CM063505.1 coordinate 161,719,203, forward strand.
GAGGGTAACAGTGACCATCGAATGCAGTCCTGACCTACACTGAAACCCCTAAGGGAGTAGGAGACCCAGAGATGATTGTTCTAACCTTCAACGAGATCTTTTCCTAGATCGGACCCCTTCGGAAGAAAGTAACCCGAAGAAGAATTTCGAGGATCTGTTCCATAACTGATTCATAGGAGGCAGGAACATCCAAGGACTCTCGCGATTCTGTGAACATTAAGAAGTGTAGGACGAGCTACAGGTAAACTCCGACTTGTCGATCTTTGTACACAGGATACAACCAGCCTCTAAGCGTTCCCCTTTTATTTTGCCATGCTCATCTTCAGCTCCGCGACAAGTGTAATAAACGCTCTTGTGCAAAATAGCTCTACGGCGCCCCCTACCCCAATTAAAATTTTGCACCTACCTGTGTGCATTCTTGTAAATACACACACACAAAAAAAAAAAACATCATAAAAGCAATATTTTAAATTTTACTTACGAAGTTCTTTTTATTCAAAACTTTCCAACCTCGCTTCCTAAAAACCTTTTTCAGTGAAACAAAAGAACGGCAATAAAGTAAAAGACAGTCGCAGTCTGGTTGCTCTTATGTAATAAAAAAGATTACATTATACAGAAAATATTTTTGCCTATTATATTTTCTAAATTTTCTGATAACTTTTTGTGGAAGTTGTTACAGATTTAGTGGGAAAAAAAAGAATAAAAAAATCTTAAATGGCAATAGCAAGAAAAAAAAATTGTTTCTGATTGCAGATCTTATTTACTCGCTAATGAAGCTAAAATTAACAAATACCTCTGAAAGTTATTAAAATTTTAATTATACACTTTTCTGATTAATTATAGAATTAGGTTTCCGTAGTAAATATGCGCCATCGTAAACATGTAAATAGAGGACATGTTTCTACCATCTAAAACATGCTCTTTTATCAAAGTTTTTTTTTCCTTCCCGACAGAGATTAAGTGTTTTATTGTTGATAATTAAAGGATTCGCTTTCATGCTTTTATTTTCTTTTTAATGAAACACATTATTAATCGCATTATTTCCACAGTTATCGCCTATTTTTTTAATTGGACTATCAATTTAAAGTATTTTTAACTTTAAAAGTAATTATTACCTAAAATCACATAAAAATATTCAACATATAAAACCATTCCCAAAAAACTAGCTAATAGTGCAAGTAGCTTTTCCCACCTCTCCCCATGCCGAACGATGACCGATTAGTTACGGTGCTGGCCTTCGGTACTGGAGTTCGTGGGTTCGAATCCCACTGTGGCATGGATGTTCGTAGCCGTTCGGAAGCGGCTTTAAGCTGTAGGTCCCGGTCTCATCCCTCGTGTTGCAAAAAGCACTCCAAACCAAACCAAACCACCTCTCCCCATCTTAATTAAAAAGATTATCAGTGAATGCCGTTGTACAGTTTTTATAGTACATGTTTAGACACAAGTAATTTCAATAAATCTTTTAAATAAATCATGTTACTGAAATCAATGGCCGAACGATGGCCGATTGGTTAGGGTACTAGCCTTTGGTTCTGAAGTTCATGGGTTCGAATCCCACTGTGGTATGGATGTTCGTAGCCGTTCGGAATCGGCTTTAAGCTGTAGGTCCCGGTCTCATTAACCCTCGTGTTGCAAAAAGTAGACCGTAGCACTCCAAACCAAACCAAACTAAAATCAATGAAAAAATTTAGATGTGCTTACCGTTAAGTAGGATTTTCTGAAAATTTTTCATGTGATAACATAAAAAACACAATATTCTCAAAATGAAATAAATCTGACACTAAAATAAAAATTAATCGCCTTTATTTATTAAAACTTATAATTATATCTGTTACAGCTAAAGTTATTCTTTAATTATTCAGCATGTTTCAGTATACATAAAAATTTATGTGTGCACCTTTGTCTTATGTATGCAAAGTGTCTTAGACTTCACACAAATGACACTATAAATTACTCTTGATTGTTTATCTGCATTTAATAATGAAACACCAAATTTGAAACTATATCGCTGAAAAAAAATTTCATATTATACTTCTATTTAATATTATAATCCTTTATAGCTTAGTTCTTTCTCAAATTTACCAAAATTTTTCGTTATATTTAAATTTTAGTACATGATTACTTTTCCCGCTTTGGCCAGGGAAAATTTTTCATTAAATCTTTTAATTCTAAATTATCCTATTGATATTAATGAAAAATTAGAAAGCTGTTCTTGAGACATTATAGAACGCAAATAATTTTTTAATAGTTTTAATTTTGAAAAGCTTCTTTCACCGGTAGCTATAGTAACTGTTAAATATATTCTCAGTAATATATCAGTGTTTGGAAAGATATCACTTAAATTGTTTCCATTTACGTAATTTAAGATTTCGTGAGGAGACATTCCATTTTTTATAAAAGGATGCAGTTTTTAATTCCTCAAAGTGGTACCATCAATGTCTCTATCTTTTGAATTTTGTTTATCAGTAAGTTTTACGTCAATTTTTTGGCAGTGGTTATGTAAATTTTCCTCATCCCATTCGTTTACTTTATTTAATTCGCTGATGAACTTAAAATCGTCATTATGATTTTTTTACAATTCGAATCTTTCCTGAACTGATTTTATAGCGGTGTCTAAAACTGCAAAGAAAAACTGAGTTTTAAAATAAATTTTTGGTTTGCTTATAACTTTATCCAGTACTTCAAATTCGAAAAGCCTTTTCTTAATTCTTTTACGAGGTTCTGGAAAAATTGGTTCTATTTCAATTTCGCTTGCTGTTTGTTTTGAAGTTTTTATTATAGTTTTAAAGCTTCCATCTGTCCTAAGTTTTTTTTTTTTTTTTTTAATCTTTTGATAAACTTTCTAGGTTTTCAGAAATGTTGTCTAAATTCAATTTCGGATCATGCATCATTTTATTAGAAACAGTGACAAGACTTAAAATATTATGCCGAATGATGAAAATGCATATAAATAGTAAACTTTTTAGATTAAATCATCACCCCTCGTGAATTCGCGTCTTTAGTATAATCGTCTGTTAACTGTAAAAGAGCCTGATATATTTCTCCTATATTATTTTTAAGAGGACTTATTGCATCTATCCTGCTTTTCCATCTCGTAGTAGAAAGATTTCAGATTTAAGTTTAGATGCGTATTTTTAAAATAGCCCAAGTTTAACAGATGCGAAAAAGAGATTGTACAGTTCTTGAACTATCCCAAAGAAATTAACTGTCTCAAAAGAAATTTTAGCAGCACCATTCACAAAAAAATTTAGTGAATGTGCTGCACATGAGACAAAAAATGCTCATGAATTTGCTTGAGAATTTTTTTGTTGTAATCCATTATGCTTACCTCGCATGTTGGCAATATTGTCATATGCTTGCCCTCTCATATCTGCGATATCAGTATTCCATGATTTCAAATAATTAATTATGAAATCAAAAAATCCTTGGCCAGTAGTGCCTTCTAAAGACTGAAAGCCTAAAAATTTTGTCAGACACTCTTTGTTCTGGGATTGAGGATGGAGGGTGGGTGGATCACAGAGTGCATTGTATCGGATTATGACAATTTACTTTGTTAGCCATGGTAAAGTAAAAAATTCTAAAAGGAAAAGATATCTTGTGTTCACAACTTAAAACTGAAAATAAAATATGATTTTTGTAAGCTCGCCGAGCGGTTTTGCGATGCTTCTACTTCCGTTTTCCGTTATACCCTAATCAGCTGGATATGATTTCGCATGGGTCTCGTATAAGGAGGAGGTATGGAGGCGAAATAATCAGCCGTAGAAGATTAAAGAACAACTGTTCATTTATTTAACAAAAAAAAAGGAAATTTTTTAAATAAAACAAATCAACTCAATGTAGATGCAATCTATTGTCCAGAGAGGAGATCACTCTAGACAACCTGCTCATCTTAAAGTTCAGCCGGGAGTCCCCTCTCATTTCTTCTTTTCCACACAGGAAACCTCGGTTTTAGGGGAGATTGACATCCCCCCTCTTTTTTACCTTTGTCCTTGGAGTAGCCGAAACGCCCTTTGGTGCCCAGCCGACGCGGTCACATAGAGGTCAGTTTCTTTTCTCTGTCGGTACGTTAACAAAAACGGCACACTTGACACTTTAATCATCCGTGCGTCAAAAGGACCATTACTGGTACAATACTGCAGTTTTCAATTGTTCAAAAGAATAAAAGTTCGCCCGACCTCCGACAGAGACGGACGCGACTCTTACAATTTTCAACACATATTTTTATGGTTAAAAGGGTTTTAAGAAATGTCTTAGGCTTTTAAATAGCTCCCCCAGTTGACAAAACAGCGCCCTTGGCACAACTTGCACAACCACATAGAGCGACCCTGCTCATCTTCCTTTAGAGAGATAGCATTATTTAGTTTATATGAAGCTCAACGCCATCTCCGCAGGGAAATCAGTATTTGGTTCTCTGTTATTGTTCTCAGTAGAGGCCTATTCAGTATCCATTGCCCACTTCCTCCTTCAAGAGAGGGCTGTCTTGGCTACATAGTCCTTCAGCGTCGACGGAAGTTGTGGGGATGGTGATACCCACAATCATGGTTCTTGTTTCACAGCAAGATGAGAATCAGTACTCAGAAATCGTCCGACTCAGGACCGCCCTTCCGAACTTACCTGCTCCCAACCTTTGTGCGGGAGCGATGTTGAGCTAAACACTACCATTTCACCAAGGGTACGTAGTTGTCCTTCAACCCAGGAGAGTTCGTGGCCTTATACTTGTAGCTGTGCGTCTGGGTCTTTGGGCAATTATGCTGTTTGTGCCTGATGATTCCTAGATAAAGTCACCACTGCGTCGACTATTCATTGGGACCTTCCCTCCCACATAAATTTGGGAAATAAGATAAAATAGGCTATGGTTAAACTCTTGGTTATGCTGTACCAGAGAGTAATAAAGAGTAAAAATTCAAAATTATTCTCTGCTAAAAACATTTTATTTTAATTTTTGTTTTTTATAAATGGACTTTAAAGAATTACTTCCTCTGCTTAAAAAACGTTGTTGGAACCGTGTAGGAATGTGTGGATACGTTTATGTTTTACTGTAGTGGTACTGCCATTTAGCGGATAGCTGCAGCGTGAATATCGGTAATATTCCAATTTTGCGTTGTATCGTGTGCAAATCACAAACAAAAATGGAAGTGAAAAAAAAGGTGTTAGAATAGTTATACACATAAAATTTTAGCATCTTATGGCTAATGAATATTGAGCTATGGTGGATATGTATGTGCAGAAAAGTCTGACTAAAACTAACTAAAACCGTTCCAGGGATTGTTCCAGTAGGATTTAAAATTTTAAAGTTAACAGAAACTATTTAATTTTATATAAATTAATCTACATTTTCACATGTTTGGATTGCTTATTTTTCTATTAAATATTTTTAACTAAACCGGTTTACTAAATTGATTCTAACTTAACAAGTTTCAAATTTTTGTAATGTTAAATCAAAGTCGGCTAGAAGTTAGATTATCCCGTTTGCATACTTATTAGCAACAGCATGTTATCAATTTGACATATTTATATTAAGATACATTTCGTATAAAACAAGAAAATGAACCATCAACACTTCGTCGAACTTTTGTTGTAACTACTCTCTAAAAATAAAACTTCGTATTTAAAACATAATTTATATGATTAGTGAGTAAAAAAATATTTTAGGAATTATCTGTATGAATAAATAAGAAATTAAAAACCTCCATCCCTCATCCATGCCTGAAACCTATTCTATGTATTCGAAAGTTAGCTTTTTTTTTTTTTTTTAGCTAAATATGTTTGTTGTATAATAAACTGTAATAAATTCTAGTCACCTTTAGTACACTTGTCAAGCGAATAATTATTTACTTTTATTTATTAAATATACTGAATGTATGTGATAGGAACTTAATTGTACAATTCTGCTTTAGAATCAAAATCATGTAACATTATAGTGCTGAATTTCTGATAAGTCCACCCAAATATTCATTATTTAACCCTAATAATAATTTTGAATCTCGTAATTCATACACAATTGTAATTAACGTATTGTTGCCGCTTGAGTGGACCCCATTTAAATAATCATATGTTTGTTCGATGTTAATGGCATTTTTCTATTGTTAATGGCAGCACCGCTCGACAAAAAATAAACAAGTATTGATCATGGAAGCCGATGTGATAGTTCTGTTTTATTTTTATATGTTTCAACATTAATGTATTATTTCTTGTTTTGTTAAATGTTAGTAGTTACGTTTTAAAATATATAAAGAATGTATGTCATTTATAAATGTTCAGAAATCTTAGGAATATTTGTCGTCTTTTGATCTGTACTTAAAACTCTGTTGATGGATTTCTGCAGATCTTTAAATTTATTTGCATAATCTTGGGTTTCTGTATTTAAGTGTGAGGTGAAAAAATAACAGAAAATTAATTATTATGCTTGTTTCATTTTATGAATGCATCGAGTTGGCGAAATATATAACAACATGCTTTATCCACAGTTGACTGACTTAGAAATATTGTAAATCTTTTGTAAATATTAACGTAATTCATTCGTATAAACCATGGCCAGTGATATAAACAGTGATTCAAGTGGTAGTGATTCTGGTTCCACTCCAGAAGAAGAGCGTATTCGACGTCTATTTCAAACTTGTGATGGAAATGGAGATGGTTTTATTGACAGGTACACAACTTTTAAATTATATTTTTTAGTCATAAGCAGAACTTTTTAGTAGTAACTACTTAACTGCTGTTTCACTCCTTAATTCAACTATTTTTTTCATATTTACGTATTTTATGGCATAGCATCTAATTATAGACTTTAAATATCTAGTAAGGTTTTGTTATGGTTTCTGTTCTATTGTATATTAGTTGTCCCTTTTATGTCTTTGATAAAGTTTTAATAATATGGATTGAAACTGTATGTTTCAATAAATTGATTGAGCAAAACATCAGAAAATCATTTTTGATTTCTAGGTGTAGCATGCTTAAAAAATGTATGTTAACATCTCATAATAAATGTTTAATATAATGTGCAAGATTTATATTATCTGTCTGTTATCATCAGGTATGAATATATCTGTAAAAAGTGTTAATATGACTAGTAGAGAACCAAATTTACCCCTCCCTTCTTCTTAAAAAGCTTTTTCTATTCCAGTTTTACAGAGGCTGTGTATCACTATATGATATATTTTTATATAGGTTTCTTTTTCTCACAATTTCTCATATCAATATATTTTAATAAGCAATTACTAACCCCCAGGTTAAAAACTATACTTCTATGATCCTGGTTACAGCAATTTAATCTTTTTAATTTTTTCTTTTTCAGCCAAGATCTTTTGGCTGTTTGTCGCCAGCTTAATCTTGAACATTGTGTGGAAGAAATAATGGAACAACTTGGTGCTGACGAAAATGGTCGCATATCATATAGTGAGTTTCTTAGAAGAAGGATGCAGTTGATTAATGAAATCAATGCTTTAACTCTTCAAGAACAAGCTAGGGAACATGATTCTATACAAAGTGGTACGGGTAGACATTCCATAACAATGCAACAAGCCTCTCCAGCACCAGGTAGCAGTAGTACTGGGAACTGGCCTACTAGTAGTGATAGTCAAGGTATGATGAATCAGGATATTTCGAAATATTTAGTTAATAACATTACATATGGTTATAAAATATTTATAAGTATTAACATGTTTTTAGAATGAAAAAAAAGAATGGTCAGTCTATAGTTTTAGCAATTTTACTTATTTTGATAGTAGTTCATATATTATGGTGCACTAAAAACCTTTTGAACTCTTATAGGAGGTTCTGCTTTCAAATACATTTTAACTACTTAAACTATAAGAGATGTAAAATTTCTATCATTATGATAAAATCAAGGTTTCTAAAGGAAGGATTTGGTTTAAAACATTCTCTATCATGTTGTAAAGCAAAGCAAATTTACAAGATAAAAAGGTTCCTTTTCTCTTATTAATAAAATGCATTAAATGGCATTTAGTTAATTTTAGGAACCCAGTTTTTATGTTAAAGAAATCAAAAAATTAAATTTTATTCACTTTTATGTATTAATTGGGATGGATTCGTGCTTCTTTCTAGATTTAATTAAATTAATAGAAATTGAAGATGATACGGTCATTTGTTTATTTAAATTGCTTATCTGGCTATTTTATATTTTACCTTTGTCTATAAGAAATATTAACAGTAGAGACAATATAGTAATTTTAACAATAAGAAGTTTTAACAATGCTTATAATTTTGTCTCTTTAAAGTTGTATGACACATTATAATTTCCAGCATATTTTAAATAAAGCCTTTTTTTACTATAATCATCAATAAGCAATTGTTAAATAATTCTATTATACTGATTAAAATCATAAGTTATGCATTTCCTTTTTAAAGATTTATATGTATCTGCTAGTTTATTGTGTGAAAATTAATATTTTCTGTTTTCATTTGTAGGTTATATTAAAAAATAAGTTATTTTCAAATTATTTGTATATATAATTATATGTATAAAATCTTTTGTAAGTAAATTTATTAATTAGTTTGAATACCATCATAGGTAGTCATGGAGCTAGTGGTAAGCATGAAAGTTGGGAATTTGACTCTGGAGCTCGAGATTTGAGTCCTGAACCTAATACATTACATAAATTAATTGAAGCTGCAGGTGGAACTATATCTGGATGCAGTAATGATTTACTTGAGCTAGCGAACAAAGTAAGTACTTACCATTGTTTACTTACATAGATTAAATTTTTCTATTAGTTATTATTTTTTAAAAAACTTTGTATCAGTTATATTCTAATTTAAGAATTTATAAATACATTGTGTTATTCATATTAATTTAATGATGCATAGTTTCAAAATTGCTGTCCTAAAGTTGTCCTAAAATATCCTCTTTACGTGGACTCTCTTATAATGTTTTTCAAAAATAATTCTATATATTTTCAAGCAAATCATATAACAGTATATACTGTATAGTATATTTATTTTAAAAAGTGTTTTTATTAATTAAGAATTAATATTAAGCACTAGTCAGGACTATGTCATACTATGATTCACAGAAACAGCTGCATTAAGTAGTATGTACATAGTAAATTATATGTACATTGAAGCATTTATTTAATTTCTGTAAACTGTTACATGTATCATAGATGTATAATTTTATTAACTTAATTTTAAAATATTTTGACATTCCATATTTAAAAAAATAAATGAATTGCGAAATTTAATATTTTTAGTCATTTTTCTTATTTATAAAAGCATTTAAATTTTCAAATTCAGGTTTTTGATTCATATTAAATTTAAATATAGTATTTGGTAATTATTTTATAAATTTTGATAGAGTTTAAGGGAATTTAATTTCTATTATAACTATTTCTTTTTATGAAAGGTTATCATATCACTTAAAAATAAGTGAGAAATGAAATATTTAAAAAGAAAATTTTCGAAGCTTTCTTTTCCTAAACACTAATTTAATAATTTTTGCAGATATTTAGTTTATTTTCTCAATTTTATAAAATAAAATGAAGAAAATATATTCAATTTGTAAAAAAATATAATTGTTTTCATAATTTTTTAAACGACTATTTTCAAAATTATATGCTAGACGACATATTTACTGTCATTTTAAAGCTTGAATAAATACCTCCTTAAAAATATTTTGTGATGAGATTGTGTCGCCATCTTTATTCGATTTGAAGAACTAATTTTGGAGTTTAAGTTAACTCTCTCTGTTACAATTATTTTATGAACATTATATTGTAGAGATAATTATGTATAGTATATTGAGATAACGAATTTTAATATTCTTTCTTTCGGTATTACATACCAATACAATATATTTTAAAGCTGTAGTAAGTATATACGATCCTATTGATTGTTGCTGTAGAGAAATTTGCAACGCCGTCGATAGCTCAGTTGGCAGAGCGGTGGACTGTAGCTGGTTTAACAGTAATCCATAGGTCGCTGGTTCGACTCCGGCTCGACGGATATTTCTTTTTGAGCTTTATTTTTCAATTTTTTTAACAGAACTAACTCGTTTTTATTTCAAGATTAATAAATTAATTCAGTTTTTCATTATATTTTAATTATTTGGTTTTTATCTTTTTCAACAGGGGAAAATTAAAACAATTTTTAGAATTTCGCTAATTTTATTTTATTATTCATATGCTTAAAATATTTTAATGGAAAAAAAGAAAAATATTATTAAAAGTAATGGTTACTTTTCTTTTTTCTTAAATTTTTATGGTTGAAATGTTACTCACCCCATTTCAGACCAAAGGGTTTAAAACTGAATAGGAAGTTCGAGATTCGGAGACCAAATGGTTCGAAACTTATTTGAAGCTAGTAACGCCGTCGATAGCTCAGTTGGCAGAGCGGTGGACTGTAGCTGGTTTAACAGTAATCCATAGGTCGCTGGTTCGACTCCGGCTCGACGGAATTTCTTTTAAGGCTTTATTTTCTATTTTGAATAAATCAATTTTAGTATATAATTTTAGTAATTTTTTTGGTTTAAGTATTTATTTTCCATAAAAGTTATATATTATTATTTATATGTTTAAAATATTTGAAAGAAAAAGAAAGTCACAGATAGACAATGTATAATAATTTTATAATACAATAAAACATCTCTGACCACTCATCGGACGATAAAAAAAAATCGATCTTTTTGAGAAGTAGTTTCGTTTTAAATCTAATTGGTAAAGCAAAAGTTTATTTAAAAACGTGCTACAAAATTATTAATTTTTTTTGTACTATATGTCCATAATAAATAATTAATAAATAAAACTAAATGAAGTCCATTTAAGCAGTGGTTTATTGTTTGCATTTATTTCAAGAATTTTATTTTCCTTATTCTGTTAAAGATAGTGTATATAATAGATAAAGTGGTTGTTCTACAATACTATGATATATGAATGTTGATTTGCCTTTCAGGCAATACAAATTTCCGACTCATTTCGTTCAATTTGTAATCCTCATTTTTTTTTTTAAATTATATTCTACTCTCTTAATACTATTAAAAAATTAAATATTTAATTTTTATATTACATGGTTTATTTTTTATTTCTTTTATTTAGTTTAATTTTTAAATTACATATATTAGCGATGGGGTTTTATTTATTTAGTTTTTATTTTTCGTGATCGCCTAAATAAATCATCCTAAACTCTGTTTAACATGTCTGGTACTCCAAATTTAATTTTAAATTTCGTCATTCCCTCCACGGAATTAATTAGTTCTGGCCTTTGATTGAAAAGAGGTTTTTCAGGAGAGGGTAAAAATGTACCTGTAATAACGATCTGAGATTTTTCATTGCATATAGACTGCATACATGGTTTGCATACAAATAAACTATTGGGAGCAGAGCCTTGGTCAGGATTTAGTTTCGAAAGGGGGTTGCTCAAATAGAACTAAGTCAATTAAATATATCATTTTTTAACTAAGCAATTTCAAAAATAGGAAAAGAATATGCAAAGTTCAGTGTTTAATATCAATATTATCATTACAAAATAATATAAAATTTTATATTACACACACACACATACACACACACACACACACACACACACACACACACACACACACACACACATATATATATATATATATATATATATACACACACAAGTCTATGCACAATTTTATCTTATGTGTTTCAATAAATGTATAAAACAATTAAAAGCAAAAACATTGGAATTAAAAAGGTAGATTAAAATTTTATTTAAATTTAAGTTTTAATTATGTGTGCTGCAGTAAATATCTTAATATATGAAAATGGATTAATATTTCAATTTTAAAATGCAGTTTTTGTAAACTCCAAAATTTCGAGAGGGGAAATGAAAACTCGAACCCCCTCGAGACAACCCCCCCTTTCTTCTGGCTACGGCCCGGATGGGAAATATAATTCCTAGAAGTGATTTTTCGGTGAAACTTTCTGACGAACTTCGAATATGTATGTATGTATGTATGTATGTATATATGTATGTATGTATGTATGTATATATATATATATATATATATATATATATATATATATATATATAATTCTTTCTACCCTTTGTTCGTCAGTTATTTTGGTAAAAATTTATCTCTAATAAGGATAAATGGATTATGTTCTTTTGCACCATATTTAGGTGGAAATTTTGCTTGCACTTAAATTATTAAAATAGTATTAGAATAGTTCATAGGCTTATTTTGTTTTAATGGGTACTAATTAACTTCGCACCACATCCAAACTTCTTCCTGTTTTAGGAGGCGTGACAGAAGACATTTTATATTTAGGAGGTTAGTTCAATGAGTAATTAGATTTTGTTAGAAATTCGGTTATCTTAAATCGTTATTTGTTACTTTTTTTTTAACGGAATGAATTTGTCCCTTTGGCCTACGTTCGGTCCACTTCTTAAACAACACATACGAAACTTCCTTTTTTGAGAGCTATTCCGAAACCGCCTCCACAGCGTTCACACTTATTTTATTGCTTTTGTAACGGCGGCCTTATAGCGGTTCTTTTTTATAACCGAGGAAGCATTCAAAAATCGCATGAGATAAGATCAGGACCATTTGGAGGGTGTGGTATGATATCTATGGTTTTCTTCCGTAAAACGTACATTAGGTAACCAGCAATATGTGGCCTTACATTATCATGGTACAAAAAAATCCATTCTTCATCAATGGATGCTTCTTTTTCACGTGTTTGTGCAATTCTTTAATCCTTTTTAATAACAGTTGCTGTTTTTTTAATCATTATTTCTTGGCTGATCGTTGAAATAATGTTAAAAATGTTCGATGGTCTTTTTTTGACTGTCACCTGTTTGCGATGAAAACGCAAATGGATTCAGTTTATTATTCGGCAAGTGTTTTGGAGACAACTTTGTTGCAAACTAAACTCAAGTTATCATTGCTAATCTTGTCAGCAAATGTAATAAAAACATGCTATTAAATCTGCTACAAATTCGACTTAATATATGACAAAGGTAGTAAAAGAGTAAAAGACATAATTTGCTTTTATTGTAACGTGTAAACTATGAAAATTTCACTCGGACATTTATCCAGGGAAAACTAAACGTCAAAAGTATTTGCGGTGTTGGACAATTTTTTATGTACTTCATTTTAAAGTGATGCAGCTTTTAATTATACTTTCCACCATTAATTATTTACCAAAATTATTTTAGAACCACGTCTAGTCGTATTGTCTAAATGAATTATCAATGTTGGCTATTGAACATGAGTAACAAATTAGATCTGATAGAAGTTATTCACCATTAAGTAGAAAAAAAAAACTTCGGAAGAGATTGTTTTAATTTAAATTTAGATTTTATATTATTATATTAGTTTTGTTTATTTTTTAAAAGTGTATTTAAATTATCTTTGAAAATAGCAGGCACAAGTTTTACTTTATAAGTCTTTTCGTTAGTTCGTTAAAATTATAAAATTTTGAGTTTCAATGATGTAATTTTCTATAAATTTGTATCAGTAGGATTATCTTAATTCACTTATATCCGTTTTCTAATTAACATGGTTATTTTATAATTCAATTTTTTTCTTTAGAAATTTATTTTAAGTTTGGGGTGAGGATATTTTTTAGATTTTCCTATGACTGCAAAAATGCTAGGATTTTTCCTGTGTTACAGTAATATATATATATATATATATATATATATATATATATATCACAAATATATACTTATAGGATGAGAGATGGTATAAATTCTTTTTAATTCTCGTTCCGTCTTTAACAATTTGAAGTAATTAAGTAAAAAATATCAAATTTTCAATCAAATTCTGCCCAACTGTCGCCACTGTCGCCTTAAAAAGTGTTGAGTAAGGAGCTAATAGTAGGATACACTGCTTGAAGCAAATGATTGCCTCTATAAATAAATTTATTTTGAGCTTCAGAATTTTAACCTTTTAGATCAGGGGTGGGCAAATACTTTTAAGGGCGGGCCAGAATGAAATTTTCAAAATGTCTCCCGGGCAGGAGGACTATACCGCGTACGCTGTGCACACGCGAAAGTTTTGGGTGGAGTTATTTCCCTGCCCAAGAACTTTTTTTGACAAAAATACTATGAATATCATTTTAAAGCATTTGGACAGAGAAATTTGACAGTTAATAAAAGATAATAGTAATAATAAATTGTCTTACTTAGGTGTACATGAGAACAATTTGTGCCCAGTATAATATGTCACGTAATTATTAAAGAAATAGGATCCATTATATTAAATTAATGGTCATTAAATAAATCAGTTAATGAAAGATTTTATTTTTATATTTGAATATATCTTAACGATACAAATTATTTTATTTTGATCATAGTTATTACATTTTTATATTTATATTACATTTTGTAAATATAATAGTAAATAGAATTATAAAAAGAAAAGACAAACATCAAACGTTAAAATAGAATAGTTTAAGTTAATGCTAAACGTGAAATCCGGAATGTTCATTTGATATTATTTCTTCAAAATTTGGATCCAAATCACTTGTAGCAATCCTTAATACCGAGTGTAGATTTTCGTCAGTAATTTGTGATCGATATATATTTATCGTGTAAATCATTAACGAAAAAGTTCTTTCACAAATATATGTTGTTTACTACGCATACAAATACTTTTGATTTCAACAAAATCGCATAGAAGAGATTAAAAAAAATGCATGATGGATCTCTTAGTTACTTCACTGTCTCGTGAATTGCTATGCATCGTTTATTTACCACCCCATCTCATATTTTTGATTTATAAAAAACATATTTTGTACTGTAATTTAACACGAATTTTATTTTAGTCTTCCTATAAATATAAATTCAGTGTGATTTTTAACTTTAAGCTTTATAGATGGATCTCTTATTTGCTTCACTGTCTCGTGAATTACTATGCCTCGTTTATTTACCACCGCATCTCATATATTTGATTTATTTATATATATATATAAAACATTCTGTATTGTATTTTAACACGAAGTTTATTGTACTCTTCTTATTAATATGAATGCAGTGTGATTTTCCAATACAATAAACTCTTTTTAAGTGTTTTAATTTCCTAACTTCTTTTTTATATTATTTTCTTATTTTCGTTATGACATCATAAACTGAATATGAATGGTACTGCTGTTTCTCAATTCTTCGCACTGTCGCATTCGTGTAACTTCTTATGCCCCGTAGTCCAATTTGTCGCTGCGTCGTGCGCAATCTGTTATGTCCTATTTGATAGAAGAGATAGGGTTCTTGATGGACAAGAGCAATATTTTTTGCACTCAAGTATGATAGTCTCACAGATCTATTGTATGTAACAAATGAATATGGATATTTTCTTTCTTTCTTTTCTGTGTGTTTGTTTCACATCTTTCTAAATAACAATCTTTAAGGAGGATACGTTTGATGAGGAACAAAGCTAAACGTTGTCAGCATACTTGTTGAAGTAGACCAAACTGGTTTCAAATCGTTCATTTTCTCCAAATTTCTTGGCTTCTGCTTTAAACTGCTCTCAAAATAGCTAGGACTTACATAAAATTATGCTTACTGTAAATAATTTATGTAATATAAATTAAATATAAGTAATGTAGTACAGAGGCCGCATTTTTTTTCTTTACCTTTTCTTTCTTTTATTGATTTTTAAAAACTTTTTCTTTGGTGTTTGTTAATAGAACATCTTTCGTGTTTAAACTAGCTGGTATTTTTCTGAAATTAATTACCCAATAATGAAATATTATAACGAATAGTTTTATAAAACATGAGACAATATTTACTACAGTCGTGTTTTTATAAAATTTCTCACTGCTGACAGTGATGTTCGTAGGCTTTCGGAATTCGTTTTAAGGTATCCACGTCTACGTTCGGAGTACTTTTTTCTTTAAACGTAGAAACTAGTTCATGTTTTTACAATTCTTAGATTTATTTTTTATATTATAATAGAGAATTGCTCATAAAAAATTTATTCCTGGAGAAGGTTTATAAATTTTCTAGTAAATGAAGAAAATTTAGTAAAAAAAAATCGGTTTTTTTTTTCAAAAGGTGTAATTTTTTAATAAATTAAATTATTTCAATATTTTTTGACGCAACACAATTCTTATACACTGGACTAGTGAATCACCTAAACTTTTTGCTTAATTTACATTTGGTAAAAAATTTGTTCCTTCAAAATCATACACATTGAATTTTCAACGAATTTTCATTACCTTTATATCTAACTATGAGTGTAACATCAATAAAAATTATCCAAATTTAAAGCTTTTAGGTCATTTACTAGTAAATACTATCAAAAGCATTCATAATAATTTTCAACAAAATATTTTAAGAACTTTTTGAGAAATCACATTTCAAGTTTCAACATTTTATTAAAAATACCGTTCTGAGAAAAACGCATTTGAAGTTTATGGAAGCAACTTTAACTATTAAACAATTAAAATACATGTTTAAAATTCCCCACACTTTCTTGCTTCAAAACTTTCTAATTGCTAAGTTGCTAGTTATTAAAAATACTAGAAAAATGTTTAAACTAATGATAACTTCATGAAAATTTAAATATTTTGTCCAAAAAATGCTCTTTAAAAGGCTTTAAATTCACAATTTCCTGTTCCGAAGGCGCTACTTCCGTTTTGTTTTGACAGCTGTCACTGATATTTAAACAGCTGTAACTTTTCTTTAAAATGCCGTAGAAACAAAACAAAAACAGATTTAGAAACATAAAAGTTGAAATTTTACAATAGAGAAATAATTTTTTCTCCAAAAATGACGTTATCATCGTAGACACGGATACCTTAAGCAATAAGTCCTGGTCTGTAGACTCGTGTAGCAGTAAAGTAAAGCTTAGAGCTCATAATCAATCAGCATAGAATTTCCAGATAAAACGGTTGGAAGGAAAACAAAAAAAAAGAAGAACAATAGGCAGTTATACTTTTAATTCATTACAAGATTTTATTTAGAATGCTTACTTCAGATGTTAATGTCGATAGTTTTGTTGGTTATGTCACGATTGTTGTAGGGCAGTCTATCTGTGCTCAGTTATAAGATTAGGGGATAGAATTCCTTTTGCTTAGTTTACTACTGTAAGCTATTGAAACATTTTTTTTGTTGAATTAACCACTCTGAATTTGAATCACAAATGGTGAAACTGGTAACGATCACAATTATTTTTCACTATACGTGACTAGTTAAATTTTTGACTTAACCTTCTGTATATTTGTTATAATTAGGGATGCAACGGATGTCAATTTGGCCGGATAACCGATACCGGATATCTGGCCAGAGTTTCAGCCGGTTATCCGGCAGGTTTTCAGTATGTTTTGCGCTTAAAAAAAAATAAATCAGCTTTATGTACTTTATTTTTGCAACCAAATCGATGTATTTTTCTCACCTTTTATATTTTTTAATTAGTCAACTATTGGTACTATAATTTATTTAAATTTTTTTCTTTAAGTTTCAGTACTCAATATCTCAATTGAACGTTATTTAATTATAAATATCAAATCTGAATAAAAGCATTTTTAATAGTCCTTTACCTTCCTCCTTTAATAGTTCTTATATTTGTGTATGAAAAATTTCAAGAACATATTCCCACTTTTCTTTTAGTAAATTGTCTTTATTCTTCTATCCTCCAAAAAAGTATGTTTTGTCTTTTTTGTTCTCAGATGCAAGAACATAATTTTACAGTTGAGACTGAAAAAAACAATGATTTATGATTTTTTGTAATGAAACGTATAAATAAACCTTAGTTTTTTCTTAAAGTTTTTTTTTACATAATGCTCCAAAATATTTATACGCATTGGTTCATAAATTATATGGTTTAACATTTTGCCTTTTTTTGTTATATTTATCTTATTTCTCAGTGTATAATTTTTGGCCGGATGTACTGTCTGATAATTGTAATATCCGGCTACTGTCAATTATCCAGTATAGTGGCCGGATGCAGTATGTTGGCCGGATAACCGTTGCATCTTTAATTATAATATGTAAAACAGAGAGAAACAAAATAAAATTAACAGACTGCCACAAATATTTCGTAATTGTAAGCTTAAATATAGAGCAAAATAATAAATATTGATCTAATTTTATAATCCATGAACAATTTAATTTATAAGGAAATACATCACGTTAAATATCATCGTAATCGGTACATAAATAGGATGACTTTATAAATATCTATATCTATATATCTATCTATCTATCTATATATATATATATTATATACATATTGTTGTGACAATGCCTAGATACAATGAAATCATATTCTTTAAATACCAATGCACTGAAGTTCAGAACTGCCTTTAAATCGCGATACTCAGCTTTTATACTCTGAGTGAATGTTCTACTACCAACGCGTCACGAATACCGTAGGTTGGTTGTCTTTGTGTAGCAATATATATATATATATATATATATATATATATATATATATATATATATATATATATATTATATATATATATATTTGTATATATGTAATGAGACGGATTTCTCGATGGGTGGTTGCAGTCATGGCCATAAAAATGATACCGTTTCAGCTAAAGACCTTTATTAAGATAACGTTGAAGGACGAGTTCCCACTTCATCATAGGGACAGGACAAACTGAAGGGTCAGCTAGCATGAAGTTCTATGTACAAGACACGTAACACCTGGGTCAACATCTGTGGGAAAATATCTCTAGAAAAATCTGTCTCCGACAGTGTGTATCTCCTTTTTATTTGGAAATTTCCTAAATTGTCCGCTAGGGCCATGTAGGATTATAATTGGTCAGGTCCCTTCTCTAAGGGCGTATACTGTAGCCCCAGTGATCAATTTAGGTTAGGGGTTAAAAAGGGGAATGCAAAATGATTCGGGAAATTTTAGCCCTTGATTTAAGTTTTGAAAATCCCTGAGAATTTTCCTTATATATATATATATATATATATATATATATATATATATATATATATATATATATATATATATATATATATATATATATATATATATATATATATATATATATATATATATATGTGTGTGTGTGTGTGTGTATAATATATGTATTTTATATATATTAAAGATCACTAATAAGTTTTTAATTACAGGTCATGATGGAATAAGGTCACCAATTCAGTGAGCGGAATAATTTTCGTTTCCCATAGACAAATTCTTTCCTTATTTTACTGTGGTTCTCACGAGAGTTTGATGACTCATATTTGACATATAGGCTGTGTGATCACTTATTTTATATAGCTAGCCCTTTCTGACAATCGAAAAACACTGAGCAAAGGTAATTTCTTATGATAGAAGCGCGACTTCGCTCCCGGGGGACATAGTGTAAGGTTATTTCTTTGACAGATTTTGTAGCACAAAGACTTCGAACCTGGTATAAAAAAACGAAACCTGGACTTTGGCAACTAGTGACTCGTGTGTTTGAGTTTGCTGATGGCTTGAAAGTGAATTAATTGGAGTCTTGCTATGGCAAACCTTATAAGGGCGAGGATTTTCTTCCTAATTTTCATATCTAAATTTTAGGTATGTCATACGCACACAACACAACACATGATCCGACACGACGCAACATAATAGGAGAAATCAGGGTTTGAGTTCCCCCCCCCCCACCTATCAAATAAGTCAACGTTACGAAAAATAAAAATATTTGAGAAAAGAACGAATTTGATATTGAAGTTAACATAAAAGATTGTAATCAATGAATTCGCAAAGGGAAAAAAATCAATTGTAACCTGTATTTTTTAAAAATTAAACTTTAATATTTTTTCTGCACTTGCTGGTTTTAGAGCTCTTTTTATGTATTTCGACCAAATAAATGCAATGTAAAAATGACTAATAAAATGATTAAAGAAATGGAATTTGTACTTCAGGTTCGTTTTCTGTTTCCTAAGTTCAGTATGGCATTTGTCTGAAAAGATTACGTTTTAGTTAAGCTTTTCCCAAGGAAAAAAAAAAAGAAGAAAAAAAATTCTGACTCTCTGGGGAAATATTTTTGTCTGGAAGAGGAAACTGAATTTAAACAAATACTAAGAATAAAGTGTTATACTTGTGAGAACAAATAAAAAGAAATATGAATGCCGTGTACAATAACGTCACATTGATTAAATTTTCATCATTTCACTAATTTTACTAAGAAGTATGTACGATGCACACCCTTGTGTGTTTGTAGTTTCTATTCACTCTCAAATTAGCAAATATTTTGAATAGTTTTAAGTACACGCTTCTCATCTCCGAAACATTCAACCTTTTATTTGCAATCTCCTTGCTACTTGCTAGCAATGAAAATTTTATCAAGCTTCATAAGATAAAGTCGATTAATTTTATGATCATGTGGTAGGATTTTTTCGGAAGCGTGAGTTCAAAATTATCAAAAGGAAACTATAAAGTTGAGTACTAAATATATATATCTATCACTAAGGGTTGGGGATGTGAGTAGGTGTGTGCATGTGTAGTGATAATGGAAAAGAAACAGTGAAAAATGCTTTTTATTTTTATGGTAATATTATCAGGTAGTTTATTGCTGTCTGCATATTAACTGCTAAAAATATGTTAGATGTATTATTCAGGTGCAGTTTCAGGATTTTAAATAAAATTTTAAATAGCATGTAATAACCGATAATATACAATCCTGGATTGTTTAAGGTTGCACCTTAAAAGTTTTAAGGGGTCATACGACCGTTAAATCAACAAAAAATTACATTTTCCAGAAAAAGTATATGTGAAAAGGAATTCATATCTAAACATTTTAAAACAATCCGTTTAAAAAATACTAATATTGAGAGGAGTTATGAATAAAATGGTGTCAGCTGTTTATTGTAAACAAATTTAAACTTACAAAACTTTAACTTGATTTTCTCAAATTGTGTTTTTTTCATGTAACGCGTTTGTTATCTCAAAAAGTTTTTAATATTTTTTTATGAAATTTTTATAGGTTTTATATAGTATAGTTTTCATCCAACTGAACCTAAATTTTCTTGTATATTTTCCAAAACGTTTTTTTTAATGATAAATTTTTAAATTTTAAAGAAAGAAATTCATTTTTAAAAAATATTTAAAAAAATATATATGTATCTTAAATATATGCACATTTAGGTTCAAATTTATTTTGAGATATTGTAGTATGTTTTAAAACGATAACTTTCTTTTAAACATTCAGGGTTTCCACGGTCCTTAAGAACTCCTTAATTTTAGCTTTCATTGTTAAGGGCCCTTAAAACTACTTAATTTTTGTCAAAGGTCCTTAAAATTTCCCTAATTTTTAAATTGGAAAGTGATTAATTTCTCCATCGACGCGATCCGACGTCGTCACATGATTTTCTAACAGTTTACTCTCCAAACTTTCTGGTTTTGTAAGTTCAGAATTAAACTTTCCCAAAACTGGTTCCAAAATGCCAGTACATGTGATAAGTACTGATCAAAGAATATGTATATTAAGAATATATAAAATATTTGTTAATGTTTATTACATTCGTCTACATTTTGTAGCCAAAAGTGAGTATTAATAATAAAGAAAATCCTCAAATACATATGTGTTTTCAGTGTATTAATTTAGTAATTCAAAATTTCTTTCCTTGATATCCATAAAAAATTATTTGACAAATAAATAATCTTTCGCATACTAAAAAGTTTTAAAATATAAAGTCAGCTGCCTTTCCTAACAGTTAACAGTCTTGCAGATTTTAATTAAACGAAACATGGAGTGTGGAGGGTTTGTAGATATTTCAGTTACGTATGGAAGCTTAATTTTCCTTGCATTGAATGCGATAGAAAAGTTTAAAACTTTCTTCTTCCCCAGGCTAGTATAATCAGCTTATATATATATATATATATATATATATATATATATATATATATATATATATATATATATATATATAGAGAGAGAGAGAGAGAGAGAGAAAGATAGAAAGATATTGACACACACATACATATATATATATATATATATATATATATATATATATATATATATATATATATATACATATATATATATATATATATATATATATATATATATATATATATATATATATATAGAGAGAGAGAGAGAGAGAGAGAGAGAGAGAGAGAGAGAGAAAGATATAGACACGCACACACACATATATCCAAAACGTTTTTTTTAATGATAAATTTTTAAATTTTAAAGAAAGAAATTCATTTTTAAAAAATATTTAAAAAAATATATATGTATCTTAAATATATGCACATTTAGGTTCAAATTTATTTTGAGATATTGTAGTATGTTTTAAAACGATAACTTTGTCTTTGGGGTTCCCACGGTCCTTCAAAGTCCTTAAGAACTCCTTAATTTTAGCTTTCATTTTTAAGGGCCCTTAAAACTACTTAATTTTTGTCGAAGGTCCTTAAAAACTCCTTAATTTTTAAATTGGAAGGCGATAAATTTTTCCGTCGACTTGATCCGCCGTCGTCACGTGATTTCCTAACAGTTTACTCTCCAAACCTTCAAGTTTTGGTTTGGTTTAGTGTGCTACTGTCTACTTTTTGCAACACGAGGCTAATAAGATCGGGACCTACTGCTTAAAGCCGATTCCAAACGGCTACAAACATCTATGCCATAGTGGGATTCGAACCCACGAACTCCGGTTCCGAAGGCCAGCACCCTAACCATTCGGCCATCGTTCGGCATCGTTCTAGTATAGTAAGTTCAGAACTAAACTTGCCCCAAACCGATTCTAAAACGCCATTACAGGTGATAAGTATTGATCAAAGAATATGTATATTAAGAATATATAAAATATTTGTTAATGTTTATAACATTTTTCTACATTATATATATATATATATATATATATATATATATATATATATATATATCCTTTTTATTCACTTAATTCTGAAATATTGTAGGGTATTTATAGAACATGCTTTGTCTGGTTCATAATCATTAAAATATGTTCCTTAGGAAATAAGGTTTATGTCGTCATGCCGTGCATTTCAAGTAAGTCCTTATAAAAAGTTACTTTGGTCCTTAGAAAGTCCTTAAAATGTCCTTAATTTTTGTTCTAGAAAAAGAGGGGGAACCCTGACATTATGATTTTTAGTAATCATGTGCATTAGCCTTGATATCATTTTTTCTCAACAACAAAGTTTCTCTTATTTAAAACTTCCTAACAAAAATGCTTTTTATGTTTCAAAAATGAGTGAGACATGTGTGTAAAGATAATAATTTGTTCTAAGTATGTTAAAAAAATTACGTTTTTAAAACTAGTAGTTTTCAAGATAGGAGAAGTTGAAAATGATCAAGAATAACTATTTTACATTTTTTCTTATGATCCCTTAAGATAAAGTTATTATGTAAGTTTTACCTTTTCCTGGTCTTGCCTTTCACCAACAACTTTTTCATTTCCATCGATATTCTTGCAACCCTGGGTATGTAGCTCTCCTACACCGAAACCATTTATACACACCGCCCCTCTGGAGCCCCAGAGCAACTTCCGATTTAGCGGAATTACGTCTTTTGGCTTTTCATCCTTTTATCCCTCTGCCGTAATTTATAGGCCACATAAATACATAAGGGCTTAGTTGATCGCCGGAGCATTCTGTACTTGACTTCTTATGACCACCCGGGAGCCGAATTTTACTGCCTTTGTAGCGATTTTATATCGGGATGTTCCCAAAGTTTTCGGAACAGTGTGCAAATATTATTCCCATGTTTTGGAAATCTTTCTCGTATCTTGATATCATAAATTTCGATCTTTGTATTTGGTACTGACTTTTGAGGAAATATATGGAAAGAAAACACATTTTGCGAGTTATAAGTGTGCTTTTGAGTTTTCCCCCCACCCATTCTTGCCTTTTTAAATAAAAAATCTTTACTTTGTGAAAAGAATTTAAATAACAATTGATGATAAAAGAACATTTCAAAAGAGTGTTAATATATATATATATATATATATATATATATATATATATATATATATACACATATATATATATATACATATATATATATATATATATATATAACACACACAAACAAACATATATATATATATATATATATATATATATATATATAGTAAGGAAAATTCTCAAGGGTTTTCAAAACTTAAATCAAGGACTAAAAATTCCCGCGTCATTTTGCATTCCCCTTTTTAACCCCTAACCTAAATTGACCACTGGGGCTAAAATTTACGCCCTCAGAGAAGGGGCCTGACCAATTGTAATCCTACATGGCCATAGCGGACAATTTAGGAAATTTTCGAATAAAAAGGAGATGCACGCTGTCGGCGACAGATTTTTCTAGGGATATTTTTCCACAGATATTGACACAGGTGTTAAGGGTCTTGTACATGCTAGCTGACCATTCAGTTTGTCCTGTCCCTACGATGAAGTGGGAACCCGTCCACCAACGTTATCTTAATAAATGTCTTTAGCTAAAACGGTATCATTTTTATGACTATGATTGCAACCACCCAACGAGAAGTCCGTCTCATTACATATATAATCGGATTTTCCGTATTCACCTTCATTGTGAAACCTTTAAATTATTTTTTATATTCATCATTCTTGTGATGGATACTAATCATTTTGAATCAGAAAACGTGGAGCAACCCCAAAATATTTGTTTCACAGGGTGTTTTAAGGACTGCAGAAAGTGACTTCCTGATATTGGTTTTCGTCGGATCAGCGAACGAAATGCTGCCGCATTCTTTTCCAGTTATCTAGTGTCCCTCTTTTGTAATTATTTGACCAAACCATCCTCTACTTCACCGTGTAGGCAGTCAAAAGCTGTTTCTTAAAGGGCCTTCGGGCCTTTCGTTTGACTTCTAACACGAAGCTATAAGACGACTGTTGAGACAAGTAACATTTATGCCAGTAAGAGCTAGGAATTTCTGAAAGTCATCACTGGTCATCTCGGGTTGGTTTAAAACTGATGGAAGGTAGATGAAAATTAAGATAACCATAGAAAAGACATTAAAATATTTAAATTATTTTACGGGACCAGCAAAAAATACTGGTAGCAAAACATAGGTCTAAATAGTATAGCTTTGTTAAATTTATAGTACTGAAGTCGACAATAGGGGATGGGATGTAAGCTGTGAACTGGGAAATAGGAAAAAAATTGAATCTTCATTTATAATTTCTTTATGTAATTATTTTTAAATTTTTTTATTACTTTTTAGTTTTATGCTGTCTCTTTTATGGATTTCAACCACGTTAGCGCAATGAAAAAACAATTGATAAAAGATCGATGAAAATAGAATTTCGACTTCAGATACATTTCCTGTTTCTTTGTACGACTTACTGAGTTTTGCCAAACGGCTACTCTTCATTTCATTGAGCTCCTCCCAAAACAAAATCCTGCATAGGTCCACGCCTGATATATCTACTTGACTACTTAATGTTTTTTAGATTAATATGATTAGTGCTTATTGCATATAGAAAGCTTCATAAGTTTTTGAAGTGTTTATGGAAATAATGTGATAGTTACGGGGCCAATTTTGTTGATGAAAGCAAACACAATAGCAATGTGAAAATAAATTTTGAGTAGCAATAGTTTCTTTTGAAGGTTCGTTGATTACGATCATTTGCCTCTCGTGGTAACAACAGGCAAATGCTTATCAAATTTCACGGTTACTTGCCCATTCTTTGTAGGTTTTTTACCTCCAAATTGCAGGATGTATGCGTGTATTATACACGGATTATTTCATTTAAATGACAATAGCGTGAGATATCAATTTTTTATGAGATTCTTTTCCCTCCCATTCCTTCCGTAAACGAGACCATGAATTTTTTTCTTAGCGAACTTTATGATTTATCTGTTTTTCATTCTTGTTCTTGTAGAACGTAGCGTGGGAGAGTATTACGATCGTTCAAGAATTACATGCATGTATTGACATTCAAAAAATGTAACTGAAAAGTGTTTCAATTCATATATTCCTTGTATGGTTACGTCAGTATTAGTGTGGAGGTGTTGTGTGTATTTATAATATTAAGAGTAAGTTAAATTTCGGAATTTTTTTAAAATTCACCTGTTTTAGGGTATAATAAGTTAGTATATTTTAAAATATAGCTATCTACTTTTTTTTTTACTTCCGTGTATGAAGCAGAGGCAGTATTATAATCGAGAAAAAGTTAGATGTACATTTTTCAATTGTAATGCGCATTTTGACTATCCCAAAATTCATTTTGACTAGCTTTGTCTTTACGTCTGTTCATGCGCAATGGAAACTTTAACTCTGAAACCTTAACTATCCATTTTGACTATCCTTGAACGAATTTTGACTAGTTTCGATATGATGTCTGTATGTATGTATCTCACATTACTTAAAAATGATTAAAATTATATATTTAGAACTGTTTTAACATTTAGCTTTTTACATTCCTTTTTGATTGCAATCTGCACCCCAAAAACTCAGTATAACGTATGTTAACGCTGCCGGCATGACTCAGAAAAGATTAACTGTAGGAAGTATATATTTTGTTTTAATTAGGACTCTTGTTACATCTAGATCCTACGTCCATTTTTATTGCAATCCGCTCTGTAATAAAAAATCTCAATATTGCTGATGTTTATATGTCGGTCTCCGTCAAATAGAAATGCTTGAGCCGTACTCATTATAGAATTAATATTGTATACATTTTTTTTGTCATTGAAAGGTAATATTTTAGTAAGTGTATATAACTGTCTCCTTTTTTTGTGTGTATAGAATCGGAGGGTAGTTTCTCGCATTCATTAAATTAAAATAACTTTAAATGCAGTAAAAAGTGTGTGCAATTTGATAGGCTTACGAAAAAGTCATGTGGGTCCTCATAGGTTTTCTTTTTTAAATTATTCTCATAATTCTATGCTAGCAGTACCCACATGACCTTGTGCGTTAACAGATGTGCTTTCAGAATGTTACCAATGCAAATTCTTTTTTATTAACAGCGAGAACAAAAGAGAATTTTCATTATAAACTGACTTTATATAACATAAGTCAACCAATTTGAAGCGCATATAATAAATCATTACTGGCCGAAAAAAAGATACCTGGAAAAAAATATGCTGATTTTGACACTATGATCATTGTCAAATCACATAGTCCAGACGACCAATATGAAAGATAATCTTAGCAATAAAAATTTAAAAAGAAACCTATTATATAACAGACTGTAGACAATACGATCATTGTCGATCAGTATGCAAGTATATTATCATTAGCACATAATTCCGACAGAGAAGTGAAAAAAATAATTCAATTAAATTGAACGTGTACAAATGCAATTAATGTTACGTAATATGATAGTTCAGAATACCAGTACAATCGATAAATATAATAATGAGAATGTTTAAGAAACTTGTATGTTACTGATTGCTGCAAATGTTTATTACCAATTGATACTCCCAGTAATAAATCTGTACATACCACAGCATGAACCGCTGTGGTATGTAAGTAATATAAATTCATTTTTATTCTTTGAGCAAAACTTTCATATAAAAAGCAATTGAAACAGGATTACAATTCTGTCACTTTTCTCACCTTTTTTACAATTGATCACTTTTAGTCGCTTTTTTAAATAAACAGTCAATTTTAGTCACTTTTTTCATGGTGTATCACAGCAAAAGTCTGTTGTTGAAAAAAGAAAATCTGAATTAACCACAAAATGTTTTAATAAAAGACCAAAAATGTGATGCTCTAATCTTATTTTTCTTATTAAAATGTAATTAGTCATATGGTTTCCAGAATTTAGTGATTTTAAAAAGTCGTAAAGAAGTTTCTGAAATTACATTTGTACTGAAATGTACATTTAATACATTAAAGTAATTTACGTCAAAGCACATATTTCTCTTTTTTTTCACAATTTTTGTTTAGATTTTCTAATCTAGCTATGTACATATTTCAAAACATCATTAATATATGCAGAAAATTGTGATTATAAAATTAATGTATAATGTTGTGATTATAAAATTATTGTGTAAAAAAATGTATGTATTCAAATCTAATTTATAGATTTTTTTGAATAAAAAGCAATGTTGAGTTGTGTTAAACAAAATTTTTAACCTTTTTTGTACTTGACGCTAAAATCATGTCTTGCATGAATCATTTGATTTAGAGTTAAAATAAATAGAAAAATCTTAATAATAGCATCTGTAATCAAGAGGAGAAAAAAAATCGGTTTTCTTTTTTTCAATGTTTAGTCACTTATTCTGTATTATTTGTCACTTTTTTCACCTTTTTGAAAGTACCTCAGCAGTTGCAAGCCTGTTGAAAGCATTTCAGAATTCATAGCAAAATTTAGCTTCCCTGTCTTTCAGATTAAAGGAAGCTCCCTTTCCTATATGTCGTTTCGAAGTAAATTATGTGATACTTCTTTATAGATTTATTGGAATAGTGAACTGTTGAAGAATAAATCTCAATTTGCGATTACTACTTTTACAACTGACAAGCTATTCTGAAGACAAACTGTACGTCATACAGGTTCATATTATATATTTAATTTTTTTTGTCTTTTTTAGTCACATTTTAACGCCTTTTTTATTTTATAGATAACTTTACCACCGGATTATAAACACTTAATTAGGTAAGGAAACTGAAAAATTGAAGTGCATTTCGAAATTCATTGCAATACAATCCCTCTATTTTTTTAAAACAACTACTGGAACTATTTTAATAATTTTTTAAAATTTAAGCTGCAGAAATCGGTGGCTGAAATGATCTGAAAATATCAAAATTACACTACGTTTCAATTAGTTTACCTGATGTCATTTTATGTACTTGAAAATTTGAAAAGTAAAAGCAAAAAAGTGTTTTAAAAGAGTGTTTAAAAATGTTTTTTACCCAATTTTTAAGGAAGTAAAAATTACGGGTTTCAAATCTGAATTTCCCGAGGCTTCTTTTCGTGATTTCTCGTATCCTAGAAATTGAGACAATTTTTCGGCTGGAATTTTCTTTTTTATTAACTTAAATACACCGAAACACTTCAAAACAAAACGCAACAAAACTTACTTCAAAATTCGAAAAAGTATTAAATAACACAGATTTAAATTAATATTTTAAAATTTGAGCTTCGACACTTTTCTACAAATGTATATGTCCTTCTATGTTAAAATTTTCATTACCCTGCATGCGATAAATTTTTCTGAATACCTTGGTATGAAACAATTAAACACACAGTTAAACAATTCATTTTATTTTTGTAGATTGTACAGCACAAATCTCTTTAAGATAAAGATAGTAGACGTTACAAAACAGTTTTGTAAATTATTAACTCGAAGTTGACTAAAATAATCACATCAATTTTTTTTATTAAAATTTTAAATTCATTTTTTAAAGTATTTTAATTTTTAATATTCTTTTTGCGATTTAACTTCCTACATGATTGTTACCAACTATCCTAATACAGGTATAAATAAATAATCGTATCATTTTAAGTTTCGACTTAAAATTTTGATTTAGTTTTTTAAAACCCAATTTAGAAAAGTCTTTTTGAAAATTCAACATATAAGACATAAAAAATCTTTCCTACTAAAGTAATTATTCAGTTAGTCAACAAAATAATACCTAAGAATATTCAAGCTAGTTTCAAATTTAAATTTTTTGAAAATATTTTTGGAAATAAAGAAGTCATCATCACGTTTGCTACAAGCATGACAAAGTTTATGTTAGGAAGATTTAACCAAAATAGGCTTGGCAATCAATAGTGAAATACACAGAGAGCATGACCGACAGAGCTGAATGGTAGCTCAAAGTTCAATCTTTGATGGTCATCTATGACCCAAGGCACTGACATGACCAGTTGTCGTTGACCGGTGACCCCATGACGACCAATGTGTTATTTAAAATTTAGTCTGTATTATCCAAGTTTTCAAATATCCGATGTGATTCCGATCACAGTAAGCTCGAGGATATTATGTATATTTCATTGTATTTTTTCAAGGTACATGAGTACAGAATAAAAGTCTCATTTGTAGTCATATGCAGTCGTGAAAAGTTTAACGATTATCTTTGACTTAATCCTATCAGACACTTTAAAACCTTACCGCGTGGGAGTCAATTTGCTGCTGTTTGAAACTGTGATTGTTTCAGAATTTCAATTGAAATTCTAAAAAGGTGCTGAGAAGTTTTCATTGACTACAACCATAAGGATACGCGTTCCCTTTTATGGTTGCAGCAGTGAACCGCGTGGGGGTGTCACATGTATTTATAGTGATAAGAGTTAGGTAAAAATTTCCGAATGCTTTTTAAGTGAGCATTTTGTCTTGGATTTACAGTCGAACTTCGTTAATTCGAAAAATTTAAAGGGAATGCAAAACATTTCGAAATATCCAATTTCGTGAAAGATACACCACAAATTTAGTTTGTAAAATACGTAAAAGATTTGTGTAAAAGAAGTAAAAATAGAAAAAAATAAACCGAATACCAACACCTTTCTTTGTTTACTGCATTACTACCTTCCCTTTCTCTATTAATGGAATTAAAATCCCTATTCGTTACTTCAATATTGATTTCTGTACTGAACAGTAGATCAAAGATCAGTCTATTTATGACTCCACGGCACTACTGAAATAACCTGATGTCGATTCACAAACATCTTTGTCAGTATTTAAGTATGATTCGTAAGTGACACAGCCACTAATTTATCTGAGTTAAGGCGCAGCACCTCTGTACTGCTAAGATATAGAAATTAATTTAGACAAAAACTCCAGTCAGTAGTAGTATTCGTAGTAAAGAAAGGACTTCGCAATGTGAACATCATAGAACAGAAAACAAACTGATTTGTCTGACTTTCATTACAATTCTAGAATATAATCACATATATACAGGACCGGGGCTAGTAGGTGTGCAATGCTTGCATGCACACAGACGGCCAAATTTATATGGTGGCTGATAGAATATCTACTAGGAATTGATAGCGGGTGACCAAACACTACCTTGCACGCAGGCATCTAATAGCCGAGAATCGGTACTGTATATACAGACAAATCAACTACTCCGGATTCTCTGGAGAAATATGAGAATTTGCTAACTCTTGAAATCTCTCAGATTGCACGAGAAAATAACAAAAATTTTGAACAATTAAAAGATCACAATGCAGCAATCAAATACAGTCTTGTAAAAAATAATGTTGAATATATTACGCTTTTCACACAGTAATTTTGTATGTTAAAGAACTTTCAGTACTGTGCGGAAAAACGAAGCTTAATGTAGTTCAAATTTGAGTAGTCAAACTCTAGAATCTCGAATGATAGAAAAAAGTAAATATTTTAATGAGGGTCAATGTGCTACTAGAGAAACTGGAAAAGTTGTTATGGGTAAAAAAGCTACTTAAACGTTATTAAATGCATGTTTCAATTTACTCTTTATAATTTACTACTGTGTGTTCATTTTAATTTAATTTAGAAGCCAATACAATATGTAATTATGTTTAATTTGTTTGAGTTATTTTGTTTTATTTATTATATATGTAAAATGCTCACGTGTGTATTTCGTGAGTAGCACATTAAATTTTAAATCCTAAAATAATGTTGCTCCTGACAAAGGTGTCCTGAATGTTAGCATGTCTGTATATATATATATATATATATACATATATATATATATATATGTGTGTGTGTGTGTGTGTGTGTAATATTAAAATACCTTATTTACGTATTTTAATATTAATTTAATAACTTTTGTTCATAAAGTGAGTTCGGGGTTTGCGCGGTAATTCTGATTTTTCCCTCCAGACACGCTATAGACTTAGTTCAGCCTCTGTCTGGACTACTTTAGCCAATAGTTAGCGAGTACTCTTTAAACATGGGTATTTTGTATCACGTGATCAATTGTGCTTAGGGATTATTCGTAGTCTTTTACCTTAGGAATCCCTACTTGAAAAGCGTATGTGCGGGATCACATTGTCTGTGTGCACGAAGTTGTAAAGGTGTTTGCCTGTTGTACTGATTTCATGTTTATTTACCAGAAATAAATTGTGTTGTGATTTTGAATGAGTCTCGCCCATATTACTTACACACACACACACACACACACACACACACACACACACACACACATATATATATATATATATATATATATATATATATATATATATATATAATTTTCCTAATGTCAGAAACGTGTACAAAAGATGGTGTTTTTAGTATACCAATTTAATATAAACGCCCCTAGTTGAAGCTCTGTGGATTGGTTCTTCGAAATCTTAGACCTTTCTATTGAAGTGTTAAAACTGTATTATGATGGGAATGAAAGATTAGTATGGATTACAAACATACACACAAACATACAAAGATGGGCATTCTTCTTTTTGTATATAAATTAATTTATTATGTAAAAACTAGTTGTTTTATATTTTATTAAAAGATATATCTGACGGCACCCACTTAAACTTCTCTGAAATACACCATGCGTGATTAGAGGAATACATGATGTTAGATTTAATATTTTATATTCCTGATACATTACCACTTCATTCTTTGATCTGTCTTAAACTTGTCTTTCACCATGACATTTTCACATTATCGAGAACGTAAGCGTAATAATTCCATCTTCTTTTCATTTGACTTTGCTTTTCACTGTGGACTACGCTGTATGCCCAAATGTGCATTTTGATTCAATCTGCCCGGTTTACAGTGGTCTGGTATTCACGTGGTAATTGCTTTGAGTCACGAATGTCCTAGGGTTGGGTCTTCCAATAAATGTGGCATGTAATAATTATTTTCCTGAACGTGTTTCACCTTCATTCGCATGAATTTTTCAGCGGTGACCCTTTTTAGACTGGTGTACTTTCAGGCCTAACTTGAGGAAAAAGGATCTGGTGTTTTAACAAAGCTTTAAACATTAGTTGCCATTTCTAATGAAAAATTGAGAAGTAGAAACTGCTTGAAATCTCATTTTCGGGGGAGGGCTGGGAGAAGACAGACGATAACGCCTGAAACAATTTCACGTATTTTAATTTCAAAAGTTATTAATTACTTAACATTTATTTCCTCCTATATGTTATGTTAAAATTTATTGGTATCGTCAGTAGTTATTATATTACCGTTATTTCACATGTAATAATATTTCATTATTCATCTTTATGAAATTTTCATTTTAGTTTCTCTAGCCATGTAATGTAATTCCATAAGTTAATCATTTTTTTTTTTTTATTTTTGTGTCCAAAGATTTTTTTTCGCAAAAGGATCTGATGATTATAAAAAAAAATGCAATATTTTTATTTAAAATCTAAAATTGATTTAAATTGTTCATTTTTTTAAAGTTTTTTTTTGTTTCGCTTTATATTTGTGTTTATTTTTTTATAGACCTCAGACTGAGTAAAGTTACAACTATGGTAAATTAACTTATTAGTAATTATTAACTTAAAAGTTTCTTAACCTTTTTGCGAAATTTAAAATATTTCATTTCGTGACCCAAAAAAAGTCAAAACTTTTTCATTTTTATTTTAGAGCGTATTTTTAAAAAATTTCATCTACATGATGATTTTTTTAAACTTCAAATTTTTATTTATTTTTTTAATAATGATAAACAAAAGTATTTTCGATCCAAGGAAAATTTAATTAATAATCAAGTGTTTTTAATAATTTTATTGACCAAATTAAAATATATTTTAACTTTTTGAAATAAATTTTTTATTAAAAGTATCATACATATGTTAAGTTTTTTAAATAAATGCAAGTCATATTTTTATGAAAATGCTTGAATACATTTTGATCTTCAAATGTTCTTATCAAAGCATTTATTTTTTAGGATTTAACTTTTTTTTTTGTTTACTTATATTTGTGTTTATTTTTTGTTCGACTCAGCGCGACCCAAGAAATATGCTTCGCGACATGGTAATTATTTACTTAAATTATTAACTTAATAGTAATGATTCCTTTTCAGAATAACATTTCTTCCTACGTTTAGTGTGTACATAAATATACACAACATACACTCCAGGGCCGAACAAACAGTCTGTTACTTCGTGCCCGAATGAAGCAAAATCGTCAAACCAGGATGAGAAAAAAAATAGCAACTAAGGGTTTTTAAATTATGTTTAAAATATTGAGAAAAAACTGTAAGGAAATTTAATTTTAAGCAGGGTTGGCATGATTTAAATCAGTTGATTTTTATAAAAAATCATTGATTTAAATAATTTTTTTCACTTCTTTTAAAATCTATATTCCAAAGACAGGAGAATTGGGAATCAGTCAGCACAGAAATACCAATAAGTAAATAAGTGTAAATAGATAGCATGTTTTCCAAGAATTTAGGGGTTGTTATCAGAAAGTATGTAGTAGGGGTAAGTACAATGACTAGTTATGACTAGTGGAATTCATTTTATGTAATGGGAGGTAAGGAGAGTATTACAGAACTTGAAACCCAGTTTATCTACCAAATAACAACAGCCGTGGCTTCATCTCCTAGAATAGAAAGACAGTTTTCTTCTTTTGGTATTGTTCATTCTAGCCTTCGTTACGAATTAGGAGTGGATAAAGCATAGAAACTAGTGTTTTTATTGAAACAGTTAAATCCATAATTCGTTGCTTAAAAGAATATTGAAATAATTGTGATTTTTTTAAAATAAATAGTTTGCCTTAAATGATTATTTAATTCGTTCTTTAAATTTACATCTTATTTAGTTTGCACTATCCAATTACAAAATAATAGAATGTATTTAGATTAAAATTTATATATTTAATTTTCAGTAATCAGTGTGTAGAATATACAAGATAGATAAGTTGTTACTTATAACAAATTATTCCATGTATATTGCCTAAAAAAAAGAAAAAAACAATAATTAAAATTAGAATTCAGAAAAAAAAATCAAATAAATCTGATTTAAATCGAAAAAATCTGATTTAAATCAAATAAATCGGATTTTTTTGATTTAAAAAAAAAATCATGATTTTTTTCCAACCCTGATTTTAAGTAAAGAATATCACAAAACCTTCGAGGCACTACTGCAGTAATAAATAAAAACATATAACAACACACGTTAGACATTTTAATTGATAGAAAATACGAAATATTCACAGTAGGTAAAAATTGATGTTAAGATATATAGAAAAATGTATTATTTAAATCTTAGAAGGCGTAAGATTACATAATACATGTTTATCGACAAGCAATTTCTTAAACGATCGAGTCGAAATAAATAATTCAGCATTTTTAAAATCTGTTTTCTGGACTTTTTAGCTATAATCTACATTTCTAGTTATATATATGTAATAAATTATTTTCACCAGTCACAATAATTATGTAGCCCCTATTATTTTTACTTGCCCGGGCTACTGGGCAAGGAGAAACCTAATCAGCGAACAGTAATAAAAATGCAGTCGGGCCATATTGAAAAGAACGGCACAAGCTTAATTAAAACTTTGTTTTAGAGCTGCTAAAAATACATCTTTACGAGCCAGCGGCAGACAAAGGAAAGACGCTAAAAGCACTCTGCTCGAACAGAGGTGCACCCAAGAGCGAAGACAGAAAGAATTTACGTGTAAGGTCAGAAAAAACGCGGAGCCATTTGCCGGCGACAGCTGGGAGAAGTGTTGAATAGACAGAAAATTTACATCTATAGGACAGAAAGCTTTGGGAAATGGATAGAAAGACTTGTAAGTCGAGAACGCTCCTTTAGAGGCAGGGACAAGATTTTAAGGAATTATAATGGGAGAGAGGAGGTTTTTAAGGAAATATTAAAGTTAAATAATTTTGATATATTACATCTATCTATCTATCTATCTATCTATCTATCTATCTATCTATCTATATATATATATATATATATATATATATATATATATATATATATGTCAACGCGCAGCAAGTGTAGAACTCAACTCCATCCACTAGACTTCTAAAACTATGAATGGCAATGCGGAGAAGCGCGCGCGACAGATACAGATACACACAGAGACTGAGACAGAGCGTGTGTATGCAGCAATGAAAAAGGACAATGACGACTTTATTAATGCCAATTTTATGTTAATCGTTTAATTTTTATGTTTTTGTGTTTTTCCAATTAAATGTTCCTGTATTGTGCAATGGAAGTGATGTTGTTTTATCACACAACACACACACACACACACACACACACACACACACATATATATATCTATATCTATCTATCTATATATATATATATATATATATAATTCAACTTTTACTGAACCATATTTTATAATTACCTTTTAATCTTATTGTGTTCAAGAGACTACTAAAGATAGCTTTTAAGTGTGTAAGTATTATAATTTAGTAAGTATTATAATTCAGTATTTAAGTATCTGTCAAAATAGAGTTACTGAAAAATCAGTACAAAGTTAAATTAGTTTAAAAGTTTTTTCTTTGTTTGTTTCTGGTACTACTGTTGTTTTCTTCAATGAATTATTTGAAATAAAAAGTTATAAATATTTGTGCCAATTACTGAGTTACACTGTTTTTTGGACGTTCGCTGTATGTAAAGATGGGCATATAGGTTATTAGTATTATTTTTTCTATAGGGCTTAATTTTTATTGTTTTACTGCAAACCGTTCAAAAGTTAAATTCAACAATATACACACACCTCCTGGTGCGTTATTGTAAGAAGTGAGGCTATATTGTTTGCATTTCACGGCAAGTTTGAACAATGAATGAAGTTGTTATATACACTTTTTTCAGACAAGTTCTCTCTCCGATTGATTTTCTCGTTTGATGTTCATTTCAGTGTTCTTTTAAAATGCGGTGTTGTGAAAATTTGCTGCCACCTGTTTGGATGGGTAAAAATCCCCCTCTCGTTCATTTGAATGATATTTCCCGTTTCGCAATTTATGGAATCTAATAACATCCTAAACACTTATAAGCGCGCCTTTTGAGAACCTTAATACATGCAAAGCAGGCACACATATCATATTTCCCTTTAAAAAGGGGTATAACATCGCGTACTTCTCCGGCTGGAAGATAGATAAAAATAAAATAAAAGCTTCCCTTTTCAAAAAATCCATCTCGCCTTCTCTTTTCCTGCTGAGCGGCAGTAGAACTTCCTGCGCCTCTTCCAGTTAGTTTATGCTTTTTGCTCTGGAAGTGGAGTTCTGCGTTTTTTGAGGTCGAGCACATTTGGCTGCTTCTCGCTTCTGCCAGAGATTTCATAAATGATGTTTCAATGTGGCCGCAGTTATTTCTTTCAGAAGCGTCGTAGTTTTTACTCTTGGAAAAATCTGTGTGTTACTTCTTTATAGGCGAGTTTTTGTAAATGGCTCGTCGCTGATTATATGGGTACATTTCCAACATCATGTGATATATAAAAACACAACTGTCCCCTTTTTCCAAATATTTTATTCTTTATATGCTAACTAAAATCCTCTTGACCCCTAACACTAAACATTTTATTTGAAGCTAGATAAATTCTGCTAATACATAGGTATTAACGCATTAATGCCTAACGTTCCTTTTTTAGTAGCCCAAAATTTTTTGCTTTTTTTTTTGGAACGAGTTTTCTATTTCTGCGAAGGTAGATGGTAATCCTATAAACACTTTACCAAATTTTCGAGTATCTGCTATTATTTATAACTTTGTGGATCGATATTTTACGGTTTTTTGACCGTCGCACGGAAATTTACTTTTTTGGCTGGTACTTTGACTGTAATACCAACAATTACATAAACTTCACTTTACTGTATTGTGCTTGCAATGTGACACCAAATAAATCTGTCATTACGAGGTTTTAAGTTTTTGTAAATGTCATTCTTTGTTGTTGAAATGATTGGGAATCGATCCCAATTCCCAATTCTATAGGCTGAAATACTTGAAGTAGTTTAAATTTCATATTTGTTTTTCTCTGTGAAGTCCATTATAATTTAGACTAGAGATATTCAGGAATATATATTTGTCACAAATGACTGGGGTATTAATGGGTTAAGTAAAACAGAACTAGTTTAAGCATTTTTATTCATAACGAAAGTTTAATTTTTCTGATGATGCCAATAGTCATGACTGCCTCTTCTTGCATCTTCTCCGAGTTAATATCCACTTATAACCTTTATGCACATTATACAAAGTTATTTAGAAAAGGAATGCCAGCCATTTAAGTTGTTGTCTTGCACTGGACTAGATTCATATAAGGGGAAAAGATTGGAAGGCTAGACTAGAACTGGCCAATTCGAAACACTCGGACATTGTGTAGATCTATATTTGATGTGAAAATGAAAATCAATAGATTATTATTATAGTTGTTGGTATTATTATTCATAAATTAAAAATAGAAAAGTTTATTTTTTTATAGATATGAATAATAATATTATTAATAAAAAATCAAGCTAATAGTTTTATTTTCATTGTAATAAAATTGCTCTCGGTGAGTCGCAATATAGATCTATATTGATGGAAAAATAGAAATCAATACATAAAATAATGTATTGATTTCTATTATAGTTGTTGGTATTAATATTCATAAATTAACAACAGAAAAGCTATTTTTTTATAGATATGTATAATAATATTATTATTAATCAACAAATCAAGCTAATAGTATTATTTTTATTGTAATAATTGCGATATTTGCTCTCGGTGAGGCGCAGTATTGATATATATTAATGGGAAAATAGAAATCAATGCATTATTCTAGTGGTTGGTAATATTATTCATAAATTAACAACAAAAAAGTTAATATTTTATAAATAGGCAAAATAATAATTATTATTATTAATGAAGAAATCGAGCTAATAGTATTATTTTTATTGTAATAATTGCGATATTTTCTCTCGGGGTGCAATATAGATCTATATTGATGTGAAAATGAAAATCAATACATTATTATAGTTGTTGGTAATAATATTTTAAAATTATATATAGGC
Source organism: Pardosa pseudoannulata (assembly GCA_032207245.1). NCBI lineage: Eukaryota > Metazoa > Arthropoda > Arachnida > Araneae > Lycosidae > Pardosa > Pardosa pseudoannulata. The sequence continues at coordinate 161,757,888 of CM063505.1, forward strand.
ATAATAATAATTATTATTAATGAATAAATCAAGCTAATAGTATAATTTTACTGTAATAATAATTTTTTGCTCTCAGTGGGGCGAAATATAGCTCTATATTGATGTGAAAATGAAGCTAAATACATTATTATTATAGTTGTTGGTATTATTACTCATAAATTAACAACAGAAAAGTTCATTTTTTATAAATATGCATAATAATAATTACTACTAATGAATAAATCAAGCTAATACTATTATTTTTATTGTAATAAATGCGATATTTGCTTCCGTTATCAATTTTTTTTATTCTGCTGCTTGCCGCCTTTTGGGTACCCTGCGGGTAAGACAAGATTTATTTTGTTGCTACTGTTTTAGTGTTGTAGAATTTTCTTGTTTTTATAGCCATCTCAATACTCCCTTTTCTTTCCTCTATGATGTACTTTGTGCCTTGTTCATTGCAATTATATATCTTTCATTTGTGAATTATTATTTGTGACTCTAATTTGAGTGTTTATATTAATTGGATGGGGGGCATATTCGTACTACGTCGCTCTTGACTTTGAATTTCTGGTGGTTATAAACTCATTGGGGTTAGTCGGTGGCACTGGTTGCATTTGTATTTGAGTTTGATTTAATCGCTTTAAAAATGTTTATTTTAAAGTTTTGAAATAATCTTCAAGTGCAGACTTTTCTCGTGTTTATATGTACATAAATACATACTGAAAGCACGGCATTGTAAATTTTTACTATCGTCGATGGAATCCACAATTTTAAATTTTCTAGAGGAGATATGTTAGCGACAAAATTTTAGTTTCACAGTGCGTCTAAAACGAACGCAAAGCGTGAACTGAATATTGGTTGATTTGAGGGGTGGGGGGAATCTTTTTTACAACATCAAATAAAAAATAAAAGTTTGTATTTTCTATAGGAAATTATTAAATCTATTTATAATAAATTTAATAAAGTATTTCATATAATATATTGCTCGTTAAAAGAAGTACGAATGTATAAATTATGTGTAATATTAGAACGCAAAAACAGGAGTACTGAATTTAGGAAAACATTTACTTAAAATTGGATAAGAATGAATGTTTAAGCTAGTTAAGAGTTCTAAAAATAATGGCCAATCTGCGGCTCTTTGAAGGATTGTTTGTGGCTCTTGATAAATGTACCCTAGTTCTCTTTTCATTTTTGTGTTATTATATTTAAAAAAAATATTACAACTTAACTCCGGCAATTCTGGGTCTTAAAATCGGTCTTATTGGGCTTTTAAGAGATGATTCTCAAATTCCACAATTCATACCGATTCACTGCATAATTCACCGAGAACATCTCGTTACAAAATATTTAAAATATCCTGATGTTATGAAAACAGTGTAACACATTGTAAATTACATTCGCACCAATGCAAAAAATCATCGACAATTCAAAAATTTCCTTGAAAAATTAAAGGACGAAGAACTTCCAAATGACATTCAATAAATATAATTTCTGTAAAAAAAAATTTAATACCTTTTTTGCATACCTTTTAAATACGTATTTAATTGCGGCTCGCGAAAAATTTCAAATTTTGAAAAATGGCTTGGAGTATCAAGAAGCGTGGCCATCCCTGGTCTAATTTATTATATTTTTAAAAATTCCTATGATGCGTCATCAGAATTATCATTTGCGATCTCGATCCCCCAGAGGGGTCGCGAGAAAATTTTTATGACTCGTTAAATTCAAAGAAATTTTTTGGAAAAAAAATTCTTTACATATAAAAGGTATGTCTATTTTGTTATATATCTTTTTCCTTTTTTTAAAAATTTTTTATGATGCGTCATCAGAATTATCATTTACGGTCTGCATCCCTCAGAGGGGAAAAATTTTATGGGTCGCTAAATTCAAAGAAATTTTTTGCAAAAAAATATAAGGTTTTTCTTCGTATGCAAAAGGTTCCAATAAAATAGTGAAGATAAAATGGTACTACCCGCTGCGTGACCAGTATGGTCACTTTTAGCTTTATATTTTCTTTTTCAAAACAACTCAACTGAAAAGGTAAAAGATGTAAAAAATATTACCATTACCTGTTATCATACATATGTATTATTAAGGGATAGAGGGGCAAAAAATTCAGTAATCATTGCTTAATCCTCTATCAGGCTATTTTCTAAAACAGCACAATTAAAAAATGGGAATGCCTCACAGGCAACACAGGCAAATTGTTTTTGAGTTCTTCGAGGTACATAAGTACATGTCTTTCGGGAAACCTTGGGTTCTGCAATGAACCTCCAGCGGTTACTCGAGAAATATTCAAACACCCATCAAAATTTTAAAGAAAGTCTGAAAATTTGTTCTAATTTTTCCCTAATCCCTTATATAGAACTTATATTAACTAATATATCAGAAGCGAAACAACAGGGAACCGAAAAGAAGTGTGATAATAAAATCATTCAAGCCACACCTGACAGTTCATCATAGTGGTAAAATACCCGACAGTGGTAAAACATCACCAATGAATCTTTTTACTTGTATCATTTCATTAAAAAAATTCTTGCTTACATGTCAGCTTTTAAAAGTAATATCTACATTTTTAAACTACTTTAATTTTTATGTTTACAAATAATAGGCCCTTATTTTTTCCCCAACTAATATTTATTCAGAGGCTCCGTTGCTATGTATGTAAGAAAAGGATTCCGTGAGATAGAAAGTTTGAGAACCACTGTCCTAGAGGAAACTAGTCAAAATTATTTCAGTAATGGTCGAAGTGGATAATGTTTCGAAATTAAAGTTTCCTTGTGGATACATGCAGACGTATTACTGATATTGGTGAAAATTCATTCAGTCATATTGAAAATTAGTTTTTACATTGAAATATGAACACTGAAATATTTCACACTGAAATATTTCTTGGAAGGTGTAGATTTTTATTGGCGTTTCTATATTTAAGTTCTGATCCAAATTGTGGACTTAAACAACTATTCTATCAACAGTAATTATGTATAGTACAGGAAAACTTATATAGTTGTTCCACGTTATTTAGTTCAATTATATCATGTCTTGAATGGTTTAATTAAGTTTAAGGAATGTTAATACCCATTTATAACTTAAATAGTTGGATGTCTTTTGCTTGTGTGGTATATACCAATACTTACTCTTTCAAGTAGAACTAGTTTTCAAATGTTGTATTAAATAATTATTCTTCCGTTCGAACATTGCCGAACGATGACTGACTAGTTAGGGTGCTGGCCTTCAGTACCGGAGTTCGTGAGTTCAAATCCCACTGTGGCATGGATGTTCGTAGCTATTCGGAATCGGCTTTAAGCTGTAGGTACCGGTCTCATTAGCCCTCGTGTTGCAAAAAATAGACCGTAGCACTCCACACCAAATCCGTTCGAACATTATTGTTAGTACGAAAAATCTGTTAAAAAATGAACTTTATTTACTTATTTTTCTATTTTCTACTTTTTTAGCATTTTTTTACTCATGTGCATTGAGGTATAAGTAAATTAATGATTAAAAATATTTAACTCATTTTTTTTAAACTTCAACTTTTGAAACATTAATTTTAATTTTTAAAATCTTTTCTTGCGCCTTAATTTTAATTTTTTTTCTCGTAATTTTGATCTTATTATCTTTAAAAATTAATCCGTCAGAAAAATTTGGACTTTTCTAAATTTAAATTTAGTTTTGATCATCTTAATAAAGATAAAATTTAAATTGAATGTACAGATTTATTTTAATGCTTTATAGTCCTTAATTCCATTTTCAAGAAAAACGCAAAACATTTCATAATTTACAAAAGTAAAATTATCGAATTTTATTAAAAAATAATTAGTAAATAAGTATGCTACAGCATACTTATTATTAGATTTATTAAATCCGTATAAATTAATTAAAAAGGAAGAAAAGGACCAAACTCTAGCATTTTTCTTATTTAGCAAAAACGTTGTAATTTTTATTTGCTTTGTTTTCTTTAGCTTTACACAATATATAAAATCTTTTAGTTCACTTACAAAAGGGAAAAGTGTTTTTGACATTATTTTGTGATTCATCAAATCGTCTTGTTTTTTGCAATATGGTATAGATTCCGATGTAGGTGATACTACACTGTGTGATTCTAATGAAAAATTGTAAGTGAGTTTAAGAGGACAAAAGACATTTTTTTAGAAAAGATTCATCGAATTTAAATTTAACAAACAACCTCGAATTTTCTTCGGATTAGCTACATAATTTTAATATTACATTATATAGGAACTTCAAGAGGAATTTGTACATTTCGAATTATCCAAAATTTCGAATTAACCAAGTTCGACTACATTCGGAGTATTTGGTAAAACTATTGTAGGAATCTACGTAAAATTAGGCAGTAACATATATTTAATAATTAAATAAAAAACTTAAGTTTAACATTTTACTTAATTTTGATCATCGAACCTATTTCACTTGCCTCAGCCGTCATTAATGAACACGGGAGGTCTTTGGCCTCGATCTCGCGACCCCCCGATTACGAGATAGTTTCCTAGGCCGACTGAGCTGCTGCGGCTCACATTGAATAATCTTGAAAAATTAATAATTCAATGCCGTTAGAAGAGCATATGAATTATTAAAGAAAATGATCCAAAGGAAATAAAGGGCCTCGATATGGTGTACATTAGGAAATCATATTCAGTGTTATTTCGTGACGCACTGTGTAAAGATGGGAAACAAATGTTGTGTAAACCAAACTAGGGTCATTTTCTAGTTAAAAAATGTTTTTCTTTGACATTTTTGAAACATTATCTTAGAAAGTTATATATTATTTTTTACTTATCACCCTTTTACTACTTTTCATTAATTATGAGTAAATATACGAATATTATTACTTTGACAAAATTTGATAGGAATGGAATACATATTTCCCGGATTATATATTGTTGAAATAATATTTCACTTTGATTAATTTAATGCGGTTCTTTAGAGCAACCAATTAACAGTACTGAGTGCTGTATTCCCCTATAACAGCGTTTCTCAAACTGTGGTACGCATGCCATCAAGGTTCCCACGGTCCTTAAAAGTTCTTAAGAACTCCTTAATTTTAGCTTTTATTTTTAAGGGCCCTTAAAACTACTTAATTTTTATCAAAGGTCCTTAAAAACTCCTTAATTTTGAAATTGAAACACTATCAATTTCTTCCATGGAAAGATATAAAAGAAACAGTAGCTGAGTTTCAGAACTAAAAAATTTTTGATACAAAAAAAAAAAAAAAGAAATCTGTTGAACTTTCAAAATGAAATTATTTATGTATGTGAATTTGTACTAGTGGAAATTCCTTTGTAAATAATAAATAAATATTTGTTAAAGTTCATAACATTCTTTTACATTTTCTAGCCAAAAGTGCAGTATTAATAGTAAAGAAAATCCTCAAATACATGTATGCTGTCAGTATATTACTGTAGTAATTCAAGATTCCTTTCCTTGATATTCTTAAAAAATTATGAAAATACTTTTAGCTTATTAGTATTTTTTAAGAAAACTTATTTGACAAATAACCTTTCACATACTGAAAAGGTTTAAAGTATAAAGTCAGCTGCCCTTTTCTAATAGCTAATAGTCAAGCAGATTTTAATTAAATGAAGCATGGAGGGGGGGGGTTGTAGATATTTCTGTTACTTATAGAAGTTTAATTTTCTTTGGATTGAATGTAATAGAAAAGTCTAAAACTTTCTTCTTTCCGAGGCAATGTCTTAGGTATAATCAGCTAGTATACAGAAACACACACACACACACACACACACACACACACACACACACACATATATATATATATATATATATATATATATATATATATATATCAGTCATTTTAAACTCTCAGAAAGTACTGTTCATAATATTGTATTTTATTCACAATTTATTTTTAGTTTGATCACTCAAAAAACTTTAGATGTACATTTTTCAAAATTAGTTTTTGTCAAATAGATTTATCTTATATTTTTATTCATTTTTAAAAATTTAATTCTGGAATATTGTAGGGCGTTTCTTGATTTGGCTTTCATTTTTAAGGGCCCTTAAAACAACTTAATTTTTATCAAAGGTCCTTAAAAGTTCTTTAATTTTGAAATTGAAACACTATCAATTTCTTCCATGGAAAGATATAAAAGATAAAGTAGCTGAGTTACAGAACTTGAGCTAAAAAATTTCTGATATATAAAAAGAAATCTGTTGAATTTTCAAAATGAAGTTATTAATGTATATGAATTTGCACTATTGGAAATTTCTTTGTAAATAGTAAATAAATATTTGTTAAAGTTCATAACATTCTTTTACATTTTCTAGCCAAAAATGAGTATTAATAGTAAAGAAAATCCTCACATACATGTATGTTGTCAGTATATTACTGTAGTAATTCAAAATTCCTTTCCTTGATATCCTTAAAAATTATACTAAACTAAATACTTTTAGCTAATTAGTATTTTGTATGGTCACGAGCTAGAAAACTGATTTGAAAAATAAATAAGTTTTCACATACTAAAAAGGTTTAAAGTATAAAGTCAGCTGTCCTTTTCTAATAGCTAATAGTCAAGCAGATTTTAATTAAATGAAGCATGGAGGGTGGGTTGTAGGTATTTCAGTTACTTACGGAAGTTTAATTTTCCTTGCATTGAATGTAATGGAAAAGTCTAAAACTTTCTTCTTTCCCAGGCAATGTCAGGCATAATTAGCTAGTATATACACACACACACACACACACACACACACACATATATATATATATATATATGTCATTTCTAAACCCTCAGAAAGTACTGTTTATAATTATGTATTTTATTCACAATTTATTTTTAGTTTGATCACTCAAAAAGTTTTAGATGTACATTTTTCAAAATTAGTTTTTGTCAAATAGATTTATCTTATATTAATTTTTATACATTTTTAAAAACTTAATTCTGAAATATTGTAGGGCAGTTATTGAACATGCCTTGTTTGGCTCATAATCATTAAAATATGTTCCTCAGGCAATTGGGTTTATGTCGTTATGCAGTGTATTTCAAGTAGGTCCTGATAAAAAGTTACTTTAAACCCTTAGAAAGTCCTTAATTTTTCTTCTGGAAAAAGAGTGGGAACCCTGGCCATTAGTAATACCGGAAAAGTAATCAATAAAGGCGGACATAAAAAAATTAAATAAAAAAAATATCACACTGACAAAACATTACAAAAAGTATTCAAACGACACAATCTAATTAATTTTTCGTTAAGCATTGGTAAAGAATATGGTTTTCTGAGAAAGCTCTTAAATTATTATTACCGTTTACCAGTACGGATTTAGCAGAAACAGCTTTTTCTTCCTATATATTTTTAAAAAATTTTGACAAAGGCATACATACATACATACATAAATACATACATGAATATATATATATATATATATATATATATATATATATATTTATTTATTTATTTATATATTTATATATATATATATATATATGAATATACGTATATACTATATATATATATATATATATATATATGTAATCCAGGAATGGACACATTAATTATGTAGTCGGACCACATTGAAGAGAACGGCACAAGTTTAATTAAAACTTTACTTTAGATCTGCTAAAACAGACATCTTTGCTAGTCAACGTCAAAAGAAACACACAAAAATCACTTTGCTTGAACAGAGGTGCACCCAAGAGCGAAGACAGAAAGAATTTTCCCAAGGGACAAGAAACTTAGTCAGCGAATTAAACTATTAAGATCAGGAAAAACGCGGAGCCATTTGCCGGCGACAGCTGGAAAACGTGTTGAATAGACAGAAAATTTACATCTATAGGACAGAAAGCTTTGGGAAATGTATTGAAAGAATTTTAAGTCGAGGACACTCCTTTGATTAAGACATTTAGAGGCTGGGAAAAAGATTTTAAGGAATTAGAATGGGAGGAGTTATTAAGGTAATATTAAAGTTAAATAATTTTGATATATTACATATATATACATACATACATACATATATATATATATATATATATATATATATATACATATATATATATATATATATATATATATATATATATATATATATATATATATATATATATATATATATATATATATACATACATAATGTCAGTGAGTTTATAATCTGGCATGATGTTTAGGCGTGTTACAATGTAATTTGTTTCATTATGTGATGGGAATACATAGTCACCCTATAAAATGTACCATGAAAATAAACAAACACCCTCTCAATAACAAATTTCATGAAATACGATCAATTTTACAAAGTGGTACAATTTAGCATGATGTACAACCAAGTGATACGTGAGCCAAAATAGGTTGGGAAACGCTGCTCTATGGTATTTATTTTACGCAAACGAGTAGTCGTGTAAACCAGTTTACATTTCTCAAAGCCCGTACTATTTTCTGCCCGTAGTTGATCTTGAAATAATAAAGTACTCTTAAAAAAAAAGTAGAGTTCTTTATTCCCCATCAACTCTCCGAGGTCCAAACTGTTGCGATTCCTCCGGCTCTTCCCCGCCAGCACTCTAGCGTTATTTCTTCTCGGAAGTTTGCTCTCTTTCGACTTCTTGGCGATCGATGGCGACCGAATCCCACCCACGAGTGCGCGGCGCCAACACACCTCCCACCCCATTCCTTCATATTGTTGTCGCCAGTCATCCTATTCGGTCCGCCGGTGCCCAGCCCTCACTTGTGATTTTAACATTGCACTTTTTGATTTTCTCGTTGGAATTTTTTTATGTTTTATTTTTAAATTTTTTATAATTATTTATTTTTTTTTTTTAAGTTTATTTTTGATTTTACATTGATTGTGAAAAGTTTTTTTTTTTTAGATAATTTTTTTTTTAAGTTAAATATTTTTTTTTTGATCATATGTTAATTTTGTTTGTAACTGATTGATTTTTGTTGAATCTCTTGAGAACAATATTAATGATTTATAACAGTTTTTTTTTATTAAGATTATTTTTTTTTTTAGAGTGATTGTAGTTGTACAGCTTTCAAAGGAAAATAACTCGTTATATTTTTATGAAGTTTGCATCAAAAAGAATTTATTTTTTAAGTGAACTGCTATGACATTAATGAAGAATAATTTAGGTTTTGACTTTTTGTGATTAGTTTGAGATATTTTGCTTTCAGTTGTACTTTCAAGGAATTTTAGAGTCATAAAACAGTGAATATATAAAAGTAGCTGGAAATTTAAAAACCCAGTATTTTTACTTTAAACTATATAAAGATATATCATTAAAGGTATTTTAAACTTGTACGCGAATGTTATATGTGGCGTAGATTAAAATTTCTCACTTATGTTAAGCAATTTTCCCCTTTTATTTTAATATTTGAAAGGTATTTTAAACTTGTACGCGAATGTTATATTTTGCGTAGATTAAAATTTCTCACTTATGTTAAGCAATTTTCCCCTTTTATTTTAATATTTGAAATTGAGATTTAAAACATGTGCGACGACTGAATATAGTAACTTTAATTTTTTGCTATCAGTATTAAGTAGAATTTGTGATGTTTGAATAAGGCAAAAAGTGATTAATTATCACGCTTTTTTACCAAGCATGATATATTCGAATCAGTAGGTATTTTTTTTCCTCATATTTATTTTCTCAGCTTTCATCTTCGTAATATATAGTTTTTCTAAATAGAGGGATACATTTTCCCGTCTTACATTGATTGAGTGACTAGTCTTACATCGTAATGTACCTTCCATGTTTCAAGTTCCTATCAGTTCCAAACGCCAACATCTCTTACGTTCAATCATCTGTTGTCAACGCTCTGTCAAGATCGCGTCAAGTGCATGAAAAAAGCCATCCGATCTGTTATAGCGTGTGTTTTCCGAGGGCGCAACTTTCATATAATTTTGCGCAGAATTCGTTAACACTAGTCTACGGTACAAAGTAACAGCGACTTTTTCCTAGCGAATCTTCGTACTGATAGCGGCCTTTTTGATTATTGATAAGCAGCTAGAAAAGGTTGATTGAACGAGACCACATCTCTTCGATAATACCGGACATTTTTTGCAAATGGTGTAACGATCGAAGAAAAATTCATCGTAAAATTTTGTGAGTTGTACATTGGAAGTCATTTTTGTATACGAAGCTATATTTTAACATCTATTTTTGATAAGAATCGTCATGATTTTTTTACTGCGAGATTGAATCGAATATGTTAATTTTTTGCTGAAACTTGTCTTATTGAAAAATTTCTAATCATGGAAGATACCGGTAGTTGGTCGCGCGCCAGTTCGCGTCATAGACACAGAGACTGGATTCTGGATGATGATCTAGATATAATTCCAAGAGTTCCGCAGCATCCACATTTTGTCCGGATAGAGGTAAGATATGTTTTAAATTATGTTGCTTAACTTTATCCCACATTTTCATTCCATACAAATTAAGAGGGATTGTTGATTTGTCTTTCTTATTTCCGTTGCGTTAAGGTCCTTATAATAGCTTTCGTAACTTTGTCAAATGATGTTAATCAACCTCTAAAACTATATTGCATTTTGAATTATATTAGTTTTTATTATAGATTCGGAATCAAAACATTAATTACGTATTCTAAATACTGGAAAAGTGAAATCATGGAAATTCTTCATGAAATAATAAAAACGATTCATTACTGGTTTTTTTAGTTTAAAAATCATTCGTTCCTTGGATGCATATATATGTGACAACATTTTAGTAAAATCCAATTTTTAATTTCAGTTTAGTTCGTAATCTCAAGTTGTGTGATATTATTTTGTACCACTTCCAGGAATTATATTTGCACCGGATAGCATATATTTTTTAAATTGATATTAGATTGATATATAAACTTCTGTGATAGCCCCTTAGTTATTAGTGATATGTATAAATGTTATTGATAGCCCTTTAATTATAGGTGGTATGTATAAATGTTATTGATAGCCTTTTATTTATTAGTATTATGTATAAATGTTATTGCACGTTATGTGTGCTTATATAGTTATAGATGATCAGCGATATTTTCTACTTAAGTTAAAAAAAAAAAAATTCTTTCAAACAACTTAATATAAGCAGATGAGAATTTTGAATAAAGTTTTAAGTAAATGTATAACGCAGTGCCGTAGCGAAGGAGAGTTGTGGGGGTTTACCAAACCCCAGCATAATGATTACTGTATACATATATATGTAAGAGTTTCTGTATTAGTGTTAAGATATAAATTGACGGGACAGACTCTCCCACTTCTTTGAAAAAATTCTAGCTACCCAAATGAAGCAACGAAATCAGAGTCACGCTCATTTCACTATTGCATACTTCCTTTTACTTTGGTTCATCTCCAATTATCTTTAGGTTTATTTTTTATTTACAACCTCTCAAATTTGCCTAACGATGGCTAAGTAGTAGAGTGCTGCTGTTCGGTACCAGAG
>CM063505.1:161774253-161821753 GCA_032207245.1 Pardosa pseudoannulata
ATCAAGAATCCAATATGGATATCTCTATCCATTCCAGGTCCAACCGCTTCATAAATTCGAGGACAGTTAACTTAGGCAATTATTATATAGGGGATATATATTGAAAATAATCGCAGAAAAATCTCATTAAAAATATTATAATTCAGTAGTCTAGCGAACATCACTGGCTGATACCTTTTTGGAATCATCATTCCTGAAAAACATATTAAAATAATGTATAGACTATGCCATTTGGCGTTTCTTTGAGAGAAGCGTCTGGAGCATGGTAGACTTCCTTGCAATCCCCGCCTCTCTTCGCCACTGTTATAATTATATACGGCTAACATAGGGGGTCTTTGTATTTAAAAAAATAATTTATCAAAGATGTGAGCATTGCTAATCAGACAGCAGGGTATCTTAAGGGAATGACGTATTACTGAATAAAGAACTATTTATTATATATTTGGTTCGGACTATAAGAGATTATTAAAAAAACAATTTAAGAATTTAAACAATAATCTTCCTAATACTGTATTAAAAGCATAGTTATTATGAGTTAAAAATAGTAAAACTGATTGCCACAGTGACTATACATTATATGCTGGTGAATAACCCGATTCGAATCTGAATTTTCGAAAAAAAAGTAACCCTGTCTGCCATTGTTCTTAAAAGCATTCTACCATCATACGTACTCTAGTTTATGTAACTTAAAATTTAAAAAATACTTAAAAAGAAAAATGTATAAAAGAAAACGTAAATTTAAGTATTGATAATTTACTGCTCTAGCTTATCTTTTATGTCATAACATCAATAGTATTTTCGACAAAGAAAGGCATCATGTAAATGTGCATAACTATGGTTTTATTTATGTATTTTTGTTTGTTTTTTCTCAAGACTTCTGTGACACTCTTTTGAAATCGCACAAAAGTGTTATGAACGGACGTAGTTAGCTAAGTGTGCAGTGAAAATTAACCTTATTCTTAGAGAAGGTGAAATTAACTGACCGCGTATCACAGTTACGCTGAATATAAAGCAACTTCCCGGATGCCAGTGTTGAAGGCTTTTCTTCTTTCTTATTTAATAAATGTCTTCTTTTTCTTCTTTATTTTTTAAAGCTGTGAATCATGTTGTTTTTCCCGTATTGAAAAATAAAATCGAAATATGAATATTTTTGTGTATTTTTATTTTTGTGTATTTTTGAGAAAAGAATTTTTATTTTTTAATCCTGGTTATAATTTTGAAATTAATAATTATTTATCTATCTAATCACAAGCTGATAATTTTTAAAACGGCAGAAATTATTCAACAAGAATAAACGACTTTTAAATAATTTAAGTTTTTTAATATGTAATTACGATAAATACTAATTATTGTGTATATAATCTTCATTAAGAAAGTGTCTAAGTAACTTTTCTTAGAGAAATTAGTTTAACATGGTTTTAAAAAATAAATCGAAATAAAGAGTATTTTGAATTTTGCATTTGTTATTATATTGTAAAAGTCCTTAAATTTTCATCTTTTAATTTCTAAATTATCCATTCTCCATGCTTTGCACTAAATGCTGTATTCCCTTGGTTCACAAACTATGTGCCGCAGCATTTCGGGCTATCTCGAGCTTATGCCAGTGGTACCGTGGCATTCCCCAAAATATGAGTAAAAATTTTATTATTATTGAAGAAGGCATAAAAATATTTAAAAGTGAAAATTAAGCTGTCTCCTCTTGCCACTGTCCCGCTGTTGGAACGTTCTTGTATATATTTCGATGTGTGACCGATCCGGTACCTTCACGGTTTTCAAACTAAATGTTGCCAAAAGTCTGGAGTGCTGTGGCGGAAAGTTTGACAACCGCTGCTCCATTCAATGTTTTCACTGTATATTTCATAGTATAAATGAGTGATTCCCAAACTTTTCTCTACACGGAACACTTTTTTAAATACTAAAATTTTAAGAAACACTGTAGTAAATTTGAGTGTTAATGATAATTTATAAGAAAATGAACAGTAATTGTTGGAGGAAGTATGTCCTCAAGCAAACTTGGCAAATAAGTTGCATTTTTTAATCTTAGATAACACACATATTTGAAATAAAAATCAAAGGTTTTTTACCGATAATAAAATGATAGCAAAATAAATGAAATTCGACTTTTTGGGTATAGCTTTATCTTAGCGGTATTCTTTTTTTTAAACAATAGTATTTTTAATGAAAGGAAGTGCCGCCATTATAAGTCAATATAAAAAAATATATTTATCAATTTTAGAAGAAAGCAAATCAATGAGAATAATAACAATTTCAAAGAAAATGAAGACTTAAAATACCTGATTGGTACTAATCCATTTCTTTGCTTTTCTGAACGCAGATCAGAAACTAACAGTTATAAAGCCATCTGATGTTATGTTAAATTACTAGCTTCAATATGCGTGGATTTCAAACCACTAATTTTATTCTTTCTTTTTGATTTTTGTAAAAATATTAAATGTTTATTAATTTTGATTTTCCATTTTATTATTGGTATTTTTATTTCCCTTTTTTTATTGGTTTTTACAATTGTTATAAAATAGGGTGTCTGCTATCAGAAATTGTCAGAGGAAAGTCAGGAAGGCAGCAAATGTGTCGTAAAAAGTCAAGAAAAGGGCAAATATGTCTCGAAAATTAGTTGCAAACGATGATTTTTTAAAATTATCCTCTCTATAACGGTTTTGTAAATGATTTTTTAAGGCTTAAAGCAACTCTATTTAATAATCAATATGAAAAAACAATACTTAAAACATATATCAAAGAAAACGTGAATTTAAGTACTTGTAATTTACTATTTAATTAATTTTTCATGCGATTTCAGCAGTAGTATTTTCAACAAAGAAAGGCACCATTAGAATATCATTTATGGTAATTTATTTAATTTATTTATTTATTTAGACTTCGGATGGTTTGAATCTTCTCACAACTTTATTAAAGTTAGAAGTAGTTCTTTGCTACTCTGAAATACATGTATACTCTCAACATGCAATTTTCTTTAAGATTTTTCAAAAATAAAATATGTTTGGAATTTCTATGAAAGTGCCCCCAAAATACGATGAAAAGAACTTTTACCAATTCAGTGCACTCTGAGAAATGTCAATTAAATGTCATAAGTCCTTTAATTAATTTAAGTAATTGCTTATGCCTTTCGTAATCTGTCGAAACTGAGGGGTGGGGTGGGGGAGAAAACTTTGCCCTTAAATTTTGTTCTTTACTACTAGTACTCTATTTAGACCATACAGTACAAATATTGTAGATATATATGTAACTATATTGTTAATGTATATAATTTTTTTTAATTAATGGTAATTTTTAAAAAAAGATTACTAGTAAACCATTTTAGCTAATTAGCAATTTACTGGTGTTATATATCTGAAAGATATGCAACGTTACTATAGACGCCATTTATAAAATAATCCGATACTCATCAGCATAGGATAATTTTATAAATAGAAACCGAGGACATATTCATAATCACTGATAATACAAGAAATCTTTATTTTTTAAACCATGAAATACAAGCGCACTTTGAATTTGTTCCAACAGCAAACCGAAAATTAAATTAAATCAAGTGCCGTATAAATAACTTCAAATGGCGATGCACATGCGCAGTCGAATGACTTGAATTCTTTCTTCTTCATTGAGAAATTCTTCTATAAAGATCCCTACTCCAGAAACAATTTATATTTTTTAATAATTGAATGTTTGACGAACGCACACTTCTGAAATATCTTATGCACTTTTAAATAATTCATAAGATTATTATATAGAAAGCGATAAAAAAAAAGTTGATTAGCGGAGATAAATTTCCTTTACAGAGATTTTCTTGGAAAAAACCGAGATCTCTGTAACATAACCTCAGAGAAACTTGATTTCATAGGCGTAACTGAGTACAGAAACGGATGAATCGTGCTTATTTGTTTTTTGTATAATTGCAGAATTTTTTTACAGTGCATTGCGAATTATCACGTTTCAGTAGACTGTAACAGTAGAAAAATGTTAGTCCTATGTGTTGCGTATTGTGGTTATAGTTGATAAAAATATAATTATTAAAATGTGAATCAGAGTTGATGTTTCAAAGGAGATAAATATAATAGATTTATAGCAATAAAATAATTAGGCACCAAGAAATGTTTTCCTTGCAATTTAATAAATTTCCAGTCTTTTCGAATAAAAGTCGATTGTCTCCAAAAAATCAATAGCTATTACGCGTTTCCGATTCCGACAAAGTGGTTATTGGTTTGTAATCATCTGTGTAGAATTTAGAATTCGATCAATGTAGTAACAGTAATTACCAAAATGTTTCAGGGCTCTATTTCAAACGAAAATTGATAATTTATAAAGGAAATAACACACATTCCTTGTAGTATACGATTCCTATTGAAATTAACATCTATTACTTGTATTAGGAAATGGTATGTTTTGTAAGGAATTACAGAATAGCATTTTAACGAATAACCTCTAAGGAATCTACCTCTGATGCATTCTATTTTTAGAGAAGCTTGTCTTTTCCATTCTACCGTGGCAGGGGGGAGGTTTTAAATGAGATCTTGAAAAATTTTAGAATAATACGAGGATACAAAATTGGATTTAATAATTCCCAAAAGTATGTATGTCTCTGGTAATTAAGAGCAATGGCAAGTCGTCAAAATTCAAGATTTAAAAAAAAAAATCTGGTGTGGACGCAGGACTTTATTGTACTCTATTAAATTATACACATTGTTTTATTTTTATTGTCTGATGCGCTCTCAGAATTATCTAAATGTTTATATGTATTATTTTATAACATTGTTATAGTAATACCTATTGGAGCCTTAATTAATGGACTTAAAAACATTATTCCAATTTCTTAAAGAAGTATAGTTTCCACTACGTATGAATACATCGATATTATTTTGTTTTCATTGTACGTTGAGACTTTTCGATATACAGAGTGCGGTTTGCAATCCAAAATTCACTAGATGTTACAACAATACCAACTTAAATACCAACTTTCAACCTTTAAGGTCTAACTGTTGAGTTTTGTCCGGCAGCTTTAATACAGGAAAAAGGAAGGAATACCTCTGTTCACCCCGTCTTTAGCAGACAGGAACCATTTGTGGGGTGGCTGGGGTACAGAGTGTTTTCCAGGCCTAAATACTAAATCTCAACCTCCTACGGCTAATGGAGAACGATGGCTAAATGGTAGATTGCTGCTCTTCGGTATTGGAGTTTGCGTGTTCGAGTCCCGCCAAAGACATGGATGTAACCGTTCGGAATTGGTTTTAAGCTGTAGATCCCCGTCTCATTAGCCCTCGTGTAGCAAAGCATTAGACCGTAGCACTCCAATCCAAACCTACGGCTAATCGTTTTCCAGTTATGGGAGATACATACGTACAGGCGTAAAGTGGAAAAGAGTCACAATGCACTCAAGGATGGTCGTAATGAATATTTAAAGTTTCAAAATTAAAAGTTTCCTTTTACGTACGTATAGTCGTAATATTAAAACTTGCCAAAATCGATTCAAGCGTTGTGATCAAATTGGACATTCCCGCCGATGACATGGATGTAACCTTTAGGAATTGGTTTTAAGCAGTAGGTCCCGGTCTCATTAGCCCTCGTATAGCAAAACATTAGACCGTAGCACTCCAAACCAAACCTACGGCTAATCGTTTTCCAGTTATGGGAGATACATACGTACAGGCGTAATGTGGAAAAAAATCACAATGCACACAAGGATGGTCGTAATGAATATTTAAAGTTTCAAAATTAAAGTTTCTTTTTACGTACGGATAGTCTTAATATTAAAGCCTGCCAAAATCGATTCAAGCGTTGTGATCAAATTGGACATTTTCCTTGAAATCTCAAAACTGAAATTTTTCATGTTTGCAATATTTCCTTTACCTTATCCAAGGAAGTAGAAACCTCTTAAAACCCTCTTCTTAATAGTTAAAGTATAAAATTCAAAACCTAATGTATAACTTTAACAAAAGCATTTGATTAGCCGATGTTTTTATTTTAACACTCTTATTTATGAAGCAATTCAAGACGTTACAGTTGTTTAGTTATACCAAGATCTCTAAATCCTACTTGCAGATGTATTTTCCAGTGAAAGGTTCTTTATTATCAAAGCGTCTCTACAAACGTAAGAATTGATTAAATGTTAACGACGTATTCAAAAGCTTTTTATTTACGTATGTTTTTCTGAATAAAATAAAAAGAAGCTGCAGCTTAGAATAGTTAAGTAAATATTGATCATCATAATTCGTGCCTCCCGTGAATAACTGGTCTTTTATAACCTCCAATGTCCTTTATTGAATTTTCCTTTCATTCATTCATTTATTCAGGCTTTAACAAATGTATATTTTATGTTTTAAATAATACCTTTAAGTATTTTAAAGTATCGCATTTAATTAATAAAACTATTCAAAAATCGACAAAATTAAAGAATTTATAGGACAGGACGTGAAAATTCCATTAGCCAGCTCGCCGTTGGCGACCAAATATTTACGCCTGGCGAGTAAGTTCTGTTTTTTAAAATGTGATTCAATTCAAACTATGCCAGAATTTCTTTTAATTGACCCACCCTGGATAAATTTTACCCTACACTGCGATTGACAAGTGGCGTTTCAATGTAGAAAGTGTTACATAAACATGAAGGGTTAAAAAATTACGGAAATTTTTTTATTGCATGACTAGTGGTATGTGACAGTTTCTGAAACCTTATGGCAACCTTAATCTGAATTTTTATTTTGCTGCAATAAATATCTTTGGATTTTTCCATTTCTGCATTGTTTATGGTTTATCACCATAAAACTTTTTTGTATTACATCTGTTAACAATTCAAAAACTGTTCTAATTTTTATGAATGTAAAACAGTGGCGAATAAAAGTTTTAGTCTGGTTAAGAAACTGAAATTTCATGCCATGTTATAGGAAATTATTTTTTCAATAAGATGATCATTATTTTTGCGGTGAGAGTCAGAAAAATCTCCCCAGGGTTTCGAGAAACTCATTCACTCTTCTGAAATTTTATTTATTTATTTTTACTAAGGAAACATTTTCGTGTAACCTAATATAATTCCTTCTAGAAATGCGGGTTTATTAACTCATTAACCTTTCATTGACCTTTTCGCGCAACCCTCATGAATGTCAGCCATTAATGTGGCTTTATATTTAACAGAGCATGTTAGGAATGTGTCGGTAAGGTTTGCTCATGAATTTCTAATGAAGTCTTTTTCGTCAGATATATCACGCTGAAAAATCAAGTTCATTATACTTTGAAATATACCCTATAAATCATGACATTTTATCTGGAAATATTGGTTGATATATATTTTATTCCGTCCTTCGCTGCTTCATATTTTGCATAGTATATATTTTCGCTTATTTTATATTTATTCTTCATTTACAGTGGTTTTAACCAATATCTGTTTGCTATATCCTACCTTTTATATCTACTTTTTATGAAATTTATCTGTATCATTGGGTTGATATTTGGTTTTCACACTTATACAAACAAAAAGACAATGTCATTATATTATTCATGTTTCTCATACTGCCACAATATAAATTATTTTTATAATCCATAATGGTGTAACGAAAGGACACCAAATATCCTGTAAATGAAACATCCTTGTGTAAATTGGTGTGGTAAATTATTGTTTAAGAATTTACTGTGTAAAATGTTTGAATTATTTACTTGAAGTACCTGTCTACGTTTATGTAGCCAATTTTGACCTTCCTCCTCAATAAATAAATAAATAAATAAATAAAGTAGTATTTCCTTAGTTTATTTGAAAGACATTCCTTTAGCCGTTCAAAAAAAGTTTTTAAAAGTTTTTTTTTCTACGCGTTCGTTAGAATCATGATTATGACTGTTTTTACATTAGCTGATATACCGGGATTAGGTTATTAAAATAAAAATTTAAATGCACTTTCTAAAGAATGAAATTTTTTTCGGTTAGCTAGTTAATGCTCAGAAGATTAGGAGACTTTTAAAGTTATCGTTATAATGAATTACATTATTTAAAAATTGAATACTTTACTGAATTAAACGTAAAGGAATTACTTTATTTAAATGCACTCCATGAAGATTGAGATTTTTTTTCGGTTAGCTAGTTAATACTGAGTACTTTTGAAGTTACGGGTATAATGAATTACATTATTTACCAATAAAAGATGCGTTTTTATACATTTGGACACTAAAAAACATCAATAATAAATTATACTTAGCTCGATTTACAAAAGCAAGTGTCAAATATAGTAGGATACTTTAAATAATATTTATTTTTGATTTATTTTTCAGTTATTTTACTAAAATATTTAAAATTAATTTTTGTTATAATCGACACCCTTGTTAAAATGTACCCTACATTTCTTTTAATCAAAATTTATAAAATTCTAAAACTATGGGTAATGGGGTTGCAAAACGAAATGGTTGCATAAATTTAAAGAATTATTAGTTGGGATATCCTGCTGTCCTTCAATACCACATACTTAACGTTATTATTATTATTATTATGTTTATTGAATCCAAATATCATTTGAATCTAAAAATGCTTTATGTGTTTCAGTGTCAAATCTTGATTTAAGATTTAATTTGTTACGTAGCTATTTTGGTTCAAAAGCTTGATTCTGGGACAGCGGTTTCCAACTTGAAAGGCACTGCCAGGGAAAAGACCAAAACTTTTTCATAAAAATTACTTTTATACCAAAATATGTATACATAAATAATACTTCAAAATTTAAAGTTGCAATAATAAATTCAGTTAATGAATATTTATTTTTGTTTTTCATATATTTTTATACATGTAATTTAATTCCTATATAAAATTTTTCTGGATCTTAAGATTTTAAAAATCGCGCCTTTACATGTGCTCTGTTTCAGTTATGTACTTTAAACTATAATTTAATTTAAAAATAAATTTACATAGTGTATGTTATAGCAAAGCCTTGTTATTGTTATGTCGATTGCTTTGTTAATTAATTAATGATTTTTTTAATGTAACTAGAACTCTGTAAAATGTGTCTATATCGTTAGACCTATTAAAAAAACAAAAGTTTGGGAAACTCGAAAAATAATTACGAAGATGTAGTAGCATAAAGGTTGGAAACATTTGTTCTAGAACGCCAGTCTCATAAAACGTAGTTTAGTCATTAATTTTTGTTCACTTAAACAAATCCAGAAACAACTCTTCTACACATAATCAAATAAATAAATAATCAATTATGGTAAAATATCTTTTTATCGTTATTTTATATTTAATATGGATCTATAAAAAATCTTGTTGATAAAAAAGGTTCATAAGTGATAAAAGTTTTAAGAAGTGCTGATATAGTGCATCATGCAAACAGTTCTAAAGTTTTATTCACTCACTCATTTTGCGCATTGAAATTTTTCTTCTTTATTTTATATTTTATTGTTCATAGTTATTCAATTCTTCATATGTAACATCATGTTGCAATTTTCTTTTTTATTGTCTCCATGTTATTCTATTCATTAAACATTTCCAACAAAATAATATTACCTTGATTTACTGCAGACGATTACAGTAAGGACACACTCAGTATAGCGACAAGGAAAAGGAGCAATGTAAGTGAAATAGAAACACGAATTTCATTTTTGAATAGATTTATAGTTAAAATATTGGGAAAACACTCTCATTGTATTTTATATTTGAAGTAAAATTCAGAGAAGAACTTTCATTTAATTTGTTTTTTAATTGTTTTAAATATGTAAGTACGTTTTTCTAAAAATTATTCAATTTATCTTTTGTTCATTTGGTATGGCGGTAGAAATGTTACTAAATAATAATAAGAAAGCATTTTGCTTCTTGGTCAGAGATAGAAAAGAAAATTAAACATTTTAGTGGTAAAATTAAAAGAATGAGAACGAATTTCTAATCTTTGTAATTTTCGATGTCACTGCACCTACAACTTTCTTGCTATGTATTATATAAATACTATTTTTACAATTGCAAAAATTTGAATATGTATTTTAAAGTGAATCTAAAGTAATAAAAATTACGTTTTGAGAATATATATAACTAGTGCATATTATGGCCTTATAGTTTTACATATTTTATATTTTGTAACCTTTACAGATTTTATATTTTTGTAAACGTTTATAGTTTGTTTTGATCATAATTTAATACAAAGTTTTGATCACTTTTTTATTGTTATTGATATTAAATAGTAAAAACTTTCAACTTTTCTTGCTTTTCAGAACCATTTATTTATGTATAGGTAAAAACAGGTCACATACTATAGTTTTACTATTAATTAAACTCAGTAAATGAAAGTACAAAGAGGAAAAAATACGCGAACCTTAATGAGTAATTAAGAAACTAGGAACGTATTTCCGATGCATCCTTTTCTTTAATTCGGGTGTGGGAAAGTTTGCTATAGTAACACCAAAATGCCTTTATGGTTTAAAAATTTAAGGCAAGGAAAATGCTGGAAATATAATGATCTCATTCAGTTCAGCTATAAAAATTCATCCTTTTAACGAAAATAATTTACTTCTCCACGAGCTTCCGGATTTTTTTTCTTTTTCTTCAGTTTAGGCATTTTCTCAATTTTAAAAAGAATTAAAGAGGTGCATCTAAATTCTGTTAAGTCCAGTGTTGACAAATATCGAAGACTGTTTTGTTTCCTAATTGGATATTTTAAGATTACATTTTTGTATTCCGAAAGCACAACATCAGAAAAAACTTGGAGCACCGGTAAATTATAATAATAATGATGTTAAATAATTCTAGCATTAGGCTGTATTTTGGAAAAGATACCAAACCGGAAGAAGCCCAGTGGCGTTCGGGTAGCGTTTCGCGTTCCCACGACATAGGTCCGAGGTTCGATCCCCGAACTGGGCAAGGTTGACTCAACTTTTCATTCCTTCAGTGGGTAGACAAAAACTGAGGATCAAGCATGCTTGGGAACTAAACAGTGGGGGTTCCGCTAAGGTTGACCACCTTAACTGGAACATATGCTTCGCAACCCACTGCCCCTGGTCTCGGAAACGTAGATTGGCACCGTAGGCCCTGGCCCCCTAGGGGTTGTATCGCCGAGGATTAGAGTACCGAACGGGAAACATCAGCTGCCGAATTGCTCTTTCAACAGATATATTCAACGTAAGAGTTCACCTTGTGGCCATGAAATGAATTAAAATGTAATTTGTTTTACTTCTGTGCTAGTGTTCTTTTTTGTGAAAATAATTTAAATAAGGCTTTTTATTTGTCCAACTTAAATGTAATCTATACTGCTTTTCATAATCTTAATTTTTAATGTGTCAGACCAATTATTGTAGTTTTACGTTTAAAAAAAACATACGGGAGAGCTGAGGAAACCAGGGCCAGACAAACACGTCCATACCCAGGAGCGAAGTAGAAAAATCGAAAGGCGATAAAACGCGAAACCAAAATGCGTAAAAAATTACAACGGTATTTCTGAATTAGAAAATTCTCTTCATTTTGATGTATGAGTTCAGATATAAACAGGAAATAACTTTGGGATGAAACATCAGGAGACATTCTGTATTGGGAAAAAAAGATCTTTGGAAGTTTTAAAATTGATAACAAAAATGAATTTTTGCTTCAAACTTGAGAAATTGCTCTAAGAATTTAAATAATGCTTCTAGGGAACGTAGTTTATTAAAATTAAAAATAATCAAGAATTTATTTACTCACAACAGCATTTCAAGGAAGATTATCAGGTTTGGTTTGCAGCGCTATGGTGTACTGCTTTACAGCACGAGGGCTAATGAGACGGGAACCTACTGTTGAAATCCGATTCCGAACGACAATGAATTTCCATGCCGCTGGGGGATTCGAACCCACGAATTCCGGTACCGAAGATCAGCGCTCTAACCATTCGGCCAAGATTATCAAACTTCGCTTTTTAGAAATTAAATATAAATTCAATAGCAATTTAGATGAATAAAGAATTATCCGAATTTAGTGAAAATATTTACCTGAGTCATATTATTAGCTGCTTTTTAATGAAGTAATTTAAAAAAGTTATACGTATTTGTCTACATATGTCTTTTAAATATACACGTATAAAAATGCATTCTGTAAAGGATTTGTACATTCTAGTTCCATAGTTGCGAAAGTTTTACTTTTGATCAAAAGCTAACCCTCCCCCTGGGGGAAACCAATAAGTTGCTTTTCAGACAGAAAGTCTCTGAGGTACGCTATATTTATTTCGTAAGATTTTCATAGCTTGGTACTAATGGGTAGAGTTAATATTATGGATATATGGATACTCATATGACCCATTCTCAATAACGATAACCCACCTCTCTTTGGTGAAAGATTACTCTGGTGTTCAAAGCACTTACGTCGTGGATGATATATGGAATTGGGGTGCTTCTTTTATATTTTTACCGCGAAATATTCCTGGGATAAGTTAGGCTAAAGAAAGGGAATTATCATTTTCTTTCTTTGTTATAAAGGGCAGATTTTAAAAAAAAAAACGTACGGGAGAGCTGAGGAAACCAGGGCCAGACAAACACGTCCATACCCAGGAGCGAAGTAGAAAAATCGAAAGGCGATAAAACGCGAAACCAAAATGCGTAAAAAATTACAACGGTATTTCTGAATTAGAAAATTCTCTTCATTTTGATGTATGAGTTCAGATATAAACAGGAAATAACTTTGGGATGAAACATCAGGAGACATTCTGTATTGGGAAAAAAAGATCTTTGGAAGTTTTAAAATTGATAACAAAAATGAATTTTTGCTTCAAACTTGAGAAATTGCTCTAAGAATTTAAATAATGCATCCAGGGAACGTAGTTTTTCAAAATTATAAATAATCAAGAACTATTTACGAACAACAACATTTCAAGCAAGATTATCAGGTTTGGTTTGCAGCGCTTTGGTGTACTACTTTACAGCACGAGGGCTAATGAGACGAGGACATACTGTTGAAATCCGATTCCAAACGACAATGAACATCCATGCCGCTGGGGGATTCGAACCCTCGAATTCGGGTAACAAAGATCAGCGCTCTAACCATTCGGCCAAGATTATCAAACTTCGCTTTTTAGAAATTAAATATAAATTCAATAGCAATTTAGATGAATAAAGAATTATCCGAATTTAGTGAAAATATTTACCTGAGTCATATTATTAGTTGTTTTTTAATGAAGTAATTTAAAAAAGTTATACGTATTTGTCTACATATGTCTTTTAAATATACACGTATAAAAAAATGTACTCTTTAAAGGATTTGTACATTCTAGTTCCATAGTTGCGAAAGTTTTACTTTTGATCAAAAGCTACCCCCACTCTCGACGGAACCAGTAAGTTGCTTTTCACACAGAAAGTGAAATGTTAATTACTCTGAGGTATGCTACATTTATTTCGTAAGATTTTCATAGCTTCGTACTAATGGGTAGAGTTAATATTATGGATATATGGATACTCATATGACCCATCTCAATAACGATAACCCACCTCTCTTTGGTGAAAGATTACTCTGGCGTTCAAAGCACTTACGTTGTGGATGATATATGGAATTGGGGTGCTTCTTTCACCTTTTTACCGCGAAATATTCCTGGGATAAGTTAGGCTAAAGAAAGGGAATTATTTTTATCATTTTCTTTCTTTGTTATAAAGGGCAGAGTTTTGTTCACTTAGAATGCAATAAAAATCTCCTATTACGTAAATTTTTATTTATTCCACCGAAATAATGTGACAAATACAACAGTGTGTTCCGTCCGTTTTCTTCCTCGGGAGTATTTATGAAGTAATTGGTTTTTCCATGGTTATTTTTTATTCTTTAAAAGAATTTTATTTTATTTATACTGTTGATGCTTATGATGCAAGATGAAATTTTTTGGGGGGAAATGAAATAAAATCGAAGAATATTTTTTTAAATCTATTGTGTGATAACTATATTTTATTATATGTCTGGTTCTACCGTTGTGTTTAATTATTTGTTTAGGATAAATGGGTAGGGCTATGCTTTTCAGCACTGGAGTTCGTGGCTTATAATCCCATTGCTACCATGGATGTTCGTAGCCGTTCGTTATTGGCTTTAAGCAATAAGTCCTGGTTTCATTAGCCTTCATGAAGAAGAAAAAAAAAAAGTAAACCGTAACGCTACAAATTATTCGTTTAATGCCAGATAGTATAGTAGTGCAGTGTGCAGTATCAACTGGACTTTTAAACAATGTATCTCTATTATTCCCTCTATTGTAGCCTTATTAGTCACTTTTCATGGGTGATTAACTCATAATGCTGTCTGTGTAATATACAAAAATTGTTATATTTTGAGATTTTTAAATACTTCTTTTTGTGTTATTACATGCGTTAAATTTACCGAGATACCCGAGGACAGAATTTTTAGGGTATGTCCGATAATGTTCTCCCCCCCACCAAATAGATTCGTTATTGCATTAATTAGCTTCACATCCTTGACATAAAACAGTCTCACTGTTGGCAGATGAATTTTACTCTCTTCATAGATGGCAGGATGGAATTTTGTCATAAATCGACCATTTTTTCTCCTAATTTAATTATGAATACACGAAAATAACAAAAAAAATTATGTTCACCCGCCAGCAGTCTGATTGAAACAAAACACGTGTCCTTCGATATTTTTTTCTTTATCCTGTAAGTTATAGGTTTACAAGTATAACTATTTTGTTTGCTGCTTTGATTGTATGTTATTACATACACAGAGACCTTGAGTTCTGTTGTTACTTTTATGTTATTAAAAGGAAATTAGGACATCAGCTTTAATCAAGACTTGCTTGTCAGTATTTGTAATTGCAGTAGAAAATCTTAGTCATTAAGTTGGTAATCATGCTATTTATCTTTTGAAGTACTTTTTGAGCTAGACCTTAAGTGCATGATGAGATTTTAATTCTAAATTACATTGTATTATTCATCGAAGTTGACCTTTGATGAACTGGAATGAAGAATTATTTTTGAATTTTTTTCTATCATATTAATTTTAAAAAGAAATTGGCTTTTTAGGGATGCATAAGATCATCTTAGCTTTAAAAAAACGAATTGGGATAACTGGTTATATTACAATCGAAAACGAAAGTGTAGGTCAACCGTGAGAAATACCAAATTACAAACGAAAACGAAAGTGTAGGTCAACCATGAGAAATACCAAATATAACAGACTTGCCGTTTCTCGTTTGATGCTTGTCAGGATGGCTTAGAACTAAAATTTATGAATCAAAATATGTATAATAAAATGAAAAAAGACTTACATAAGATCACACGATTTATTTCACGAGAGCAGATTTGATTTCATACATCAGAATTCAAAAGTAAACATAACTTAAGAGTGCCATCTGGTAGCTGGGTTTAATTACTAAACTCAGGATTTTAATAGTTTAAACTGATTGTAAGCTATTAGGTGGTCTTTAAAAATTGTTTTACTGTATCAGTTTGAGGGCGAAAGGTCGATCTACAGTTCATTTCTTTGTATAACTTTCAAATATGTTATAAATAGCCGTAGAATTTTTTTGAGGGGAAGAAAAAGAAAGAATACCCGTAGAGTAAATGCAATTATTAATTTTTTTTTAAATTGATATCAATTGAATTCTTAATATATGTGCCATAAAAATGCTTCTTTCTCGTGTTTCCATGAAAATTAATCTATCTATTAAATGATTTGGGATTCTTAATAAAAAGGATAATTTAAAATTCCAAAGCAACAATAACTTCAAAAGTTCCTTTCAACGCTTTTCATCCCTTTTAGAATAAGATGACGGTTTATTTATAAATATTTTGATAAGTTTCGTTCAGACGTTGCCTCGGTGAGGAGCGCGGGGATACAACGTCTGATAAAAATTCGAAGGAACAGAAGGGTCTTCTGGCTGGGCGAGAAGTGTTGAGTCCCTTGAAGTAGTGCTTATCGTCTTAGAATCTCTTACCCCGTTTGTTATTCCCTGAAAATATAGCGCTGTGTCAACAGATGACGTACGGCATCCATATGCCCAAAATATTCATGTGTGTTGATTTTCTGTTTTCTTTTTAAAAAAGTTTAGATGTTCACGCCCTGGATTATTTTTGTTGTTTATTTTTTTCCAGAGTTTATTTACAAATATTTAGATTGGTGAACTTTCCGTACCCTTTGAACTCTTTTATCTATCTTCTCCGAAGAGAGAACACTAGATGGCTCCGCGTCTGGCGTCTCCGAAATGTAGCAGTGGCCTCTCTTCTCCGGCGGATGTTTTCGGCGTTCTTCCTAAAACACGTGGTGACGTTTTACGTCAACAGATTACAAATGCCAACCATATGCTTTTCTTTTCTTTTGAAAGAGTAAAAAAATTCAGTCAAATGCAAGCTCGGGAGCTTCATTAAAAACAGTTGTCTGCATATGTTAACGGCCCATTGGGAAAGCATTAAATGAGCGGGTTCTGTTCTTTTAAACTGCAGTGATGCATATATAAATCAAAGTTTCACCTTGCACAATGTCAAAAAAAAAAAAAAAAAGAATTTGCATTTATTACACATTGATTTTATATCAACCAATCCTTTTACACATTTCATTCTGATTTTCTTCTCTGGATAGTAGTAATTAAACATTATATATTTGAGAACAAACCAAATAAGCAGGGTTCCCTGAACTTAAATTGCAGTGATGCATATATAAATCAAGTAAAGTTTCATCTTACACAATATGTCTGAAAAAATAATTTGCATCTATTACACATTCGTTTCATATAAACTAATTCTTTTATACATTTCATTCTGATTTTCTTCTCTGTATAGTAGTAATTGAGTATTATATATTTGAGAACAAACTAAATAAGCAGGGTTCCCTGAACTTTTTTAAACTGCAATGATGCATATATAAATCAATTAAAGTTTCACCTTACACAATATGTCATAAAACGAATTTGCATTTATTACACATTGGTCTTATATCAACCAATCCTTTTATACATTTCATTCTTATTTTCTTCTCTGGTGGTAGTAATTGAGTATTATATATTTGAGAACAAACTAAATAAGCAGGGTTCCCTGAACTTTTTTAAACTGCAGTGATGCATATATAAATCAATTAAAGTTTCACCTTACACAATATGTCAAAAAAAGAATTTCCATTCATTACACATTGATTTTATATTAACCAATCTTTTTATACATTTCATTCTGATTTTCTTCTCTGTATAGTAGTAATTGAGTATTATATATTTGAGGACAAACCAAATAAGCAGGGTTCCCTGAACTTTTAAACTGCAGTGATGTATATATAAATCAAAGTTTCACCTTACACAATATGTCAGAAAAAGAATTTGCATTAATACATACAGATTTTATATCAACCAATCCTTTTATCCATTTCATTCTGATTTTCTTCTCTGGATAGTAGTAATTGAGTATTATATATTTGAGAACAAACTCTATGTGGATGTTGCGCATGTTCGCCATTTTGCTATTATTTCACATTATATAAATTTTGCTTGTATCTTTTAATATTTGAACAGACTAAGAAATTTTTTCCTTTGTTAATCAAGGTATTTAATTTTATATCAATATTATTCACATATCTATAAAGCATTATGGAACTTATGTCCGTATCAAACAAAATATTTTATAAAAAAATGTAAAAAAGTTAAAAAAAGAATTTTTAAAATGAAGCAATTTTCTGTATCCAAGTATGTATGAGAAAAAATATAGAAATAAAAGAAACAAAAATCGTGCAGTGTTGGCCCTAAATTCCTTTGGATTTCTATGTTTCAAAGCGTTGATAGCGTGTGTAGAGATTTGTTATATTTAATATAATTTCAAGATTTTAAATTTATGACTGTTACAGATTGGTAAATGGTAATAGAGATGCTACCTTTGTTCTTGGGTAGATTTTTATTTATATTTTATAGGACTAAATATATATTTGGGGGTAAATAAAGAAAGAGGGATACCAAATATATTCTAACTCATAAATATTATTTCAGAAATATTTAAAGAGGGAGTTTGAGAAATTCCGATATCAGTTAACCTATTTGCATCATTAGTGCTTATTTGAGTGAAATTTTCCTGGTTATTATCCCAAAAGTACACATATGGTCGCAAATTTGTAGGCGTATAGCGAGATCGAATATTGCCTTAGATATTATTTTTAAAAAAACTTATTCTGATACAAAAAAATTATTTTTTTTAACAAGAATCCATTTCTCACTGTTTACCACATACTATCTAAAAATATCGGAATATCTTTTAATCAAGAGTTGGATTGTGTATGTGTTTGTATTTCTATATACAGGCGCATTTCATTTCTGTATTATCTGTATACGCATGCGGATTGAATGTTTAAATATAGATTTAATTTTGACTTTAACTACTAAAATTGGTTTCATTCGTAGAAAAAAAGTTGGGTGGTTATTAAGTTTAATTCATGACAGTATATTCTACATTGTGCATTTTGTTCTTTTTAATATTTTTGGAGAAGATATTGCTCATCCGTTTAAACAATTACATCTACATAAATCTACAATTACATAAATTATTCATTCATAAATATTTAGCAGTTGCTCAAACATATCCATGCTGTTTAAATTGTTTTCATCTGAATGAAGAACTTATACAGAGAACTAAACGACTTTAAATATAAGGAATGTAACCTTTAACATCATCCATAATATGGCTAAACAACGCATTGTTGTACGTAGTTTGGTTTGGAGCGTTACTATCTATTGTTTTTCTCACGAGGGCTAATGAGACCGGGACCTACTACTTAAAGCGGATTCCGAAAGGCTGCGGACATCCATGCCAGCAGGGGGATTCGAACCAGCGAACTCTAGTACCGAAGAGTATTGTTGTACATGTAGTAGTCTATGCAGCATTCTTGCAGTACCTATAATTTTTTAGGTTTCCTGAGTTTTCCTTCGTTCTATGAAATCTGACCTTTTTAAAAATTTTTTTTATAAATATTTCTATTATGGTAATGACATTACCAGTGTTGGAGATATATAAATGTAAAATATTTATGATTTTAGTATAACAATTTAAACTGCAATACTAATATAAATATTTTATAAGAACTATAAATGTTTTAACTTGAAAATTCTTTGTTCCTTTGAATATAAACAGGTAATTTAACTTTACGTGTCAAATCGGCTATTTTTTGCAAGTGTAACGTGTATTTTTTTTTAAATTATTAAAAATGGATTGTTTAAGAAATTTAATTAAAATTTTTTTTGATTTAAAAAATATTCTTTGCGCATTAATTTTCAATTTTTTTTTTCCAATTTTTGCTTTATTGTACCTTGAAAATAACTTTTGAAATTTTGGGGTATTATTCTGTAGAATAGTTAATTTATATAAGAAAATTTCATGGAAAAATTCGGACTTTTCGAAATTTAAAACGTATAATATACATATTTGTTTTAATGTATTTTAGGAGTATTTGTTATTCTGTAGGAATTTATAAAAAATTAAATCACACGGAGCACTTTAAAAATTAACAAAAAATTTTATAAGACCTTTTTTTTAATGTTCTCTGATTTTAAGAAAAAAATTACTATGAAAACACATAAAATTTTTACTAATAAAAACTTCAAACTGTTTTCTAAACCCAAATTTTTACTTTCTATGAATATCTGAATTTGAAACACCCCAGATGCATTTCTAACTGTCAGTCATATTCTTTTGAAATTTATAAACGATTTATCTTAGAGCACATGAAATAAAAGTTTGTTAAAATTAGTACTTTTCAAGAGAAGTAATTTGTCCATTCCGTACCTAAAAGAACTAATTTGAAAATTTTGTGTGAGAAAAATAGGCCGAACGATGGCCGAATGGTTAGGGTGCTGGCCTGCGGAACCGGAGTTCGTGGGTTCGAATCCCACTGTGGCATGGATGTTCGTAGCCGTTCGGAATCGGCTTTAAGCAGTAGGTCCCGGTCTCATTAGCCCTCGTGTTGCAAAAAGTAGACCGTAGCGCTCCAAAACCAAGCCAAAAATTTTGTGTGAGAAAAATAAATATTATCTTTTATTATTTTTCCTCCTAATATTTTTAATAAATATTTACGATAAGTACTAACTCATATTTTAAGATCTAAAATCTATCCGATAAATAAAAATTGCCATATTAGGGATAACATAAAAAAATAATTCATTTTTCAAAATTTTTATAAACCGAGTATGGCTTGGAAAATTTTCAACGAATTCTCTTTTGAAACAATTATTAATTAAAAACTTGTAATTAATAATGTATCTCTAAACTGTATCCACTTTTGCACCAATGTATTGATAATGATGTGTTTAATGCTCAAGCAATTTGATTAAAAACTAAATGAATTAGTTTTGAAAGACCACTTAAAGACAAATAGAAAGTAACAGTTTTTCACCCAAGAAGAGTCGCTTCTGTTTTTCAGTGCTTATACATTACTCTCTTTTCCCTTAGTGTATTTACTGACAACTGGTCTTGAGTTCAGTTAAACTTGTTGAGAGGAAAATTGTCAAAAGAGTATCCCTTGGGCTAAATTTGGCACCAAACCTCCTCTTGAAAGTATCTTCTGGGAAACTAAATATAAGAGAGTTATATTGCAGTAGACATGGTTTCTTATACTGCAGAACTTAAAGGATTTTAAAATCGTTGAGGAAATTTATATTGGAAATATTTATTTATGTGTATAACCTATTTTCGTCCTCATAATAACTGTCCGTAAATAAAATGTTATTATTATTAAATTTGTCATTTAATCTTTTTTTGACTTTTTTTTTTTAAAAAAGAAGTTATATTGAACTAATATAAATCAACGTTTCTTAAACTATAGATCACTACACTAAATGGCCTAGCCAGAATTCAATTTAGGCATATAATTTTAAAGAATCGCAGTATTTACTCTTCTTTCATTCAACACAGCATACTTATGGGAAACAACATTTTCAACTTAACTTTTATTAAATCAAAATGTTATCTAAGATGCTGCTTTACGTCGAGCAATGTGAAACAATGCGTAAGAGTCAATTTGCTAACAAGGACATTAAGTACTTTTCATTATGTTTTTTCAGTTATACTTGTAAGAAACAACAAGTACTAAAAACTGTAAACAAGTACTTTCAACTTTTAACTAAGTATTTTAAACAAGTACTAAAGCTTATCAATGTTATATTGTTTTCATACTGCTTATTAAAGTATATTGTCTACAAAATAAATAAACTATGATTATATATATATATATATATATATATATATATATATATGTATGTATATATATGTATATATATGTATATATATATTATATATATGTATGTATATGTATATATATATATATATATATATATATATATATATATATATATGTATGTATATATATGTATGTATTATATATATGTATGTATATGTATATATATATATATATATATATGTATATATATATATATATATATATATATATATATATATATATATGTATATATATATATATATATATATATATATACACATATATATATATATATATATATATATATATATATATATATATATATTGTATAATATTTAATATCGGGTTACAAAAACATTCTCGATAATAAAAAGAGGTCATGAATGGAAAAAGTTAATAAGTGTAAATAAGAGAAAAACTAACACATAAGGATTCGATTATCAGTCAGTCAGTCGGTTAGTCGTGTGTGTGTGTTAAGAAATCTAGAATTTTTTTTATAGGGTTGAATCTTTGCTCTTTTATACAAAACACAACACAAAATGTTTATTTTTTCACTTACATCCCTTCGCTTTTTTCTGTTTTAATTGTTGGTATAAATGGTTTTGAAACGACTCTTTAAAGAAGCTTATTAAAATAAGATTATTTTATTTTATTTTCAATTTCTGGGAACCATTTATTTTCTAGAATCCCATGAGGATTATTTAGCAGAGATATTATTCAGCCAATAAAAGAAACTCTGTAAATAAATTTATACTTTAGAAACTGATTTCATTCTTGAATATCTTTCCTGAAAATATTATTTCTTTAGCCTCAAAGGGTACAGCAGAATAAAATGAGCTGATCTTGCTCGTTTTCTTTTTGTGGGGAGACTAACTCAGAATCAAGCTTCATATTTTTTTTTCTGCTGTTTGATTTGAAATGTAATCATCGATCCCAGAAGAAATGGACCTTGTTCTTATGTCTTCCTTTAACTGCCGTGAGGACATTCGTGTAATCAAATCGCCTCTCTTATGCTTTGACGACGATTTCAACCGCGTCATTCTTCTTCACGCGTGTACATTAGCGTAACTCAATAGAGTAACTTCAGAACCTCGTAAAAATTCTCGTGTGTAAGGGTTTTGTTCCACTCGTGAATTCAGCAGGCGTGACTCAGCCTCTCGAAATATGTCATCCAAGAACCAAGAGCTCTGCTGCTGCTCACCCCTTTTTGGCGTTCTGAAGTATATGGAGATGCTTGTGTGGACCGCATCATTCAGCGTTGCAGAAAAGGATTCATTGATTCGAAATCGAAATGCAAACGAGGCATCGAATCGAAGCGGGACTCTTTTATGGGTGGAAGGGGTTTGATCTGTTTTTCAATAATTCGAGTATTTTAAATGTGCGCATACCAGTGCATAAGGATGTTTGGAGGTCGTGATGACTAAATTGTATATGTAGTGAATGAGTGACGCGTTCAATCAAAAGTGCTCAAAATTTAGTGCAGGCGTTAAATCAGAATGCTACATTTGAGATTTGCTCTTGATCCAAGTTTCAATCCTCCTCCCGCAAATTGTATTTATAAATTTAAGTGTGCATGTAATTGAAAATGAAGAGATTATGTAGTAGGTGATGACGTACTGTTTATTGACGCTTATAATGCCCCTGATTTTATGATCTGTCAGTAGTGTATTTCTCTATAAAGATTCATTTACGGGTTTGGTTGTAAAACGATTGTTTAGGGAGAAAAAACCCGTACAAAATTGTGGAATAACAGTAAATAAAAGACATGATGCAATCAGTAATGAATTCCATTGGAAATTTCCAACTTTCTAACACCTTACCAGAATGTTGTAACCTTACGTTTATTTAATAATAGTTGTATTAATAGTTAATAATAACAATAATATTAGTAAAAAGATTAGTCAAAAATTTTAGTAAATAACTTTTTATTCTCATAATGAATAAATAAATAAATAAATTTTAGAATTAAAATCATTGTGTAACTTTTTCCCCACCAACAAAGTTCATATTAATCTATCTAGTAGAGTACTTCTAAATATAATACGATATACTTGTTTGATGAGAACGCAAGTAAAAACATAAACCTCAGATAAGGCGATAATGAATTTTCAGAACTAATTTATTTTATATTTACTTAATCTTTTTAAATTTTTCATATTTTTTAGCAATATATTTAAAGTAGTTGAAAAATTGGAAGGCAAAATGTCTTATTTTTTTAGCTATGTGTTATTAATTGTTAGAAAATTATAATTATTGGAAATGTCCCATGTGCATTCCCATTTTCACTTAATATAGCTCTTTTTATTATTAAAAAAAAGCGCTTTCACACTTAAAATTAAAAATAGTTGTCATTGTGAGCATTAAAAAAATATAAGAAAATAATATTTATTGTGAAATTATTAATATTTCTTGCACAATAGGTCAAAAATAGTCTCTTTAAGCGCAGAATAAGCAAATTACGCATTTTGAAACATTTATTTAAATTATTATTTAATGAACTACGATATAAATAGTGGATAAATTTCAAAGGTTTTGGGCACACTTCTAAATTTATTTAGTGTGTTTTAAATACTCATAAAGTATATAAAAGAAATTTTAATTGAATTTCGAAAAATCTTATGAGTAGTAAAATTTATTATTAGTAATAACTTTATGGTAGTAATTAAATTAATCATGGGATGATTAATAGTAAAATTTTTTTTGTTTCTTATCGTTAGTGTAATTTTTTAATTCATTGTTTTAGATTTATCGAATTTTCAGCTATGTCTCACCTAGTTAAAGGTCTATTGTCATCTTAAGATCGCTGATTGAAATTTTTTTAAAATGAACGAAGAATTTATATAGCAAAACATCCCTAGTGGACATTTCTATTTAAAGGACATTTTACCAGTTCCCTGTTCTAAAGGTCAAATTTTCTTTGTATTAATCTTTAAATAAGGAACACTCCGAGTAATGGACAGTATTATCATATTATATTTTACTATCATCTTATTTTTCTCTCCCTTTTCCCCCGTACCCATATTTAACTTTTCTGTTTATGTCAAGCCAACTCATTACTCTTAGTCTGATACATTACCATTACTAGCTATTCCAGTACTAGAGGGCATGGCCCAGGGAGTACTGTTGCAAAATCTTCCTGTGAGATTAATAATAGACAGTAATTAATAATAGATAGTAATGGACAGTAATTTTGGCTGATAAAGAGAAATCATGGGTTATTTCAATAATACGAAATTCCTAATCTAAAAATTTCAGGAAGAAACGCAAAATAGTACTGTGCACAAAATAGCTGTATAATTTTCATATAGAAAAGACTGATTCCGAAGAATGAAAATTATTGAAAGATTTACAACTTAATATTGACAAAGGGAGCAATATATATTGGGATGCGAGAACAAACATTTGTGACATTCTTTTAAATTAAAAATAGAAATATGTGTAAAATATTTCATAAAATACACCTGTTAAATTTTCCCCATAATTTGTATTAAAAACAATTTTTAATTTTCAAGTTCTTGACAGAAGATTTACACACATAAACTAGAAAATTAAACATTTTCTAACTCTTTTTAAACCTTTTAAGGGACAAATTTGTTTTTCCTCTGGTATCTTCTATTCGGAGGTTTCACCGCAATTTTATTTAGCACTTTTGTAAAAAATAAATCGTCTTTTCGTCAGATCTCGAAATTTAAATGGCAAATCGGTTGTTCAATGATTTTAAATGTGTTCTTAAAGCCTGTGAAAAATAATTCTATTGAAAGCGACAAGGGGAGCTATATCCATATAGTATACAGTTTAATGAGTATTTAAACTTCACCAGGGCCAGATGAAATTAATATATGATGAATAATAAATAATAAAGTAGATTTACGCCTTTCACTTCTTAATATACCTCAGTGAATGAATTCTTTTGGGATTTTGAATGGAACAATGCTGACTTAGGGCTCTCTAGAAATGAAGCTCTCTTGTATTTAACTTACACGTTTTGATATCGATTGTAAGTATTTTCTTTGTCTTAGCGAAGTGTAATGATGAGGTTATGGCTTATTTCTTCACTGTAGCTCCATGAAAAACTTTTAAATTACATATAAAAACACCGTTTTTTTAATTTAAACGAAATGAAAAATTGAGTTACCTTTTTTATTCAATATTAATTTAAAAGAAAGAAACGACACAAATTATTGTAAAATTTGAAGTAACAAGTTAAAAATTTTTAATAATCTAAATTTTGAACTAGCATGGAAACTTAATTTTCGGAGACACGTTTGATGTGCTGCTCTTTTGACAAAACTTTATTCATCCTCTGATATAATTCTTTTTTGTTGTGACAGAAGTTGTTCGATAATCTATTATGGGTTGGAGTCAAGTAAAGTGTTACAAACGAACGCATTGCGTGTTCTCACTCTTAACAAAATCAATATTCTTCAGCAAAATAAATCAGTTTTCTCGACTGAAATGAAAACTTTCGAGATAAGTTGTTTGTACTTTGTTGGGAGACATGTGACGAAAAAGTTTTTAATGCTTTCTCTTACCAGTCAGCGAACAAATTAAATAGATTTACGTGTCTTTCACTTCCTAATATACCTCTGTGAGTGAATTCTTTTTGGGTTGAAATTATTTGCAAATCTTTCAGTAAAATATATTTGTGTGTAAAAGTATGCCCTATGATTTGTGGTTTCCATATTAGAATATTTCTATAAATTAAATATCTTTGTACGTAACAATGCTGACATAGGGCTGTCTAGAAGTTAAGTTCTTTTGTATTTAACTTACACTTTGTGCTATCATAAGATATGGCCTGCAAGTATTTTCTTTGTCTTTTACCGAAGTGTAATGTGGAAGTTATGACTTATTTCTTTCGTTCTATAAATATGTGTACATTAAATGTTGATATCACTATTAATTACTTTTAAAACAATTTTGACGAGCATCTAGGTATATTTTTGTTAGGGCCGTTGCAGATTTAAACTGCTTGTGTTTTTGTTTTTCTAAACATCTACCTAATCTTATGAATATTTTTGATGTCTAAATGAAATATCCTTTGATGTATATCTAGAAATTTTTTTTATAAATCTGTTTATATAAAACTGGGCTTACTATGGTTGTACAGCTCCAACAGTACGTTTGAATTGCTTGCGGAGGTTTTGTATATATGTATACACACACACACACACACACACACACACATATATATATATATATATACACACACACAACATATTATTTATAATCCTGAACCTAGAACTAAATTTATAGCCCTATCTTATCCTATCCCAAAATGCATTCTCATATATGTATACGTTATCGTACATAAAACATGGAGAAATTCTACCGTAAAGACTTTTAATATTTATACAATATTTTGTTTTCATTCCTTATACATTAACTTAAGTTTTGGCGATAGTCAGGTTTATTTACTTGATCCGTGTTTTAATTTTTAATTATAACGTGGTAGCAGTTAGAATTCCGAAATATTTTAGTAGCTTATTCGAGAAAGTAAGAATAAATAATTCTCTGAACTCTTGTGTCCAATCAGTATTCCGTTCCACTCGCGAAGACTACAACTGTTGCCAATCCAAAAGAAATGGTCCAGTAATATAGCCGGAGGAGTCTTTCCTTTTTGGTCCAGAAAACAGAAGCTCGGGGAAAATAAGGACAGAAATAGCTTTGAGTAAGCGAAACGTGACCCGGGGTTAATGTTCACAGACTTATTTATTGGGATTTTCTTCGTGAAAATGGTTCTGTGATCTGCTTGTTTCAGGTGCACACACGGAGTGACGTGCTTCCATCTCATAAGAAAGAAAATATATTACGCTGACTTTCGCTTGAAGTGCGCGAAATTCTTAGCTATTATTTTAAGACTTCGTGATTGTGCTTACAGTTATATTTCAACGAAAGTATGCGGAACACTATTTATTGCCAGGTATGTTTGACCTGTTATTGTTACTCAGTGGAATTACTAAACGTCAAAATTTACAACTCGCATAATTTGCCAAGTTTTGCAAATCTGTCCACGCACAAGAATTTTTCTTCCCAAAAAAATTCGGAGTAACTGCCTTGGGAAAAGAAAATGTCAATTTAAACCACTCTTTCCATTTCTCTGTTTGTACGGGGCAGCGAGTAGGGAAAGAGAATTGAAAATGCTGCAACATCCAATTATGAAAGTTGAAAGTGAAAATTTCTATATCTTATAGAGCTAAATTGAATTACATTTGACTATTGATTAAATCATTAGTATCGTCTGTACCGACGAGGACCATCTACCGTAAAACAAAGGTTTAAGATATTTTGGGTGTCCCGGGATGTACAATCCTCAGCAGTGCATAATATACAATGCAGTATAAATACAGTAAGAATATTACAAAGTAACACATACAAATACAAAACAGACAAAATAACACTGGAAGTACAAAAAATTAATTATAAAATAAAAAAATTAAATTGAAATAAAAAAATTAATAATAATAATTACAAGATAATTGCACGAAAATAAATACAATAGCGCGGTACTGTGAAACTTATATATTCAGAATCAGCCTTGTTACATTGTTTTATTTTGTTTAAAATAACATTATAAAAATTGCGCTTTTTTAAATAACCCAGGCCAAGAATAAATTGAAGCCAAGAATATTTCCTTTGCAATCAACATTTTTTTCTTTACCCAAGAATTTTTCTTTTATTACACAAGAAAACAAAATACTTTATTCATTAATTTTGGTAGCATAACTATAATTTACTCTCATTAAGCAAAGAAAAACTAATTTTTTCCTCAATGTTTCACAATTTTCGTATAATCTAATATGTTAGTAAATTTCTTTACAAATTTGTAAAATTTGTTGAAGGTGATTAAAGTTAATATGTTGAAGGTGATTAAAGAAAACCTGATGTAGTGATTGTGAAGTGATATTATTATTTTTAGTGGATCTACTTTAGAATTGGGTTCCCCTTGGCAAATTTGGCGAAAATATTGGCGATATTTACTAAAACACAAAGGTAATCCATCAAACATTGTATTTATTGCTTTTTGTAGCGACTTTAATTAATGCACTTTGCGCCATCGTAATAGAATTATGTACTCTATCTAAAGAAAACAACTTGAAAACCAGACATTTATATATCTGGACAATTAATCCCTTAAACTTCTACAAACGCAACAGCTCTAATTTATTAGAAATCAGCCATAGTAAACCATTAATAGTTTATTATATCAAACTTTTTTAAGCATTCTGCACTTTTATTATATAAGAAAAGAGTTACCCAAGGAGAGTTGGATGCAAACATTATATAAATTATAATATAGATACAGATTGTTTGAAAACGGTGAGATCAGGAGAAAATGGTACGCGACCACATTTAAACCATTATCGCCAAGTTGGCGGGGGAACCCAATTCTTAAGTCAACCCTTAGTTCATTGTACGAAGTAAAGGAAGTATTGCCATGACAAATTTTAGTGTTCAAATTCTAACAGAAATAGTGTTGTAACATCTTGTCTATTTTGACTGACAATGCCT
Organism: Pardosa pseudoannulata; assembly: GCA_032207245.1. NCBI lineage: Eukaryota > Metazoa > Arthropoda > Arachnida > Araneae > Lycosidae > Pardosa > Pardosa pseudoannulata. The sequence goes on from CM063505.1 coordinate 161,802,881, forward strand.
GAATCAATTTTTATGAGGAATCTTTTGTTTTAAAACTTTAAGTATCTACTCTAACCAATCATGAATGGCGTAGAATATTGAAATTTTGTATTTAAGACTGTCGTAAACATCTAGTTGTACAACTACGATTTTTATTGTTATCTGCACTCTATGCAACGAAAAAATATCAATGTAACAAATATTTAAATCTTACCAGTTGCCACTAGATAACTGTACTTTAACTCTACTCATTATTGAATTAATATATGCTATTCGCCGAACGCTGGCTGATTGGTTAGGGTGCTGATCGTCGGTACCGGAGTTCGTGGGTTCGAATTCCACTATTTCATGGATGTTCGCAGCCGTTCGGAATCGGCTTTAAGCCGTAGGTCCCGGTCTCATTAGCCCTCTTCAGCAAAACAGTGGACCGTAGCGCTCCAAACCAATATATACTATTTATTCTTGTATACAGTTCTATTCAACAATGAATAGTAATATTGTTCCATAAATAATTATTTATCAATGAATTGTTGAATTTATATTGCATAATTTTTTCCATATTATTAAATGGGAATATTCCAGTAATTGTGTAACTGCATTAAATAATTGGAAGATCGTATCCCTCGTTCAAATAAAATTTGTTTAAATGAAATACAGCTTAAAATGTGTACAATTTGGCGTACAAAGAAATCATGTGGAGTCCACATCAATTTTTTTCTTTTTTTGTGAAAGCAAACACATAAAGCGATTTTAGTATTTTACATGTTTTCTTCCGTGCATAAAATGTTTTATGATAATATTTCTAAATCCTGTTATTAAAATAAAAAAAAATTAAAAATATTTCTTGTGGAAGAACATCTCGGGCTTAAATAAAACTTATCTACTAAGGATGTAAGTTGTGTTTTTATTCCTTAGAGAAGCTAAATGTTTATGTATCGTATAAAATTTCCCCCTTATTTTAATGGGTTTCGACCCCGCTTTGTTTCTGGATGCTGTCAGAATCTGCAGCCTAAAACTTTTATCTGTCGTCTCGTAAATGCTCTTAAACACCAGAGTGCAGAACTTTTCAGTTTACTGCATCGCTTATCACAATGGGTGTATTTAATATCTATTATATTTTGTTTTTTAAGTTTTTCGCGAGTAACATACCACCTAAATATCTCCTTTTATGCTTGTATTAATTGTATTACGTTAATTATTCAAATTACTTTCAGCGTTGGAAGTTAAAGCTTATACATACTACAGGTAATACTGAAAAATAGGGTGCTCCTTGGCGAATTTGGTGAAATTATTGGCGATGTTTATTAAAATACAAAGGTATTCCATCGAAATATTGTATCCCTTGCCTTTGGGGCGACTTTATGTGATGTAGAATTCGCCGTTTTAATAGAATTATATACTTTTACTTAATTAACCAAAACCCTTTAGAAACCGGGCAATTATATTTAGGGGCAATTAATCCCCCCTACAGTTTATAAAGCCAACAGCTCCAAATATTTGAAAATTAGCCGTAGTAAACCATTAGTAGTTCATTATATCTATTTTTAAGCATTATACGTATTTAATATATAAGAAATGGGTTCCACAAGGACAGCTGGATACAAATATAATATAAATTTAAATATAGATACAGATTGTTTGACACGGCGAGATCGGGAGAAAACTGTTAGACTACCATGCTCAGGCTTAATCGCCAAGTTGGCGGGGGTACCCTGCTCTTCAATGCTCTTCAGGCACATAAATTCTTTTCAATTTTATTAAAATGGCACAAGTATTAAATGCTATATGAAATACAGAGAAAAATATATAATAATTGAAAGTAAGAATTTGTTATAGTAATTGTTTCAAAACTACATTAATCAAGTTAAAATATAGTAAAAATTTATTGATAAAATGTGAAATGTTCAACTAAGAACTTTGGTCACCCTTGAAGTTCAGCAAAAAATGTCGTCCGCATATGTTGGAAAATGATAAGTCAACTTTGAACGATATTTCAATTTTAAGGAAATTAATTGTGGAGCACAAAGATACACACTAAGAAGTTATTAAAAATTGAAATTAAACGGTAATTATCGTTCTTCAAATGTAGGTATCTTGATTCTGGCAAGGGTTTCCAAAACTCAGTTGTTGATTGGGATCTGTACTGAATTTACAATGCCTCTTTCATTTCTAATATTTTAGTTCCCAGCTCCTTTTTTTAATGAGCCGCACTTTACAAATGGAACCATCTACAATAACATAGCAATTATATGGATTTATAAAATAAGCATGAGTGCCACATTAGTGGTTCACCGTTGTTATATACTGTACCCAGATAGCAAATTTAGTTTGCATCAAACTTGCAGCAATCTTGTTTTGCAAGCCTTCAAACTTGCAGCAAGTTCAGCATGACAAGTCTGCTAGTTTGAAACAAGACTGTAGCAAGTCTAAGAATTTTCGCTTGCTTCAAGGTTGTCATGACAAGGTTGCTACAGTTTTGAAGCAAAATAGCTTTGCAAATTAGTGGTCTCTTTATGTTCCATCTAACTTGCAGGAGCTTTGCTGCAAGTTTGTCGCGTCAAATTTGTTATGACAAGATATTATCCAGAAAAAATCAAACTTACTGCAAGTATGCATGCTGTCTGGGTAAATTCATGTGCATTTTATTTTAAAAAATATATTACTATAATGGATTATCAGAAAAAGAGTAAAACGGATTAATTGTTATTATTAAAGCAAATAAATATTGTAAATGAATTTTTTAGTTTTTATTTATTTTGATGTACATGATTCATGAAACATGACGTTTGTACTTGATGTTCGAAAAATCTTTTAAAAGTTTCACAGCTTTATATTTTTATATAAGCGAATCAAAATAATTTTTTTTATAAATCCGAATAAAGATCAAAAGAAATAGTTAAGTTGAAAATCCTTATGCTAATTTCATTAAAGACAATGCATTTCTTAAAATTCCGCTTTCTTTCAATATTCTTTTCGGATATTCCTAAAATGACTATATACCAATTCATAAACATAACAAATAAAAATTTATCAAATTGTAGATAAGTGTTTTTTTTTTTTCAATGAACATAAAGCTTTAAAGGTATCTGACATTTTAAAATTTAAAACTGTTAAGAAATTTAATATTAACCCCCCTCTTTATCATACTATAAAACAAAATATATCGCTAATAGAATTAATGTTTGCAGAATAAAAGATAATTAGTTTCTATTTGATATAAAATTGAGCTACAAATTTATAAATTTCGAAAGTTATTCTGCGAGTAAGCGGATTTATATTAACTTGATGCGTATATTTTATGTTTGTTTTTAAAAAGTTTTGCTACATATAACAAACTTAAATAATTTTGATAAAGACAAAACTAGAAAAAACTTTATACTTAACAGAGCAGAAATATTGTTTGACATTGAATCAAAAATAAGCTGATTTAATTGAGATTTTTTAACTTGAAATATGCTATGTCTCCTTAAGGTTATTCCTTCTCTAATTCTTCAAATGGAATTTTTAATCCCTAAAGATATTAAAGTATGTTTGAAATGCTTCTTGTATGGTTATCCTTTTAAACACATTATGAATAAAATAAAACTGTTTAGTCAGCGAAACGTTTATACGATATGGAATATGAACAAAGTGAAATACTGAAGAAAGTTGGTATTTTGTATTGTGTGAAAATAAATAACGAGTTTAGAAAAACATGCAACTTAAAAAAATTGCAAAACAAACCTCAATAAGTTGGCTGAATGAAATACTCGTTCTTTCAGCGTACCATTACTCCTCCTTTCTTTCCCTTCTCCTCCTGTTCTTTTTTCAGACTATTTCTAGTTTCCATTTTGAATTTTTCTTCACATAGCCGTGCACCCCATAATTTTCTTCCTCTACAGTTTCCAGACCGTTGCTTAACAACAAAAAACCTCCTGTTGTGAGAAAATTTCAGCTCGACACTTTTCACTACACGTTGGGGGACAATTAGATTTTAAGGTGGGACTTAAGTTTGGATTTTCCTGTGCTGTTCTCTGTTTAATTTTGTTACCAACTACGCCCCTAATGTTATGTTATTTCAAATACTCTTATGTGTGGAGGTTCAGAACTTTGTCACAACTTTGTCACATTTGACACGTTGGGCTTGTTGTGTATCGAATAATGATGATAATAATGGAATCATTAGCAGAAAACTCTTCTTATGGAACGTCACAATTCTGAAGTCTAGCAGGGGGAGGGAGACTATTATTTTTTTATTTCTTTGGACGAAGTAAAGGAAGTGTAACCGCAAAAACTTTTGCTATTCGGATTTCAATCAAAAAGTCAGTTTTGACTAGTTTATCGAGGTATTTCAAATATAGGGGGAGGGGTAAAATTCCTTCCTTGCCGACTCGCATTTTTAGAATTCTTCAAAAAGAATTCTGTACGATGTTATCTTTCCCCTTTTTTAAAAAACACCGAGAATTATATGTAATATATCAAAATTAGTTAACTGTAATATTTCCTTCAAAACCTCCTCTCTCCCATTCTAATTCCTTAAAATCTTTTTCCCAGCCTCTAGATGTCTTAATCAAAAGAGCGTTCTCGACTTAAAATTCTTTCGATGCATTTCCCAAAGCTTTCTATCCTATAGATGTAAATTTTCTGTCTATTCAACACGTTTCCCAGCTGTCGCCGGCAAATGGCTCCGCGTTTTTCCTGATCTTACACTTAAATTCTCTGAGTAAGTGGGAAAATTCTTTCTGTCTTCGCTCTTGGGTGCACCTCTGTTCGGGCAGAGTGATTTTTGTGTCTTTCTTTTGTCTGTCGTTGACTAGTAACGATGTCCGTTTTAGCAGCTCTAAAATAAAGTTTTAATTAGACATGTGCTATTCTCTTCAACGTGGCCAGACTACATCGTTCGTTATAACTGTTAACTAATTAGGCTTCTCCTTGCCCAGTAGCTCGGGCAAGTAAAAATAATGCTGCTACATAATTATTGACTTGAAGAAATTAGGATTACATACATGTAATTTTACATTGTGAGAATTTTTGGTATATTCTTTTCATAGGTTTACATTGAGCGAGGAGAATCCAATATGATACGTATAGATCCACCTTAAGCATTATTTACGTCTGTGAGTACGTACAATGAAACTTCAAATGTTTTGAACCCTCCCTGTATGCATTTTGAACTGAGTGCCTCGCGAAGTGAAAAATACGATGCTCAAATCTTCTAACAAAAATTATCTAAAATATAATTTTGGTGCATTGGAGATAATTACTAAATAGAAAATTATTCTCTGACATAAAATTCCTTAGTCCAAATTTGGCTTTAGAAAATTATATCATGGAAAACGTTTCTCATTAACGTGAGAGAAAACTACCAACTTGCTTGACATTGACAACAGTGTTAAACAGTTTTAAAAATTAAAATTAATTTAGCCTTTAAAAGAGCTTTTAAAGACTAAATGGCCAGGGAGCAAAATAGTTTCTTTTACACACTATTTAAGTTTCTTTTATATGCTGTTACCCCATATTGGAGTTTCTTTTACACGCTATTTCTTTTAGCCCCTATTCTGGCTAGCAATAGCAACAATATTTGCATATGCTTGAACAATTTCATCATCAAAGGAGATAAAATGATTAAATGTAGAGAATGTTGCTATTATGCTTTTAGGTCTATTATAACCTCTAGTTGTGCAACTTATTGTATGATTGAAAATCAGCACTGTATATGCCGAAAATTGTAATATAATGAGTATTTCAAGGGTGATTCTGATCCGAAATTTTCCGATATTTCCGATAATTTATGTGGGTCTGTTCAGAAAATTATAAAGAACAGATTTTTTTTCCCAAAAATTCGAAAAGAATTTTCTGAAAAAAGAAGTGCATACTTTTCTCTTAATATATCTATTGTCTTAGATATATGATATGGATGAAATAAAATAAGAAAATATACATATGTTTTTTTGTTTCATCTGATTAATTTCTTTTAATTTCAGAAAATTTTGAATAATATGCATTTTAAATTAAATAAGTATGGAATCAAGCATCCTGTTAAAATTTATTTTTATGTATCAAGATTAAAAAATTAAATTTTTGTTTTCTAGAAAATCAACACACACATTGATATATGTGTGTTTGTATTATTTTATACCGAACACTCTTATATTTGCAATTCTATAAGAAGGTCATATATATTAGAACATATTGATATCTCGATATTTGGTAAATGATATATCATAATATTAAAATTCAGATATCATCCAGCTCTAGTTCCAACATCTGGAAATTAACCGTAATATAATTTTTATTTAAAATTAGTAAGGCTTACTTTTTCATAAAATTTTGTGTGATGTTCAGATTTTTTTTTTTTTAAACTTAGAATCACCAATGAAATATTAAGCACTGAAATGTTCAACAATACAACAGGAATATATAGATGCTGTATGTACTTGCAGATGAAACAAGGCTAAAGTACATTTTTAAATAACAAAAATCAAAATCACTTATTTGCAGATTATAATTTTGTATTCTTTGTACAAGGAAGTAAAAACCATAAAATATTGTATTTTTAAATGTACATTAAAATTATGTATAACAAATAGAAGTTTTATCAATAGTGGACAAGAGATAATTTACTTATCCAAAAGACAACACTAGAGCCATATATGTTAATTACTTACATTAAATTGCGGTTAGATAATTTTTTATTCTGTATGTGATAAAACTTTAAAGGTAAACAGATAAGAAACTTATAAGAAATTGAAAAATTATTAGTATCTTTATGCTAAAGAAATATTGCTCATATAATTATAACTGTAGGTCAGAGAATAAATATTTAGCTTCAGTTTGATGGAAAAATTATATTTTTTAGAACCATTTTTTTTCTCGTTATCAGAGGTGTAAATTTGATTAGCTGTGAAAGTATTTTTTGTCGCAATTTCTATACTCGCTCTAAATTCTTTTTTTTCTTTTTATCAATTTTCTACAATTATGTTAATATTTGTCTTGATGGTTAAATTGCCTTTTTTATTATTTGAAAGGAAAAAACGTATCTCTTGTTTTTGACTACATTGAAAAGACTTGAGCCACTTTCCCAGGCTTTCGGATACTGGATTTTCCCATGTTTGCACAAATTGGAGTGGGAATACGTTTTTAATTCTCCTTTCTTACTTAATTTTCCCTTCTTTTTTTTAAGCTATGGTAAATTAAACTGAAAAACGGCGATTGCCAGCTTTTGATAAATAAAAACGAGAGTCTTTAAAAAATTCCGGAAAGAAGTTTCTCCTCGTAATTTCTTTAATTACAATGGCAGTTTCTATCGCATCCTCCCCCTTCGCCCTCCCCTTTTCCTCAAGGCAGCTAAAGTTGCGGTTTCTGCTAAAAAGTGCTTGTCTGCTCGAGTTTGGGGTTTTATTTAATTATTGAAGCGAAACAAAAGACAAAACCCTGCTTTGTGTACTCTTGGGAACTTTCTATCCCCCTCCTTTTGTTTCTCCCCATTTATCACCCTGATTTCTGCCAGGCACGGTCGGAAGTGTGGAAAATTGAATCTCCGCAGCCGACCTCCGCCATTTCTTCATTAAGTGGCCCCTTTGGCCCCCTCACCTCATTGTCCATTAATCACGTGTGTACCGTGGTGATGGGGGCCCCCTTGTTTCAGAACTGTGTTTCACTTATCCAGAGAACTTAACAGCTCTCCCCGGTAAATGTTGAGTAACGATCGCGGTTCCACAAAATGGATGATCATATAGGCTTGCCGTTATGGAAATTTGTATTGTGCCTGGTGCGTTGATGACCTTCTTTAATCCCGTAATTTGGAATTAATTTGTTATTAGCGTAGCTTACGTGATTTGCTTATCTTCCCCACCATCGCAAGAATTTTTTGCTTAATTGCTGGGAAAAAGAGACAATTAGTACATTCGTCTGTTTTTATTCGGTAATGTTTAGCTCTTATAAGAATGTGCAGCAGTATTTTCTTCTTGTATCTTTCAAGTATAAGGATTATCCGTACATAAGAAAGTGGCATATAATAAATATCAACTCTAAACTATTTTTGTTGTTGTATTTTAGAAACCTTTTTTTTTTCTTTTTTAAAGAAAAATAAGTTACTTTTGCTAAATTCTTCCTATCTCTTGGAATATTTTAAACGTATTGAGGCTTTTTAAACGTATTTCTATATTCATAATACTATAAGAAATAGTTCAAAGGTGCACTGGTAACTATCTAGCTCTGTTTTAATCAGTCACATACATGTCGATTACGGAGAAAAATAGTTGGTAGCAATGGAAAATAACGGTTTAATTATTGTCAGATAATTTAATAACTGTTGCGAATATCACAAGGGAAAAGATCATAAAATATACATGTATGATTTAAGATACGTTCAGTATGCTGTGTCATGTTTTCCAGCCGAAAGCGAAAAGCAACATCTTAGTGTATCAGTAGTAATGTGGGTGTTGAGCGAAATGCGAATAGCCAAGTTCTAAATCCGACACCTACACAGCATTTTTAGGTGCTCTTAAAGCCAAAAGCCACAAGGTCATGTGAACGTGACCTATTTAAAAAAATGCCGGCTGATAATCCTCTCACTTTTGAAATACATATGCTTAGCATCTGCTCCATTTGGGTTACAATTTTAAGATGAAAAAGATCTTGGATAAAAGTTGTGCTATCGACGCATTCGTGTTGTTGTTCTAGAATTATGTGGGTTGGGCAGAGATTGACACCCCTGTCCGTTATCCACAGGAATCAACGGTAAAAAAGAATAGTTCAAAGATAGACACTGCCGTAAACTTGCACCACTTTGTGACCTTCCGAGAATGAAGAAATTTTTGTTGTAATGAAAGTGAATTTTTCCATATTCTACAGTTTTATGTATTGGCAACATATTGCAATTAGAAATAGGCTTCGTCTGTCCACAAAATATTTAATGATCCTCCATTGTCTTCTTTCATCTGAACAAGAAATTGTACTGCGGTAGCTTCTCCTTGTGGCATGCTAGCAGGAAGTAACTCCTGAGCATATATCATTTTGTACGGATAACAATGCAAGATGTATCGTAAAATTTTATTGAACGTGCTGTCAAGCATGTCTGAGTTGGAAACTTTAACAAGTAGTATATGGTCCTCATTGACAGTATCTTGACAAGACGAGAGAGATAACGTTAATGCTCTTTGGTTGTTTACTATCAGGTGTTTGTTTACTGTCATACAGTCTAAAGTATATTAATTCTTTTAAATAACTTACCTTCAGAGTGACTGGTGACGAGTTTTTTTACCCAATGCGAAACCAATTTCCTGTATTTGCCGAGTACAGAGCTATCATTCAGCCTATTTTTACATTCGCTGTAGAAAATTCTATTGCTTCATGTAGAATAAGGTTAAATATCACCTTATTGACACTAATTTCTTATCTTACAGCATTTTATCGAAGAACTTTTTATTAATTTGTCTGTAGATTTATACTTATGCACACACGTACACATATGTTTTAAATGTTAATGTAGCGAAAAATAATTAGCTATCAGATATACCAGGGATGGCCAAACTTTTGGGATCCGTGGTCTATTCCACATTTAAAAAATCGAAGGCGGTCTACCAATGGCAGAGCTAAATTAACGTAACGTACATGTTTATACATTTATTTTCGGTAACAAGAAAAACTGGTAAATTATCTAATTTTTCTAAAAAAATTATTATTAATATGTACTTAATATTAGTATTCATATATCAAAAATTAACCATCCTATTCACTTCGTTTAGTTGAAATTTGGCACTGTATACCTGCGACAAGTTTATCCTATTGTGGCTGGCACGAGCTTATTGCAATGCGTAAACACGAAATTAAATGTTTATCTGTTAAACGCGGCCGATGTTTGGTTTTTATGGCATTCATGGTTGAAAAAGCAGATTCACAAAGATACGTCGATCAAAGTATGCTTTGGCACTTCTTCAAGTTGTTTCTATTTAATTCTCCACTGTAAAATGACAAATGCATTGTATTATTTTGCACAGTTTGGTTTACGTTTTAAAGCTTAAACTGTAGTAAATTTTTATTTTAAATAATTCATTAATTCTATGTCATGAATCATAAATTAAATTGTTATTATCCGATGTCATTACCGGGATGGTCGCGCGGACTACCTAAAATGTCTTCGCGTTCGACCAGTCGACCTCGGTCGACGTCGTGGCCACCCCTGAGATATACAATCGATACTACTCTATAGTCTTGAATGTAGTAATCTAATCATTTTGAATTTATAGTTTCTTTGGTTCATTGTCAGCACTACAATCAGTTTAAAGGCTTGAGGGGTATTCAGATGTAGACCTACTGTTTAATACTGATTACGAAAGAGTACAAACATCTCACTCGAGTTGTAACTCCGGAGCGTGAGTGTTTCAAGTGTCATCAAGTGTGTGACTTAGTTGTGTTGGAATGCTTTGTAGTAAGGTCGCCTACGATCATTGCAGTTCTTTATAATGCAATGTTACTATTTTTTCTTCATAATTCGGGAAATTATAGCTAACAGTATAAAACAAAACTTAAAAACTTTTTAAAAAAATTTAGGGAAACATCAGTGTAACGATCTAGGAATATTTGCATCGATACTTCACGGTGTTTGTAAAACTTTATTCAGCAAAAATGCTTCAGAACTGAAGACTGTATTTTAATTCTTTAAGATTTCCTACTCTGTGTATTCGTATATATATAAACCCCTATACAACAAAGTCCATACAAGTTCGATATATGGAAAATTCGTTAAATAGAAGTTTACCTTTTAAAATACATAAAACAGATTTTAATTTCGTTAACACTAAATATATTAAAAAAGGAATTAATCGCACTCTTTGTATAAATTAATACCAGTTTGCTTTATTTATTTTACCCATAAAAAATGTTTGATAAAACAAGAATAAAGCAAAACCTTAATAAAAAATTCACTATTTTCAGTTACAAAAATTTCATTTTAAAATCAAGTCATTTTAATCACAAAGCAATTTAGTATCATCTGTCATTGTAAAATGTGTTGAAACAAAGAAGTTAAAAGTTTCCGAGTTTGAAATCTCATAAATATTTTGCGAAATAAGGAGAAAAAAATTAGTTTATAGGAACAAGTTCTTTAAGAGAATGCATTTCGCTATTTGGAGGTTATTTTACAAACTTCTCAAAAGTTCGTGGTTCCTAGAAAAAATTCGCAAAATAGAAAAATTGAAGTTCGTTAAACAAAGGTTCGACTCTATATGCGATCTCCCTCAATTCAAAAACTTTGAAGTTCTGTTTTAAGTTACTCACTTGTTTTGTTCCTTTCCTTCTCACTCAATCTTATCTGCGTAGCATCAAGAAATAGCGACACATCTGTTCTTGGTAAATGACATTAAGCCACATCTATGTGCTCCCACTTTATTGATTACCCCATTCCTTCGAGCATCCTTCATCTTGATAGTGCGATATGGCCTATCTCAGGCATCTTTTTGGACGGAGAGAGTTTTTTGACGTCGTACTATGCCGTAGCGAATGGAGATGATTCGAAATTGATTTTTGTCCCCAGAAAAAAAATGCTTTAATTTGTAGTGAGATTGATCTCTGATGGCTGTTTTTAGTCTTTTAGTGACGAAGTTGCCAATAATTAAATTATGTGTTGTTTTATCCCTCTTGTCTTTGGCTATACTTAATTAGGTGAATGCATTAATGGTAAATATATGCATGCTTTATTCGTTTTAAAATTATGCGCTAATGGATGAATATCGTAAAAAATGGTATTGAGTAAAAACTTTCTTCTTCAGGCAAAAAACACTTTTGTTTCATTAGACTGATATGCCTCTTATGCTCGGTCTTGGCGACTTCAAGTGATCTAGATCGTGATAATATGGTACCATCATCAGTTTGATGATTCACTTTTTAAGCTAAAGCTTAAAAATATCTATTTCTGATTTTAAATTTTTTCTTTTACTTGTTAGCAGTGATTATATGCGTTGTTGTCTTATAATAGTTCTCATCAAAGGGTAAAACCAACTTAATGACGTTTCCATAAATGTGTACCAGAAATTAAAATTTATTGTCTGTTAGAAATTTTAATTAAACTGTAAAATGCTATTTGATTCGAAAATTATTTCATTTCATTTAGCTACTGAAATTGAAGCGTTTTTACTAATGTACCAGTATTTAATTAGAATTTAGAAACCTTGTATTTTAAAACATAAATGTAAAATTTTAAAATTGTCAAGAAAATTTTGACTTGTTATTTAAATTATAATTGTGTGTGTATACACACAATTATAATTATAATTAAACACATTATCACAATTATAATGTGTTAATTAATAAGTGTGTTGAATGAGTAATAAGTGTGTTGTTAATTAATAAGTGTTGAGTTAATAAGTGTGTTGTTAATTAATTATCCCAGTTATAATCAACACACATATATACACACACCACACACTCACACATAGGATCTTAAATGTATAAAGTTAAAATGTGACAAGTAAATTTTAGGTCTATTTCAATTGATGTTAGTTTACTTTCTTCTTATATCTTTTTGGTAATATAAATTTTGATCTAGCTGATTAATTTTAAAATTCAGGTACTAGACACGATGAACAGATTCTCAAAACGTAATTCCTATATATGTAGGTGATGTGTATGAAATGAAACATAACATTCGATTTTTTTTAACTTTATTTAACAAAACTTTACTTTTGACAACAAATTATCATTTGTTGAAATTTAGTAGATGGAAAAAAAGTTACAAATTCATCTTTTCTTTTATCCTTACAATGCATTTTTTTCAACTTTTAAACAGATATGGTGTTTTACATTCATGTTCTTTGCAAATTTTAGATCGAAGACTCTTTGACTTTAGTCACAAATAGTTTTTAGTTTTAGAGTTTTAATTTGAAGAAAAAGTAGGTGATGTCACTTGATGTAAAATGCAATCCTGTAACTTTGCTTAAGCAGAGTATCAAATATTGTGGATTGATTATTCTCACTCAGCATTCCGTCTCAGACTATTACCAAAAAGTGGCATCCTTACCCTGCCTTCATTGATATAATCTCCTTGGCTTGTGGGTGTTCTGGATATCATCCATCACTATCGATATCTTGATTGGGTGTGTTTAAGACATTGGACGGTCCAGTAGATTTTCGATTTGCGTTGTCCATTTCCCCTGCCCGTTTCCTAAGTCTTTAATCTTTTGTAAAGAGAAAGAGATTCTTGGTTATCTGCCACTGCATTATTCCCTGGAGCCATACGAAACGGTACTTATTCTCTGCTAGTATTTTTCTACTCCAGCAAACATTTGTGACGTAGAAAAAGATATAGTTTCTCTGCTTTTGACAGATTCGGGAACTCTTTTTTATGAGGTTTTCAGATACTTTATTTATATGTAAAAAATTCCATTTCTAACCAATCCTTTTATTTTATCTTTTTGACTTGAACTCAATCTTTTTAGTACTGCGCAACATGTTTAAAACTACCGATATTTAAATAAAAGAAATTTTATTCATTTTATATTTCATAGAATTCATAATTTGGAAAGGTCATGAGATAGGATAACCTTTATAATTTTTGAAATGAGAATTGGAAATTTTTCAGTATATTGCCAGTCCTTACCAGTTTTATGACGAAATACTGAAAATATATATATGCAGTGATCATGGTTTCTTTGTTTTGTATAATTAAAAAAGGACAAAATCTAGATGCTGTCACCCATTACTTTAAGAACTCTTTCTATTAAGATAACAATTTATAGTATTATTTTTAAACGTGAATGTAGACTTAATAATTTTCAATCCTGAAGCAAAAAGTGTAAAAGAAATTGGGGATTTATCTTCAATACTGCAACATCTAATCATGAATTTTATATGTAAAAAATTCCATTCCTAACCAATCCTTTTATTTTATCTACCTCTTTGACTTGAACTCAAATTTTTTGGAGAATCGCATTACGTGTTTAAAGATCTCTGATATTTAAAACAAAAAAGAAATTTTGTTCATTTTATATTTCACAGAATCCATAGTTTGGAAAACTTTTGTAACTTTTGAAATGAGAATTGGAGATTTTTTTTTTCAGTATATTGCCAGTCCTTGCCAGTTTTATGACGAAATACTGAAAAAATATATATGCAGTCATCATGGTTTCTTTGTTTTGTATAATTAAAAAAGGACAAAATATGGAGGCTGTCACTCATTATTTTAAGAACTCTTTTTATTAAGATAATAATTTATAGTATTATTTTTAAACGTGAATACAGACTTAATAATTTTTAATCCTGAAACTAAAAGTGTAAAAGAAATTGGAAATTTATCTTCCATACTGCAACATCTAATCATGAATTTTATATGTAAAAAATTCCATTCCTAACCAATCCTTTTATTTTATTTATCCCTTTGACTTGAACTCAATTTTCAATATATCTTGAGTATACTTGTTAATATTACGTGTTTAGAAGGATAAAAGAAATTTTTTATCGTTTTTGTCCTTTAAGGAATTTTTTACTATCAACAAAATTAATGGATTTCTGACTGATACAAGAAAAATTGGAAGCGCATAGAATCGGTATAAATGGGCCTAGAGACCAATTACAAGTTTTAGTCAGTAGATATATCCCTTACCCGACCTCTATTTCCCATTATTACTCTTGATGATGTTCTTCCGTATTATAGAAAAGATAATATTCCATTTCCATGGCCTCTACCATCACAAAAATGAAGTTGAACTCAATTTGACAAATGATGTCGGGCTTCAAAATCCTAAACTGCCCGTGAACAGATTTTTGTGTAATAATGATTTTTCTTCGCATTCTTCAATCCTTTTTCTATGTTCACAGCAACTAACTCAGGGATGATTCTGATCCGAAAATCCCCCTCAAAAATTTGAAAAGAATTTTCGGAAAAATCTGTTTCTGAAAATTGAAAAAGTTTTTTAAAACCATCTCCAGTTTCAAATTAAAAATATATAAATGAATTTTGAAGATAATCAGAAAGTTTTATATCTTTTCACACCTTTTTTTGCCCGTCCACAAATCTTTTTTTCTATCGAAGAACAGTAATAGTATATTATGTGATTTTCTTTTTTAAAGCAATATGTTAAAACTTAAATTTATGTATTCAGATTAAGAAATTGAATTTCTGTTTTCTAGATAACCAACACACACATTGTTATATGTGAGTTTGTATTATTATATACAGAACACTTATATTTGCAACTCTATAATAAGGTGATATATATTAAAGCATCCCCTATATAATGGCAGCCTAAGTTGTCTGTGCGCGAATTTATGAAGCAGTTGGACCTGGAATAGATAGGGGCATCCATATTAGATTCTTGATGAGTTAGGCAATGATGAGCAAAATGTAAAGCGAGTTCGAAATCCACCTCATCCCCCCCCCCTTTTCGAGCGTTTAATGCTATTATTTCAAGCCTTATTCTTCCTCTTATTCTATACTAAATTCATTATTGATAGGATGACGAGAGCGAAGCGCAATATTTAAATTTCTGGACTGTTTTTACTTCACTCATATATTCTAACCATATCCTTCACCACATGGAAGCTGGCACATGGGGTAGAGTGTCTACCCATGTAATCTTCGTACTTTTCGGGTTGATGGTTCTGCCCCCGACGTAGCCGAAATTTTTTAAATGTCTAATTAATTTAATAATTTCTGCTTTTTCGTTTGAATTTTTATTTCTAAAGTTATTTTATTATTTTTAAAGTTTTATTTTTTTTAAAATAAATTTTTAACACTTTTCAAATTTTTATGATTTTTATTTTATTAAATTCACGTATTACCATTATTATATCAAGCCCCATTTTAAGAGCAAGCGATTAAATGCATCAATTTATCACATAATAAATAGGTAAAAATAACAATTTTTTTCTAGCATTATGACGTCATTCCTTTAACCATTTCTTTAATCATTTATTTTAGATTATTTAAATATCTTCTGCATTATTTCCATACGTTTTATGATTAAACTTAGATATTACGTAAATAATTTTCTTAAGGTAATATTTTGTTGCAAAATAATTCTCAGCCAAAAAACAAATCATTTTTTTACCTGCCTCATAGGGTACTTTACAATTCTGGAAAATTAAAAACTTTACCGATCCCGTCATATGACGGGCTATATGCTAGTATTAATATATTGATATTTGGTAAACGGTAAACCACAATATTAAAATTCAGATATCATCTTGCTGTAGTTTTGACTTCCAGTAATTAACCTTAATATAGTTTTTATTTTAAATAAGTAGCGTATACTTTTTCAGAAAATTTTGTAGTATGTTCAGAAATTTTTTTTTTAAACTTAGAATAACCGATGAACTAACTACTGCACTTATGTAATTTAGAATTTGCAGTTTTGCAGTTATTCCTTTTTTTGAATATGTAAAGCTTATTTTCAGGTTGTACTCCAGATACAGCCCAAACTAAGTGAAATCAAATGTTCATTTTTTAAAAAATCTGTTGTTTAAAGAATGTTATTGCATTTGTGAACCACGCTGTATGGATTTGTCGTTATCTTTTTTTTTTTAAACAACTGAATAACACCTGAATCAGCGACCATTGTAGCGTAACGGTGCTGAAAAATCAATTCAAAGTTCATTTGTTTCTCCCCTGCTTCCACAACTCTTTTCATCAACGAAAATATCTATTTTACATCTTCCCTTCCGGAAATCTAACGTTATGAAATGATGAATAAATGGGGTAAACATCACCTCGTTGGTCCTCCCCCTCCCCTAAAGTATATATATGCTCTCCGTTCAAAAATTTCAAGCGAAATATTCGAGTCATCGATCTAGCCGTAATTCCACTGTTTTAAATTACACTTTACGGCATTTTATGTGTTTTCAGTTGTGTACTTATATATCCATCTTCTCTCTCAAAGTACATTTTAATAACTAAAATATATCCTGCTAGCTTTTTCATGAATAGGAGTAATGGAGTTATAAAGCAATAAAGTTTTAAAGCAATCGTAACATTTAGAAATAAAAATAAAATGTATAAAAATATTAATATTTTTAAAACAAGTCTTTTCCCGACATCAGGTGGTTTTTTTTTTTTTTTTTTTATGTCTTACATTTGGTAAGCAACGCTGTTGACTCAAATCAATAAACATTTTCAAATCTTATCTGATGAAAAAATAAAAAGAATTCTTTTAAAAAAATTAAGTCCATATTAATTATTATTACTTAATATTGCCTTTGTCATATCTGTGCCCCGTCCTCGTAGAAATTTCGATGTTAAGTACTCTAAACTAATTTTTATCACTTTTCCAAACTTATCTTTTAACCAGCTTTATTTTCACAATTTGTTAAGCAAAAAAATTTTTTTAATTATTTCTCGAATTTTTTCTGAAATACTCATATTTAAAACTGCAAAATACAATTGAAACATATATTTTTTAAAGTTACTTTTATTGTGTTGTGAAAACAATCTTAATCCTACATTTACTTAATGACCTTTTATACTATTGAGTACTTATGATTTTTTTTCTTAATTTTTAAATTTTTTAGAATTTCTAAAATGTTGATTGTATATACTATACAAAAGTTAGATAAAATTATCGATGAACGCCATTCAGTGAAATAAATTGTACTCAAAATATAGCTATTATATTTTTGTTTATTAAATATCTTTTTTCTTTATTTTTTTATCTTTATATTGCAATTTATCACTTTTAATTCACCTTTAGTTCAAATTTTTTTTTTGAGCACTATCACTTTTTTAAGTAAACAGTCACTTTTAGTCACTTTTTTCATGGGCTACGAACATCCAAAAGTCTGTTGAAAAAGAAAATCTGGTAAAATAATAATTTCGGATGCTCAGCTAATTTGTTTTTCTATTAAAATTCCAACAATCTAGAATTTAGTGATTTTACACACAAGGTCGTAAAGAAGTGAATGCACGTAGAAATTTATGGCCGATACAATAAACATTAAATTATGCTAACAAAGTAATTTACGTCAAAAAAAACGAGATTTTACTGAAAATTTTTAATATTTCATTTTGCACCTGAGTAATCGTTATCATAAATATTGGTTAATGTGTAATAAATACTTCTTCACATATTTTGTTATTTAAAAACAGTTTGATTTGCTATATTTTTAATTTTTAAATGTGATTTTACTTTAAAAATTTCAAAAAGTCTAATTGAAAATCTCCAATATTGAATAAGATGTAAAACAATTTTTAATTTTTATGCCAAATTTGACTGTCTAATATCTTTTTAGATAAAAATGGTTTATAATTGAAAAATAACTGTATGAGAGAAAATTATCAGATATTACTGATGAATGTTAAGGGCGACCCGCACCTGCCATATTAAATTTCTCACTTAACCTTTGAAAGTAACTCAGCAGGCCGGTCCGTTTATATTTATTTTTATTGATTAAAATTATTATTTTTATTTTTTATAACTTGCGTTTTTTTTTTTTTTTTGTTTGTTTGAACTGTTCGTGGTAAACATTTGAAAGTCTAATCCTTGAACTGTTTTGCCACCGAGGTTAAAAAAAATATATTTAAGATAACTTTACTCGACTAATAGTTTTTTCTCTAGGATGCTATCTTTTTGCTTTTTTAACAGAGAGCATAGAAAAAATTTTATTGAGAACTGTACGAGAATTATAATAATAATTGATAAAATATATTCATGAGATAATTATGTATGAGAATTATATTAAATAATTGTATGACAGTTTAAAAATATCAGATATTATTGATGAACTTTAAACGCCCCGTATATGCCACACTAGATTTCTTGCACAGCCGATAAAAAAAATAAAATTAGGTTAACAAAAATATTTTTAAAAAAAAAAAATAGAACTGCAAATTCTCTAGGATCTATCTTTCCTCTTTAAAAATGCATAGAAAACATTTATGAGATAATGTACGAGAATTATAATAATATATTGATAATCTATTCATGA
>CM063505.1:161826753-161904253 GCA_032207245.1 Pardosa pseudoannulata
ATAGATGAAAAAAAACATTTTTCTATCATTATGACGTCATTCCTTTAACCATCTCATTTAATCATTTCTTATTTTAAATTATTTAAATATCGTCTGCATTATTTTCACACGTTTTATCACTGAACTTATATATTACGTAATTAATTTTCTTTTATATTTCTCTTAAATAATAGATTAGGTACGTATGTGATAATTTAAAATTCAATCAACGATTATTTTTTGCTGCAAGATAATTCTCAGCCAAAAAAAACCCATTTTTTTTACCTGCCTCATAGGGTAGTTTACAATTCTGGAAAATTAAAAATTTTACTGATCCCGTCATATGACGGGCTATATGCTAGTGTTATATAGTAGTTATAAATATACATGTCCGGTGTAGTGGCCAGATTTAGCCAAATTAAGGGTTAAACGCCAAAAAATTTTTTAAGAACATACGTATGTTTTGTACGTATATATATATTAGTATATATCTGAATAATATACTAATAGTAATATATATCTGAAAATTTGGGGGGGGGGGGTTCGCGAGTGAAATCGTAATACCACTTTGCATTTTTGGCGTAGTACGTGCTAATTTGACTCGTTCGATCCAAGCACAAAACAATAATTAAAATAACTCCTGTGTAAGGAAACTTCGAAAAATAGCGTGTTTCTAATTTCACTCTGCTTTTATTTTAAATTATTACTCTTCAGACTTTTAAAACTCACGGCACTATAGAAACTATTTGACCGTCAGGCTGCACTCTATACCCTTCTCCAAAAGTATATGTTAGTTTTAGTTAGCCTTTATAAGTGCTGGTAGTATTAATCGAATATAAAGAAAGTGATACTGCTGAATTCAAAATTACATTATTTTTTAAAATAGTAGTATAACTCGTGCTGCTAATGTCATCAATTCTTGCATCATCCCGTCAAGTGAATTAGATGTGCTTCGATATTTTTTACTCAAACAATCGAAATCTAACGTTTTGCTATCCACAATTGTATCTTGCATTCTGTATTAAACGTGTTTTGATATTTCGCTCTTTGTCCACAATTTGGAATTCATTTTTTTCCCCATAAAAGTAAGTCGTTTTAAATGGCATCAAAATAGTTATTCCTGTTCATGGCTGTGCGGGTAACTGCTGTTACCAGCATAGCCATGGTACTCAACGATCATAATGGTAGCCGCTGACACCAAACCTTGTTTTTGTTTCGTAGAGGCCAAGATAAATAGATGAAGATTATGCACTTAATATGCAACTACTATCTACATTATATTTGTTTACCCCTTTTAAAATCTATTTATGGCACCCAGTTTGAAGACAACTGTTCTAAATCAGTCACCAGAAAGCTGAAAATGATTTGCTTCATATTACATTTCTTTAAGAAAGGGCCTCGATTTTTTTCTTTTTATTCCACGAGAAAGAAGAAAGAACGAATTCTATTTCATTTCCCATCTACCGTTGCGAGAGATAAAGCACCAATCGAGACCAACTGATCGGAACGAATGACGACGAGGAATCGAATCTAATGTCGTTCCAAGACCACCATTTAATGAAGTGGGTATGTTTCCTCGCACGGCACCCCTCGGAGCGAATTCTTATTTGATTTTGACTCTTTGTAGAACGAGTGCGGCGGGCGGAATAAAAATGTTAGATTTATGATTATCGTGAGCTATATTAAAAGTCAGGCATTCGCCATTTTCTGTGTATTTGGTGAAAGAAATTCATACATTTTATTGCCCATTTAATTCCGGCTTCAAGACGAAATTGATGTGTATTTCGTCGTAAAAGAGGATACTTGTGTGTGTGTGTGTGTATTCTCACGCAAATATGTGTGTATAAGTAATATCGTATTTATCGCAACTCTTTAATTATAAAATTTTTAACTTCTGTCATTAGTAATTCATAACGTAACCCCTTTCTTTAGTCCATAGCAACAAGACTTACCCATAGTGACGAAACTATTAACCCTGCAGTTCAGTAGCTAGCTTCTTGGATGAGTGCACTACACTTTATTAAATTTTGAAGTTATTTTCCCTCTTTTTAATATTTTTTATCTTCAAACTGATCGTACACATTTTGCCATCGTTAAGATAATGTGCTTTTTTATAGCTCGTTGTTTCGTTGTTTCACCACGACTAAGTTGGAATACGGATCGTTGCTTTGAATAACCCCTTCTGTCCGTGTTTGGAACAGTGTTTATTTTTTTTTAATTTAAATTCTTTAAATTCCTATTTGGCAATTTTTTTATAGCTGTTCGAATGTTTTCATTCATACCTATATTAGGAAGATAGGGCGGTGTACTTTTCGCACCGTCAGATACTTCATAGAAATCAAATAACTTGCATATTTTGCGTTTCTATAAGTCCGGGTTAAACTTCTCTGTAAAATCTGTCAGATTTATTCAATGCGAGATACAACCAAAAAATTCTAATTCCACTAGCAACATAAGTTTCTTACCCCGCCAGTATTTAATAACATTTTCTTTCTCTACGATCATTTCTAAATAGCTGACTAGTCATATTTTTGCAATATATGTGTCCCTAGAGAATTAGTCCGAGTCGTATTGCCAGAGGCAAACAGAAAAACACTTCACTATCAACACTCGATGTATCATGACCTTTACTAATCGTGATCCTGTAATAAAGAAATGTGAAATGGACACTGGCCTTCGCCTATTGATTTTCCTGAGTGTACGATTGTTTATGTCTGACCGAATGTATCACAAGCCACATAAATTTTGACTATTTCACCGTAAAAAATATTTATGAAGTATAATTTCAAGAGAACACAAATGATGCTTTTGTATAATACCTCTATATTAAGCTAATAACATCATTTTGAAGAAAGTTCTTACGATTAAATCATTTCGAGTTTTTTTTTCCTTCCGGAGTAAATTAATGACTAAAGAAAAGAAAATGATAGTTATAAGTATGCATAGTATTGCATATATGCAACAAACATTTACTCCAATGGTTTGTCCCAGTTTACAACGGGAAAATGTGTATTAATACAACATTTAAAATCTAAAGTTCATATTATCAATCGGTGGGCTCGAGAAATTCTTATAAAATATCAATGATGAAGAACCAGTCAATTTTTTTTTCCTGTTCTGGGACTAAACTAGGCAAATTAAATTGCTGTCTTAGGCCTTTAACTTCATCAAAGTCAAATCGTATGCAAGTCTTAAAGGCGAATTGCCAAACGATGTTAGCCCTCGTGTTGCAAAAAGTAGACTGTAGCGCTCCAAACCAAACCAAACGATGACCGAATGGTAGAGAGCTGATCTTCTGAACTGGAATTCGCAGGTTCGAATTCCGCTGTTAAGATAGGTGTTCGTAGACGTTCGAGATCGGCTTTAAGCAGTAGGTCCCAATTTCATTAGCCCCTGTGTGCAAAATAGTAAACCGTAGCTCTCCAAACGGGTAGCACTTCAAATTTTTCCCGTCAGATACGAATTCTTGGACAAGCAGTAGCTCCTGTCTTTACAAGATAGAGTCTGCCAACGAGGTGATATAGACTGTGTGCATCTCAGATTGAGAGCACAGATTCCTATGAGAAATTGCTTTTTCTCTCATTTTTGAGTATTAAAGAATTGCCAGATGGTCAGTAAAAGTGGCTGTTCACTGAGTTAAAATCTGAATGAGTTGAAATGAGTCCTAAGATCATGGAGCATTGAAATGTGAAAGAAGTTAATTGTTTTACACCTAGAAAATGAAAGCATTTGCGCTTTTGGGATTGAGGCTTTTTTTTTCCCCAATACCGATGTAGAATTAAAACTGTGGAAAATGGTTTTGTTACTTATTAGAATAAATTGTGTGTGTGTGAGAGAGAGAGAGAGAGAGAAAGAGTTAAGGAAAGCAACTTGCGCCATTTTCATTAATCGACGTGGAGCTATGCGTGGAAAAGGTGTTGACCGCTCCATGTCCACGCATTGACTGATCTTATCTCTTTGCAATCTCATCAAATTCTTCCAAAATGCTTCCTGACCGGATTATCCTGAAAGCTTACGCGAGCGTGGATCTTTTTCATTTATTTTATTATTATAGAAGAGTTCTCTTTTTAAAATCGCTTTTAACTCACGTAATTTCCAACTACCCCTTTTTTAGACCTCACACACACACACACACACACAATATATATATATATATATATATATATTTATGTATATATATATATGTGTGTGTATATATGTATCTATGTATATATATATGTATATATATATATATATATATATATATATATATATATATATATATATATATATATATATATATATATATATATATATATATGTATCCACATCTTTTTTTTTCTTTAAAAAAATAAACCCTGTGGATCAGAATGGGAGGTATACCGAAAATTATCAAGAGTTTTTTCTATAATTTTATCATGAAATAAAATTATCCTTACATCTCAAATTTCAACTAAATTTGTGAGTTTATTGAATCGTGAAAGAAAGTGCTTTATCGGCATCAAATCATAGGATAATTAATATGCCCATTGTGCTTTACTCATACACAATATATTCATCTGGTAACCTGTGTCGTCTTCAAATTAAATATGCAAGACATGCCCAATGATAACTGAAGTATTGTCTATTGTGGTGAAGGATTTTTTTTCTTGCTTATTCTGTTACTCATTAGGAAAAACTTAAAAACTTAGTTAGTAACCTATCTAGAGGTTAAATTGCCTATTATTGTTTGTTAATTAGTAAGTTCATTGTTATTGACATATAGTTAGATCTCTGAAAACAACCCATCATATTGCATGCACAGTACATACACAAACATTGGATGAGCAAATGCTGAGACTTTTGAAGTCTATGGTGGCGTTTTAAACGCTTCAGAGATTATAATAATGGTTCTTTTGAAATGAGGCTCTTTAACATCGAGGACAGGTTGTTGACAGAAATGAACGAGAAGGGATAAATTTACCAAAAAGAGAGGCTGTTGTACAAATAGAAATCGCAACTCCCACTTGCTTTATAACGGCATTGTAGTAATACTTTTCGAAGGTTATATATATTTATAGCATTTTCCTTTCCAGTCTTTGAAAGTATTTTGTTACAAAGTAATTTATTAACAATCAAGGTATAATATTTAAAAAAATGTGCAAAAATCTCTTTGTTTTAAAAAGTAGGTAAAACATACACGTTTCCGTTTTATTGACAAAGGTGAAATTGCCCCCCCCCCTCCTTCAGTCCAAAATTAAATAAAATTATTTAACTCTAATGTTTCCTTAAAAACCTCCTCCCATTTTAATTCGTTTAATTTTTTTCCCAGCCTCTAAATAGTTTAATCAAAGGAGTGTTTTCCACATAAAATTCTTCCCAAAGCTTTCTATCCTAAAAATGTAAACTTTCTGGCCGAACGATGGCCGATTGGTTAGGGTGCTGGCCTTCGGTACCGGAGTTCGTCCGTTCGAATCCCACAGTGGCATGGATGTTCGTAGCCGTTCGGAATCGGCTTTAAGCTGTAGGTCCAGGTCTCATTAACCCTCGTGTTGCAAAAAGTAGACCGTAGCACTCCAAACCAAACCAAACCAGTATGTAAACTTTCTGTCTATTCAGCACATTTGGAAAGCTGGGAAGTCACATTTCCCAGCTGTCGCTGTCAAATGGCTCCGCGTTTTTCATGATCTTACACTTAATTCGCTGAGTAAGTTTTTTTTTACCATGGGAAAATTCTGTCTTCGCTCTTGGGTGCACCTCTGTTCGAGCCGAGTGATTTTTGTGGCTTGTCCTTTGTCTGTCATTAAGTAGAAAAGATGTCCATTGTAGCAGCTCTGAAATAAAGTTTCAATTAGACTTGTGCCGTTCACTACAATGTCGGCCCGACTGCATGTTTATTACTGCTAGCTGTTGAGCTTTCTCCTTGTCAAGGAGTTTTATAATTAATGGTTTACATAACTATATAAGTTTAATATATTGATGCTTAATCAGTTATCTATAACATCTAACCATACACATTTATACCATACCATATACAGTTATAGCATTTTCTCTGTCAGTCTTTAAAAGTATTTCGTTACAGAGAGAGAGCTTATCAACAATCTATGTATAATACTAAAAAAAATAAGAAATATCTTTGTTTTAAAGTAGGTTAAATGTACATTTCCGTTTTATCAACATAGGTGAAATTACCCCCTTCCCTTCCTCAAGGCGGAAATTATTAGTATAATATATTAAAAAATTATCAGTAAAATATATTAATGTTTAATCAGTTATCTATAACATCTAACCTCTGTATTGTATCAGAATTTATTGCTAATAAAGCAAATAATGTTAATTTGGATTTATTAATTAAAGTTCTCTAGGGTGATTTAAGTCGAATTAATTAGGGAAAACGTGTTAGTCAGTTAATAAAGAAAGGCTTTTTTCTTGTACAATTAAATATTGAGAGAGAAAAATAATCTTAATGTTGTTTCAACATTTGCAAATGTTTCACTTTTTGCGTTTCTCTTATAAATGCGATTTCGTTACTTACCGCCTTAAATTTTACCGATAAGCGTATTGTTTTGAAATTGTATATATTTGTGGTATGTACAAAAAAGGATTGGAAAAGAGACAATGAAGGCGAAATATCATCAGCTTCGATGATGAGAATGCTACACAATTCTTTCTAGAGAACCCTACAGGTTATTTCATCGTAAAACCTTATAATGAAATACAATGTAAAAGGGGAGAAGGTCTTGCTCGACACTTTACCATCCATATTTGAAAATGACACCACCACACTTCTCAAAATTGACGTGGCTGAAATTTGAACGAAAAGAAAATTTCAGAATTTCCGTTTCGTCTCATCATATCACAGACTAAAATGAATAGAAGTAATTGTTTGAAATTACATCTTTGCCTGAACAACATAGACAGTAAATTAGGTTGCATTTTTTCGTGGCCTTTCATTTATTTTTTTATTTTTTTATTCGATATCAAAGTTGTATTTGTCTGATTAAATAATCTCTGTAATTAATTTTTATTTTACTGCACAATTAATGAATTGAAAGCATGTCATTATCAGTCACTTTCTGTCTGCTTGCTCCAAAGGGGAAAATAATTTCATTTTTTACAAAACTTTACTTACTCTCTTAAAAATATTCAAATGTATTAATTCAGATTATTAAGAGTTTAAAAAGGTTTTCTTTTTGGGATGGAGATGATGCTTGAAAAAAAATTTGCATTAGACGAATATTACTTGATTTTTGTTATTCTTAAATTTCTTTATACATTTAAAGAATTTTTATGTTCAAAAGATCTTTAATCCACGTCTTCGTTATTAAAGTATGTAAAATTAAGACTTTTTTAGGTTATTTTAGTGATTTGTTTTGTCTTTAAACCCTGTCAGGGCTACTTTTGACAGATCATCTGACAATTCCAGCACTCAAGAAGGGGAAAATAATTTAATTTTTTCCAAAACTTCAGTTACTCTCCTAAAAACATTCACATTAATTCAGATTATAAAGAAATTAAAAAGGTTTTCCTTGTGAGATGGAGATGATGCTTGAAAAAAAAAATTCCTTTAGACGAATATTAATTGATTTTTGATATTCTTAAATTTCTTTACACATTTAAAGAATTTTTATGTTCAAAAAATCTTAAATCCACATCTTCGTTATGAAAGTATGTAAAATTAAGACTTTTTTAAGGTTATTTTAGTGATTAATTTTGTCTTTAAACCATGTCAGGGCTACTTTTAACAGATCATCTGACAATTCCAGCACCCAAGAAGTGCTCAACTGAGATATAGGAATCGAATTTCTGTCGCTGTGGGACAACATTATTTTTGTAAACTGTGATGAATTCGGTGTTGTAAGGATTTCGATAATTAAATTAAGGATTCAGAGAATTAAATGGGCAGGACACCTGTGCAGAATGGACGAAGATCGTGTAACAAAAAAGATCTTCTCGGCCAGACCATTTGCCACCCGAAAAAGAGAAACTAAGCTTAGCCCTAAACTTAGGTGGCTCGACTGTTTGGAATCAGGTTTAAGACTTTTAAAAATAAATAACTGGATGTCCATGGCCAGGAACAGAAGAGCTTGGAATTCGATTCTGAGGAAGGCAAGGGACCATCCTGGGCTGTCTGGCCATTGAAGAAGAAGAAGAAGGATTTCGAAGTTGGAATAGGTAAATAGTTGTAAATATCGTTCAAGTACCACCGACTTTTTCAAGTTTTGACGTGAATTTTATGAAGGCCTTGGACTACAATTCATTTTCCTGAGTCTAGGCCCGGAAATAGGATCTAAGCATGATATCTATGTGTGGTGTGTGTGTGTGTGTGTGTGTGTGTGCGGGCATATGCGCATATGTTGAAAATTATTTTAATGAGTATTATATTATATCCTCCAGTTTTAATACTTATGCTTGGTACCGCAGTACAGTAATTTACCACTTGCACACACACTGTTGTAAAACTGAGTGTACGACAGGTGTTACAGTCATGGTTTGGTGGGAGGCAAGGCAACAGGTCACAGTTTCACCGACGAAAACTATTATTTTTGCAATCGCAAATGGACAGTTTCTCACATCATTTTAGAGACAGGAAGACCTGGAACATCCTCTAAAATCTGTAAAATCTATAATCAAATCTGATAATCTAAAAACTGTTCTCCTAAAGCATGCACCTCCTTTTCCAGCTTAGAGTAAAGCTGAAAAGAGGAAAAACCAAAGACAAAGGGTTTTTCGCTCCTGATAATATTTTGGGGTAGTCCTGAAACCGTTTGTCTATAAATTCACTTTAAAAAAGATTTTGAAGTAATAATTTTCAAAATTCCGATAACTTTATTTTCTTGAAATATTTTCGTTAGTGGTGGAAGTGTGTAGAAGATACTTACATTCGTCTGTAAATTAATTTTAACTTTTTTCTCACATAACACGCACACACACACACACACACACACACACACACACACACTCATATATTCTTATATTGCTTCTTAACTTACTTTATAAAAAACTCGTAAGTGCACGACCGAATTTCGTTTCTGTTAAAACGAAATTACTTTATCTTCACCACTAAGATCTTTTCTGTGGAAGATTCATCATCTTTTTTTCTTCTACCTCCCGTAAATTCTCTCTATCTTCTAAAATGAGATTTCTTGCGCTTTGAGCAAATTTCAACCCAGACATTTTTTAAAGCATTGTTCTGTTACCCACCTCTAAAAAGTCAGTATAGAAATGAGAAATTTCCTTTTCCTTGGCTAAGGAAAATTATTTTTCCTCTTTATCTTTTGTATGTAAGTATATGATGCCGAGATATATGCTCATTGTTCGGATATATATATCGCAGCATAGATAGGCTGGTGTATAAATATATACGTTTAGGTATAAATATGCTGATATGTATTTATATACACTTGTACTCATGCACTTACTATATGTATGTGTGTGTATGTTCTTGTATAAAAAAATATTTTCTTCTTTTACTTGCATTTATTGTCTATTTTTATTTACTTGAATAATAATGGTAAGTTTTCGTTACGAATAATGTTCGAAATTTTAAAGGAATTCTCGGTATTTAGGCTTGTATATATCGTAATGTTTTATTTTTTAATAGATAGTCTTAAATTTTTCGTATCTGTAAAACTGGTGCAAATTAAGTAGAAAAAAATTTGTTGTGTAAACTAATCATATAACATAGTACCATATACATAATATAAATGTAAACACTTTACGACCTTTCAAATAATATTCAGTATGTTGTCATTTCCCAAAACATCGTATTTTTCAATTTGTAATTAAAAATAGCGTATACTATTGCAGAACTGTGTTCTAATTGATTTAGCTTATCTTTTAAAATTAAGTCATTTAAATACTAAGCGGTAACATTTGAGGATTAATGACGTAATGTTTTATTTTTTTAATAGATAGTCTTTAATTTTTCCTATCCGTAAAACTGGTGCAAATTAAGTAGAAAAAATATCTGTTGCGTAAACTAATCATATAACATAGCACCATATATATAATATAAATGTAAACACTTTACGACCTTTAAATAATATTCAGTATGTTGTCATTTCCTAAAACATCGTATTTTTCAGTATGTAATTAAAAATAGCGTATACTATTGCAGAACTGTGTTCTAATTTATTTAGCTTATCTTTTAAAATTAAGTCATTTAAATATTAAGCGGTAACATTTGAGGATTAATGACGTAATGTTTTATTTTTTTAATAGATAGTCTTGAATTTTTCCTGTCTGTAAAACTGGTGCAAATTAAGAAGAAAAAAATCTTTTGTGTAAACCAATCATATAACATAGTACCATATATATAATATAAATGTAAACACTTTACGACCTTTTAAATAATATTCAGTATGTTGTCATTTCCCAAAACATCGTATTTTTCAATATGTAATTAAAAATAGCGTATACTATTGCAGAACTGTGTTCTAATTTATTTAGCTTATCTTTTAAAATTAAGTCATTTAAATATTAAGCGGTAACATTTGAGGATTAATGACGTAATGTTTTATTTTTTTAATAGATAGTCTTGAATTTTTCCTGTCTGTAAAACTGGTGCAAATTAAGAAGAAAAAAATCTTTTGTGTAAACCAATCATATAACATAGTACCATATATATAATATAAATGTAAACACTTTACGACCTTTTAAATAATATTGAGTATGTTGTCATTTCCTAAAACATCGTATTTTTTAATATGTAATTAAAAATAGCGTATACTATTGCAGAACTGTGTATTAATTTAATTAGTTTATCTTTTAAAATTAAGTCATTTAAATATTTAGCGGTAACATTTGAGGATTAATGACGTAATGTTTTATTTTTTTAATAGATAGTCTTGAATTTTTCCTATCCGTAAAACTGGTGCAAATTAAGTAGAAAAAAAAAATCTGTTGTGTAAACCAATCATATAACATAGCACCATATATATAATATAAATGTAAACACTTTACGATCTTTCAAATAATATTCAGTATGTTGTCATTTCCCAAAACATCGTATTTTTCAATATGTAATTAAAAATAGCGTATACTATTGCAGAACTGTGTACTAATTTAAATTAAGTCATTTAAATATTAAGCGATAACATTTGAGGATTAATGACGTAGTGTTTTATTTTTTTAATAGATAGTCTTGAATTTTTCCTGTCTGTAAAACTGGTGCAAATTAAGAAGAAAAAAATCTTTTGTGTAAACCAATCATATAACATAGTACCATATATATAATATAAATGTAAACACTTTACGACCTTTTAAATAATATTGAGTATGTTGTCATTTCCTAAAACATCGTATTTTTTAATATGTAATTAAAAATAGCGTATACTATTGCAGAACTGTGTACTAATTTAATTAGTTTATCTTTTAAAATTAAGTCATTTAAATATTTAGCGGTAACATTGGAGGATTAAATATAGCATTAAGAAATATTTTTTCTCTTTTTTTATTTAGAACAGGTGTTTTTTTAAAATATATACACTTGTATTTTTAAAGTGCAAGTGTACATCCCCCAACATACACACACATACAACAAATCATCGGTTAAATTTGAAAAATATTTCACACTTCAAAATAGTAAGGGTTTTTAAGTTTTTTATGCTTTACCAGTTGAAGTTCAACTTTTTTTCTCTCTTTTTAGAACCGGTATTTTTAAAGTATACACTTGTATTTTTAAAGTGCAAGTGTACATCCCATAACATACACACACATACAACAAACCATCGGTTAAATTTAAAAAGTAATATTTCATTCTTTATATATTAAGGGTTTTTAAGGTTTTTATGCTTTACCAGTTGAATGTTCAACTGGTAACGCATGAAAGATCTATCGTTAGTTCAAGGGCTGTATCTGAATGATTTTCTGATATTATCTATCTTTAAGAGTTGTCTGGTACCATGATATTAAAAAACTTCCCTTGTATGATGAAGACATCTCTCACTTCGATGTTTCTTCACTTTTGAAAGCAATTCCCATTAACTTAATCAAACCCAAACAAACCTTAAATGGCAGAGTATCCAACTCGAAATAGCCTAAATAACCTGATGTTGGTAATATATGTTTCAACGACTCCTCTGGTGCCTTCCCCGCGGTCATTTATTTCACTTTCGTCCTGTCCTGAGCTTCCTGCGAAATTAAAAGCACATATCCGGTATTATTACTCAGAATGAAAAATGACTCATCTATTATTATAGTTCGTGATGCATCTGGTGAAATGTAAATTATTTACGTCCTTTCCTTGTCTGTATGTGTTGGATTGGATTCGTAAAAGTTTTTTTTAGCTGCTTGTTCTAATAGTATTTGCAAACTTGCAAACTTTTTATTTTAAAAATGGCGTATACTAAAGTTGTTTCGTGATCTAAATTTATGTGTGATGTTTTTTCCTTGCACCCAAAATGTTTCGTGCACGAAGTGGTAAAACTGTAGTTATATCACAGTTCTAGTAGCAATAGAATGACACTTGAACATACATATAATGTGGGATTTGATATGTATTAAGTATTTAAATTTAAAAAAAATGAATCTAATACATTTATATTCAGTAAATCGGTATAAAGACTAGCTGAAGGAGAAAGTACTATCTTAATTACTGCAGCTATTTTATTTTTCGGAGATGAAATCTGAAAATGCAAAAAAGAGGCATAGCTTAAATTCTGTTTAAAAATTATATATTAAGTTAAATCTTTTCTGAATTTTTTTTCCTCGTACATCTGAGCTGTACAGCTGTTTTTCTTCCTGGTTTTGAATCGACTAAAATGTATATTTATGTAACCAGCGAAATTATTCTCTCTGATTGCATAAGAGAATAGCTCTTATTGTTTGGATTGCCCGGGCTTACTGGACGATTAGAGAACCTTGGTGATTTACAGTGGTGGCTCCATTAAAATACTGCGAAATCTAACGTTGTGGAACTTAACTTTATTGACGCAAAAAATGTACCTCTTTATAAGACGAGATCTTTGCATTGAATGATCACGACTGCACACTTCTTTCACAAATTTTCACCGACAGCGAGTGATTACATGGATTTTTTCGAGAGAACAAGAGATTACTCAGCGTTATTGGCAGTCAGAAATGAACTTTGATCATTTTAGTCAGCTTGAAAATGTGGCTAGTGGACAGAAAATTTGCGTTTATTCTAGCATTAGTTTGGGAGACTGGTAAAAAGAATTAAAGTCGGTGAACACTCATTTAAATCTGACATTTTATGGCTAGTAAATTAGGTATTAAAGAATGCAAAAGAGGAAAAGAAGAAATCAAGATAGATATTTTAAGTGTATGTGTGTGCGTGCGTGCATGTGAGAGAGAGAGAGAAATATATCAAAATTATTACACTTAGAATATCTCTCTAATTATATTATTCTCTTTCATGTATTTTCCCAGCCATAAAATCTCAGAATTAAAAGGAGTATTCGCAACTTGAATTCTTCCAACACATTTTCCAAAGCTAACTCTTAAATGAATGCTAATTTTCTGTCCACTCTCCACATTTTCCAGCTCTCCCCGGCGAATAATTCACTTTTCCACTGATCTAAGTTCCTTTCTGAATATTAAATTCACTGTCTAAGCTGCTCTCGCCTGTGAGGCCAATCCTGTAATCGAAGGTGTTTTCAATGTATCATTCATTATTCTGATCTCGCCAGAGAAATGACTTTTTCTTAGATCTCAAATAAAAGTTGAGCAGCGAGTCCAACGGGGAACTTCTCATAGAGCCACGACTTCGTACTGCTTAAATAATTTCCCCGGATTACATGTGTGTGTGTATACATACATAAATACATGTGTGTGTATACACAGTAACGGGATGTAAATGGGATGAAGTCCCAGAGCATATAACAAATAGATTTTTTGCAACCATATTGTAATTCTATCTTTCTTTTTGTCTGTCAGTCAGTCAGTCCATCAATCGTGCAACTTTTTCGCAACTCTTACCTAATTGCTTTGATAAAAATGTTTGTTTGAAATGGGTCATTTATCGTGACATTGTTTATAAATCGACCACCCCTCCTTTCCGTTGATATTACCGCCCTGCATAAACAAATGATAATCATAATCAGTATCGGAAAACGATTTGAAAAACTTGCTCATTCAGATTAACTCAATATTCGTTCTGAAAAAAGTAATATCACCCATGCAGGGTGGGATTTTTTCCCCCTCCCTTTCCGCGACAGCTGGGAACTTTTTTTTATGTTTGGCATATAAATAATCTTAACTATGTGCAGTCATTTAGCTTGGGAAACCTCAGTTTAAATTACGTAGCTTTCAGAACGATTTGCATATGATGGATATCATGTACCGTACTACATCCGGCGGTTCAATTACAATGTTATCCCTATTTAATATCGCCGCACTCGGTCCTGGCCTTGCTTAGTATTGTAAAATTGCTTTGAATTTGACATAAAAAAAAAAGTTTTAGGCTAAACTTTATTCCTGCATTATAGTGCATCATGTATTGATGTAGCTTTTAACGCAGCGAACATGAGCATGCTAATAAGACATCTTTGCGATGCTCACTTGGATTCTAAACGTTAATTTAATAAAAACCGTTATATTTTAGCAATAAATTGGTTTTTAAAATGTGTTCAGAAACCGTATCAGGTTAATAGTTTTTCGTGTCACTATTGCTATTAAAAGTATATTTAAATCGGCAAAAGAGTATCGATTTTTTAAGAAACCTATTTTATGTGAATTACGCATTACGCTTTTATATTCCATTATCATTTGTGCTTTGTAAAATAAAATATTTAAATTCGCATAATTTATTTTATATTTTTGCTGTTTAACTATTACAAAATCTGCTTCAAAAATTGCCTCTATTAATTACCGTTTAAATATATTTTTTATCCAGTGCCAATAAGGCGATTTCACGCAGTATTGCAAATTCTCAAATTATGACAATTCTGGCTTTAGTTTTAAACGGAAGGGCAGTTTATTGTTTGTCTATTGGCTGTTGTAAACATGAAAATGAATGGGAAGGGCATTATAGTAGTTCTTGACGTTGCGACAAATTGCCTTATTCTGTCTTGTGAATTAACTTTATTATTAAAATTTCTCAATTTTTTAGTAGGTGGCTTAAAAAATAAACATCGTTGTTGATCTCTTATGGTATAAAAAGAGGAAATTTTCCATGAGAGTTCTAAATATTTTTCTCTCAAATAATAAGACTTTTTACAGCAATATCTCTTCAAAATTAAATTCTTCAAAGAAGTCTAATATTCAAGATATTAAGAAAGTTTTGAAAATTTCTACTTTTTTTTTTTTAAATAAAGATATTTGTTCTAATTTAAAATTTCCAATCTTTTCCTGCTAGTAAAGAATTTAGATTCAAACTTTTTATTAATGTAATTATTTGCGTTTTTTCTTTTCTTTATCTCTCTTCCTGGATTTTTCGTTTTGTATCGAAAGTTATTAGAAAGAAATAGCTGTAGCTTAATTGTTATGAGATTTAGGAAATCAACTATCTCAAAAGAATCATCTTTTTTAATGGAATCGTCGATTATTCATGACCTTAAAAATTGTTCTTAACTCACTTCTATATGTTTAATATGCGAATGAATCACTTTAGTCACACTATCTCTTCAACTTTGTCATTATCTCCCACACTAGCACACCCACACGGTGAAAATTTGTAGGTTTTATCTGGGAGTCAAATTTAATCAGCTCTAAATTGATTACTCCTTCATGCCTGCTACTTCTGAAATGAACTTAGGGTTCCTGTAATGTTTTACTTTTGAGTGTAGGACTCACTAAAATTTTATACCTTAAAAATCCGGGACTGTAAAAATAAAAACAAGAGAATGTAAAATTAAGAAAACCAAAAATTATAACTGCTAATTACTTAGAATTTTGACATCAACAACAGACGATCTAATTATAATTCCCTAATTCTAATTACAAGAATGATTTTAATCACAAACATAATTAATTAGAAAAGCATTTTTCAGATTTATGTTCAAAGATTTTTTTAAAATTTAATATTTGATCATGGAATTCACCACAAGACAGATTCTTTAAATATTGCTTTACTATGATTATAGCTTTTCCTGTTAAATTTTGGTCTGTCCAGATCACATTTAGAATGCTTGTGCATTAGCTGCTTTGGTTCTTGGTAGTTAAAATCTTACTAGGCATTTAATACTCCTAGGATTTAAACATATTAATGTTTCATAAATGAGCAAAAATTTTACACTGTTTTTCATTGATATTTTTATTTTTCTACTCATACCACTGTTTAGTGTTTTTGCAATATTTTTCAACATGTAACAAAATCATCACATAAATCAGAAATTTTTTTACTTCTGAACTTCAACTTAGGACATTTGTATAAAAAGATAACAATATCCAATTGGGATATTTATATAAAATATTTGTTTCCTCAGAAAAACACTACAAATTAGAATCCTATATGGTTCAGTTATTATTTGATTTGGGATACCATATTCGGTTATGACATAAATTGTTAATTTATTTCAGTAGCCATTGAGGAGTTGGAATAAACTGTGATGTACACAAATTTCTTTATAAAATAATGGGGTGGGTTTAGATAGCCAACAGATGATTTTTTTTTATTGGCTGCCCCTGGCAGTTTGTCATATAATAGGAAAAGCTGAATTTATTTAAAGTTTAGCAATTTTTCCTTATGTATAGTTGTTTAATATCTATTGCCTTTTATTTTTTATTTAACTGCAATATAATTTGAATTTTTATATTGTGATTTAAAACTGCCGTATAAAAATACTGTTTCAGTAACTACTGCATTAAATTGATAGTTTTTTCATATCACTGCTTATAAAATCTATTCTTCAATAATATAGTTTTTTAAATATTTAAATTATCTTAATAATTTAAGCATATATATATTCAGCTGGCTTATGATGGATAAAGACACTCCTCATTCTTTTTTCACTGTACCCATTATACTAGATAAAATGATGAGAAAAACTTTTTCAGTAAGTGTCAAAATATAAAAAAAGTGTGTGATTTTTATGTTAAAAATTTAAAATTTATGGTTCTTACAATTTCAATCGATTGTTATATGGTGAAGAGAGGGTAAACCCCTTCCTCCTTTCCTTGAGTATACCATTAATCTCATATATTCTTTTTTAATTGAAAACAACTATTTAGGCATTTTTAAACATCTAACTTACATTTTGGGTATATAATTTTAATTCCATTTTGTGTATGTTTTATATAGCTACATTTTATATATATACTAAAATGCAATTTTGCTTTGAAATAGGATTATTTTATGGTCTTGAGAGCTCTCAAAATTTTTTAACATGCTTTGTAATGTAATTACCTATATAATTTGTTCTTTATTAAATTTATATTTTTTTTCAGTTGCATCTGGCAAAGCTGGATTCACTTAAAAGTAAAATTGCTGAGCTTACCACTATCATTCAACACACTGCACAAGAAAGAGATAGTCTTGAAAGGCAACTCAATAGGAGTCAGGTATATTACATTTTGTTAAAATATTTATGCTTATAATCTGTTTAAAAAATAAGACTAATGGTAACTCACAAAATTATTAATAGATTTATGTTCTTATTTTATTATTTAACATCATTCTGTTGTTGTTTAATTCATATTCTAAATTTTCTAAAGCAGTGGTTCTAAAACTTTTTTTTCTTCTTCAGCACTTTTGTTGGGATAAAAATTTTTTCAACAGAACTACCCTTAAGTATGAAGAAAAGAGTGAAAAAAGCAGTGTAAATTTAATGTTTATTTGTTTTTGACGTGATTAATGAAACGATTTGGATGAATATTTTATTACTCTTGATTGTTGCTGCACCCCTAGTATATGCTTATGGCACCTGTTTGAGAACCACAGTTCTGTAGAACTTAATACTTTTTTCTTTTCCTGTCCCCATTTTTGAGTGTATAAGGTTGAAAAAAGTCATATATAATCTGTCAAACATTAATTGTTACATTTATTAGACATAAACCTTTAATAGAATTGTTGATTACTAAGAATTAATTCTGAGAAGAAAAGCTGAATTTATTTAAAGTTTAGCAATTTTTTCTTATGTATAGTTGTTTAATATCTATTGCCTTTTATTTTTTATTTAAGTGCAATATAATTTGGATTTTTATACTATGATTTATACTGCCGTATGAAACTACTGTTTCAGTATCTACTGCATTAAATTGATAGTTTTTTTCATATCACTGCTTATAAAATCTATTCTTCAATAATATAGTTTTTAAAATATTTAAATTATCTTAATAATTTAAGCATATATATTGAGCTGGATAATGATGGATAAAGACACTCCTCATTTTTTTTTCACTTTATCCATTATACTAGATAAAATGATGAGAAAAACTTTTGCAATAAGAACTGTCTTCTGTTTTTGTAACTTTAAGCAATATGTATAAATTTTGGAATGAACAAGCATAGTTTAAGAATAATTAAACAAGATATAAAATTAATTTTAATTATTATCAGTGAAATTACTATATTATGCTTATAAATTGTCTGTACTTTAGAAAATTAACAATTTCCTTTAATAAATTTATGTTAATTTTACTAGTTTTGTGTAGCGTAATTTTTTTCTCTTATTTACATTTTATCTAAAGAATTATTTAATTGAATATTTTATTGCAGTTGGAAAGATTAAGGTTAGCTAGAGAGCAAGAAGAAAGGTTGGATCAACAAGCACAAAGGTACGAAGAGAGAATAACAGAACTTCATAGTGTTATAGCTGAATTATCTAAGAAATTAGAAGCACATAGAGCCAGCGTGATCAAGTAAGAACTTTGTACATAAAAGTTCTAATTTTTTACACCACTATAAAGTAATGTAAATTTCTGTTGTATACCTATGATTTTTCTGTACTTTTATATAATATAAGACTATTTTTATCATTTTAATTATAAAATCAAAGGTACAAGACAAATATGTTTAAAAGTGATTTTTCATATTTCCTATAATTTTTTCTATTTTGTCATTCATTAGAAACATTTGCATATTTATGCTCCATAAATTAGAAACCAGTTTGTTATTTAAATTGATTTAGTAAATTTAAAATTTCAGCAGTGTAAAAGCTATGACAAATGTGAAATCTAAATAAAGATAAATAATGAAGTATTAATTATTAAAAAATTAAGATAGCCCTTTAGTTTTTATCTGGTATTGCCTTCAATTACATTTCATATTTATTTTGATTTTTATTACATAAATTTAATCGTATCATTGAAAAAAGTATATATTTATGTATTTCTTTAATCCACTGTCTGGTGAACCAGATCTGACAAGCACAGGTGAAAAAATCTTACGTTTATTGGCGTATTACTTTTGCAACCATTAAATGAATTTTTTGCATCAAAATTCTCTTATTCTTTTGGTATAAATCCCTATAAATGCCAATGATTTACTTTGGATAGGTAGAATTTATGTAGAATGTTAAAAACACCTATTTTCAACCATGTGTCTACTAATCACACATTGCGCTTCAAAATGACCCAGAGGTACACATGATAGTTAAAGTAAGTTGGATAAAGAAAGTAATCACATGCTCAATGTCTCCCCCCTCCTGAATTTTGTATTTAGTATAGCATTAGTGTGTTACTATTATCATATAGTTATATAATATTATTTGATATTCTAGAGAAGAGGATGAATGTAGTCAACAGTCTGGGGAAGAGTCTAGACAAAGTGAGACGCAAAGTCATTGTACAAGCAATGACAATAATGCGACAGAATCTTGCAGTGAAAGAGGTGGAGTATTGTATAAATCTTATTGTTTTTAATTTTGTAACCATTATGGGCTTGTATGCTTTGATAAGGAGAGGTAAAATTGATTACCTGTACTACTTAAATAATTCTACTGGAATACTTAGTAGAAGATGAGGGGCATAGGGGTAGCACATCACTCTCACATGACATAGGTTGGAGGTTCCATCCTTGAGCTGGGCAAGGTTGACTCAGCCTTTCATCCCTTCAGTGGGTAGACAAACTAAAAACCAAGCATGTCTGGGAACTACACTCTGGGGTTTCTGTGTAAGGTTGAGCAACTAACTGGGACATATACTTCACACCTTAGGGTCTTGAAAACAGAGATTGGCACCATAGGCCATGGCACCCAAGTTGGGCTTTTGCAGCAAGGAGTTTAGTTTTTAGGAATACTTAGTAGCATATGTCTGTGCTAGAAGTGGGGATATTATTTATGCTGCTATAAGCATGCTAATATGTTCAAATTAAATAAGTGTTAAAATCATAGTTGTAAATTATTTTGCCTGTTTACTGTTCCCTTGTGTAGCACCCAGGGGTCATCCCCACTTTACCTGTTTGGATGGAAAAAGTGACTACCTGTAGAACTTTCGTAGATATGAAGTTAGCATCATTTATATTATAGATACTAGGAGAAAGAGGGATGTCCTATATAGCTAACTTGATCTACTTTGCTGAAAATTCTGATCAAGACCAAGTGAAACAATCTCTCATATTGAATTGTAGCTATCTAATCTGCTGGATCTATTAGCCCAATATGTTGTAAATTATATCTTTAATTATTTATTGGTTATTTTTATTATTTTATTGTCTTTTTTTGCAGCTATATAAAAGTTGACAATATAACTGTTGATATCCTGTATTTCCTTTACTCTGCCAATTTAAATATTTTTTCTATTGATTTTCTAATACAACCTACAGAGAATGTTAGGATCATTGAATATATATATATATTTAACTAAAATAACATACAAGTTTACTGTAAAGATATTTCCTTTCATTGAAACTAGCATATTTATTCTCCATCTTTCTGTTAACTTCTCCTTTTTTATTCATATTTCTTGAATATGTATTTATTTTTTAGTTTCATACAAAATACAATGAGATTTGTGTGTGAGCTGTGTGCACACATTTTGGTGTTAAATTGTAATTTTACATTTATGTTCACATGTAAATTATTTAATGTAACATTTAAATTTTAACAAGATATTTTTTATTTTAGATCTTTTACAATTATTTCTGTATTTTGTAGAGCTTTCGAGGTATGGTGGAGAAGAAGAATCTCGAAATGATGTTTCTAGAACTATTCTTCAAGAAGGAGAAGAAGCAAGTAGTGGTTTGGGAGATAATGAGAGTTCTGAAGATAGGCCTATACAAGTTAGTGATTAATTTTTTCCTTTAACTTCAATATACAAATAATATAAATGTTTGCAAAGCACTTGTGAAATCAATTAAATTTTCTAATAACATACATGATGGCCATTTCAACTATGAATGTAAAAAAATATTTTGTAGAAATTTTTATTTTCCTCATTCATATTTATGTACACAAATGAATTAAATATATAAACTATATGGATAATATACTTTACATATGATATACACTATTTATAAAATATATCTTTTCATATAATACAAATGTTAAGTAAAACAATTGAGTTAGAACATATCTACTGGAAGGTGGTTAAAAATTATCAAATTGTTACTCAAAGGAAATATAGAAAAGCAGTCTATAATTATATTTATGTAGAAAAAGATGATGAATTTATAAAAATAAACATTTTAATAAAATTGGCAGAAATTTTTTGTTTTAATTGTGTTTGGTAGCTTGTGAATAATCTTTTCACATTTATCTGTTTTGATTAAACTTGTCTCTTTGTATATTCTGGTTGTTTTATTTATTGTATATATGTTTTATAAGATTGATCATCAATCCTCAACAGTAATCATGTAATATGTAGTTAAAGATTTTTATGTTTTTAAGAACAGCCAAAGACTTAATATATTAATATATATATATATATATATATATATATATATATATATATATATAAGCAGAAATAAAAAATTGCTTTTCTTACATCATTAATTTTAAAGTTTTATGAAGAATTTGAATTTTATGTGAAACTAGCAAGTGTACCCGTGCTTTGCTACAGTGTACTTAATGTATTACTTTTAAACAAAGACTTTTTTTTCGTGCATAACTCTCTAAATTCTTCACAGTACAGTTTGAGTCATTGGTATATTTATATATTTCTATTATAAGCGTATTATAACAATATTCAGTTTTTATACGTACTGTATTACTACTGTACGTTGATTAGCAACGTTAATAGATCTTGACATATTAAGTGGTAGAATAGGAAGCAGAGGTTTTGACAACAACAATCTAATTTTGGTGGTATTAATAAATTTTGTCCAAAATTAAGGAAATTTATGACAAACCACATAGTTTTGTATGAAACAGAACCACACATTCATATTCAACTATATGAATATAAAGATAACTATATACAAGGATAGGTTTTTATTTGTCTATGAGAGTCACTGAAATTTGTACTTTTTGTAGTTAGAATATTGTTGATAAACATTTCATTGTAACGTAAAAATTAACCAAGAATGAAATTTAAAATTAGTTCTTATATAAAAATGCTATAACTTGCGTCCCATAGAAATGGAAGTTAATCACTTTATATCTCAATTTCCAGGTCAAATCGAATGGATACTACACACACAATGTTTAAATAATATAAAATAAGAAACGAATAAATGAAATATTTAAAAGAATGACATCATAATGATAGAAAAATATAATTTTAACCTATTTATTATGGGATAAATTGAAAATTTTAATCTCCTGCTTTTAACAGAGGAAAACTGTTTTTAAAACAATTACTTGGGATGATGTCACATTGCTAGAAATATTGCTTCTTTCACTTAGTTATGATACAATAAATTAAAAACTTAATCGTTTGCACTTAACCGGGGAAAATAATGCTTGGAATAATGACATGAAATGCTCGAAAAAGGGGGAAGGAAAGGATTTTGAACGTTAAAAATTTACAAAAACCTTCCCAGGGATATTCCTAAGAATTTCCCAAATTTTCACGGCGATTGGATGTATGGTTTTTGAGTCTATAGAGTACAGACAGACACAAATTCATTTTTATATATATAGATTTACCTTTGTATTATGTAACTAAAGTACTTTGACATATAACAGTTAGAACAATGGGATTTATTGAACCTACTTGTATGCTTTGTGTAAATGTCATGTTTCTTTGAGGTAACTAATTACTATAGTTAATAAGTTTATTTCTTTTAAAATACATGTCACCCTTTTATTTTTATTTATTATTTTTACTATGCTAATAAAATATATTTGTTAGGAAATTATTTTCTATGTATATAAATTTTGTCCTTAGTGTAGTTGAAATGAGGTTAATAGCATAAGTTTATTCTATATATAATATCAACATTTTATACAGTAATTTTGCTCAAAATGCATAAAAAGTTAAAAAAATAGTAAAATAAATTGAATATCTTATGTTATTGACTTTTATATTTCAGTTCATAAAAAAACTGTATTTTTATAAACTGTTTAATAAGTAGTTACAGCACTTTTAACTTGTATAGTTCCCTTTTATTTGCTTACACTGCCAGTCTGTTAAGAAAAGAAAAGCAGTTAATAGTTTTTCATCAGTTATTTAAATTTTACTCATTACAGAAATAATACTATTACAAAATCTTTGATTTTTCACAGAATTGTCGTGACAGGGAAATAGAAGCTTTTAAAGAAAATCGTGCTACATCATGCCATAGTTTACAGATCTCTCAGCTTCAGGAAGAAGTTATTGTTTTGAGAGCAGAAAATGCTGCCTTACAAGAGCAACTTGGTCGTCAAGAATCAGAACTTAATCGTACAAGAGCTGCTTTAGCTAGTTGTAGAGAAGAGCGTGATAGGTGTCAACGAAGGGTGGGTACTAAACTCTTGTATTCATTCACTGATTAGTCTATAATTATTTAACAAGATTAGTTAATATTTAATAGTTGAAAAGAATGAGCCCATTTAACTCTGTAATGCTTAGCATAGCTTTTTAGATAAAAAATATTTTGTAGAATTTTGTTTTCTTTGAATGAAATTTCCTTTTCAGTGAAGGTAGATGGCAGTTTTATAAATATTCTACCAAAGTTTCAAGAATCAGCTATTATTTTAATTTTGTTGATCGGTTCAATGTTTTGTAATTTTTTGAATTGCTCATATAAATTTACTTTTTCGGAAGACATATAGACTTAAATCAGGGCAAATTTCTGTAGTTCCCTATAAGTGCCCAACATTACTCTCTATGAGGAGGGTACAGGTACATCAAGCCTTATTTGGGAAG
The DNA here is from genome assembly GCA_032207245.1 of Pardosa pseudoannulata. Taxonomy (NCBI): domain Eukaryota; kingdom Metazoa; phylum Arthropoda; class Arachnida; order Araneae; family Lycosidae; genus Pardosa; species Pardosa pseudoannulata. The sequence continues at coordinate 161,850,820 of CM063505.1, forward strand.
GAAATTCAAGCTTATTTCTTCTAAGCTTTGGCCACTAACTGCTGTACAGTACAGATTTGCATTTAAAAATTAATATATACTTGCATCATTGAGGTGTTAAAAAATATACACTGAAAGATTGTTTTAAAGAAGCACAATTGAAAAATATTGATTATAATTTGTTTCACTTTTATTTCTTTTATTTTTATATAAATTTAATAGTTAATGCAATATTACACTTAGATATTCTTGTATGGGATATTTAAAATTTTTATGACTACTTTTTATTTATCTGTATAAAAATATTTAGTTTAAAAATTTTTAATCCCATACTACATAAGAGAATTTAAATTTTTTACTGTTTTTCTACCTGATAGTTCAAGATAAATTTACTTTGAAAAATTTGTTTCTTTATAAGTATTTGTTATACATTTTACATTATACAGTTAATACTCTAATTATGACATAGTTCTTTTGAAAAAATATATTAATAATTATCTGTTTTTTAATTTATTGACATAAAAAGACACTAAAAGGGTCAGTATTGTTTTATATATGCTGTACGAGAAAAAAATTAAGAATAAATATGTATATGTAGTATCTCATGAAATTGTAAAAACATGCTTAAAATTTATGTAAATTTATAGTATAGTGGAGTAGAGTATAGTGGATTTATGTGGGCATTAGTGAATTTGTGTAATTTTTAGATCTTTCAAATAAAACAATTAAAATCTTTGTAATTTAGGTTATTTAAGCTTAGGCAAATCATTATTCATGCTTTTTAAAATTCTATGCTTGAAACAGTATAATATTTCTGTTGTTTGTATGCTTGTAAGATTTACATTTTTATCACTTTGTTTCTTGTTCACTTTTTACATTGAGTATATAATTTTTCTTTTAACAACTGATATAGGTACGAGAACTTCAGTCCAAACTTACTAGTCTACAATCTCAAAGTTCACAAGGTTCTCAGACTGGCAGTTCTCCTACTCGAAGTAAAAGTCCCCACATCAACCCTACAACTGGGGAAAGAACACCAACATCTCGAGAAGATGTTCCCATAGCTAAAATGGCAGAACGTGTGAGACTAAAGAAAGTGGAGAGTGGAGACAGACATATATTGGGTTCAGAGATTTCAAGCCTAGGGGTATATAATTTTATATGTTGATTAAATTTGTACCTTGTTTTTTGATAAAAAAAAATGTTGTTAAACGAATTTTAAGTTAAATGTATTTACTTTGCTGGTTTAAAGTTTTGAAATTCACTGACTGTGATTCATACAGAGCTACCAGTTTTAAAGTTTTGTTTGAATTCATTTTTATTTGGCACAGGGAAAAGTGTTTTCTTATGTGGAAAAAAAATGTTATCTTTTTAGCCTTTTTGTAAAAGTTAATCTTTTCATTTTTTAAGGAGGATAGAAAGGGGAAGTTAATTATAAATAAAAAGATTGACTGAATATGTAATAAATTTTCTTGTAATAGTCAAAATGAGCTATAGATTATTGAGATGAATAAATAGTTTTGTTAAATTTTATTTTTATTAATTTGTATTAATTTTTAAAATTATGTTTGCTTTCATTTGTTCCTCCTACTGCAGTTAAATGTTTTATAACTTCTCTATATTACCTCTTTATTTTTACTTATTCTAAAAAGAAAAGGCGAATGTCTATTGTTTTCTGTATATCACCATATAGTTTCTACTGTTATTCTGTAAATAATAATCTTTACCATGACACACTCTTTCACTTTTGTATCCAATTTTGTGCATTATATTATTTCAGTCTTAAAAAATAGTATACTTTAAGGTTGCTCCCAGTAGAATTTGATTATTTTTATTGTTGATTTATGATAAATATAAAAAAAATTATAAAAGTAATCTTAAAAATCTGAGATTTTATTATAGAAGTATGATGAAAATGTATTTTGTTTTGTATCTGTACATGTGTATTTAAATTCATTGGTTTAATTTTGTAAGATGTCAATCTTAATTCTTGATTTTATTAGATTTTTCATACTTTTCTATGAAAGTTTTATTGAACCATGTCTCTATGTTGCAACAAATTATAGATGTAATGCTGTGTTTTTACTTTTGATGACTAATTATATAATCCGATTCTGATTTCAGCTATCTTCTACAAAAATGGCTGAACATTTAGCTCAGAATGTGCATGAAGAATCTCATGCCCAAGAAATTTTTCAAACATTATTTTCTACTGGTTCTCCTGTTCCTGAAAATAAAATAAAGGAATTTGAAGTAGAAATGGAACGTTTAAATAGCAGAATTGAACATCTTAAATCGCAAAATGATGTTCTTAATTTAACCCTTGAAGAAAGTAAATGCCAGTGTGACAGACTTAGTGTGCTTCTAGGAAAATATGAATCAAACAATACTGCTCTGCAGCTTGCATTATCATATAGTGATCAAGCCATAGAAACTTTTGAAGTTCTTTTAGCATTATTAGAATCTGAGCAGGACCAAATACGTGCTAATTGCAAAGCTGTTGGACTAGGTAAGAAGCACTTTTATTTTTCTTTTTACAGTTTAGGAAATTTGTGATTATGTAAAGAATTTTTGAAAAGCAATTTAGCTCAGTAATTTTGATTTTTAATCTAAACAAGTGTGACTTGCCCTTATTACAATGTTAAGCTGTTTATTCATAACACAAATATTTGTTTAGTGCATTAATATTAAGAGGTCAATCCACAGCCCTCTACATAATCACAAAATTTATAATTGAAACATATTATGCTGTCTATGGTAAAGATAATAACTATGTTAGACTATTCTTGTTAAATTATTAAGATAAGCAATTGAAAGACATTTTACTATTTTTTATTAGATAACTCTAATATGTATCCTTAAGTTCTATTTCATACTTAATGTAAAATTAAATATTAGGGAAAGTATAACTTTGCTTTGAATATTCAAAGTTCATTAATTATATTTACTTATGACTCACCAAAAAGTATTTAACTCTACAAAATTAAAAGTGATTTAAAATCAAACATTGTAATTTTTTTTAAATATTTAAAATAAATATATCAGTTTGTAAAATATGTGTCAGACAAGTGTGTAGTGTATTGATAAATTTTGTTTGATAAATATTTATATAGTAGCATAGTACAAACAGTAAAAAAGGGAATTTTCTAATTTTTTTTTCTGTACGATTATTAGTAAACAAAATATATAAAAAGACACATTTTATTATAAATAATATAAAGTGTTTGTAATTTATTATTTTTAAATTATATGTAAAAAAGGCTTAAAGTTAAAAAAAATAGTATCTGGTACCCATGAAATCCGTATGGTTTATGTAACCTGATCACTTTATAGGTTACTGTCTTTGACATAAGCAAGGACTGATTTAGAGAAAAGGGGGCTATGCACTAACGGAAAATAGCTACTATTGGTCTTATTATAGAATTATATTGATTATATATATATATATATATATATATATATATATATATATATATCAATGTAAATTTATAGCATTTTGATGTCTAGTCTTAGTTGTCTATAAATATATTGTTAAAAATATTTGACAAAATATTTGACATCATCATGACACATTTAATATTATTAAAAATATTTGACAGCTAAATTTTAAGAATCCATTTGTCATATATGAAAAAGTTTGAGCAAAAGAGTAAAATATCTTTGTTTTAAAGTAGTTAACACTCCCATATTCAACTTAATTCTAATAACATAGAAGAAATAACACCAACACTCTCCAGAGCAAAACAGAAACTATCAGCATATTATATTAATCATCTGCGTATGTTAAGGCTTAATCATTTTCCTAAAATTATTCATCTATTATTGACCATTAAAATCAAATCTTTGTGACATGTCAGATTTGCTAATAAGAAAAGTGATGGTAATATTGATTGACTAATCAAGGCTCACCTTAAGCAATGTTAGTCTTCCTTAAGTCAATAAAGAGAAACACTTTTTGCCTATACAATTAAGTGGTGGGAAACTTCATCCCAAGGTTTTAAAGAGTTTTAAAAACTGGTGACTTTTTAATCATAGAGGGGGCTAAAGAGTAAGGATTATGCAGTCTAAGGATAAGATTTGTGATTTTCTTACTGTCAGTTCTATTCAGACAAACAAATTTTATGAGCTGTTTAATGTCTGACTATATTATTTATTGTCATACAGCTAAGCTAAGTGCCCTCTTTGTATGGCCCTCTGGAGAATTTCATTTTTTAAATTTAAAATGGGGGTTATCTATTGATTTTACATTAGTTATTATTTACAGTATTAAAAGTACAAAATCTTCATTATCTTTAAGTGTTTTAAATCTTTTACTAAAACTTTTTATAACAGTATAAACCATTTTGATTTCTGTTGTTTTTTAAACTGCATTGTTAACAAAATTTAGTTGTTATAAATTTAAGTTATTTTATGTTTTTTTAACTTGTGTAATATTACAAAAATTTTTGAAAATGCTATTTTTATAAACTAATTTTAAAAACAGTTAATTAAAGTTGAATTTTAAAAATTATTCAATACTTCCTACATGGGTATATATTATTAATGATATGCAATTATGTTATTCATTTATAATTGCCATAAACTATAGCAATCCAGTTTTATACCAAAAATAGTATATGTTCTGAATAGAATAAACTCATTCAATATGTGTTTATATCTGTATATGTCACATAGATTTTTTTAAATAAATTTATGGCACTATAAAAAATTAATTCAAGAAACAATTAGATGTATTTGTTGTATAAAAAACAAGTACAGTGAAACCTCTCTGAGCGGCCACCCTTCCGTACCAAGAATATTTGGCCGCTTAAAGGGGTTGGCCGCTCTGAAGGGTTTTATTTACTATTATAAGATAATTACTATAATGCGTTATATAAACAAGTCTGACATATATTCCTTATATAAATGAAATTTAAAACATATATAAAGAGAAAATAGCTTCATGCTTCTTTACATTTTTTTTTTAAAGGCCACAATTTGTTTTTGTTTGTTTTGTAGTCTTCGTACTCTTTCAAAATAAAATTCTTTTCTTTAATGACTTTGTTGATTTCTGTTCTTCCGCAGTTAAATATTTCAGCTAACTTTCTTGCCTATTTGCCATTCTCATATTCACATAGAACTTCAATGCTCTGTTCGAGATTTAGAAAAATGTATTTCGACATCGTTGCAACTCAGATCACTGACCAACTAATGAAATTAAACTGGTGTGAATGATATTTTTGTTGACAGAGGTGCAATTCTTCCTTAACTTTATCTATTCGAATTCCAAACAAAGGCCCTAGGATACCTTCAATGCTTGATTGTCCAGTTCCTTCCTCAGTTTCAATGGATGGTGCAATAGGGATTCCCTATCTGAAGGGTGTGGGGAGAATACAAAAGAGATAACAGATTTAATCTTTCTTAGAAGGGGGGGGCGGGAATGCACTTCTCAAGTTATTCTTTTGTCTTATATCCGACCATAAACTTGACTTTGAGTTTTTTTACTCAAAATTAAAGCATGGAGTGAGTAGAAGTTTCTGAAAAATGAAAGGGGCAATCCCACTTGGTGGCCGTTTAAAGGGGGTCGGGTGGCCGCTGATACAGGTTATTTTACCATTAGGTCTATGGGTTGAAAAATTGGCCGTTTAGAAGGGTGGTTGCTGTACAGGGATGGCCGCTCAGAGAAGTTTCACTCTATTTATGCATATTTATTTGTACTATGATTATTTGTGTACAGCATATGTATTAATATATTGTTCTTATGAATGAAATTGTTAGTATATACCTACTTCATAAAACTTGACCTTGTCAAACTTATGAAATTCAGACTAACTTACTTGAACTCATTTTATTAGACTATTTTAAGTGAGTATATATAGGTTTAAATTCAGAGTGTAGTATTGATTGTTTTGATTATCTTCTTATAGAGACTAGTAATCACTTACCAGTACCAGTAATTTTCATTCCCCTTTTAATAAAGTTCTCTAAAACTTTATTTTTCTGTACTTTTTTGTATATAATTTACATTAATTTTAGAAAATGCTACCTATTTTACTAGGTTTTTAACTAGGGTATTTTCTACCATATGCACATATGTATAAATATAAAACTTGGCCCTGGTAGATAATTTCACCTTGTAAAGGAAAAAAATGGACTTTGTTTACTCAATTTCTCTGGTTGTCAACTTCTCATATGTATATCTTCTGTACAATTACATATTTTTAAAAATTCAAATGATAGTCACATCTATAATAAAATATGTGATTGTTAATTTTAATTAGACAGCATTCTTAAATGATATGTATATATTTTACCCTTTAAAATATTAATTTGCAATGATTTTTTATATAATGAACTTTTTGTAAATCTCTCTCAATGTCAAGGTTTCTATCAAAAGCATGAATTTTTTCTTAATGTGAGTGTTAACAATACTAGAAACTCCTCAGTTAATGGGATTTAATACTTGGAAATTGTTGTTTCCAGCATTTTCTTTTATCAAACATTGCTCTTGAATAAAATTTTATGAAAATTTCATACATTTTATTGTTATAGTCAAATCAGAAGATGAAAATCAAGAAAAAATAATGGAACTTCTGAAAGAATCCCAAGAAAATCGAAAATCAGCAGAAAATGTGGCCAAGCATTTCCTGCAGAAGCTCGATAGAAGCTATGGGATTGCTCCTAGAGTCGCTGGCTGCCATATCAGTCCATGGGAGGACTTATCATCACATAGTCATACTACAAGGTATATATTTCATATAAAAGCAAGTTGGTTTGAGATCATTCACATCTGGTTATACAAAGAATAATACCTTAAATGTAATGTTTCAATATTGTATACTTTTTTCTTTTGAAGTAGTTTTTAACCATTCTTGTGCTGTTATATATTTTTTTAAACCAAATAAAGATTTGTTAATTGTACTTGACAAACATATTATTCAGGATTATAACAGAGCCCCATCATGAGAAATTCAAATTTAGTAAATAATACATTTATTAAATTAAAAAACTTATTTCCAATTGTTGGGCCCATGAACAATGTAATCATAAACAGCCCCAAAACATCATAAAACAGAAAAAAAAGTAGTTTAAATAACTGATGGTTATCACCGCATAAGTCCTTGCTTCCCAACACCTAATGTTTCTGTGTCTCCATGGAGAGCATTACAGGTAAGCAGGTGGAATTTGTTTATTGGTTTATTTTTATTATCACACATGGGGCCAGTAGCCTCAAGGAGAATGCTAACTCAATATAGATGGGCAAGGCAATCATGCCCGGTAAATAGACAAAACATAGCCACTGCCTCCTGTTTAGGTTTGTTAGGTATAATTTCTAAAAGACAATTATTTCTACTTATGTAGTGTTTTAGAAAAAAGTTCATCCAGATGTGTTGATTTCATAACATATTTAATACATAGTTTAGTGTTATGGTGTCTTGTTTAGTATTAAAAATCCAAATAGCTTCCTTTTTGATGAGAATATCTGCCTGGTTATTATTTATACATTGCAGTGGCTAGGGATCCATTGCAAAATAACAAGCTATTGATAAGACCTCAACAAAATTAGTAGCTGTTAACATGGGAGATTTCATTTGATAGTGGAGCCTGAATAGAACTGATTGATTGAGTGGAAGCCTGCAAATATGATACTAGCCTTACATTTTTAAATTTGTATATATGACAAATTAGTTGTTTAGAGAAATTCATATAGTCTCTACTTCACTGTCAAAGGCAGTGATGTTCCTTCCAAAAGGTGATAAAAAGAAAATAGTTTTGAGAAAACATCACTTGCAACTATCTGATGTCTTGAAAACTGTGATACATCTGTATAAGTTTGCAGCCACTCATTTTCAGAATATTTAGTCTCAGTGTTCTCCAAGGTGACAATTTTTAGTAAATCTGGTGAAATATCCATTTTTGAAACTGTCAAATTCAAGTTTGACTATATTCAGCAGTTTCGAGAGAGAATCCTGGGTATTGCTAATAGTTTGTTTTCATTGCAAAAGTAAAAGATTTTTCTTATATTTATTAAATGCTAAATGTAATACATTAAACATTCCACAGATTAAGACACTTTCATACCCTCATAATTACTACCAAATTTAATGGTCTCATACAAAGGAGTAATATGCACATCTTTAAACCATCATTGTCTATCCTAGACTGCTGTAGTATTACACTGCTGTAGCACTCTTGTGCAGGTGTTTAGTATTTATAAGTTATGCCTGATGTTCAGTATTACATATTTGTGTTTTGCATAATAATATTTAAATATGATTAAGACAAGCAGTACATAATAAGTTAAAATATAAGAATAACATAAGCAATCCTAATTTCAGGACAACTGGTGTAGTATGGCTTAACTGAAAATTTTTAACCCTCTTAAAAACTTAGCACCTTACAGTTTCATACAAGAATCGTACTACTGTAGAATTATTGTTGTATTGTATGTACATTTTTAAATGAAGAAAAATGTTGAATGCTGTAAACTTAGTTTTATATAATATTATAATATATATTTATGTATGCAATGCCAAAAAACTAGTGAGATCAATTCTCAAATTCTTAATTTTTTTCTGCTAAATTTATAAAAAAAGTGTTGTAACTAACTGTGTTTGTATCTTCAATTCTGTTCTGTTATGACCTAAATATTGTGTGTATTACATATATATTTATTTTAGAAAAGTCTAGAAGACTCTTATTTTTAAATTGGTAATATTTATATGTAATTAGATTTTTAAAATTTTGTAATTAGCAGTTTTTTGTTAAAAACTGACCCTTAAGTGACTCCTGAGATGATAATATTGTGGTGTTAATTAAAATACTATTATAGGAGTGATTGTCCATAAAAATATTTAAGTATCACTCTGAGTCTTCCAAATTTTAGGTATTATGTTTATTAGAATATTTGAAATAGATTTTAGAAATGCTTAATATTCTCAATATTTTCATTCAAATTTTAATTTGAATTCCACTTTTTGTAAAGAAGAGAAATCCCAAACACATTTATGAGAGCTTTCATAAATTCAAAGAAAAATTATCTTCAAATAGGTTTTCTATTAAAAAAATTAACTTTTGATTTTCATTTTATGATGTCCTACATAAGCTAAAAGTTTTTCTAATTAAAATGATATAATCAGAATTTTTTTGTCTATATTTGTAATCTGTTCATACAAAACAAAAATTTTGAAAACATAACTTTTCTGCATTTTTTGGGCTTTTTTAAATTAGACGAATATTTGACTCAGAATTTGAAGCAACTCACTGATTTGAATTTAAATTTTATCTTGCTATTCAAAAGTTAACCATTTTTCAATAATATTTCTGATGTTTTTAAGCAAATTTTGTGACCACTTCTTTAACTTAATTTATACTGACTTTAAACATAAATCACTGTTTCTTCTATGAAGAGTTTAAATTTTTAAAAATCTTTTACTGAGTTAAGAGTTATAATTCCAAAAGTCTAGTTTTAATTTAATTTGACTTCATTAGGAGCAATGCAATCTACTATTTGATACCCAAGGGCTAATAAAGTTTGGCTTTGAGTATCTGTTTTGAAATTAAAGTTACATATTTTAGTTTTATGACCTTTGAACTTTTGTATTGTTAAACTAAATATGAGGAGAATGCTTAACTGTTTCACTTTAGTTTATCTGATTCTCAAAACTAATCTTATTTTATCCATTTAGGTATTATGTTAGTAAAGCATTCTTTTAATATTTTATTACAGTACTTCCAGTTCTGTTTCTAGTAGCTGTGACGGTGGAGAGTTTTCTAAAGCTGATGAACGTAGGCTTCGCGATTACATAGTTCAACTAAAGAATGATCGAGCTGTTGTTCGCACTACAGTCATTGAATTAGAAAGTATTCATGTAGATCCAACAAATAAAGATCCACCTACAATTATAGATGCTCAAAAATTGGATCTGGAGAATGCCGTCCTCATGCAAGAGTTAATGGCAATGAAAGTAAGTTTGCTTTTAATAATTAACATGTTCCTTATTTGTATTATGATAACATTCTCTTTCTTTTTTTTAGCAGCAGAATACTTAATTTAATCAAAGTCAGTGCAAAATGTTAACTGTCTGCTTTTTGCAGTCTATTTAGTTTTGTAGGACACATTCACCAAAGAAAGGAATGCCAAATCAACGATTGAGGCTACTCTAAATAGAGCACTAAACAGGCTAGAGATTAGGAATAAAAAAAATGATATGACTCTTAACTTATTTAAAATGGCAATCCAGACTTCTTCCTTGATTCCCCAAAATTTAAAACTAGTACTGTATTACCAAAATACCTCATTAGAGAGTGTGGACACTTTTACTTATTTAGGTGTTGTGTTAAAAGTTACGCTGGAAAAAGCATGTCAAATATGTTTCTGATTGTGTAACTAAATGATTTTCTATTATAGATTTGTCAGCTGTCTTTGAGGCTATTTGTGAGGAACCCTTGTTGATACTTAATGCTCCTTTATTGTACCAGTGTGTGAATATTGTTGTGAACCACTAAAACTATGTCCTTAAGTCTTATGGACACACCATCCAAAATCGTGTTTATGTTCATTACTGGTGAAGTGACCACCCACTTTCCTTGTTTGTACCAGATTGTCAATTTTCCACTCAAAAACTTGAATCAATGGGAAAAATCATTGTACTGCAATGAATGGCCACTATGGGCTAAATAGCAATAAGCAGGCTGATGTACTAGCAAAAGATAGCAATGTTCTATAACTTTCACATACCCATGTCCCATCTAATACAATAAAATGACACCAAGAATGATATATCCTCCAGACATAATTAAGAATAAAAGACTCAAGCTGCTCTAAAGAATTGTAGAGTTTATGATAATATTACTATATCTTACTGGTTCTGCTGCAAGATAGTTGTAATTTTTAGGCTCCATGCACAACAGGACTGTCTGACTAGCTACCTTTTTAAAATTGGTGTCTATTCAAGCTCCTTTTGTACCCTGTGTGAAGATTATGTTATGAATAGTGATCACATTCTGTATTGCAGTTGAAAGTATTAGGATGGTAGGTATTAGGAAGGAATAAAAGAAGGTATTAGGATGCAAATTAGGAAGGAATTAGAGAAGGTACTAGGATGCAAAAAAAAGCTGAATGAGAAAATAACATTTTTCTTTTTTGTATTTTCTTTATTGCTTGTATTTGTTTTCTTTTTTTTTATATTAATTGTCAATTGCTCTCTATCTTTCGAAATTGTTAAATATTAAGAAATTGGTTTACAATTGAGTAAATATATGTAATATAAGTTTATAGGTGTAAATCATACTGTACCTTTGGTAGTGTAATTTTTCATTAATTGTGTCTTCCATGAAAAACCACTGAAATTTCATAATGTATTTAACTTGTGTTAGTTTTGGTTCATTAATCATGGCATTAGTTTTCTGTTATGTTCATAATGCAGTTCATGTTTACAAAATATATTATCTTAAATTTCATTGTGGTTAGTTCATATCTATTTTATGTTTTTAAATATATATGTCTAAAGTTTAGATTTTGTAACAGTTTGTTCTCTCAGATGTAGTTACAACAATCTAGTAACAACTCTTTTTCTTTAAAACAACTTTTCAGGAGGAGAAAGCAGAATTAAAGGCTCAGGTTTATTTACTAGAGAAAGAGAAGACTTCTTTAGAATTACAATTAAGTAGTCGAGAAGCTCAGGAGCAGGCTTATCTTGTTCAAATTGAACATTTTAAAAGTGAATTACAAGAACAATCAGAAATGGTTGAAAAATTAAAAGTAAGACATTTCTTTTCATTTGCACATAAAAAAATGATATTTTATTTTGGTTTTTATATTCATAATCATGTATAAGTTTACAATACTCATTAAGTATTTTATATTAATTTTGTAGTGCTTTAAAATATTTATTTCTTGGAGTATTATAATTGAATTCACATTCAAAGACTGATAACAAAGAAATAATTATACATTCCTATTTATTACTTCCTACCAAAAAAATGTTTAAATTTAATTTAAATAATGTAAATTTAATTTTCCTTTCCTTCTATATCCAATTAAAGCAGCCGAACAATGGCTGAATGGTAGAGCGGTGCTCTTCGGAACCGCAGTTTGCGGGATCGTATCCCGCATCAGGCATGGATGTTTGTAGCTGTTCGGAATCGGCTCTAAGCTGTAGGCCCCGGTCTCATTAGCCCTTGTGTGCAAAATAGTAGACCGTAGAACTCCAAACCAAACCAATTAAAGCAATAGATTTTGATTTGTGTATGTTTATTATTGTGTCATCATAATTTTAGTATGCTTTTAATTTTTAATCAAATAAATGTTCTATTACCAATAATTTAACACATTTTTACATGAATATTATATTCAGAACTTTGAATATCTATTCCCCCTAACATCCTTCCTTCCTTCCTCAGTGGCATGACAGCCCAGGATGGGCCTTAACCTTCTCTAGAATTCCATACCAGGTAGTCCTATCTTTGGCCCTGGATTTCCAATTTGAAATTTTCAAGGATCTTATGTCGTTCTCAATGCAGTCTAACCATCTAAGTTTTGATCGTCCTCTCATTCGGGTTCCTATAGGTTTGGCCGTAAAAACTTTTTTTGTGGATCTATTGTCATTAAGTCGAACTAGGTGTCCGACCCATTTTAATCTTTGTAAGTTAATAAAATTAATTATATCTGGGTTTTTATGTGTTCTGTATAATTCCCCCTAACATCAGTAATTAATTATAAGTGACTGTGTACCTACAGACATGATGGTGGTCTTCAAGTACTCTCTAGTGATGCGAGTAATAAAGATTTGTTAATAAGATGTTTACTTGTGTATCCCTGTTAAATAATATTAATCTGAGACTATGTTAAATTAAAGATTTTTACTTTTAACTAATATGTTATTTGTAGTTGTTTTTGATTATTTTTTATTAGGATGCATTATTTGCTCTTATATTTAAAAATTGTGTATTTTGTGTAAAGGAGTTGCTTAGTTTTGTAATCTCAGTTAGCTTTGAAAAGTTATGAGTTTATTGTATTTTATAACTTGATTGACAATATATTTCATTAAACTGATTTCAGCAATAGATTTTATTAGTAGAGTTAAATAAAGAATGCTGTAAATATAATTCAAGGTAAAATTATATGTAATTTATGTTAGGATAAAGCTGTTTATTAATGTTTCCTTATTAAGCAATGCAAATTATTAAGGGCTGTAAGTTTCATGTGCTAGTCTTACAGCTATTTTGTTAAATTGGTTTTTAAGTCATATAATATAAATATTTGTTATTAATCAGTTTTTAGTATTATATTCATTCTATTGGTATATGCTCCTAAAATATATTTAGTATGTTTAGAAACATTTGTTATTGTTATTGTATTATTGTTGAAATTTCGAGAGGATTAAAATTTGAAGAATAGTTAAATTAATAAAAAACATCCTCCTTTGGTCTTATATAAATAACTACTTCTTGTTGTAATTGTGACTAAAGTCACTTGAATGAGCCAAATTCTTGAGCCAGAAGACTCAATTTAAGGTGAAGGGTTGTGTCTGTTACTGTGAAAAGCTCTGTTAGGGTAAAAGATCAACTTTTAGTTCAAAGTGGATCCTCTTAATTTTGAAGTAGGAACCAAACAGAATACCTCCAGGTTTGGCTTGCTATGTCAAGGGGTATCATTTGAACTTGAAGACATTGCAACCACAAACCTATTTTAATGTACATGATGGTCTTTGGTTAGTTTGGATCTTGAACTCACAACCTTGTAGATATGAGTTGATACTATTTCTGACTGAGCTATCATGGCTCTTAGAAACATTTAACCTCCTCGTATGACTTTTCTATTTCTGTTGAAAGTGATTTTGTATATTTTTCGTAGTTATATTATTTTTAAAAAAAAATATATACCTAAGGGAGCTCTAGCCACATAGTGCTATTTTGTGCTGTCAGATCTGTGAACCTTTTTGTGAATTTTTGGTATTTTTTACTTTTAGGCTAGCAATTTAAACCAAAATAATGAGAGTGGTCCAGATGTGAATGAGAGTGATAAACTTAATGAAGCTGCTGAGAAAGTTGGCAAATTAAAAGCAAGGATCCAGGAATTAGTTATGACTATGGAGAAAGTAACCAAAAATTCAGAAATGAGTGCTCAGCAATCTGTTGAATTTGTTAATGATCTTAAGCGTACTAACAGGTTTGTAATTTTTTTTTTTTTTTTTTTTTTTTTTTTTTTTTTTTTTACAGCAGGCAAAGGAGAGTAAATGAAAACTTAATATCTTGTTTTATTTTAAGTAAAACACGCTGTTTAGAAGAAAGTGTTGAACCAATCTTTCCCATTTTGATTTTAAATTAAAGATATTTATTCATACATGTGTAAACTTTTACATGAAATGCTGAAAATGTGCATCATCACATTAAACTACAAATGGTAACTAAAGTCATGAAATGTTGGCAGTTTTATAAAAAATTTAAAATTACTTTTCATTTGTGAAAAATTCACAAATGAGTTTTTCTGAAATGAAAAAAGTATGGGTTAAATTTACCCATTTTTAATATTTTTGTGAATGCAATGCATTTTTCATTTTTACACTTTTCAAATTTAGAATTATAATTCTTTGTTAAAATATGGTTGGAATAATGTAACAAAGTGTAATTCATTGATAAAAAATTCCAAATATATTTTTAAAACTCAAGTACAAAGAATATAGAATTAAGCATATTTTAAATTTAGGTTTTAAGAGAATAAATATTGTTTCAATATATTAAATTGATAATAAAATAAATATATATATATATATATATATGTTTAAAATTATGTTGCTGTTTTAAGCATTTGAATTGTTAAGAGATATTAAAATGATATAAAGAGGTCAGGTGTTATAGTTCCCACTTTAGACCCACTTTGATAAATAAATAAAAAATCGTTTATGATATTTTAGTTTGCCAATTTGTCTTTTAAAAGATTTTTTAATATTATATATATGTAAATATCAGCAACATGTATTATTAAAGATTAAAAATAAAAATTAGTTAAGTAATCTTAAAAATCCCACTCAACCCAAAAAATACTTCTTGGATTAATTTTTAAAAAAAACGCTGGTGTGTTTTTCACTTTGTGTCACATTATCATTTTGTAGAAACAAGCTTGGAGATGCTGCTCAGAATTTTATACAATTACACATAGCAGAGTTTTTTAAATGTGATGCGTCATTTACAAATTTTTGTGCAACATTTTGAATATATGCCAAAATTACTTTAACTTTTTTATTTAAATAGAATTTAACTTATCTCTGGAAGTTACTTTTACATGTTAAATAATAAACATAATCATGCAACAATGTCCATCTTGCTGTTGCTATAATTGTAACAAGCAAAACAGTTTCCTCTCAATTTATTTAATGGGGAAAAGTTTGCCATCATAATTTGACAGGTAACAGCTAGATATAGATTAAGATTTAAATATAGGCTTCCAAACATTCAGTCTAAACATAAATTTTACATACCAAAGGAGTTAAAAATCATAAGGCTTTTGAAATTGACATGTAAGCAAGTGTGTCAAATAATTAACTTTTGAATACTTCAAATGGCAAGATATATGCTTTTCTTCATAATTAATTCCCATTTAAAGGGTTTTTTTTTTTTTTTTTTTTTTTTTTTTTTTTTGTGTGTGTGTGTGTGTGTGTGTGTGTGTAGTTAAAAATGTGTACACATAAAAGATAAAGTGTCAAAGAATTTTGAATATACTTAATAATAGGTCTGTAGCTTTTAAATTTATAGGGAAAATAGCAAAATTATTTACTAGTGATTTTCATAATGGGCATGTAGACAGGTGTGTACTTGAAATCATATATATTTTGATTACTGTCAAAGAATAGCACCTAACTCCTGTTTATTTTGTGCAAACTTTTTAAACTTTTCTTCATAATCATTTTTATTTATATTTTTGTTTCTTTTCTTTGTAATAATGCCACAAAAAATACATGTACACATTAAGTATAAAGTGTCAAAGAACTTTGAATATTTAATAGCAGTTCCATTTGTTTACAAATTTATGGGGATGGGAGGAAGTTATTGTTCTGTGCACAAGATGAAATTCAGTTGATATGTACACATCGATTCTTATATGTAAGGATTAAAATTTTTCAGATAAAAGCATTATTTATGCATTTTTGTTAAAACATTATTTTAGAAATAAGTATGTCATTGTTTTAGTTATACACACACGTAATTCACAAAGAATATTTTTTTACTATTTCTTAATATTGCTAATTAGTTGCGGAGTTTTATGATAAAGACATTACTTTAGCAAAAGAAAGAAAGAAATAGTTAAAAAAAGATATTTTTAAAACATTAATAATTAACCTTTTAATACAGAAATAAATAAATATATTTTTTTATTTCATTGTTGTGTTTTTCATCAAAAAAACTCCTGAAAAACTTTTAAATGCATAAGTTTTTATATAATCTGAAACCCCTCTTTGGGAATGCATCTAATTCAATTCTAATAAGTACTAATATAAAAGGTTATTTTCAATTATCATGTTTACCATGAAAAATGCATAGCTTGTTAGTTTTGTTTTAAGCATAATTGTTATAATTTTCTCTAATTTGTTGAAGCATATACATATGCTTATCTTAAATAAAATTTAATGTAGTAGTATAAAATATAAAATAAATACACTAACTTTCTTTGTAATTTTACAGGCAATTTGGGATTTATGTTGGAAATATACATTTTCATAACATTTGGTGATTACAAATTAACATGCAGTTTATAAATAATAAATTTGTTTCCTTTGAATTTAATTTTTTAGTAGTGTGGTAATGCAAAATTTGTCTTTTTATCAACATTGCTTTGTTCTTTTTTCAAATTAACTTATATTTTTATGACTATTTAGTATTTTTAAAATTTACAATATTTATTCTTTGTTTCAGTGCCTTGGTAATTGCCTTTGAAAAGGCCAAGAAAAAACAACAGACCAAAGTGAAAAAGCTTGAATTACAAATGAGTTCAATGACTGAAAGGCACAATGCTCAGGTACTTAGGAAAAAAGTTATCATTACTGTTAGTATAAAAAGTGTACACATTAAGGATATATGTAGTTATTAAAGATACTGTCTAAATCAATCTTATAAGTTGGGCATTTTAGATTGCTTCAAATAATTATATATACAAGGAGGTAAAACCTTTGTCTCAGAATATAGCTGTAAGTACACAAGTAGAATATGTTTCAAATCAATAATCGATGATATAAAAGATATAATTATATAAAAGATATAATATAATTGATATAAAAGATTGAATGTCAAATGTCAAAGCATGTAGGGTGCTGCTTTTGAGTGCCATACATAGTTCATAGGTTTGGATGTCAATATTAGCATAGTTTACAGACATTTGGAATTGGTTCAAAGCAGTAGGCTCAGTTCCCCTAATAGTCTTCAGATAGGAAATAATCTATCTTGGAACTCCAAACAAATAAAATCAAACCGTTTTATTTTGATTCATGGTATTATGTTGTTTTTAAACTAATCATCATTATATTTAAATTATGAATACTGGAAAACAGTAGAAAATTTTTCATTTTATTTCTTATCTTTTAGTATTACCAACATTCAAATCAGCATTGCCATGTTGTTTAAGTTCTCATGGCAGAACCACACCAGCTTTAAATGCTCTAGCACCCTTTTTTCCAAAGAATTAATTACAAGTTTTCCAAGATAACATCTAAAAGCTCAAGGAAGAAAGTGATTTATTTATAAGTATTAGCCATCTTCTAATATTAAGTGATTCCTGTAATTTAAACTTCAGAAAATTAAGAAATCGATTAATATTTCCGTTCACTTCCTTTTTCTTGCAAAACTAAATAGCCTACTTGTTTAGGAATTTAAATCTTAATTATATAGTTATCTGTATGAGGAGGTATCATAAAGTTCTAATTATTCCCAAGATACAAGCACAATATAAACTTGATTCAAACTAATCATTAATTGATGTAATTTACAAGATTACAAGAATAAATTGCTATGCAGAATAAATTTTATCCAAATATCTAGGTTATTTCTGAGTAACAGTTAAAACTTTACAATACCCCTACATTCTTCTTATTCAATGAACTAAATATGATGGATCAAGTTTCTTGTTATTATGGCAAGGGGTTTCCTTTTGATGCTGAAATCTATGGATTCTAATCTTACTGAAGTATGTTTAAAAACATTCAGAACTGACTTCAAACAACAGGTCTTGCCTTGAAATGCAAAACTGTGATTGTAATGCTCTTAAAAATCAAGTTAAATAATTTCACTTTGATTCATGGAAATGAATATCAGAGTTTTAATTCAAGAGTCTACTATAAGCAGTTTTAAGTCATCATTAGAGATACAGTTGCTCAGTTGGCAAAAGGCATCAGCTCAGAACCAGAGTGTTGTGATTTTGAGGCTTAAGCTGGACAAAGAGCACCAGGTTTGTTAATAGAATCTAAAATAGGTACATAGTTGCAATGTCTTCCAAGTTCAAACAAAACCTCTTGAGGTTGCAAGTCAAATCTATGATTCTTCTGCTTGGTCTCTGCTTTCAAATTACTAAGACACACTTTGAGCTAAAAGCTATTATTCCACACTAGTAGTGTGCTTTTAAATGAAAGATGCAACTATTTGCCTTAAGTTGAGTAACCTCTGGATCAAGAGCTTAAATCATTCAAGTGGCATCACTAACAACAACAAGTGGTTATTTATATAAGACCAAATGAGAATTTGGTTGATTAATTTAATGCTTCTTTAATCATTTTAATCTCTCAATATCTAGCATTAGCTGATACCTCTAACATCCACTGTACCCGAAGACACATAAGAAAACTTATTTCACTCTAGAAAAATTAGTGTTAAAGTTCAATGTTATTGAGGATAAAGGATTCTTCACCAAGTGACTGTACCCCTCGGTTATTTACAAAACCGAGTTATTTACCAAAAATAAAATAAAGTGATCAAATAAATAAATAAATAAAAGTAAAAAAAATAAGTAAAAGTATAAGTAATAAATAAATAATAAAAATAAGTAATAAAATGATGCAGCTGAATTTAAAATTTGCATAATGTTTTTTTTTTTTTTTTTTTTTTTTTTTTTTTTTTAATTTAAACAATATCATAACTCATGCTATTGGTATCACAAATTCTTAAGTCATTACATTTGTTGGCTTAGATGTACTTGCATTTATTTATACATATAAGTAATTGAAACCTAACTCTATTGATGCTATCTTCAGGTGCATTTCATCTTCCACAATATGCGTGTTCAAATATTTCATTTCTGTTGTAACATATCTGGTAAGCAAATTTTCACATAAATATGTTGTTTCAAATTATATCTAAATAGTAATGGCTCTGCTTTTTTCTTCTGTTACCAGCACAATCTTGTACAGAATGTTAGATTACAGCCAGAACATAATGTTAGCCCTGACACAAAATCTTGTTTCACAGAGGTCAATTTAGTTACCCATAGCTTATGCATTTAGTATTAAATTAGTTTGTTATATTTGCTTATGTTTTTTAAACTAATCACAGCACCCCTTGGATCATGTTACAGAACCTAGTTTGAAGACTAAATCCACTAGGTTAGGGGTTGATTAGCTGTGGCTTGTGAGCTGGATGAGACTTTTTAAATACCCATTTATGACTTCTGCCTCATAATAATACATATCCATATAAATGGCTCTCTAACACCTTTTGTTATCTTGTTTCACTGAAAAATTGTCTCTACCCTTTTAAAAGTCAGCTAACCTTGAAGATTGAGGGATTAACACTTAACACTGGGTAAAGAAAAACTTGTAGATTTTGGACAATTGGGCAGGAAATCTGCAGACATTCAAAATTTAAAAGTGTGAGGCTTAAAGAAATAGATAATTTGAGTATTTTCACTATTTTTATATCTTTTCTTATCTATTCCAGGTTCGAATTTTGAAACAGAGGATAGCAATGCTGGAAGGTGAAAGCGGTCACCGTCTTTTGCAAACATCAGGTGTTTCTGATATTTCTATGTGACAGAACATTTAACCTTTCCCAGCTTTTTCCATCGCATTTCTTGTGTGATCCTAAACAGCATTTTAAACAGAGCATTCACATGCATAGAACCTGGCAGTGGCATCAAAAATTTGCAATATTCAGTATTTTGTGTAATACCTGTGTATATTTATAATTTGTTAAGTTAATATTTTGATCATGTGGCATTTAAATATATCCAGTTTTGTAGATTTTCATTTTTTTACCTGTTGTATTTAAATATACTTATCAACTGTATTTTGTATACTATATTCATCACTGTTGCAATCCTGGCTTCTGAATATGCTATTGATATAACATTATCATAAGTTCACTGCTAACTACTATTTGTTGCATCAAATCATATATCACATGATTTTTGTAAGAATTTATCATTGTAATTTATCATAACATTATTTTAATTTAAATATGGAATTATTTATTTTCTACATAATATGCAACATAAAATTAAATATTTTTTATTTGTTTTAAATAATGTTTCATACTTTGAAAATAATTTGAAAAATTGGTTCTCTGCTTTAACATTTCAAAGGATTCATATAATAACTAAATATATGCCATATTGAGTTAGTTTTTTAAAATGAAATACTATGTAGTAACTTTCTGTTATTTGTTTTTAATATATTATAAATAAAAAAAAATTAAATTTTATTAATTTTGAGAAAATATTTTTCAGTAGTCAACTGCTGTTATTATGTCTCTCCTTAACATTAGAAAGATGAATTTTATCATTTTGGCAGTTTCATATAAACTCCTGAATACTGTTCTTTATTTATGGACTTAGAATCAGGTGAATCATTGAATACTAAATTTAAGTGGGTCATAGGTACTCGCTTTGTTTTAAAAAAATTTTTTTTTTTTTTTACAAAGTAATGCATCCCCAAATAATAAAGCTGCTTTTTCACAGTTTTAAAGCAATTGGAGATATTTATAAGAACATTTAATCAAAGCCAGCACTTACATTTTTGCTGCTGTAGGCAAACCCAAAATGTATCATTCTACAAGCTTCAAAACACCTCTAAATTTTTTCAAAAACAAAAACTTAAATTATAAGGAACCAATCAACCATAAAATGGCATACAATTGAATTAAGAAAATAATAAGATGACAGATTTATGAAATTTATTGAAAAATAAAATTTTTACATTTCTTATGAGTTCACGACAATGAACTTACAAACTGAAACTATAACTCTCTAGAAATACTTTGAAACTTGTCAATTCCTGTTATATTAGATTTTGCTAATTATTTTTTTTCTAGATTCTAGTAGTCAAAATATATTTATGGGGTAAATTTTATTATTTATTTATTTATTTTTGTACTGTATTTCAGGCAATTTAATCATTCTCAAACTTTGTTGCCATAGGCAATCACCCACATAAATACAAAATGTAAATAATTGTAAGTCAACATAAAGAAGAAAATAAATATAAAATAATTTTTAATTTAACAAAAATTTTGGGAAGGAACCAGCAAATTTTCTAGTATGCATTTTGTTTTAAATATTGGCTCCTTCTTTTGTATAAGTGTATTCTGAATCTTTACATGCTATGATGCATTGGTAGCATCCCTGCATGATACTGCTGTTATTCTAAATTTAAAATATTTAACTATTTTCAAACAAAAAAAACCCATTAAATATATTGAATTTTGATTTTATTTCAACTATTAGAATAATGGTTTTGGATATCTTCAGCAAAGGAGAAAATTCCTCTCTTTCTAGTGTTAAATAGCATATAAAACAAATTTGCTAATCTTCAGTTGAAACTTTTAAAACAATCACTGATAGTGATCATTAATCATTAATCATTAGTTTCTTTCCTTACAAAAGTTGTTAAAAAATTTAAAATTTACAATTGAATATTTTTTTTTAACTTGTAGGTTGGAATAAATTTTGCTAATAAAACACATTTGTTGTACAAATAAAAATGATTTTGAATGTTTATTATTTTTGGTGATTTGAGGCAAAACTGTTTAAAATAAAATTGAAAATAATAATTCCTATTTTACTTATGCTTAGTGTAGGATTTTTAAATTACCTAATATATATTTAATAATATATTCAAAATCATTTTATAAAAAGTTTTACTTACCTCATGTAATTATCAAAGGATTGATACAGCACATATTCTGCTATATTAATAAATTTTATAATGGGAACAATTTGGTAATTAAAATTAAAAATAAATAATTGCTTCAAAACATTTTATGTTAAAAATTTAAAAAATACTTATTTATTTAAAATAAAACAATAGTATAATTTTTTACCATTATCCTCTATCTCAGTTAATCGAAGCATTATATTTTGTTGAATACAATAAAACACAGTTATACATCATTTGCATTTACATGATATTTTATCACAGTCCCTATGCATTCATTAAAACTGTAATTAAAGTCTTTCGTTTATATATCAAAGATTTCTTTATATACCATTTTTTTCTTTTCTAACACAAATTTTACCTTTGAAAACACTAGTGAAAAAACTTTCAGTGCACTTAATTCAATTCATATTGCTAAACTTAATGCTCACAGAAAGCTGCATGTCAGATGACAATTAAAGAATTTAAAAAACCTAATACCTCTCTACATGCACATAAATAGTATAATTAGTACTCAAAAGATGCATGCATGATTTTTGTGAATTTTTCTGATAAACGATTAATTTTAAGATTTAATTTTTGCTCTGTTTTTATATACTGTGTAGTAATATATTAGTACTACTATCGTAGAAATCTGTAAAATTTCTTTTAATCTTCAAAAATTTCCATATTATTTTATTCAAATTTTGACTATGCAGTAGACTTTTGATTAATTAGGATCAGATTATCTGGGTTGGGAATTATATGGGATGGCCTGTCAAGAAAAGCAAGCCCAGAATGTGGGTTTGAGAATGTGTAAGAAAACTGCTTTTTCAGAGGAAAATCTTAGTACATTTGAGAAAGTTAGATTGTTCTGAAAATGTAGATAAAGAAGCAACAAATCAAATAAAATCTGAAATTTGAAAGTTATGAAACTTTTAGTAATCTTAAAATTGTGTTGCATTTCACTCTGGGTTTTAAAGAAGCAAGGCATTTTGAAAAATGTTTTGAATGTGAAGAAAAAAAATCTTGTAACTCATTAAAAATTAAGTCATGGTGATGCATCTGGGAACACTATAAAGCATCACTTAATTACTCAGAGCAAGAAGATGAAAAAACATACTTGCCAAAAAAAAATAATGTTGAGAAATTTGCATAGTAAAGTTCATCAAAGAGTAAATGAAAAGCAAAAATTGATTTTTATCGTTTCATTCTTCAAAAACTGTAAACCACATTTTTATATATTGTACTCATTTTAAATCTAATTAACATAAAATTTATGTTCATACTCTTTCTTTTGTATTAATCAGGCTTGTAATTCAGTCACTTTTTTCTTGCTGAACGATGGCCGAATGGTTAGGGCACTGATCTTCGGATCCAGAGTTTGTGGGTTCGAGTCTCACTGTGGCATGGATGTTCATAGCCGTTCGGAATCGGTTTTCAGCAGTAGGTCCCGTTCTCATTAGCCCTCATGTTGCAAAAAAGTAGATCGTTGTGCTCCCAACCAACTGACCTACCGTATTTTTTCTCACCTTCAGTCACTTTTTACAATTGATCACTATTTGTCACTTTTATAAATAAACAGTCACTTTTTTCATGGTGTATCACAGCAGAAGTCTGTTGTTGAAAAAAGAAAATCTGAATTAATAACAAAATATTTTAATAAAAGACCAAAAATGTGATGTTCTATTCTTATTTTTCTTATTAAAATGTAATTAGTCATATCGTTTCCAGTATTTACTAATTTTAAAAAGTCGTAAAGAAGTTCCTGAAATCTACATTTGTACTGAAATGTACATTTAATACATTAAAGTAACTTACGTCTAAGCACACATTTCTCTTTTTCTTGTACTTCACAATTTTTGTTTAGATACTCTAATCTAGCTATGTACATATTTCAAAACATCATTATTATATGCAGAAAATTGTAATCATAAAATTAATGTACTGTATGTTTTCAAATATAATTTATAGATTTTCTTGAATGAAAGCAATGTTGAGTTGTGTTAAACAAAATTTTTAACCTTTTTTTGTATTCAACGCTAAAATCATGTCTTGCATGAATTATTTAGTTTAGAGTTAAAATAAATAGAAAAATCTTAATAATAACATCTGTAGTCAAGAGGAGAAAAAAAAATCGCTTTTTTTTTTCAATGTTTAGTCACTTTTTGGTCACTTATTCTGTATTATTTGTTACTTTTCTCACCTTTTTGAAAGTGCCTCAGCAGTTGCAAGCCTGATTAATTTAATCATGGTCTACTATTATAATAACTTTACATTTTTTCAAAAACTTTTCATTAAATTTTGCAGAGATTCAATTATTTAGAAATTATCTTATCAGGGATAAAGTATTTCCCAACAATCCTATTCAATTGAAAGTCTATTGTGTCTTTTCATTTTTGAATTGTTTTATATTGGTCCCTTGAATATGGTATAAGAAGTGTTTTACTGTATTTGTAATGCACATACATACTCCTTATTTTATTATTTGTATCTTTCCCCATTATAATTAATACAAATTTCTTATCATCAATACCCATAGTTTTATTTTAGTTATTTATAAAGATATTTTAAATCATTACATAGTGTTATGAAAGCATTATTGAATGGCATTTTGAAATAACTATATTTAACCATAATTTTCTGCACAAATATTTCTTAAATAGTATATTGTAAGGTTTCTACCTGCAAACTGAAGACAACTAAAAAACAAACTTTGTTTTTCTATGGAATCTTTATCATTATTGATCATTGCAAATGTATGTGCATAAAATGTATAAATTATCATGTAATACTTTATTAATCTGTTCACTTTAAGCAAAAATCGTATTAACTCTTTAAAATGCTTTGCATATTTTGTACTAATGTTTTTTCCTTTTTATCAAACTTCAGAAGCATTTATATTTATCGAGATTAGAATTCTTTTTTATGATATTTTTTAAGTGAAAAAAAATGATGAATTCCAAGATATCTATTAAACATTGATTTTTGTACTCATTTTTATGTATATAATGGAAGTTTTGCATTTAACAATGGAAGTGATTTGCCAATTTTGATATTTTTTTTTTCCTATTTGTTTTTTCTAACTCTATGTTAACCCATGAGGGAAATGTGCTGCTTCTTAGTGATTTGTATTTAATGATTTCTCTAAATCAATTTTACTATTCAATAAAGTAGAATATTCTTCAGGGTAATGCTTAACTCTTTTTAAATTTATGTTGATAAAATTTTATTGCTTGTGTTCAAAAGAGACTATATCAAAATTTTCACAAATAATAAATAATTAAATATATTTTTCTTAGTTTAAAAATTTAATCATGCCTTATACTGGTGAATTTTCTGCTCTATAATGAGTTAAAATTTGTTTATAAGCATTTTTAAATAGACCAAAAACAGAAAAGTTTTTCCTATAGGTTAACATGGAGCGAAGGGAATCCAAAATAGCCTGTACCCAATCACCATAAGTAAACTTGCTTTTTATATTTTTTTGTTGTAGAAATGAGTGATATTGTTATATTGTAATATTTCATTGTAAATTTTGCATGTATTTGATTGTGATATCAATTTGTAAATTTTTGAAATTGCTTGTAGATATGTTACTTTGTTTTTACTTCTCATCTTGCTTTAAGGTTTATTATAATGGATATTTATTTATTGTTGCTATTTATCTAAAATTTTAGTTTTAAATGGTAGATAAACGTATTTAATTAACATTGTGTTGTTAAAATTATCTTGCTTAAAATGATTTTGTATTTCAAATGTGTGATCTCTTTCTGAAGAAGTAATATAATGGTTCAAAACACTGCAAGAAAATGCTTCACTATGCTCAGGGAGCAAGAATTTTGTAGATTTAAAATTTTTTTTTATTATTTTTATAACTTATTAAAGAAGTTCTTACCTTGTAACTGAGCTTTTTTCAAATATAATGCTTGAATATTTTTAAAAACTATCAAGATTATTAATCAACTCTTTAAAACCCACATATTCAAATTTTGAACATCCTCAAGTCCCTAGTCCAATAGCCCAAAGTCTGCATATCTTCCTTCTCCCAATTATATCTTCTGGATTAAGAAAATTCTCCTGGAATGAAAGGATTAAGAAATTCAAAGATTGTTTGTCTCTCAGCAATCTAAGAAAACAAGTTGCACTTAATTTATCACTATCCCATTACATTTTCTGCAGCAAGTTATAAATGTTTCTTGCACTATTGCAAACACCTGAAAAAACAGACCCTGTTCTGAGAATCTCTAACAAGCATTTCCCACAAGCATTAGTTGTCTTTAAAAGGTAAAGGAAATTTTCTTAGTTGGATTAAACTATTATTAAGATATTTGAAAAAAATTTTATGAAAATCCTCAACTTGTTACTTGAGTATATTCCTTTTTGCAACCCATGAAGACTACTGAAAGTTCTACAAGCATCTAAAGAAAATGGTTTTGTCTAATTTTAAAAATATTGTTAATGGAAAAAATAATCATTTTTAATTAACAATTAGAGCCTAAAAATAACTTTAAATCATTTATTCAGTCTTAAAATATCCAGAATATTATTTTAAAAATACAGAAATTACTGTTTGTATTTTTACACTTTCAGTCTTAAATGGGTTAATTTTTAATTTTTCTATTGTACCTGTAGATTTGCCAGACAAGGGCTGTATAACTACTGGCATCCAGAGGAAAACTGTGGATTTGAAATGAAAGGCTTAAGAAATTTGATAGTATCTGCATAGATGTTTGTCTGTTTACAGTCCAACATCTTCTGCAGAATTTCTCATTTTATTGTGTTATAAAAAGGTTTTAGGTGTTTTGTAAGCTTTGGTTTAGTTGTATATTTTATTTTCTCCCTTGAAAAAACATTTTTCAAGATAATTAGTTGTATAATTGTTTGTAAGTTGGAGTTCTTATCTGCAAATTTATTGAGTAAAAAGTTAAACCCCCTCGGTTTACTAAAATAATTTAATTATTAAAGAAATAGATTATTTTTTCTTGTAGATATGAAATTATGGGAATTATATTTTAAAGGGGATCTAAGGACTAGTTTCTAACTTTGTGCCAGTTACTATTACTTATTTATTTTAGATTGTTCCAATAAAGCCTAATGTTGTGTTATATGGTTTTAGAATCCTTGTTTTATGCTTGTTTAGCTCAGTTCTGAAATCTTTTGGGTTTCTTTAAATCAACATTGTTTGTTAAAAAAATATTTTAATATTTGGCTAAGCCTTGATAATATCTTTTTAAAAAAATACAACAATGTTATGTAAATATATAGAATTTTCAAACAGTATGAAATATTCAATAATTTTGTTTTATTTTATTCTTTAGATGTTGTAGTCTCATTTCTGATTAATCTGGTGTTATTGATGATAACAGTATTGAATCTATCTTCTGAAATCAGAATAGTGTTTAATTTAATGATTTAAAATTTTTATTATTAAATTTTATTTGCTGAAAAAAGGTCCAGAAAAAGTTGTTAAATGAACAAACTATTTTTCTGTGTTATTTTATTTTGCATATATTTTTGCTATTATTAGAATTAATTGAATGTTTGAGTGAGGTCACAAAAGACTGTAAATTGTAAACAGAGAGAGAATTCTTGTGATTTTTGAAGATATTTGTGCAAAAGTAGTATTTTTTATTTTACTTTGTATAGTGTCATTCAAAATACTCCATTTTATGCTGTACAAAATTTGCTTCTTGATAGAGGAGTTTTAATTTCTGTTTCAAATATTTTTCTTTTAAGAGCAGTAACATATGGTAAACAAGGGTGACTTGTTTACTATATATTTATTACATGTAAGCGGAAAGGGTAAATGAAAATTAAGGAATATCTTATTAAATACTTTTATATATCAAAACAGACTAATTTTACATGAGAAAATTTTTAATTAATTTTTTTTTTATTTGAGTTAATAACTTGTATCAAGAAATGTATATACTGTGATACATATAATAAATATTTATAATTATTTTATATAGTGGGAATAGAGGGATAAAACAAAGAATTTTCATAATTTTAAGATAACATGGAAGAATTATTTTCGTTTTTGTTTTTATGATATATGCAATTTGTAGATCAACTTTCCCCTAGTGATAAACGGTGTGGCTCTATCCAAAAGCAGATAGAATATTTTTATTATTATGCTGCATGATGAATAAATTAATTCTATTTAATCGCTTATGATTTACTAAAAGCAAATATACTAGTGTATAATATTTTAGATGCCACTGACATATATACCATGAAAACTACATCCAGCATTTTTTGTGTGAAAGTCATAAAAAATACAAATGATGTTGACTGCTGTATATTCTAAAGTGCAAACCTTCTAAAGCAACTGTTCCACTTGATAAGGCAATAACTGTAGTACTTGGTGTTTATAAATATAAATCTCTATCATGTGTCTTTTCAAGGTATATCTTTTATAAATTTATCATGATTAAATACAGCAGAGCATCAGTAATATGCAGTTTTACTTGCTTTGTTTCTTGCAAAAATAATTTATAAAGCTTTCAAGTTATAACATATAAGATAATAAATTATTGCAGAAGCAAAAATATTATAGAAGCCATAATGCACATTTGGAATATATAATTTCAAATTGTTTTGATATTTTTTTATAAATAATGTCTCTTTTTTTAATTTAGGTTTAATTTTGATTTTCCTCAAATTTATTTAAATTGCAATATTTAACAAACACTACAAATTTTTGTAGGTATATTTTTTTCTCTTCCAAAATAAATTGTTGTTTCTTGTGACTTTGAATTAAGGCATAATATATAGTATAAATTCACCTCATCCCCCCTTTTTGAGCGTTTAATGCTATTATTTCAAGCCTTATCCTTCCTCTTATTCTATACAAAATTCATTCTTGATAGTATGGCAAAGGCGGAGAGTAATATTTAAATTTCCGGATTGTTTCTACTTGAATACCTAACTTCACATATTCTAATTATTTCGCTCACAACATGCAGGCGTTGTATGTTTGGTAGAAAGTCCTCCCACTTGATCGTCGTATTTCTAGGGTTGACGGTTCTATCCCCGACGCAGCCAATTTTTTTTTATGTTTAATAAATTTAATTTTTTTGCTTTTTCTTTTAAATTCTTAATCCGAAAGTTGTTTTATAATTTTTAAAATAAATTTTTATTATTTTTTCAACTTTTTATAATTTATATTTTTTATATTAAATTCACGTATTGCTATACGGATGTCCCTGGCCACATAAATATTTCATGTTGTGTATCCTTAAACTTTCTTCTTGTAATGTAATAATAGCCTAAGTTATCTGCCCGTCTGTCCTCGAAGTTATGAAGCTGTTGGACCTGGAATGGATAGAACATCCATATTGTATTTTTGATGAGTTAGGGTTAGCAAAATTCAAAGCGAGTAAGTTTATCTTTTCCTAAACTATAGATCCGATTCTGAAGTAAATTGGTATGAATAAGCTTTGTATCACAGCGAAAAATATTGTCCTCTTTAAAACATTCGAAATCCCCCTTTTCGAGCGTTTAATGCCATTATATCAAGCTGCATTTTAAGAGCAAGCGATTAAATTTATCAATTTATCACATAAAAAATAGGTAAAAATAACAATTTTTTCTAGCATTATGACGTCATTCCTTTAACCATCTCATTGAATCATTTCTTATTTTAAATTATTTAAATATCATTCGCATTATTTTCATGCGTTTTATCACTAAACTTAGATATTACATAAATTTTCTTTTTTATTTAACTTAAATAATAAATTAAGTACATATGTGATAATTTTAATCGACTATTTTTGTTGAAAGGTGATTCTCAGCCAAAAAAACAAACCATTTTTTTTTACCTGCCTCATAGGGTTCTTTACAATTCTGGAGAATTAAAAATTTTACTGATCCTGTCACATGATGGGCTATATGCTAGTATATAGTATAAAGTTGTATGAAAAGGGGAAGCAGACTTGGCAACATCAATATCTATAGACTAATAAATTAATTGCATTTCTCATATTTAATTCACTAAAAAAATTATATAATTTTTCCTTGCCTTTCTATTTATGAAAATGTTGGAAGTTTTCTCCTCTCAAGTTGTTTATCTATATCTACCCAAAATTACCATTTATAGTGTGTACATTAAAATGATGTGCATATGGGTATACAACCATAGGTTTTAAAGTATATGTTTTTCTAAAGTGGATATAGATCTGTTGTTTTGGTGTAAGATAAGCACATAGATAATTAAATATAAATTAAATTTATTTGACTTAATGGTCAAATACATTGATACACACTTTTTTTATTTCTAACACAATACTATGCATACATATGTTTTTGCTTTTTAATTTGAGTTCTTAATAGTATATGTATTTTATTGGTTCTGTATTAAAGGTGTCCAGTAATACATTTATCAGAGTTTCAATCTAATCAATATAAATATTTGTTGTTAAAATTTTTCAGCAATTTTTCTTTATCATCTATATTTGCTGCACAATTTTTTGAACATCACATTAACACTAAACCTTTCTATAAAGTGTAACATGTACTGGTTGTAACATAGAACATGACATTAGTAGAAAAATCTTTTTCAATGCTGTAGAATTTTAAAAGCTTTTTAAATGCACTGAATTAAATGTGGGTTTCTTTAATTAATATATATAAATATAAATTTGGTAATTATTCTTATTAAGAAATAAAATTAACAATAATAGCCAGATTTAAAGCAGTCCTTAAGTGAAAGAAACATGTAATATTGTTACTTCAGGTGCAAAGATATTTCTTTTCTTAATCCTAATTAGTTTTAACTGAAAAAATATTTATGAGTGTTCTTAATAAGCCTTGTCTCCATTCATGAAAATAACCCACATATCTTATATATATATGTATATATATATAATATATATATATATATATATATATAATTATGTTTATATTTGAAGATGGTACAAGCCCTTATAGATTTTAAATTTATAAAATGCAATAACAATAATGCAATGCAATGCATTGTCATGTGATATCCCCAATACAAATACAAAAGTCTTATTAGCTTCTGGACTGATTGACCAGTAATATCTTATTTGTATTTTAAAAAGTAATATAATTAGTTATTAATTTTTATTATGTATCTTTGTATTTTTAAATTTACTTTTTATTCTTCTTTTGCTAAACTGTTTTAATACATAAATCAAAGAAAGAGGTGTTGCAAGCAAAAATTTAAAAAAAAATTACTCTGATATTTAAACACTTAAAAAAAATTATGTATATAGTATTGATGCTCTACTGTATGAATAAGGAATGTAAATCATTTTTTTATTTCCTGCCTTTAGAAGAGTGGTGAAAAGTGACCTCATGTACAAGTGTAGATGCATTATGTGCCAAAAAGAACAAATATTCTTCCTTCTTTATGGACATTTTAGTATGTTTTTTAAGCATTTAAATGATTTTGCTGCAAGTTAGCTCATGATTTAATTGAAGTTTCATTTTTTTCATTTGAAAGAAAAGGAGAATTTTATGTTATTTTATATTGTTTTGTGTGGGACTGCATTAAAACAGAAAAAATTATATTTTCATAAATATATTTTATCGAAGAATATGATTAAGAAGAAATTATAATGTATACTCTTATTTGGTACATTATTTTTGGATGCAAATATTAAACATTAATTTTATTTTCAGTTTGAAATATACCAATTTTTATACTTACTTTTCTATAAAAATTATGCATTCCCCCCTCCCCATACACAATTAAATAACTGCTGATTTTCCATATAAAGATTTTATTTTTCAAATTTGCTGTTAAAAAAAATTGTCATGGAGAATTTCACTATTAAATATGCATTTTAAATTCTTTGTTTTCATTGTAATGAAATGATGAAAACAAGATTTCATTGTAATGAAATTCATAGGCAATGAAATCACTTTAATAGCATTAGCCCTACAGGAATAATTATACATTTATAATTACCAGTGGTTACTTTTAGTAATTAAAACATTTTACCCTATCTCTTAATATTATTATCTCATGAAAATTTTGTTGTGAAGAATTGCATTGGAAAATAAAATTTTACCTTTTTCATTATATTAATTTCATATGTAGAATTCACTACTGATGGTATTTTAAAGCTATCATTCTTCAGTACATAATTCTAAATTATTTTTAATAGCTTTATGAGTATCTATTTTAAAATTGATTTTTTAGTTCATATCGTGTAACATTTTTTTATATAATTACACAGTAAGAAATAGTATATCATCGCTTTATTTTATGTGATTTGTGACATTTATAATTGTTACTATCATATCAATAAGTAAACTTGCAATCTATATGTATGATCATTTAAATTATTCATTACACTCTCCTTGATATACAGTTTACTGGATGATCTATTTAGACATAAAAGGATTGTATATCAATTCTTATATTTTTACCTTTGCAATTCTTTTGTATTTATCATTTGCATCACTACTCCATAAATAATATTGTTAATATTTTTTAAATAGAGGAACTATGATATCAAGTTGACAGCTAAATCAGGGTTTTCCTTTTTAAGATTTTATATGTGTATATTTTTTAATACTTGTGAGTATTATTAAAGCTATATTTATTATTATATGTAAATTTTATGAAAACACTTGTGAACTATTTCTGTTGAAGTTATTTTGTCAGAATGTATTTGTATGCATTGTTATGTTTTTAATAACTTGTGAGTATTTTAATATTGAGATTGTTTATATTTATTTTATTATATGTATAGATTGTATAAAACCTTGTTAAAAATTTGTTTTAAATTATGTTTATTTTGTCTGTAAAACTTTATAAATTAGCTTGTATTGCATTTTTGTCATAATTAAAAGGAAAGTCAGTTTATATTGTAGATGTTTTTTTAATTTTAACATATATAATTATAATATTAGATTATAAATAGTTAAATAATTTGTTTAAATATAAGTATATATATTAAAAATTTTATAATATATATATTTTTAAATATATGTATATATATATATTATGTATATACATTGAAAAATATTATATATATACTGTATATTGTATATATATATGTATTGTATATATATATATGTATATATAGTATATATATATATATATATATATATAATGTATGTATATATATATATATATATATATATATATATATATATATATATATATATGTATATATATATATATGTATATATATATATATATATATATGTGTGTGTGTGTGTGTGTATATATATACAGGATCAATCTAAATTGATTTTACAAAATAAGATGGGTAATTGTACCCATCCAGATGGGCAATAGAACATAGGGTCATATTTTACTTGAATGGTAGAAAAGAGTAAAGTTAGAATTCCAACCTGAACTTACAATAGAGTTGGGGAAATGATTGAACAACACCAAAAGTTTCACAATCAGATTTATTGTTTGAAAGAAAGTTCACAGCAGGTTCTTAAAGAAGTGACTGTATGTTGATGTACACTTTACATGGATGAATTAATCCCACACTCTTTCAAAGATTATTGGTGTTATGGTAATTATGCCTGTAGCAAAAATGATTCTCACTTCAAGATCTTCAGCTGAGTTCACAGCATTTCTTCTTTCTTGAAATTTGTATACAGTAAATACTTGATAGTCTTGCTTAGAAGATATACTATTCTGTGTAGGCAGGCACAGAATGATGTCAAAGGTGATTGCTTGTTTATGCTGGATGGGTTTCAATTTAATACTTTAGTGCCTCTCAAAGTGGAATGAAACCTGATGTTTCATGGTAGTTATTGCACATATTGATAGGTACCATCTTATTCTGTTAAATCAGTTAGAATCACCCTGTGTATACCAATATTACAGACTGTCTGAGAGGGTAGTAGAGTAGAGAATGGGACAAAATGAAGGCATACACATATATACATACATAATCGGGGTGCATATTTACATGCTGTAGTAAGTTTTATACCCAAATGTGTAATAATGAGATGCAACACCAGCAAAATCTCTCATTAGTTGATTGCTGGGACTTAAGCTGAGGATAATTCAACACAAACATTGATAATATTCACAGAGTTAATGGGGTAAGGGAGAAGTATGAATAAATGTTCACATATTTACAATATTATAGGCTATCTGAGATAGTGAGCAGTAGGAGGGATGAAGCACAATGAACACATACAAAGACACGCATATGTATATGTGTGTGTGTAATACACCAAAAACTATCCTAATAAGTAACTAAATTATTTTCCTGAATTTTAATTCTGTACTGTTATTATAAAAAGGCTCAATTCAGAGAATACAGCTATTTTTATTTCTGAGGAAAAAAAAAACATTAAGTTGTAATTATTTCCTTATTTTAAATAGAGATTCTCAAAGATTTTGATGACTCATTTGGACTTTATTCCTCTTATTGTCACTTTTTACTAACCATCTAACATTTTACTAGCACCCAAAAATGCTGAGCTAATTTCTCATGGAAATTGGTGCAAATCTGTCTCAAAAATGACAAAGTTTTTGTCATTTGGGGGGGGGGGCAGATCTGATGATGTTAAGACCTTTGGATGATGTGGTACGGTAATTAAAGTTTATGGAATTAAGTAGAATAGGTTTTTATGGATTTCTGGCCATGACTGTTTTTTGCATATTCATGTGAGTTGACTATATTGCTGAGTCTAGCCTTGGCAAATCAAATTTAGAGCTAGTTTTTACTTAGTAAATTTCATGTCTAAAATTTAGGTATTTTATGTATATATGTCTATAAACATTATTACAGAGTTGTGTTTCATTAATGGTTTTTTACACCTTGACTGAATGCTAAAGGCAAAACATTTGACACATTTGAGTTTTTTTTCTTTCTTTTAAGAAATAATTCTAAATAAAATTTGCTAAATAAAATATTGATATGTTTAGATAAATTACTATATGCATTAGAAATATAATAATGCACATTTTAAAAATAATTTTATTGAGTCATAATTTTATTGAGTCAGCCTTCAAATTGCATTGCATCACTGTGCATACTATGCCATGTAATAAATATAATTTTTATTTTAAATTAAGCATGCTGTATCTAATGAAGTAGGTGAGCCAAAATCTTCAAATGACTACTCTGTAAGAATTTAGTAAAGTCTTATGAAAATAAAATACCATATATTTCTGAATATAAACTCATCTGTGCATAAGCCGAGAGTGCGATTTTTCTTCAACAATTTACCCAAAATTCAAAACCCGTATGTAAGCCGAAATAAAAATAATAGTTTCTGTAACGTTTCAAACGCACCAAGAAATCGAAAATGTCGCCAAGCAGGTAAAACGGGAGAAATATTTTTCAATCAAATTGTTGTAATGTAAAACGCTAGATCAAAGCTTCACAATTTTTTTTCGCCACGGCATTCAATCTAAGTACCGCGCAGGTAGAAGATCGGTTGCACCTAGAGACAAATTCTAGGGCTTCTTTTGGCATATTTCGATAGTGGCGAGGAAGAACAACTAAAATTTTAATTTTTGAGTAATTTCATGCTGTTTTTATTCATTTCATTTATGCTGAAGTTTCTAGATTACTATGGCGGTGATAGACCATGCAGCTAATATTTTTTACGAATACATCAATGACAAGTCTTAACTCTGGTAACCCTATCTTGAAAGTAGCACTTTTTCATAAATATAAGCAATATAAACTAAAAAAAAAAAAATAACAAGTGCCATTTTTAAGTTATTTATTTTCAGTTTCCTGCTTGCGTTGAACGTACATTTTTAGATTAGCTGATCCGTTTCAGATGTTCTTTTGCCTCTTCCACTTTGGCACAATTATAACATAACACAGGTAAAAGTCATTTAAAATTTATTTTTCAATTTTTGCGTTTTTTTTTTTTAATAATTTAAATTTTTTTGCAAATTTATTTATTTTTTGTTATTATATACTTTTTTTTTTTTTTTCCTGCTTTTTATTTTTGACATTTTGGCGGCCAAGCTTTAAAATTTTTCAATACTTTCCCGGCATAGAATATTCAACTGGACTTTTCTTTTTTGTTTCGTTTTCTATTCTGCCAATTTTCATGAATTGTGTCGGTTGAAGTTGGATGCGGGGGAATAGAATCTCTTGTAAAAGGTAGTGTCTGTTGGTCAGATGATTCAATTCTAGAATCGGCTTAATCCATTAAACGTAATTGCATGTGTCTTTATCTTAAGTATCGTCTTGAAAACTTGGGAACGCTGTGGTAACCTTAAGCATTCTTCTTTTTATAATTGATTTATTTGTTTGATGATCACTTAAATCTTTTTTTAATAATAACCCCATAGCATTAGTGTTAATCAGCATAATCTCGCTGTTACATTCTCATTTTTGGATATAAGAATGAATTTTCTAAAATGCTTATATATACATGTAGTGGTGTACCGAATGCAGTTTAGGAGATAGTAATCCCCATAAGGATTGCAGTATACATATATTATATATGTAAACATTACTGTATTAACTTTGAGATATGTGTTGAAGGCATGGCCATAACTAGGTCCTTTAGAGCCCGTGGCAAAAAATATCTGCACCCCATACCACCCAATATGGTGAGAAAATATATAATTTTTTTTTCTACATCACATATTTAGAATAAACTCAAAATATTTTGTTAATTCTTAAAATGTTCCTAGTATATTAATTTTTTCTTCTATATTTATTTTATTAATGCTTAAAAATATTTTCGAACTCTCTAGGGGTATTATTTGGCTGATAATAGTTTATTTGAGGGAAATATTTTTTTTTATTTGTACGTTGAATTTTTATAAAAAATTGATGATTTTCTAGATTTAAATTTAGTTTTAATAACTTTAATAAATTTAAAACTTAAAACGAATACCCGGATTTATATATTATTATTTATTAAGAGTGTTTGGTAAACATTTTGTAAGAATCTATAACCAGTTTAGTCTCTAGTAGCATTTTAAAAAATAAGAAAATTCATAAAATGGTAATTTTTAAACACACTCGATTTAAAAAATAAAATTTAATTCAATAATAAAAAATATATTTTTCAACCTTTCCTTATTTCTACTTGGGGCGAATCGTCTTCTTTCGGACCCCCACTTTCTTCACGGTGCGACGTCTCTATGACTGATGCGCCCGTGACAAATGCCAACTTTGCCAAGCCCTAGTTACAGCTCTGGTTGAAGAGGGAGCTCCCATGAAAAATTTCTCGCTACGTCTGATCTGTCATCGTCTTCCGATTTTAATATAGGTTCCAATTGAATAGGATTGGAAAATAAAAAATAAAAATAAATAATATCTCTTCAAAAATAAAATAAATAAATAAAATAAAGATGTCGAAAAATGTAACTGGGTGAAAATGCAATTCGGATTGCCCCCTTGTTTTATTGATGATATTTATTGGCGCCAATTTTGCCAACATGCTATTTAAGGTGTCTACGCGATAAACATCCATAAGAGAAATAAAAAGTATACACTATAAGTATTAAAATAGTAAAAAACACAGTTTGGATAAAATTCATACTCAGATTGTACCAAAATTTTAAATTTGTAAGCGTATGGAGAACATATTTTAATTTTTTTAAAAATCATACTGAAACTTGTGAGAAAGTATGGGTACTTTATAAAACCAATGAAATTGC
Source organism: Pardosa pseudoannulata (assembly GCA_032207245.1). NCBI lineage: Eukaryota > Metazoa > Arthropoda > Arachnida > Araneae > Lycosidae > Pardosa > Pardosa pseudoannulata. The sequence continues at coordinate 161,888,485 of CM063505.1, forward strand.
AACAAAAACCATAAACTTTGAATATTAAAATATATAAAACAGTATACAATAATTTTATATACAATTGCAGTTGGAAAAGCCTTGAGGTTGCCATAAGTGAGAAAACTCTTATACTTGGCGATAATAAATACAGATAAAAGATCAAATTCCGGTGGTATCCTAAACTGCAGTGAAGCCTATGGCTGTTGAAGACTATGCATTATGTATACTGATTTAAAAAAAAAATTCAGCAACAAGTGTTGATGGGAAAAATCCGAGAAAATTCAGTGTATATTGCCCTCACTTCTTGCAAGATTTCAGTTATGCATATGATTGTAAGACAATGGAGGTATTCTGAAACTAAAACCCATTTTGTGTCATAAATTTATCAGGGTAAAAAAGGTGAAATTCTGTAGAAGAAAACGAATAATTTAAATTTGCTGCCAGAGTGAAAATTGAAATTAATTTAGAATCGCTGTGTGGAAATTTTATTCTTTTTGTAAGCAAACATGCAACGACAGCTGCATTACATACCTGTTATGGAGCTTCATTGAGTTACAACATTAAGATGATGAGTTAAATATAGCTTGACTACTGCATATATCCTTTGCAGCTTGTACAAAATGGCAAATTATTAGATGTATATAATCAAAAACGTCGTAGCGTTTATTTCTGCTCTCTATGTAGAAACGACTGTCGAACATTCAAGTATCTCATGTGAGTTGCCCTTCTGCGAACGTGAATTACAGTCTTTTAACGTTTTAATTCTAGACTGGGATGCCAGTTCTTAGACCTGTTTTCAGTTCGTTCTTCGCATCGCATACGTTGCATACGTTGTTATCATTCTGTTCGCCTAAAAAATAAAATTAATCAGACGAGAAAAATAAATTCAAAATAATTACAAAAATTTTTTTAAAAAATGTATACAACTGAATGTCTTTCCCGGGTCATTTTTTTAATAAACTAAATTTGTAATATTATAGCTAGCTTGAATGTTTTTACCTTACGCCATCAGGACTATATTAATTCTATACTATATGCCCACATACTATATTATTCGTTTTAATACTTTGTTTAAATTTTATGTCATCATAAGTGGGATAAAGTGCTAAGAGTCGTGTATTCCTTTTAAATAAGTAAAGAACGAAGTATTAATCCAGAGTATTTCATTTTGAACCTATTGTCCAACAAAACCTTACTTAGTAATACTTTATTTATTAAGTCTTTTTTTCGAAATTGCTCGGTGTCTGGAATTTTATCTTCTCTAATAGATATAGCCAGGCTATTAAACCACTTCACTTCGTGTAGTTTTGCCTCATTTACTTTTTTAAGGAGATGTGTCCATATTGTGTATAATATACTTGTACCAGCAAAACTTGCTACATTGGACGACTACGAAGGAGGTTGAGGATTCACGTTATGAGACAACTTCACGCACCTATTAGTTCGGAATACTGCTGCCGTCATAAGCCCGTGTTTAAAATCTGCAACTGAATAGATAGACATTTCTGTCGAAAACGACTCGCATTTTAAACTTTAAAGAGTGAGACGAAATAATCAACTAAACCTGCACATCGAGTCGCGATACATATGGGCAAATTCCCTCTCCTCAAATCTTCTAACTATTCATAATTCTAAGAGTAAGGTCGGTGTCAAAGATTTTCGCTTCTGCAAGGAACATTTTTACTATTCAGATCTACAAGTATAGAAGGCAGTTTCTTTTTATTTTTATTTTTCCAAGTGCAGATCGGCAAACATGCATATTTTAGCATGTATTTGGTTATGCCAAAGTGAAACATATATATTAATTCAATTAAATTTAATAAAGTTTTTTATGTGATGTATTTACAAATTTTTTTAAGGGAATAAGCAAATTCACATTTTATTTTTCTGATTTAATCCAATTTAGTGTAAATGTGAGTACACCGAATATGACATTTGAAACACATTATATGAATACACTAAATATGACATATGAAAGCTAGTGCATCATGTGAAACGCGTTATGTTTCAAATATCAGGTCTTTTATGAATGACTCAATATTCCGTATCTGTTAACAACTCTAAGGGGTCAGTGGCTCCCATTTTTATAAATACCACAAATATAGCAGAATTTTTCAACTTTTTTTTTATTGCTAGTAGATAAATTACTTTTAACCGAAGGAATTCCAAATTATTTTTCAGTAATTGCCAATTTATAGACATGTATTTTTCTAATTTGCTTTGTAATCCCCAATCTATGAAACGCTTTTGTAAAAGGAAGCATACATTCAGCAACATTTTGATTCGTTGTGTAGAAGGTATTACTTTATTTTGTTTTAGGTTTACATTTTCACTTACTTCTAGTGCGTTCTGATACCACTGTGAGACGATATATAGGTGTAAACTAGAAGCAAGGCATAATCCGCTGGACACTGCTGCAGAAAAATAATTCTCTCCTCTGAAATCAAAACCTGAAAAGAATTATGATAATGATTATTATCAAAAACCATTCAAAAGTAATGGAATAGGTCCTTAATATTTTCCTCAAAAATCGGAAGCGCGTCACCGCAGTAGTATCAATTTACTTTTATAAAAGTGTCATATATTACATCTGCATACAAAAGGTTAAACTTCTTTCATTTATACGTGGGCGTTAACATAACAGATGGTCATCAAAACTGGCAAAATAGGTTGACCGGAGAATGACAGACTATCGAGAGAGAAGGGCCAAATTGTCAATGCAATAAGATAGATAAAGTATCGGAGAGCCTTTTATATGTATGATACAACATAGTTTGATTTGGTGTGGAACGCTATGGTCTACTTTTTTGCTAAACAACAGCTAAGGAGACCTATTGCTTAAAACTAATTCCAAACGGCCACGATCATCGATACCAGCAATGGAATTCGAACACAGGATCTTCGGTACTAAAAAGCATTGTACTTGGCATCTACCAATTGTGGTCTCATAAAGGTGATCAGACTGTAGAGCACTAGCATTTGGAATTAGTGCTTTTAATTTCCAATTACACTATTAATACCAATATTTGTAGCTGTTTCATAATTGGACTTTAAACAATGAGTCCAGTCTAATTATCATTCTTGTAACTAAACACTGACAACTGCCCTCCAACTTAAATAGTCTTTGCTATACTTAGTGAGTTTAAGATATAATGCTTTTTATTTTTCTTGTGTTGAGGAACAATTACCTTATTTACAAATCTACAATAACAATTTTCTATTGCGTGACTTATCATTGAGTAAGGGCTGAACATTAGCTGAATGGGTAGGACACTACTCTTCGGTACAGGAGTTCGTGGGTTCGAATTCCACTGTTGGTATAAATGTTTGCAGCGGTTCGGAATCGAGTTTAAGCAGTAAGTCCCGGTCTCTTTAGCCCTCGTGAAGGAAACAGAATAATGTAGCACTGCAAACCAAACTAATGCTATTAAATAATGCTTGAATTTTTAAATAATAAGATTTTTAAACTTTATCTCTACTATAACTTTATTAAGATATTGTTCGTGAAAACTTATTTTCTTCAGTATCTGAAACCTTATCCGCAACTAGGAAACTATTGCAAATTCTTCTCTGGAAACGGAATTATCATGAAATATTGAAAGCTCTTTCGTATTGCAAAAACGGAAAACTTGGCTTTATACTGTGAAACATCAAAATCAGTATATTCCCATATTACAGAAAGAAAATTTATATGCGAATATTTCTTGTTTAACATCATAATTCACGATATTTGAATAGTCAGATACTGTTTGCTCCAGTTTAGTTAGTCTTTGTATTTCTGTAAGTCCTTACGTAAGTACTTTGCCAAGAATCTCCGAATCTTATAACTAAACTTTGAAATATTCTTTTCTAATTTTTCAGTTAAAAATAAGAAGTTTGTTTAAAAAATAGAAATGTCATTTTTTTAAAATTACCGATCACTATATCTTCAATTTTTTAAAAACCTAAAGATATAGATAAAAAAAATTAAGTATAAAATATGTATGGATAGTGTGTGAAATAAAGGGCTAAACTTCTGTTTCCTTACTTTATCGTTTCCAATATAGTTCATTAATAGTAGGTTAAGAAGCCCGGAAATTGATTTTTGCATAGGGACTTAGATATCATGATCGACTCTTGTATATCTGCTTTGATTTTTAAACATTAGACTACAGTAGCTTTACTTAAAAATATGTTTATAATACTTCTTTTGTTACACTTGTAATCAGTTTTTACCTCATCCGTTTATCCATTACCAGTTAAAGCCAGTTACGATTGACAGTCATGTGATAGAAACGGCAATCTTAGTTTCTAGAGTTGGCATCACACTGTGAAAACCTAAAAACAAAAACGGGATTTATCTGTGTCATTCAGTCACGCAACTTACAAGTCTGTAGTTCTTTCTGCGTAACTAAATCTTTTTTTTTTATCGTCCGAGGGGAAACATTCTTGAATTATTTCAGAGGGATTAAGTCAATAACTATATTTAAGCACTTATCTGCTAAATTTCAATGCCAGGCATGTCAAAGTCATTACCAAGCAAAGGTTATATTTCTTATTATGAGCACTATTGTAATACAATGTCTAATAGGCACAAAATATAACTATTTTGAGAAAATTACATATGGAATATGCTAATAATCTCTTAACAAATCAATATTATGTTGGAAAAATTATTTTTTGGCACAAACTTGGCAACGTTTTTGAAATCTCTAAAAGTCGGTAACAATTTTTAAGCAGTGGATAATTTGAATGAAAGCTCATTGCATATGTCTATAAGTTTGTATTTTTCGCAAGTTTATTACTCTTTAAGAGAATTGTTATGACGAATTCCTGCTACAACCATAGGTAAAATACACCTAACTGTACATAATACAATAAATAGGTTAAACTGGTAAAAACAAATAACAAAAATGTAGAACTTTAACTTACGTACATTTTTTGTTTCAAAGTAAAATCTCACTGTATTTTGCATCAATACACAACAATTTGCAAAACTGTTGTCAACAATTTAAACCCCTTTCCTGTGACATGCGGGCAACGTATATGCGTTAATTTTTGAAAGAGAAACAAATGGTATTTCAATTTTGTAAAGCCCGAAATCAGTTCGTCTAGTAAATAATATTTAATTTGCAATTTTACCAATAGATAGTGATACTTTCCCGCTAAAAGTTCGGCAGTTTCACGCCATTTCTTGCTATTTCTCGGTTACTGTACAGGATTTGTGAAATTTAAAGGAATCTGAGGGACATAGAATTTATGACAGTTGATATAGATAATACTGTTGTATTAATTTATTATATTTATCCAGAAAATTATGTCATTTGATTTATTTTGCTGTAATGAGCAATTATTACTGTAATCCATTAACATTTCCTATATATGTGAAAATATTGAAAATAGTTATTTCGTTTAAAATTTTTTTTTCAAAAATAATCTATTTTGATGTTAGCCCTTTTGTTTGCAAAAGTGTAAGCGGTAGCACTAAACCAAAACAAACCTAACATTTTAATGATAACGAACAAAATTTAAGAGAATTTTTTTTTCTCCATTTTTGGAACGTTTTTTATTAAATATATTACACAGCCCATGGGTTAATATGAATCAGCAGAAGATAATATAGAAATTCATTTTCAAATTCCTTAAAATCTAAAAGCTATCTCTCAACAGTGCTTTCTAGTAACTGAATTTAAGTAACCTTACTAAAAATTTTAATTTTTGGAAGTTTTTATATTTAGAACGTTTTGAAGAACGTTCTTTACAAAAACTTTTCAAAAACGTTTTGAAGAACCATTTTTGGAACGTTTTTGTTAAATATATTACACAGCCCATGGGTTAATATGAATCAGCAGAAGACAATATAGAAATTCATTTTCAAATTCCTTAAAACCTAAAAGCTATCTCTCAACAGTGCTTTCTAGTAACTGAATTTAAGTAACCTTACTAAAAATTTTAATTTTTGGAAGTTTTTATATTTAGAACGTTTTGAAGAACGTTCTTTACAAAAACTTTTCAAAAACGTTTTGAAGAACCATTTTTGGAACGTTTTTGTTAAATATATTACACAGCCCATGGGTTAATATGAATCAGCAGAAGACAATATAGAAATTCATTTTCAAATTCCTTAAAACCTAAAAGCTATCTCTCAACAGTGCTTTCTAGTAACTGATTTAAGTAACCTTACATAAAAGTTTTAATTTTTGGAAGTTTTTATATTTACATTTAAGTATGTAAAACGCTATTTTTTAATTGTTTCGCCACAGTAATAATTACATTAGGAAAATATTGTCAAACTAAAAGTGGTAAATACTTCCTTTTATCCTTGTATTTTAATACGAAACCAATATATTTTGTTTTTTTAATCAATCTTCTTAAAGCAATGGGCCGAACGATGGCCGAATGGTTAGGGTGCTGGCCTTAGGAACCGGAGTTCGTGGGTTCGAGTCCCACTATGGCATGGATGTTCGTAGCCGTTCGGAATCGGCTTTAAGCAGTAGGTCCCGGTCTCATTAGCCTTCGTGTTGCAAAAAGTAGACCGTAGCACTCCAAACCAAAAACCAAAAAACCTTAAAGCAATGATGGCTCAGTCGACAAAGGCAGCAACCTCGTAACGGAGGGTAGTGGGATCGAAACTTGAGCCAAAAATTCACTCTGTTCATTATTGGCGATTGGGTTCAATGTTCTCGAGTGAAGAGGTAGCGTGAAGAAGGATCACAGTCACGATTAAATTACTTTTATTTTTTCTGGAGTAAATACTGTTATATATACAACGGAATTCTAATTCTTCCCAAGACAAGTAGAAATGTAGAGGATTTTCGGCTGGCACTGAATTGCCAAGACGATCACAGTCGGGAAAATAGAAGATTAAATAATCTTACAAATGGAAGGAGAGCTTTACCGGGGTGCAATGCAATCCAGTCTATCCCCCGTTCGATATCCGAGACCCTGCAGCTCCTTATATGAGCGGTCTCCCGAACGTAATCACTAAAAAGCTGGCTCTGGTCAAAAGACGCGAAAGCCTCCACGAGGTCAAAGCACCTCCGTAAATAAGAGATTTGAAAAAAAATTTTCAATTTTACAACTCCTCTTCAACCTCCACTCAAAATACAGTTTTCTTTTTTTTGTTGTTGTTTAAATTAATTTTACAATTTACACTAAATCACACTCAGTTTATTTAATTTGTGATTAAGTGAATGTTTCAGTCTATTTAGTATGAATGTTATGTGTTTCCTTTGTGTTTTCTTTGTTAATTCAATTAGATTTTAAATATTCAATTTTTGTAAAATTTTTCCTCAAAATGTTTTTGTTTATGTATCAATTTGTTGCGTTACGATCCCCTCGCCAGATTTCAACGCTGCAAGCACGCCACGCACGCAAGCTGCAAGCACGCCAATTTCGCCAAATGTGGTTGAAGCACCAACAAGATCCATGATTAGAAACAGGAGAGTGGGCTAAGAAGAGGAGTTGAAAAATGTCGAAAAGCCCCGAGTCACAAAAATTCTAGGCTTTTTATATCTGGGGGTCAGTTACGGTCCAGCCAACATTTTTTTTTTTTTTTTTTTTTAGTCACGATTTTAGTTACCTGAAAACTCCAGCTAAAATTACAGCTACGTTTTAAAATTGAATTCTCATTCGCTAGCTGTCCCGATTCCGGAATTCCCGGGGATTCATTAACGTGACCGATCAGGGGCGTAACGCCTATTCAATCCAACTGTCAACATCCCAGACACTGCGACGCCACACTATTGTAAACTGCTCAACAGGTGGGATTTCCGATCAGCTGATTTGGCGCGTGCTCTGAACAAAGGGGAGTCTTCACAGGGTCATGACAAACAAGTTCATGGTCAGAATGTTCTCCGAGTTCCCAAATGATACTTCTTGAGGTGCCAGGCCAAGAGGTCTGTTTGGTCCATGCTTTTAAATTATGAGGTCCCACTCTTAGAAGTCTAACTTCTCGAGGCAATGTCAACTATCTTTCAATGAGAAGTCACATGACTTCTAAATGAACTCAACACCTACCACCAGTCAGTTAATAAATTATTTAAACAGGGTAATTCAAAACTAAAGGAATTAATTTCTAGGAGAGAGAAATTACACCTACACAACTTAAAACCCAATATATGTTATTTTTATTATTATTATTTTAATTTGAGCTTATTTAAACAAAATTAATGACAGATCTTACCAGTATTTAACTTTCAAGTTATTTTGCTTTATAAATATTATAAATTATAAAAAATAACATTTTTAAAATATAGGTAAAATAAAATAAATATTTTTCGAAAATCTTGTTTTTACTAAGTACTACAAAATGTGATTTATGTATTCGAAGTTTTATCGATCGGTAAATCATCTATGATAACTCAGTTTCTTAAATTTAAAGTAACAAAATAATTGCAAAAATTACACTTTATTATTTGTCAAAATGTTTTCACGTAACAAATAAAACTTTTTAACTTTTGCGCAATGTTATTAATAGTGTCTGTACCAGTTTTCTCACCTAGAAGCTCCGAATCCGGCTGTGATTATGGCATTCCCTTGATCAATCATATTCTGATCAGGATAGTCAACAATAATACAATAATCCTGTTAATTAGGTAATACGGCTTTAAACCGGATGTATTTCAGTGTTTCAGTCAGACAAATGTCAACATATAGGATGTATTGTTGATTAATCAGAATTAAAGTATCCGGTTTGCGGATTAAAACGTCCCCCTCCCAAAAAAAGTTTACAGAAGATTTTGATATTACGGATTTGCTGAGGACAAAAATCTTAAATGACTTGAGAAATGTAAACCAGGAAATCTGCATTTTCAGTGAAAAATTTTAGTAGATTTGAGAAAATTAGAATGTTCCGAAAATGTGAGCAAAGCAGTTCAACAATGGATTAACGAAAAATCTGAATTAGATTGTTAAAGTTTTTAGTGACGATGATATCGGAGCACTTATCGCTTGTGGTTCAGAAAAAGTACGAAGTTTTGAAGGATGTCCTGAAAGTGATGAAGAACATATTGTAACTCATCAATGATTGAGTTATGGTTACGCATTAGCACATTGGAATATTGAAATACATCAGGTTCCAAGTCTGATTAACTTATTAACAAGAAAATTATACTATTATTGGCGTTAAATTACTTGGAGCAAAAAAAAGGCACAGCTGCCAAAAAAAAAAAAAAAAATGATTTTGAGAACTTTAAGAAGTAAAATTCACAGAGAAGAGTGTTTGAGAGATGAAAACATACGTCTCTCCTTTTATTTTCAACCCAAATATTGAGGTAGATTACATTTGTTTTTGTAGTGTACTGAAAATCTAAATAACATTAAAATTTGTTTATTATCTTTCTTTTGCATTAATTTAATTAGTAATGCGCAGTTGTATAATAATTTTGCATTTTCTATCATTTTATCAAAAATTTTCATGTGGAACGAAGTCTTTTCTGACAATCTTAGTTAATCGAGAGTCTACTGTACTATACTCTTAGTTAATCGAGAGTCTATATTGTTAATAATGCGCTGTTTTATAATAATTTTTCACTTTATATCATTTTATCAAAAATTTTCATGTGGGACGAAGTATTTCCCGACAATTTTAGTTAATCGAGAGTCTACTGTACTATACTCTTAATCCAGAGTCTATACTGTTAATAATGCTCTGTTTTATAATAATTTTTATATCATTTTATCAAAAATTTCAGGTGGGACGAGGTATTTCCCGACAATTTTAGTTAATCGAGAGTCTACTGTACTATACTCTTAGTTAATCGAGAGTCTATACTGTTAATAATGCGCTGTTTTATAATAATTTTTCACTTTATATCATTTTATCAAAAATTTCATGTGGGACGAGGTATCTCCCGACAATCTTAGTTAATCGAGAGTCTACTGTATTTATACTCTTAGTTAATCGAGTCTACTGTACTGTTAATAATGCGATGTTGTATAATTTTAAATTTTCTAACATTTTATCAAAAAATTTTATGTGGAACGAGGCATTTTCCAACGATTCCAATTCGTCGAGAGTACTATAAAATAGCATACATTTAAGCAGGGATTGTAAATATATCTTACAGTTAAAATATAATCTCGTCTTTATTTTCTCCAAAATAAAATTTCGCTGGTTGAGAGCATTCATTGAATGACCATGAATATTCGTTTATTGAATCTCCTATCTCACTTTCCGAATGTTTTATTCTTTTCATGTTTCTAAATCAGTTACACATGTCATTTTAATAGTGAATGTAAATTCACTGAGGATAACTAAAACTTTTGTCTGACGTCTAATCCGGTTATTCTTTGCTAGTTCCTTCTAGCATACATCTTTCCATACTTCGTTAAGTTGTTTGTAATTTTTATACGCTCCGTTTTGCTTATGTCCGGTTTCGCTTTAAAACTATAATTTTTGGTTTTTTATTTATTATTTACTTTTTAACACGAGTAAAATTTTGTTATTATTAAATTTTTTTAATGTTTGTAATTTATAATGCACTTTCACTTCTAAACTACAGATTATTTTTATACCATCGTTAATTGTACAATTTATAAAAACAGAACTTAATTGTTTCAAATATTGTTTCAAAAAAATCATAATTTTATTTTTATTTCTCTGTGTAAAATTTAACTTTTACTTTATAAATTTTTTTTTTTTTGTCTCTACGATTTTAAAGAAAATTACAGCTGTTTAAACTAGTGAGCTGTAAATAAAAAGTATGATTTCGGAACCGGAAAAGTAATTTAAACCTTTTAAACATTTTTTGACAAAATTTTTATAAAAGGTTTTTAAAAAATTTCTAGTATTTTTAAAAATTTAAAACTTCAATTTATATTTTTGAAGCAAAAAATTATTTTAAACATGTATTTTAATTTTTAATAGAAAGTTGCTTTCATAAATAAAACGTTTTTCTGAAACGGTATTTTAATAAAATGCTGAAACTTTAAATGTGATTTTAAAAAGTTCTTAAAATATGTTGAAATTATTATGAATTTTTGATATTTACTAGTAAACTAAAACATTAAATTTGGATAATTTTTAATGATGTTACACTCATAGTTAGATATAAAAGTAACGAAAATTCGTTAAAAATTCAATGTGTATGATTTTGAAGGACCATAATTTTATATCAAATGCAAATTAAGTAAAGATTTTAGGTGATTCACTAGTCCAGTGTATAAAAAATGTGTAGCATCAAAAAATATTGAAATAATTTAATTTATTAAAAAATTAGACCTTTTGAAAAAACCTGATTTTTTTACTAAATTTTCTTCATTTATTAGAAATTTTATAAAAACTTCTCCAGGAATAAATTTTTTAAGGGCAATTCTCTATGATAATATAAAAAATAAATCTAAAAATGTAAAAACATGAACTAGTTTCTACGTTTAAAGAAAAAAGTTCTCCGAACGTGGACGGGTACCTTAAGGAATGCTACAGACATAACATTATCCCTGTAGGTTCCTCGTAATTTAAATGAAGGGTCAAATAGTAGACCCCAGCCTTGGCTTACCACTTCCAGGAGTACCATTTAAACAAAGAGGACATTGAGACCACGAACCGATTTTACGTTTCAGAGCCGCCATTAATGAACCCGGTAGATCTTTGGCTGGATAAAGCCTTGAACTCACAACACTCCGGTTACGAGATTGACGCCTTTGTCTACTGAGCTACTGTGGCTCTGTTAAATAGAAATTTCAGACGCTTAAATAGACGTTTTGTTCATATTGAAGTATTATTTTCCTCTAATTTTCTAAATTATAACTAAGTCACATTGTGACGAAGCTATTTTGATTTTTTTTGCATTAAAAATTCAACCCTAATATAAAATATATATTTTAGAAAACGAATATATAGTAATAAGAAAAAAGAAAATCAGTTCTGAATATATGTCGACACAAATAGAATAATTTAAATTATGTAATTAAATGGTAAAGATCAATAATTAAAGTAAGAGTAATCATTTAAACTACAAAAATTTTCTTACTTTGTTTGTTCAGAAAAGCTAGAATTGTGAGGACTCCCAGCGCAATTCCTGCTAACACACTAACAAGCATTCCAAGCACCTTCAGTCCACCAAGTGTTCTCATGTCGTGGAACTTCTCGAATTTTTTAAATAAATGCATGATGAATAAAGACAATGTTCCAAAAGAAAGGGCGGCTAAATGGGAACAGAAAAAGAAAGAAATTAATAAATGACATTTACATAAATACCACTATTCATAAACAGAACTCATTTAAATTTTTGAATATCTTGCTGATATAAATCCAGCACAAATCGCTAGTGTCTCTTCTTTGGCAAATTCTTGTTATATAAGAATTTCTCAGAAATTTCAAACTGGGTTATTTAATCGGAGTTTACATTTTAACACCTGCATTGACTTTTCGTTCAAATGCCAGAAAAATAAGTATTGTATATATTGTATATTGACTTATACACGTAACGTGTATAAGTCCAGAATTTTAAGAAGTTTTTAAACTAAATAAAGGGGGAGAATGTTTGTATACTGATCTACGGAATAGATATAGTTTTTTAAATAAGCATTTATTATCTGATTACTGATTAAATTTATCAATAATCATAAATCATCGTAAGTATTTAATTTTTTTTATCGTTCAGTTTGCAAACTTTGTGCAATAAATATTCTTATTGAATTCATTTCCTTTTCGTATCAAGCATCCTTTTCTTATCAATAGCTACAAGTGATAGCATAAATAATAAATGTATATCAGTTTTTAATCTAAGAATTGTGCAAGAGGGGAAAAGAATTATCAGCTGACAGATACATCACTGATGAAAAAAAATTTCTAAACACTGTAACGAAGTAATATTCGTTACTTTAAATCAGGGAAAGATTCTAGGGAGAAACTCTTGGGGGTCTACTCTCTCTCTCTATGAAAACCGAAAAGAGATACTATTGGCATGGTATAGTAATGGAAAAACTGTTTTCGTGCAAATCTCACAGAATCCACAGGACTCAGTGCGACTCCGAACGCTAATCTTGCAATTTTTAGTATCGACTAGCTCACTTACAAACACTAGGAATGCTAAATTAGCGATTTGTCTGTGAAAATGTGCCTACCTTCCTCTGGGGCTGTCGAGTTTCTATCAGTCAGTTGACAATTGTCTTAGAAGTCAAACCTGCAGCAGCAGTCGTTCAATTTTCTTGAAGTTTTAGTGTCAGTAAAAGGAGCGTTCAAAAGAACTCCGTTGTCGACTAACCTTTTTGGACTCAACCCTTTAGCGGACAGTGGTTTCACAGCGAAACCTCTTGTTAAACATTTTATTTCTCTAATTCTTGGAGAAATATGAATGGTTTTTTCGAAATTTTTTATGTTTTTGACATTTACATGGTTTCCGCGCACCTGGAAAGTCATGGATTTGAAAAATTTTATTTTGGCAGATACCCTGCATTTAAAACTTACAATAGATGATTGAGTTCATTTTTTTTCTGCATTTTATCTATTTTTCTTTTCGTATTTATACTTGCTGTACCTGGAAAGTTAGTCATTCGATTTTTTTTCACTTATGACCCTACACAAAAGTATCTATTCAAACAACACTTATAAATTGTTGAACTATTTATTTATTATACTTTTTTAAGAACACTTATTTATTGTTCTTCCAATATAATTAAAATTTTAAAAAGTATTGTATTCTAGCTGTACACGGGGATGGGTTTGTCAGTTAACCCCCCTCAATCCCTCCTATGGTATCCTCTAAGGCAAACCCTCTAAAGATTGTAAAAAAAATTTTTAAACATTTTGCATTTATAAGGTTTATAGATAATATTTATAAAGTAATTTCATTAAATTCTAAAGATTTTATGTAGATGAACTTTAAACGGTTAAAAGTGAAATAATGATAAAATTCGGCTGTATTGTTGCTGAATCCCAACAAAAAAAATTTGGACTATTTTCTTCTTTAATTTTTTCAGGTAATTAGAGCACTTTGGAATATCTGCGTATTACGCCTTTAGCGTCTGTAGCTGATACCACGGCATAGCACACCCATGACATATATATGTAATATATCAAAATTATTTCACTTTAACATCGCTTAAAAATTCTCCCCTTTTCCATTCTTATTCCTTCAAATCTATTTTTCTAACCATAAAATATCGTAATTAACGGAGTATCCAAGACTTGAAATTCTTCCAACTAATTTCTTATAGCTTTCTCTGCAAATTTTCTGTCAGCTGATGCATATTCCAGCTATAAGTCAGTTTTCCGATCCAAGTTACTTTTATTGTTGAATTTGGTAATTAAGTTGCCTGTCCTTTGGGAAAATTCTATACGTTACTCGCTGTGGGGTTCAACCCTAATCCAGCCCGTGTTTCGATGATCATTCCCGTGTCTGCCCTTTGACTGTTAAGCATGTCTTTTTTATTTGTCCTGTTTTAACATTGTAAATTGAAAAATTGTAAAATGTTTTAAAATAAATTATAAATTGGACCGTTTTGTTGGAAAAGTAAGTAAAACAATTATTTAAAAAATACTTGAAGCCACCACGCGTACAGCCATCACAAACCTAATTAGATTTTATTAAAATTTCTACATCGCTTGTACGGGAATTCGATCCTGGGATTTCTCGTATTGGAGTCCGTTGTGCTGACCACTGCGCCACAGATACGTCGGCAGTGAAGGTTTTCAAGCGGTATTATAATAATCTCAATAATCTCGCAATTCTGGATTTTTAATTAAAAAAAACAATTTTCTATCTGATCAAATTGTGAATCTAAACCTTTCACGAATCAACTGAAATACATACACAAAATTTCATCAAAATCAGTCCGGCAGTTTAGGAGGAGTTCTATTACAAACACACAGACAGAAAAATTTTATATATAACGATATATATAAAGATACCACGTGATGGATGGTGTTAGGGGGAAGGTAACACTCGTAATTTACAGAAGCAGAATGTAACCTCTCGTTATAGTCGATAATTTTTAAAAAAATATCTTTTTTATTTTTCACATGAGACTTTTTTTTTCTATCATATAATTGTAAATATCGCATAATTGTAATATCGTATAATCGTAATAAACTAATTATAATAACATAAGAAATAGAAGAAAGTTTGGTTTGGATCGCTGCGGTCTACTTTTTTGCTAATGAGAAGCCGATTCGGAACGGCTACGAACATCCGTGCCATAATGGGATTTGAACTCACGAACCCTGGTACCGAAGGTCAGTGCCCTAACCATTCGACCATCGTTCGGCACATAAGTAATAGATAGAAAAACCATTGAATTATTGGCCGAACGATGGTCGAATGAGTAGGACGCTGCTCTTCGTCTTTGGAATTCATGGGTTCGACCATCGTTCGGCACATAATTAATAGATAGAAAAACCATTGAATTATTGGCCGAACGATGGTCGAATGAGTAGGACGCTGCTCTTCGTCTTTGGAATTCATGGGTTCAATTCTCGCTTCTGGCATTGATGCTCGTAGACGTTCAGATTCAGTTTTAAAAAGGAGATCTCGGTCTCAAAATCCTTCGTGTAGCAAAACAATAGATCGTAACGGTCCAAATCAAACTGCTGGGCTACTATGTCGCCACGAAATCTCGTACAGGATTATTTTGCAAGATATCAAATTTTGGTATCATAATCTTCTATCATACACATATAAAATATGTGAAACGAATAAAGGTACCAATGAAGACATTTTAAAGCATCTAAAACTGAAGAATTAAGGCGAATCACTAGAATTACAAACGTTGAAACATCTCTGAGGGATAACATGGAACCGAATTATTTTTCATTACTTAGCGTAATCTTTATTAAAGCAATTAATTTACCCCCTAACTACTT
>CM063505.1:161909253-161911753 GCA_032207245.1 Pardosa pseudoannulata
AAATGATTAAACACCTCTTTCTTCTTTGACAAGAGCCCTATTCTGTTTCTGTAAGATTTCTATAATTCTTTTAGTCCCGAAAGAATAATTTTAAACGATTATTCATTTAAAATGATAAAAAATTAAAATGATTAAACACCTCTTTCTTCTTTGACAAGAGCCCTATTCTGTTTCTGTAAGATTTCTATAATTCTTTTAGTCCCGAAAGAATAATTTTAAACGACTATTCATTTAAAATGATAAGAAATTAAAATGATTAAACACCTCTTTCTTCTTTGACAAGAGCCCTATTCTGTTTCTGTAAGATTTCTATAATTCTTTTAGTCCCGAAAGAATAATTTTAAACGACTATTCATTTAAAATGATAAGAAATTAAAATGATTAAACACCTCTTTCTTCTTTGACAAGAGCCCTATTCTGTTTCTGTAAGATTTCTATAATTCTTTTAGTATAGAAAGAATAATTTTAAACGACTATTCATTTAAAATGATAAAAAATTAAAATGATTAAACACCTCTTTCTTCTTTGACAAGAGCCCTATTCTGTTTCTGTAAGATTTCTATAATTCTTTTAGTCCCGAAAGAATAATTTTAAACGACTATTCATTTAAAAAGATAAAAAATTAAAATGATTAAACACCTCTTTCTTCTTTGACAAGAGCCCTATTCTGTTTCTGTAAGATTTCTATAATTCTTTTAGTCCTGAAAGAATAATTTTAAACGACTATTCATTTAAAATGATAAGAAATTAAAATGATTAAACACCTCTTTCTTCTTTGACAAGAGCCCTATTTTGTTTCTGTAAGATTTATATAATTCTTTTCATTCTGAAAGAATAATTTTAAACGACTATTCATTTAAAATGATAAGAAATTTTAGTTATCGAATGAATTTTTCTTTATTTTCTATTTAATTTTTCCATTTTTGAAAACTACTGTTTAAGGGCTTTTACGCCTTTTATTAAGGGTTTTTCACCTTTAACCTCTTTTCTGTGGAATATATTTGAGAAAAACGTGTCAAAAAATGAAAAAAAAAATTCTCTTTAACTTTATTCATTAAAATGTTCATTAAAATGTTAGAAATAGATTATTTTTTAAAAATACAAATTTTTTTTGTCGTGTGCTGATAATTGCGATAAGTAGAGAGAGAATTTTTTTAAATTAAATTTATATATACAGTGGAACCGACTTAAGAAGTCCCCGTTTAAAACATTTCCCTGGTTAAGATGTTCTATTTCTGAGGCCCCAATTTTATTGATATATCTATAATAGGGAATTTCTCAATTTTAAGAAATTTTACTTTTCAACATTGTCCCGCTTTAGAAGTTGTATTTCCTGTGAATCCCACTGAGAGGTTTTGTAAATATTTTAACGAAACAAAAGTTATATTCCTGGAAGAAATGAATGATGATTGATACAAGCCATAAACAGCCTTCTTATACAGTAATGATTGTCCCAAATTAGGGAGTTTTCCTGATCTGCTTCTAAGGTTGACAAGTACAACCATTTATAAATAAAACTCAATTCTGCCCTATTCACGAAATATCTCCACCGGCAATGAAAGTTAAATTACAACATTTTCCATTAAAATTATTAAATTATGATTATTATATGATTATGAAGCCTGTATGATTAAAATTATCATACAGGCTTCCAATTTGTGTAGTGTTTAGCGTTTTGTGCTGTTAGTCGATGAGTTTAGGTTCGAGTAAACCTTTGGATGCATTTATGAGTTGTCCCATCATAGGGAGCGATGTTACTCTACCTATACTAGCTTACAGCCCGTCATATGACGGGATCAGTAAAATTTTTAATTTTCCAAAATTGTAAAGTACCTTATGAGGCAGGTAAAAAAATGGTTTGTTTTTTGGCTGAGAATTATCTTGCAACAAAAAATAATCGATGATTTAATTTAAAATTATCACATATGTACCTACTCTATTATTTAAGCCAAATATAAAAGAAAATTATTTATGCCATATCTAAGTTCAATGATAAAACGTATGAAAATAAGGCATAATTTAAATAATTTAAAATAAGAAATGATTCAATGAGATGGTTAAAGGAATGACGTCATAATACTAGAAAAATGTTATTTTTACCTATTTATTATGGGATAAATTGATAAATTTAATCGCCTGCTCTTAACCGGGGAAAATAGGAGTTGAAATAATGGCATTAAAAGCTCGAAAAGAGGGGAAGGGGTGGATTTCGAATGTTTTAAAGAAAGCAGTATTTTTTGCTGTGATATGAAGCATATTCATACCCATTTGTTTTAGGATCGGATCTATAGTTTAGGAGAAGATAAACATGACTCTCTTTGAATATTGCTAACTATGGATGCCTCTATCCATTCCAGGTCCAACCGCTTCATAAAATCGAGGACAAACATGCAGATAACTTAGGCTATTATTATATAAGGTATGGTGCTTCCATAACTAAAAAATTCAACAAATTAGTGGATTGTATGGCAAATATTTAATAAAGACAAACTGCCCCGCA
>CM063505.1:161916753-161924253 GCA_032207245.1 Pardosa pseudoannulata
TCTGCTTTTTACAAGTAGTTTCATGCGAAACTGAAACAGAAAATTACTAGGGAACATCCAAACGGGAAATGTACATGTAATGGTGCAATGTACATGTAATGGTGATAATTATATTGTTGACGTTAAATTAGAAAATAATGATAAATTGGTTACAGTAACACAATGAAGACATATAGAACCGAAATATAACGATATTTTTTTCGGTTCAGTTCCGGTTTTCGTTCCGACCAAAATAACCGCTTTTTGCGGTTTTCGGTTCAGTCCCGGTTCGAAGCTCTTGTTTTTATCAATCAACCGTTCATTTTATACAGAAGAGACTGAATTGAGTGCAATAAAATGCTGAAATAAAGCGTATTGCTCTTGAGGAAGAACTTCGAATCTGTTTTATCAACAATAATAATTGTGTACAAATTATGACATATCACCACTCGTTTTATCTTTTATCGCTGAGATAACAGGGTTTGTCTTACAACTGTATTGATTCCTCAGTTTCGTTTAAAAATAAATGTTTTGCCTGCTTTAATTGTGTGAATGTAACAGAGCTATAATTCTTATATATTTTATTAAAACTACATTATGGCTGAAGTTCAGTACTGAGTCTTACATAGCCGCACCCAAGAAAATATTAAAAATTAAATGATAGTTTGGCATTTGATTTTGAATGTAATTTAGGGTTTGTAAATTTACTGATTTTTTCATTTACTGGTAATGCGGTAAAGGAAAATCTATATACCGGCTTAAAGTTAATTTAGCGGCAATTCTTTCTTGGAAAAATAACGATAGGTAGCATGTACTAAATAGATATAAAAAAATTGATTTGTGCATTTTTGTAATAAAAATACTGAAAGAATACTGAATGTAAGATGTAAACATTTAAGTCTTAAGACGATTTTCAATAGTAAAATTTATTTACTATTCAGTTTATAAAATATTTATAAAATATTTATCTACTAATCAGATTATTATTAAAATATTTATGAAGCATTAAAAAACACTATGATGGAAAACGTAAGTAGATGAAAAATAATGTAGATGTAATAGATAACTTTTATAGCTTAACATTTTCTTTAGAAGTGTTAATGTTAAAAAATTATTTTCTCCAAAGTATGTTTTTTTATACACATAATCACATATCCAATAGCTGTTTGGTCTGTTGGTTGGTTTGGAGTACTGGCTACTTTTTTGCAACACGAGAGCTAATGAGACCGAGACCTACTGCTTAAAGACAATTCCGAATGACTGCGAATATCCACACACCACACTCGGATTTGAATCCACGAACTCCGGTTCCGATGGTTAGTGCCTTAACCATTCGGCCATCTTTCGATCCAATAGCTATTTAACTAGTAAACAGTTGAAAATATGTATACCGGTTTAATGGTAATTTACACCGGTAATTTTTTTTCTGAAAAAATTCCCGATAACTAGCTTGTACTAAATACACATAATAATTTTTGGTTTGAGCACTTTTATATCAATGAAAAAAATACTGAATAAATATTGAATGTAAAATGTAAACATTTAAATCTTGACAGAATATTCAATAGTAAAATTTATTTACTAGATAGTTTATTAAAATTTTTATGAAGCATTAAAAAAACTATGATGGAGAACGTAAGTACGTGAAAAATAAAATAGATATAATAGGTAATTTGTATAACTTAACATTTTCTTTAGAAGTATTATTTATTTTGTGAATTTTTTGTGTTATTTTTAGAAGTGTTAAATTAATTAGTTCACAGTATGTTGTTCTTTTATACGTATATCCAATAGTTGTTTGACTGGTATACAGTTGTAAATCTGTATACTGGTTTACCGGAAATGTTGTCTTGAAAAATTAATATTCCTAAGTCAATACTGTTAGGTTCTGTGGTTGATGGAATCAGTTATTAAATTTAAATGTAAACATTTATTCTCAACAATGTACTACGACCACTTCGTAGGAATCATCACCATAAATTGTTTGATTTTACTTTAAAAATAAATGAATGGGAAACAGTTCTAAATTAAAAAAATCGAAAAGTGTATTAATCAAATTCTTTAATAACGTCTAAACAAGTTCGGGTATAAAATCTTATATTTTTTATAAGGAAAAATTATTTTTATGTTGAAAAATTACCGATAGGTTTCATGTACTAAATACTAAATACACATAATAATCTTTGGTTTGAGTACTTTTATATCCATGAAAAAAATACTGAATGTAAAATGTAAACATTTAAATCTTGACATAAATTTATTTACTAGTCAGTTTATTAAAATATTTATGAACCATTAAAAGATACTATGATAGAGAACGTAAGTATGTGAAAAATAAAATAGATGTAATAGATAATTTTTATAGCCTAACCTTTTCTTTAGAAGTGTTATCGTTAAAAATTAATTTGTCCAAAGTATGTTGTTTTTATTTACGTTTGTCCAATAGTTGTTTGACTGGTATACAGTTGAATATCCGTATACCGGTTTACCAGTAATTTTTTCTTGAAAAATTAATAGTCCTAAGTTAATATTGTTAGATTCTGTGGTGAAAGTTATTTAATTTAAATATAAACATTTATTCTCAACGATGTACTAGTGAAGACCACTTCGTAGGAATCATCACAATAAATTGTTTGTTTTTGCTTTCGGAAAGAAATGAATGGGAAACAGCTCTAAATTAAAGAATTCGAAAACATCTTAATCGAGTGCTTTAATAACGTCTAAACAAGTTCTGGTATAAAATCTTATATTTTTAGGAGGAAAAATTATTTTTATGTTGAAAAATTACCGATAGGTTGCATGTACTAAATACTAAATACACATAATAATCTTTGGTTTGAGCACTTTTATATCAATGAAAAAAAAATACTGAATAAATACTGAATGTAAAATGTAAACATTTAAATCTTGACAGAATATTCAATAGTAAAATTTATTTACTAGTCAGTTTATTAAAATATTTATGAAGCATTAAAAAACGCTATAATGGAAAACGCAATATGTGAAAAGTAATCTAGATAACTTTTATAACTTAACATTTTTTTTAAAAAGCGTTGTCGTTAAAAGATTAATTTGCCCAAAGTATCTTGTCTTTATTACATTTATACACAATAATTGTCTTTATTATGCGTATATCTTGCGATTACAGGAAGCAGTAAAAATTATCCGTTTCTAACTTAGATTTTGAGAATTTGTTCTAATGTTTTGAAAAAAGTACACGTTATAATCGAGTAAATGTGACATAAACCTATTTCGCTTTATATGAAGGGTAAAAAAAATTTCGTTAATTTTTTTTAAAGAGAGGGAGAAGATGAAATAAATAAATAAAAAAGTAATAATAATAAAATAATAAAATAAATAAATGAATAATATGAACAGTTCAGTTTGTTTTATGAATTTTAATTGTTTCTCTTAAGGTACGCAGTATTCGTTTTGAATATTTAGAGTCTTATAAAAGTGTTAGATTTTATACTAGAACTTTTTTAGACGTTTTTAAAGCATTCGGTTTAGGTGTTTTCAAATTTTCTAATTTAGAGCTGTTTCGCATTCATTTCTATTCGAAAGTAAAAACGAGTAATTTATGGTGATGATTCCTACGAAGTGATCGCTCGAACGATGTCGTCGACGATGTGATCGTCGAACGATGGCCGAATGGTTAGGGTGCTGGCCTTCGGAACCGGAGTTCGTGGGTTCGAATCCCACAGTGGCATGGATGTTCGTAGCCGTTCGGAATCAGCTACGAACATTCGGAATCGGCTAATATTGATTTAGAAATATTGAATAAAGAAGAAAACACAAACATAATCAATAACAAAATAAATAAATAAATAATCTAGAGGTAAAACAAGAGAGGTAATCATTTTAATGTTATTAAATTTAACAATTAGTATTTCATAAAATTAGATTGAATTTTCAATTTTATTTTTTTAATTACAATGCAGCAGGCGATACAGACATTAACCTAACGCCGGACAGAGATCAAAACAATAAAAACAAACAGTGATATATACAAAAGGACAAGCACAAGAAATGTATAAAAATAGAACATGGGAAGCCCATTAAATTATGAAATTAACTTGTTCAGAGAGTCTCTGGCCTCCCCGTATCGGGAGTAGATGCAGTTTCGACCTCGGCTGCAAAAACTGTTACTCATTTAGCACCACCCAAGGGACACGTATAGCTTAAGGAGTTTAAAATTGCCCCCATTTACAGTTTCATTACAATTTACATAGCAGCATTCCTGATGAGGTACCCATAAAATCTTAGGACTAAATGTCTGACCAATAAAAAATAGTATTTTTAAAACAAAAAAGAAAAAAGTTTAACACGATAAATTCATTATACTTTTTTGAAAATATATTGTATTGTCCATCTATTGATTACAGTTAGAAGTAACAGTTTTCAAAACTTTTTCACTAATCTCTATGTCAATTCATTTTAAATTAATTTAAATTTGAATCTTTTAATCACTGTTATTAATATTTTTTTTAATTTTATAACCGAATCTACAAACAGTAATACGAAAATCAAATCACTAAAACTCAAGGTATGAGGATAAATTAAGAAATTATGTTTTCGTTCATAATCATATTTTAGTTTATCAATTATACTTATCTCGAGACTAGTTATAAAAGTAAAAATCCCTAGTTAACTTTTTTTTTCTGTAGGTGAACGCACTTTATAACCATTAGAATATCTCATATATGTATTCATGCGTTAAAAACCGTTCCATTCAGTGTTTAGAATGTTAAAAATTCAGGAATTAGTGAAGTTAACGAAGTAAGATTTTCTTTTATCTCGTTTTTTACGTTATCTTGTAAGTCCATCACGATTGATATCACTGTATTGTTTCAATTTTTTCCTTTCGCGTGCTTCATTAGATTACTTTTAATGCAAAGGTAATGACTTATTTTAAAATGACAGAAAATATTTACGCAAATTAATGTAAAATGTAAACATTTAAATCTTGACATAAATTTATTTACTAGTCAGTTTATTAAAATATTTATGAACCATTAAAAGATACTATGATAGAGAACGTAAGTATGTGAAAAATAAAATAGATGTAATAGATAATTTTTATAGCCTAACCTTTTCTTTAGAAGTGTTATCGTTAAAAATTAATTTGTCCAAAGTATGTTGTTTTTATTTACGTTTGTCCAATAGTTGTTTGACTGGTATACAGTTGAATATCCGTATACCGGTTTACCAGTAATTTTTTCTTGAAAAATTAATAGTCCTAAGTTAATATTGTTAGATTCTGTGGTGAAAGTTATTTAATTTAAATATAAACATTTATTCTCAACGATGTACTAGTGAAGACCACTTCGTAGGAATCATCACAATAAATTGTTTGTTTTTGCTTTCGGAAAGAAATGAATGGGAAACAGCTCTAAATTAAAGAATTCGAAAAACATCTTAATCGAGTGCTTTAATAACGTCTAAACAAGTTCTGGTATAAAATCTTATATTTTATGAGGAAAAATTATTTTTATGTTGAAAAATTACCGATAGGTTGCATGTACTAAATACGAAATACACATAATAATCTTTAGTTTGAGCACTTTTATATCAATGAAAAAAAATACTGAATAAATACTGAATGTAAAATGTAAACATTTAAATCTTGACAGAATATTCAATAGTAAAATTTATTTACTAGATAGTTTATTAAAATTTTTATGAAGCATTAAAAAAACTATGATGGAGAACGTAAGTACGTGAAAAATAAAATAGATATAATAGGTAATTTGTATAACTTAACATTTTCTTTAGAAGTATTATTTATTTTGTGAATTTTTTGTGTTATTTTTAGAAGTGTTAAATTAATTAGTTCACAGTATGTTGTTCTTTTATACGTATATCCAATAGTTGTTTGACTGGTATACAGTTGTAAATCTGTATACTGGTTTACCGGAAATGTTGTCTTGAAAAATTAATATTCCTAAGTCAATATTGTTAGGTTCTGTGGTTGATGGAATCAGTTATTAAATTTAAATGTAAACATTTATTCTCAACAATGTACTACGACCACTTCGTAGGAATCATCACCATAAATTGTTTGATTTTACTTTAAAAATAAATGAATGGGAAACAGTTCTAAATTAAAAAAATCGAAAATGTATTAATCAAATTCTTTAATAACGTCTAAACAAGTTCGGGTATAAAATCTTATATTTTTTATAAGGAAAAATTATTTTTATGTTGAAAAATTACCGATAGGTTTCATGTACTAAATACTAAATACACATAATAATCTTTGGTTTGAGTACTTTTATATCCATGAAAAAAATACTGAATGTAAAATGTAAACATTTAAATCTTGACATAAATTTATTTACTAGTCAGTTTATTAAAATATTTATGAACCATTAAAAGATACTATGATAGAGAACGTAAGTATGTGAAAAATAAAATAGATGTAATAGATAATTTTTATAGCCTAACCTTTTCTTTAGAAGTGTTATCGTTAAAAATTAATTTGTCCAAAGTATGTTGTTTTTATTTACGTTTGTCCAATAGTTGTTTGACTGGTATACAGTTGAATATCCGTATACCGGTTTACCAGTAATTTTTTCTTGAAAAATTAATAGTCCTAAGTTAATATTGTTAGATTCTGTGGTGAAAGTTATTTAATTTAAATATAAACATTTATTCTCAACGATGTACTAGTGAAGACCACTTCGTAGGAATCATCACAATAAATTGTTTGTTTTTGCTTTCGGAAAGAAATGAATGGGAAACAGCTCTAAATTAAAGAATTCGAAAACATCTTAATCGAGTGCTTTAATAACGTCTAAACAAGTTCTGGTATAAAATCTTATATTTTATGAGGAAAAATTATTTTTATGTTGAAAAATTACCGATAGGTTGCATGTACTAAATACGAAATACACATAATAATCTTTAGTTTGAGCACTTTTATATCAATGAAAAAAAAATACTGAATAAATACTGAATGTAAAATGTAAACATTTAAATCTTGACAGAATATTCAATAGTAAAATTTATTTACTAGTCAGTTTATTAAAATATTTATGAAGCATTAAAAAACGCTATAATGGAAAACGCAATATGTGAAAAGTAATCTAGATAACTTTTATAACTTAACATTTTCTTTAAAAGCGTTGTCGTTAAAAGATTAATTTGCCCAAAGTATCTTGTCTTTATTACATTTATACACAATAATTGTCTTTATTATGCGTATATCTTGCGATTACAGGAAGCAGTAAAAATTATCCGTTTCTAACTTAGATTTTGAGAATTTGTTCTAATGTTTTGAAAAAAGTACACGTTATAATCGAGTAAATGTGACATAAACCTATTTCGCTTTATATGAAGGGTAAAAAAAATTTCTTTAATTTTTTTAAAGAGAGAGAGAAGATGTAATAAATAAATAAAAAAGTAAAAATAAAAAATAATAAAATAAACAATGAATAATATGAACAGTTCAGTTTGTTTTATGAATTTTAATTGTTTCTCTTAAGGTACGCAGTATTCGTTTTGAATATTTAGAGTCTT
>CM063505.1:161929253-161939253 GCA_032207245.1 Pardosa pseudoannulata
ACGTAAACACTCGAAAATCCCTTTCGGGGATTATACCGAAAGTCTCAGTTATTAAACCTCTCGATTACAGTCAGACTTAAACTTTGCAAAGCTTCTCACTGCATATGTAAAACTTTTATGAGTTTACTTAGGATGCAAACAAAAGATCTCCAATATTTCCTACAATTACTCTTTGCAGAATTAATGATAATCCTACTTTTTAAATTTTCATAGTCTGTAGGACTTTAATTAAAGAAATAAAGCGATGGCGTTACCCACGGGTATTTGAAGATTAAAGTTACCGAAACAACAACTTCATTAGGTGGAAATTTCGCTCTACTAAAAGCGAGGTCGTCGTACTTGATCCGTCTAGTTTTCTTCATACAAATAACGTAACATCAAATGACGCAATAACGTAACATCCGAATCAACTTTCTGTGGTATTTTAGTATTTTTAAGCTGTACTAATAAAGTTTGGTATAAATATGTCTGCAATTTGTGAATGACGTAATGCTGAAAGTAAAAAACTAAGAAATGCAAGAAGTTTGACTCAAGATTTAAATCTTTACAAGGCCGAGTTCACTCTAAAGATATTACTTTTAAAATTTCATTTGTTTCATTTAGAAAAGATTTTGGGTGTATTTTCTCATGGAATAGAATGATATAAATTGCTAGAATTTATACCCATTCTTCGCACTGGGGTAGGGAAATGTTTCTTTGAAAATAATCAGTGGTTCTTTTTTTTTTCTTCTAGACTCCATAGCTTGATACTGGTTTGAAATTCATAATTTGGTTCTCTGTTCTCAATTTTTTCATTCATTTAATTAGTGTTGAAATATGTAATGGCACTCATACTTGGCGACTTGGCTGTTTATTATTATTTAAGTAATAGCTTTTCGGATGTGCGAGGTTTTCTTGAGTTGATCCTTTTGTGTTTTCATTGGTTGTGTTTGATTAGTTTTGTCTTGTGCCTGTAATTTGATTGGCTGGGCTCAGAATCATTATAAGACTATAAAAGCCCAATGTACTTTGTATCATTATTGTTCCTGTGCAGACTTTTTCTATGTTTTAGTATCATATTCACTACATTTACTTCTATTCACTCGTATTTAGCCGGATCTTTTCTTGTTTTAACCTCATGTAATCCTTATTTATTCGCATATAATCTCATTTTAATCAATTTTTATCCATTATTTACTATAATATTATTTAAAATTATATAATTTTCATACAATTTAGTGCTCTTATTCTATATTTTATTAATTTATCATTCTGAACTGGCATCTTTATATTGTACACTGAATGAACCGATCCCTCGTATAACTTACTATCTTACTTACTGGAGATATGCCCTGCCGGGCCAGGTACTCCACAACTACCGTTCAACGGAGAACGATGATCATTATTATTATCATTATTACTATTATTTTGGTGCCTTTAACCCTCTGACTGCTCAATTTGTAAAACAAAATCGATTAAAAAATTGGGCATTTTGTTTTGTACATTTTAAATTTATATATTGAAGAATTGGAATAGGCACTTCTTCTTTCTAGAAAAGATTTTTTATATAGATTTTTATCGGAAAACCAATTTCAGATGTTATCAGAAGAAAATTTTTTTTAAATAAATTTCAGTTGAATTACAGTTATTTTCTAATTATTACATAATGTAATTATAATATATAATTAAATATTATAATTATGTTATGTAATAAATACATAATATAAATATATAATTAATTATATATTATTATAATAATATAATATTATTATATTATCTAATATAACTATAATTCTATTCATATAATTCTATTTGTTACATAATTAAACGTCTAATACTGTATATAATATATTTCACTATTTAAACTGTGAAAAAGTGGGATGCGCTCCTCAAAAAAGGAAGAAAAGTAATTTCCGAGAATATCGCGGGATAAGCAAATTTTGCTACATTTAAGTTGCCCGTGGAAATAGCGGGATGAGCAGCCAGAGGGTTAATAAAAGGTGTTTTGCGATCTTTGGCTCTTTATTACTAGCATATAGCCCGTCATATTACGGGATCAATAAAAGTTCTAATTTTCCAAAATTGTAAAGTACCTTATGAGGTAGGTAAAAAAATGGTTTATTTTTTGGCTGAGAATTATCTTGCAACAAAAAATAATCGATGATTCAATTTAAAATTATCGCATATGTACCTAATCTATTATTTAAGAAAAATATAAAAGAAAATTATTTACGTAATATCTAAGATCAATGACAAAACGTATGAAAATAAGGCATAATTTGAAATAAGAAATGATTCAATGAGATGGTTAAATAAATGACGTCATAAGGCTAGAAAAATGTTATTTTTGCCTAATTATTATGGGATAAATTGATAAATTTAATTGCCTGCTCCTAACCGGGGAAAATAGGAGTTGAAATAATGGCATTAAAAGCTCGAAAAGAGGGGAAGGGGTGGATTTCGAACGTTTTAAAGAAGGTAGTATTTTTAGCTGTGATATGAAGCATATTTATACCAATTTATTTTAGAATCGAATCTATAGTTTAGGAGAAGATAAACATTACTCTCTTTGAATTTTGATAACTATGAATGCTGTATCCATTCCAGGTCCAACCGCTTCATAAAATCGAGGACAGACGTACAGATAACTTAGGCTATTATTATATAGGGGATACTTCAACATTTAAAAATTGGCAAATTATATTCATTAATCCTCGTTCCAGATTGGAAATAAAAGCAATTTTATCCAGTACTTTAGTTTAATAATGAATCTTCTTAATCTATTTGTATGGTGATATTAAGTCAATTGCAAGGTATCTAGTTTTCAAAAATAGTTGCAAATGCAGCAGTTGTCATATTAATATTTCAGTAAATCGGAAGAATATTTTACCACAAAAAGATAACAAAAGGCCAAGAAATTGTACTTTGATAATTCTTACAGAGAAAGGATATTTAAATTGCTATTTTTAATATCGTCACTTAAAAGTTAATTTTTGTTTCTTCAAATCCAAATATTTAAAAAGATATAACTTACAAGAAAAAAATTCTTACAGATTTGCCAGAAAAATATTTGTAAAAGCCTCAAAACTTAAAGAAAAAACTATTGAATTTCAATATCATTCCGAAGTGTACTTGAACGCGTCCCAAAGTAATTTTTCACCTAAATTTCACCTTTTCGGCTGTATTGGTTTTCTTTTTATACCAAAAGCAAACAATCACATTGCTTTATTAACCCATATTGTACCACACCAAATAAATATTTATGAAAATTTTTAAAACTTCATCTATATCATTAATACGATGTAACTAAGCATGTAAAACCAAAATTTAAAAAAATATATATTTTATTTTTGAAGTAATTAGCTGTCCTATAAATAGGCCAACTGTCCAATACACTACTAAAATTTAACAAGTATCACTTACATTGCATTATGCTGATTCATAAGGGAAATTTGGGAAAACATTCAAAGCAAAGTTTAACATTACATTTCAAGCACACTGTTGTTGCTTTTATTTTGCAGTTCTTGAACTGGCATTTTTGGTAAGGGGTAATAGAAAAAGGATATCCGTTGTGGGATTCTAATACCCAAAATTTAGATCCAAATTTTACAGGTTTATTTTTCATGAACATCTTGCAACTGTGCCTTCCAAAATATTTTACCATTCTTTTCATCGACGGTGAGATTTTTAGAAAATATACTAAATTGCTTCAAGGTTATGCTGATTTTGTCACAAAAATGTCGAATTTTATAATAACGATCTTGTGGATCAGTTGAAGAATCATCGTTAAAATGGATAAAATGTTTGGGGGGTAAAGCGTTTTCTGGACCTAGCGTTACTCACTAATGTAGTGCCAATGTCTGGAGTACTACAAGTAACCTCCACTATGTTTGAAAAATAATAATAATAAATATAAAATTAAAGATTAAAAAATGACAATTTTTAAGGGGTTGCTAAAAATAAATTTTACAATACAATATATTTTGATTTCTCACTTTTTTTTTGTTACTATGATAAAGTGTGTCTATTTTAAAGGTCTTAAAATAAAATCCACTCAGAAAATATTTATAACTTTATTATTAAATGGAATTCTATTTGCTGTCCTGTTTATAGGACAGCGGTCCAATATGGGTATAGATAGTAAGAAATTTAAATATTTTCGCCCCGGCCGAAGTCATCTGGTACATCATTTGACGATATAAACATAGATATTAAGTAAACTAATGTGTTGTTAATTCTGCATAACTTTTATTTATTTATTTTTTTTAATTTTTTACTCATGAGATCTTAAATATTTTAATGAAACGCAATACTATTTTCCCAAAAGAGGGTATTGATAAATTTCATTCTCTAAATCACTTCTTGGATTAATCAGCTTTACATTTCGCTGTCTAGAAAGCTACCTTTCTAAAAGTTCTAAAGTTTTCAAGGATTCCCACAGAGATAATTCCGGATTAATAATCAGAAAGCTTGCATTGCTGAGTATGGAAATTAATCCCATTAAAACCCGTTGTCGTGTCTTTCACTTGACTTCATTGGATAACCCTCTCAATGTAGGTTATCTCTCGAATGTCATAGGAACAATCAGCATAGTGACATTTTATAATTATCTAAACAAATGAACCGTTAAAACGACTCGTCACTAGAAACCAAGAGTCGTTAATCTTTCATTATCCTCATTACCATACTGGCTTTTTAGTAGTTTGACTAGACATCGATTTGAATGGAGATTTAAGATAGTCATTGGATGAACATGACCGGAAAAAAATACGTGAATTTTATTGAATGTTTCACGCATCTGTATTTGAAAGTTAAAGACAAAACTGGTTCATTAAGGGGCATTTTACAGTTGCTGAATCTTCATATTTCCTCGCACTTCGACAGAAAAAGGTGACGAATTACGACGCAAATCTTGTTCATATCACTAAATGCTATTGAATTAGGAAACATTTCCCATATATTGCTTTGTGAAATCTTTTTTATGGTTTCCTTTTGTTTCTGGTTAATTACGCTGGTAGATTGGAAATTGCCGCAACATGAAGCTGGTAGTTGCAATGTAATGATTGGGCTTCCTATCAATGATGAAGAGTAATTCTGAATTATCTCCATCTATATGGTCAACTATTACCTGACTATGACATTAATTCTTTTAATAATTTCTGAAACATGTTACTGAAGTTTCAAGAAAATTGCCACATGTTGAAGTGGCCAGTTGCAATGCAATTCTTGGACTTACTATTAGTGATGAAGAGTAATTCTAAATTACTTCCATCTATATGATCAACTATTACCTGACCATATAATTCTTAAGAAAATTGCCACAACATGTTGAAGCTGGTAGTTGCAATGTAATGATTGAATTTCCTATCAATGATGAAGAGTAATTCTGAATTATCTCCATCTATATGCTCAACTATTGCCTGACCATATAATTTAATTCTTTTAATAATTTCTGAAACATGTTACTGAAGTTTCAAGAAAATTGACACACGTTGAAGTGGCCAGTTGCAATGCAATTCTTGGACTTACTATTAGTGATGAAGAGTAATTCTAAATTACCTCCATCTATATGATCAACTATTACCTGACCATATAATTCTTAAGAAAATTGCCACAACATGTTGAAGCGGGTAGTTACAATGTAATGATTAGACTTACTATTAGTGATGAAGAGTAATTCTGAATTATCTCCATCTACATGGTCAACTGTTGCCTGACCATATAATTTAATCCTTTTAATAATTTCTGAAACATGTTACTGAAGTTTACAGAAAACTGAAGTGGCCATTTGCAATGCAATTCTTCAACTTACTATTAGTGATGAAGAGTAATTCTGAATTACCTCCATCTGTATGATCAACTATTGCCTGACCGTATAATTCTTAAGAAAATTGTCCCAACATATTGAAGCGGGTAGTTACAATTAGACTTAGTATTAGTGACCCCATTAACTATTGCCTGACCACATAATTCTTAAGAAAATTGCCACAACATGTTGAAGTGGGTAGTTACAATGCAATGATTAGACTTACTATTAGTGATGAAGAGTAATTCTGAATTATCTCCATCTACATAATCAACTGTTGCTTGACCATGTAATTTAATTTTTTTAATAGTTTCTGAAACATTTTATCGAAGTTAAAAAAAATGGACAAAATGAATGGAAATTAATACCATATCAATCTTTCGGATTTATCGGAATCTACATCTCACATTTTCTTTACACTGAATGTCGAATAATATTAAAATAAATATTCCGTTAAAAGTTTTTTAAATTGTTTATCACTCCCGATATTTTCTTCTGCTTCTGGTTGTCCAACTATACGCGTATATAATTACCCGAACAAGTACGAAATAAACTCGAATACTTATTTACACTTTTATTAAATTTCCTCTGCTTTTGCCTTCTTTTCCGGCCAAGTGGACATTCTTTCACGGATACCTTCTATTCGTTGAACCGTAAAAATCGTGTGGCCTCTACTCCTATATACTTATGTCAACAAGGTTTGTCCACCTCCACCTAAACAAAGCACGGATATTTTGGATAAAAGAATTTGTCCTTTTTTTATTACATTTTTATCAATCAGAGCGCACGGATATTCTAAAGGGTCAGGCTTGCCGCACAGCAGTTCTTTTTTTGTCTTTTTTTCTGGTCCTCTGCCTTACTTTTATTTTCCTCTACGGGAGAGTGGGGAAACCGCGACCCAAGCATGTCATGTCACGCTTCTAATTTCCCGTGAAGTTTTATCTCGTTGTCACCCACCACGTGAACTCCGACATTGACTTTTCAAACTAAAGAAGCGGGTTGCTGGAGCGGAACAGATGTTGGCGATGTCCAAGGAGGCGCCAAGTTCAGATGGACTTCTATGTAAATAAACTGCTGTATTGGCTACGGCAAGGATCGGTGGACTGTCCACAAATTGTCAGTGAAACGAGATAACAAAGGTATCAGAGAATCATTTAGGTGAATGCATGCTATTAACGAAGAGCTGTATGTGGTTTTCGAGAAGCAGTTTATCGACCCCTGGATTAGGGCACTCTTTCGCGTAATCTTGGATCAGAGAATCCGGAACAGAGCAGTAGTGTCGCGGAGGTTTCTGCAGCCTGGGGCAGATGTTAAACTACTAGCCCTACAGTATATTATTATGGATATTAATTTTTACAATACAGAAAACATATTTTAATTGCGAATACGTTTTTTGACATTTAATAGGAATAAATTATTATCTAAAACATTTTTACTATGAGAAAATATTTTTTGTTATATTTTAAAACTATAATAAATATTATTGATAAACTACTCACTGGTGCCCTATGAAACCTTTTTTTTTACTAAAAAAAAAATCACTTTTTAACATCAACTTTTAAATTAACAAATATATATTTTAGTAAAGTCTCTTTAATATTAATTGAGTAGTAGGGATTTTGCTGCCCCTAGCAAAGTGTTTCAGAGGTATAGTGCCCAGGACCATGCTGTGCTATGATACAGAAAGGCGGTTGCTTCAGAAGGCACCGTAAGGGGGCGACGTAAGCAGAAAAATTTTAGAGGCGGCATTTCGATGTCTGGATCACTCTGAGAAAATTTACTGCCCATTGCTGAGTCTAAAAGGTTTATAAAAAATTCACGAAAATTTCTGCAGTTTTTGATTTATATACTTTATTGCCCTCAACTTTAATGAGGTATTGAAGGAAACAAATATTTTAATTCTTAGGTTTCATTGAATTAAGTAAAATTGTGCTTAAATGTATTCTTTAAAAACAAAGCAAAATGTTTGATGGTAAATCAAAAGCAGGTTAAAACCAGTCTAATGATATGAATGTTACTACTTCTCAGATTCCATGATCTTTCCCAACAACGCTTAGGTCGCGAAAACTTAGTTTATTTTGAAGCGCTAAGTTTTACTCTTTTGCTATACGAGAGCTAATGAAATCGGATCCTACTGCTTAAAGCCGATTCTGAATGACTACGAACGTCAATGTCAGTAGTAGGATTTGAATCCTCGAACTCCTGTACCGAAGAGCAGCACCCTATCCACTCAATCATCGTTCGGCCACGAAAACTTGATTTAGGCATACAAATTTAAAGAACATTAGTCGTAATATTCTTTACTCATTCAACACCAGATACTTAGGTGGAGTGACATATTATTCTTAAACACTTACTTAATAAAAATATCTTTCAATTCTGAAGATGCTTTACAAGAATCGTGACATAGGTGTTTTGATCCCAAAGAGTAATATACGCCGCATTCAGTTTGAAATTATGTTATGCCTCACAATAAAATGAATTTTCAATTAAATTTTTGTTCTCAATTATTTTTTTTAAAGTTCCCAATCGATTCTTTGTACTGTTAACTGCAATTAATGTTATTTCGTAGCTACAGCCTGCAAGTTGAGCAAATTTATCCTTGCAAACTATCCAATGTACAAGTAGAATGAATTTTGAGTAATAGACCACCTACAGTAAAGCTTAGGACAAGTTCGACCATTTTCCTGTTGAACTTGTTGATATAACATGATAGATGATAATCGGCTGATATCTGCAGCAGATTTTCCAGATTTTGAATACTTGTGTATGTATACATTGTAGTAGAAATGTGTAGCTTTAAATACGATTTAAGTACGTAACACATTCGTGAACACTGACATGAATTGATATTATTTTAAGTTATATTCCTGGTTGCCATTGACGTGAATTTACATCTTGTAACAAATGTACTTCGCCACAGCACCGTGCTGCCACCTGTACAAAAACAAACACACACGTAAGAGAAGACTTCCCCAAAAAAAGTCAGTTGGCCTTACGGACTTCGTAGGCACTGCAACCCTTTGACCTCCCCAGGTTCTAATTGTATTAACTATTTTGAATTATGTATATTTTGTTTATTTGACTTTTATTTTTTTTCCTTTAATTGTTTTGTGTGCAAGCTAATATTTTATGTTATTAAACTTTATTTGCACTGAAAAGATGTTTTTATCGAACCCCACCCTCACAAATATAGCTTAGCCACAATCTTACATTTTCTGTTCCTGAATGCTGCAACGTTATCACAGGTATGTGTTATAAAAAATAGGTATAGGGGAGAGAAATATAATTAACATAATTCCGTCCTTGTTTTATTTTTATATTTTAGGGCTTTCGTGTTTGTTACTACTAAATTTTAATCCTTGCAACCAGCAACCAGCTTCAGAATTTTATTATTCTCGGCAATACTCACTATAAGAAACACTAAAATTTGTCGGTTACGAATGTGATGGGATGGATAAAGGCAATGATGGGAAAATGGGCGAATTCAATGTTTTAATAAAATCACTCAAGTGTGGGTCCACGTTTAGCACATGCAAAATTTTCTATAGAAGTTTACTTTTTTATACAGATTACAGTTGTGAGAACGTGCATATTGTAATGAATTTAAAAAAAACCTATTGCATTTGTAAGGTATAATACCTCCGTAATGAGTATGCATATAAATATTAAATATAAATATTAGAATATAAAAAAATGTTGCATATGCAAACATAGAACTTGTTGTAATGCCTCTGCATAAAATTATTAAAATTTAAATTATATTTAAATTTTAAAATATCAAAAGGATTTTAAATGAAGTAGCTGAATTGGTTAAACGTTTGTATCAAACTTTTTACTACCTTTCTTTCTTCATTGAAAAAAAAAAGCAGCTCAGTAATTTTTTTTTAATTTACTTCAAATTGAGCCAAAATATTATTTTCTATAGATAAGTTCATGAGAAAAGAAGAGAAACGTTTTTGCTACGTTTGAAAAAATGTCTGTGAGTCAGTATTTGTAGATGAAGAGACTAAGTGAATTCTCATAGATTATGTTCCGGCATCTTCCAATATTTTTGTACAAAGAATTACAGGAGGTGTTTTTTTCTTCAGACAGTAAGTAATTTTTCATGATTTTGACTATTTTAACTTATTAATTTCACGTATTTTGCACGGATGTCCCTGGCCACAAACATATTTCATATTTTCTATCCCTAAACTCTCTACTCTTTAGTTT
>CM063505.1:161944253-161999253 GCA_032207245.1 Pardosa pseudoannulata
ATCATCCGACAGGTGGAGCTTCCTCCATCTCGACTTCTTTTGTCATCTTTCTTTTCAAGAAAGGAAACAGAAGAAAAAAGTGACCGTGAAGGAAAAAACGGTTCCCTGAGGAACTCAGGAATAGCTCTATATTCCTCAACTGAGGCTCTAAGAGTGTTTCTTTTGTGGACATGTATTACGTGCAAAAGGTGTGATACTATCTGAGACTAGGAATAGTGTGATATTTCAGATATTATATTACAGGATATATTGGTAAGTAAAAATAATTTTTTTCTAGTATGTATATGCTGTTTTAAGGAACATATAAAAAACTTTTTATTACAATTATTTATTTTGTCATTAGTATTCAACAATCTAGTTTTACTTAGAGAATGATTTTCTAAAAATATTAAGGGTAATGGTGTTTTAATAATATTACTGATAAAAAATTATGGAACTAACATTTTATATTTTAATTATATTAATAAATGAATGCGGAGATCTAAATACAGTTCTGATGTAAAACTTCTAAAAATTTACTTTTTAACCATAAGTAGTTGAATAGAATTTTAAATGTTTTTTACCTCCTAATGCAGGCTATTTCAGGGTTTTTGATTTATGGGACATGTATTACGTGCAAAGGTGTGTGATAATATCTGAGATTAGGAACAGTTTGATATTTAATATTTTATAATACAGGATATATTGGTTAGTAAAAAATAATTTTTTTTGAGTATGTATACGCTGTTTTAAGGGTTTACCTGTTTATAAAAAACTTTTTATTACAATTATTTATTTTGTCATTAGTATTCAACAATCTAGTTTTACTTAGAGAATGATTTTCTAAAAATATTAAGGGTAATGGTGTTTTAATAATATTACTGATAAAAATTATGGAACTAATAATTTTAAATTTTAATTATATTAATAAATGAATGAGGGGATCTAAATACAGTTCTGATGTACGAAACCTCTAAAAATTTACTTTTTAACCATAAGTAGGAATAGAATTTTAAACGTTTCTTACCTCCTGATACAGGCTGTTTCAGGTTTTTTTGTTTTATGGGACATGCATTACGTTCCAAGGGTGTGATACTATCTGAGACTAGGAATAGTGTGATATTTAAGATTTTATAATACAGGATATATTGATAAGTAAAAATAATTTTGTTTGAGTATGTATACGCTGTTTTAAGGGGCATACCTGATTATAAAAAACTTTTTATTACAATTATTTATTTATTTTGTTAGTAGTGTTCAACAACCTAGTTTTACTTAGAGAATGATTTTCTAAAAATATTAAGGGTAATGGGGTTTTAATAATATTACTGATAAAAATTATGGAACTAATAATTCTAAATTTTAATTATATTAATAAACGAATGGGGGGATCCAAATAAAGTTCTGATTTACCAAACCTCTAAAAATTTACTTTTTAACCATAAGTAGGGGAATAGAATTTTAAATGTTTTTTACCTCCTAATGCAGGCTATTACAGGTTTTTTGATTTATGGGACATGTATTACGTGCAAAGGGTGTGATACTATCTGAGATGAGGAATAATGTGATAGTTCAGATTTTATATTACAGGATATATTAGTAAGCAAAAATAATTATTTTGAGTATGTTTATAAGGAACATATAAAAAACTTTTTATTACAATTATTTATTTATTTTGTTAGTAGTGTTCGACAATCTAGTTTTACTTAGAGAATGATTTTCTAAAAATATTAATGGGGTTTTAGTAATATTACTGATAAAATTTATGGAACTAGCAATTTTAAATTTTCATTATATTAATAAATGAATGCGGGGATCTAAATACAGTTCTGATGTACCAAACTTCTAAAAATTTACTTTTTAACCATAAGTAGGGGAATAGAATTTTAAATGTTTTTTACCTCCTAATGCAGGCTATTACAGGTTTTTTGATTTATGGGACATGTATTACGTGCAAAGGGTGTGATACTATCTGAGATTAGGAACAGTTTGATATTTAAGATATTTTATAATACAGGATATATTGGTTAGTAGAAATAATTTTTTTTGAGTATGTATACGCTGTTTTAAGGGTTTACCTGATTATAAAAAACTTTTTATTACAATTATTTATTTATTTTGTTAGTAGTGTTTGACAATCTAGTTTTACTTAGAGACTGATTTTCTAAAAATATTAAGGATAATGGGGTTTTAATAATATTACTGATAAAATTTATGGAACTAGCAATTTTAAATTTTCATTATATTAATAAATGAATGCGGGGATCTAAATACAGTTCTGATGTACCAAACTTCTAAAAATTTACTTTTTAACCATAAGTAGGGGAATAGAATTTTAAATGTTTCTTATCTCCTAATGCAGGATATTTCAAGTTTTTTGTTTTATGGGACATGTATTATGTGAAAAAGGTGTGATACTATCTGAGACTAGGAATAGTGTGATATTTAAGATTTTATAATACAGGATATATTGGTAAGTAAAAATAATTTTGTTTGAGTATGTATACGCTGTTTTAAGGGGCATACCTGATTATAAAAAACTTTTTATTACAATTATTTATTTATTTTTGTTAGTAGTGTTTAACAATCTAGTTTTACTTAGAGAATGATTTTCTAAAAATATTAAGGGTAATGGGGTTTTAATAATATTACTGATAAAAATTATGGAACTAATAATTTTAAATTTTAATTATATTAATAAATGAATGAGGGGATCTAAATACAGTTCTGATGTACCAAACTTCTAAAAATATACTTTTCAACCATAAGTAGGGGAATAGAATATTAAATGTTTTTTACCTCCTAATGCAGGCTATTACAGGTTTTTTGATTTATGGGACATGTATTACGTGCAAAGGGTGTGATACTATCTGAGATGAGGAATAATGTGATAGTTCAGATTTTATATTACAGGATATATTAGTAAGCAAAAATAATTATTTTGAGTATGTTTATAAGGAACATATAAAAAACTTTTTATTACAATTATTTATTTTGTCATTAGTATTCAACAATCTAGTTTTACTTAGAGAATGATTTTCTAAAAATATTAATGGGGTTTTAATAATATTACTGATAAAAATTATGGAACTAGCAATTTTAAATTTTCATTATATTAATAAATGAATGCGGGGATCTAAATACAGTTCTGATGTACCAAACTTCTAAAAATTTACTTTTTAACCATAAGTAGGGGAATAGAATTTTAAATGTTTCTTATCTCCTAATGCAGGATATTTCAAGTTTTTTGTTTTATGGGACATGTATTATGTGAAAAAGGTGTGATACTATCTGAGACTAGGAATAGTGTGATATTTAAGATTTTATAATACAGGATATATTGATAAGTAAAAATAATTTTGTTTGAGTATGTATACGCTGTTTTAAGGGGCATACCTGATTATAAAAAACTTTTTATTACAATTATTTATTTATTTTGTTAGTACTGTTCGACAATCTAGTTTTACATAGAGAATGATTTTCTAAAAATATTAAGGGTAATGGGGTTTTAATACTATTACTGATAAAAATTATGGAACTAATAATTTTAAATTTTAATTATATTAATAAATGAATGCGGGGATCTAAATAAAGTTCTGATGTACCAAACTTCTAAAAATTTACTTTTTAACCATAAGTAGGGGAATAGAATTTTAAATGTTTCTTATCTCCTAATGCAGGATATTTCAAGTTTTTTGTTTTATGGGACATGTATTACGTGCAAAGGGTGTGATACTATCTGAGACTAGGAATAGTGTGATATTTCAGATATTATATTACAGGATATATTGGTAAGTAAAAATAATTTTTTTCGAGTATGTATATGCTGTTTTAAGGAACATATAAAAAACTTTTTATTACAATTATTTATTTATTTTGTTAGTAGTGTTCAACAATCTAGTTTTACTTAGAGAATGATTTTCTAAAAATATTAATGGGGTTTTAATAATATTACTGATAAAAATTATGGAACTAATAATTTTAAGTTTTAATTATATTAATAAATGAATGCGGGGATCTAAATAGAGTTCTGATGTACGAAACCTCTAAAAATTTACTTTTTAACCATAAGTAGGGGAATAGAATTTTAAATGTTTATTACCTCCTAATGCAGGCTATTTCAGGATTTTTGTTTTATGGGACATGTATTACGTGCAAAGGGTGTGATACTATCTGAGACTAGGAATAGTGTGATATTTAAGATTTTATATTACAGGATAATATATAGGTAAGTAAAAAATATTTTTGAGTATGTATACGCTGTTTTAAGGGGCATACCTGATTATAAAAAACTCTTTATTACAATTATTTATTTATTTTGTTAGTAGTGTTCGACAATCTAGTTTTACTTAGAGAATGATTTTCTAAAAAATTAAGGGTAATGGGGTTTTAACAATATTACTGATAAAAATTATGGAAATAATAATTTTAAATTTTAATTATATTAATAAATGAATGCGGGGATTTAAATACAGTTCTGATGTACCAAACTTCTAAAAATTTACTTTTTAACCATATGTAGGGGAATAGAATTTTAAATGTTTTTTACCTCCTGATACAGGCTGTTTCAGGTTTTTTTGTTTTATGGGACATGCATTACGTTCCAAGGGTGTGATACTATCTGAGACTAGGAATAGTGTGATAATTCAGATTTTATATTACAGGATATATTGGTAAGTAAAAATAATTTTTTTCGAGTATGTATATGCTGTTTTAAGGAACATATAAAAAACTTTTTATTACAATTATTTATTTATTTTTGTTAGTAGTGTTTGACAATCTAGTTTTACTTAGAGAATGATTTTCTAAAAAATTAAGGGTAATGGGGTTTTAATAATATTACTGATAAAAATTATGGAACTAATAATTTTAAATTTTAATTATATTAATAAATGAATGCGGTATCTAAATAGAGTTCTGATGTACGAAACCTCTAAAAATTTACTTTTTAACCATAAGTAGGGGAATAGAATTTTAAATGTTTATTACCTCCTAATGCAGGCTATTTCAGGTTTTTTGTTTTATGGGACATGTATTACGTACAAAGGGTGTGATACTATCTGAGATTAGGAACAGTTTGATATTTAAGATATTTTATAATACAGGATATATTGGTTAAGTAGAAATAATTTTTTTTGAGTATGTATACGCTGTTTTAAGGGTTTACCTGTTTATAAAAAACTTTTTATTACAATTATTGATTTATTTTGTTAGTAGTGTTCAACAACCTAGTTTTACTTAGAGAATGATTTTCTAAAAATATTAAGGGTAATGGGGTTTTAATAATATTACTGATAAAAATTATGGAACTAATAATTCTAAATTTTAATTATATTAATAAACGAATGGGGGGATCCAAATAAAGTTCTGATTTACCAAACCTCTAAAAATTTACTTTTTAACCATAAGTAGGGGAATAGAATTTTAAATGTTTTTTACCTCCTAATGCAGGCTATTTCAGGTTTTTTGTTTTATGGGACATGTATTACGTACAAAGGGTGTGATACTATCTGAGATTAGGAATAGTGTGATAGTTCAGATTTTATATTACAGGATATATTGGTAAGTAGAAATAATTGTTTTCGAATATGTATATGCTGTTTTAAGGAACATATAAAAATATTTTATTACAATTATTTATTTATTTTGTTAGTAGTGTTCAACAATCTAGTTTTACTTAGAGAATGATTTTCTAAAAATATTAAGGGTAGTGGTGTTTTAATAATATTACTGATAAAAATTATGGAACTAGCAATTTTAAATTTTAATTATATTAATAAATGAATGCGGGATCTAAATAAAGTGCTGATGTACCAAACTTCTAAAAATTTACTTTTTAACCATAAGTAGAGGAATAGAATTTTAAACGTTTCTTACCTCCTAATGCAGGCTATTTCAGGATTTTTGTTTTATGGGACATGTATTACGTGCAAAGGGTGTGATACTATCTGAGTTTAGGAATAGTTTGACATTTAAGATATTTTATAATACAGGATATATTGGTAAGTAGAAATAATTTTTTTTGAGTATGTATTCGCTGTTTTAAGGGGCATACCTGTTTATAAAAAACTTTTTATTACAATTATTTATTTATTTTGTTAGTAGTGTTCAACAACCTAGTTTTACTTAGAGAATGATTTTCTAAAAATATTAAGGGTAATGGTGTTTTAATAATATCACTGATAAAAATTATGGAACTAGCAATTTTAAATTTTAATTATATTAATAAATGAATGCGGGATCTAAATAAAGTGCTGATGTACCAAACCTCTAAAAATTTACTTTTTAACCATAAGTAGGGGAATAGAATTTCAAATGTTTTTACCTCCTAATGCAGAGTATTTCAGGTTTTTTGTTTTATGGGACATGTATTACGTGCAAAGGGTGTGATACTATCTGAGACTAGGGATAGTGTGATATTTAAGATTTTATAATACAGGATATATTAGTAAGTAAAAATAATTTTTTTTCGAGTATGTATACGCTGTTTTAAGGGGCATACCTGTTTATAAAAACTTTTTATTACAATTATTTATTTTGTCATTAGTATTCAACAATCTAGTTTTACTTAGAGAATGATTTTCTAAAAATATTAAGGGTAATGGTGTTTTAATAATATTACTGATAAAAATTATGGAACTAATAATTTTAAATTTTAATTATATTAATAAATGAATGAGGGGATCTAAATACAGTTCTGATGTACCAAACTTCTAAAAATATACTTTTTAACCATAAGTAGGGGAATAGAATATTAAATATTTTTTACCTCCTAATGCAGGCTATTACAGGTTTTTTGATTTATGGGACATGTATTACGTGCAAAGGGTGTGATACTATCTGAGATGAGGAATAGTGTGATATTTAAGATATTTTTATAATACAAGATTATATTGGTAAGTAGAAAGAATTTTTTTTGAGTATGTATACGTTGTTTTAAGGGGTATACCTGTTTATAAAAAACTTTTTATTACAATTATTTATTTATTTTGTTAGTAGTGTTCGACAATCTAGTTTTACTTAGAGAATGATTTTCTAAAAATATTAATGGGGTTTTAGTAATATTACTGATAAAATTTATGGAACTAGCAATTTAAAATTTATTTATATTAATAAATGAATGCTGGGATCTAAATAAAATTCTGATGTACCAAACCTCGAAAAATATACCTTTTAACCATAAGTAGGGGTATAGAATTTTAAATGTTTATTACCTCCAGATGTAGGCTATTTCAGGTTTTTTTTTTTGTTTTGTGGGACATGTAT
Organism: Pardosa pseudoannulata; assembly: GCA_032207245.1. NCBI lineage: Eukaryota > Metazoa > Arthropoda > Arachnida > Araneae > Lycosidae > Pardosa > Pardosa pseudoannulata. The sequence goes on from CM063505.1 coordinate 161,951,499, forward strand.
TACGTGCAAAGGGTGTGATACTATCTGAGACTAGGAATAATGTGATATTTAAGGTTTTATATTACAGGATATATTGGTAAGTAAAAATAATTTTTTTTCGAGTATGTTTATGCTGTTTTAAGAAACATATAAAAAACTCTTTATTACAATTATTTATTTATTTTGTTAGTAGTGTTCGACAATCTAGTTTTACTTAGAGAATGATTTTCTAAAAATATTAAGGGTAATGGGGTTTTAACAATATTACTGATAAAAATTATGGAAATAATAATTTTAAATTATTTTAATTATATTAATAAATGAATGCGGTATCTAAATAGAGTTCTGATGTACGAAACCTCTAAAAATTTACTTTTTAACCATAAGTAGGGGAATAGAATTTTAAATGTTTATTACCTCCTAATGCAGGCTATTTCAGGATTTTTGTTTTATGGGACATGTATTACGTGCAAAGGGTGTGATACTATCTGAGACTAGGAATAGTGTGATATTTAAGATTTTATATTACAGGATAATATATAGGTAAGTAAAAAATATTTTTGAGTATGTATACGCTGTTTTAAGGGGCATACCTGTTTATAAAAACTTTTTATTACAATTATTTATTTTGTCAGTAGTGTTCAAAAATCTAGTTTTACCTAGAGAAATATTTTCTAAAAATATTATGGATTATGGGTTTTTAAGGTATCCGTCTACGTTCGGAGAACTTTTTTCTTTAAACGTAGAAGGTAGTTCCCGTTTTTGCATTTTTAGATTTATTTTTTATATTATCATAGAGAATTGCAATTAAAAAATTTATTCCTGAAGAAGTTTTTATGAAATTTCTAATAAATGAAGAAAATTTAGTAAAAAAAAGGAGGTTTTTTTCAAAAGATCTAATTTTTTAATAAATTAAACTATTTCAATATTTTTTGATGCAACAGATTTCTTATACACTGGACTAGTGAATCACCTAAAATCTTTGATTGATTTACATTTGGTAAAAAATGCTGGTCCTTCAAAATCATACACATTGAATTTTTAACGAATTTTCATTACCTTTATATTTAACTATGAGTGTAGCATCATTAAAAATTATCCAAATTTAAAGGTTTTGGGTCATTTACTAGTCAATACTATCAAAACCATTCATAATAATTTCAATAAAACATTTTAAGAACTTTTTGAGAAATTACATTTCAAGTTTTCATGATTTTATTAAAAATACCGTTCTGAGAAAAACGCATTTGAAGTTTATGAAAGCAACTTTAACTATTAAAAAGTTAAAACACATGTTTAAAATTCTCCACACTTTCTTGCTTTAAAACTTTCTAATTGCCAAGTTTCTAATTATTAAAAATATTAGAAAAATGTTTAAACTAATCTTCATGAAAGTTTAAAAAGTTTTGTGCAAAAAATGCTCTTTAAATTCACAGCTTCCGGTTCGGAAGTCGTTACTTCCGTTTTGTTTTGACAGCTGTCACTTATGTTTAAGCAGCTGTAACTTTTCTTTAAAATGCTGTAGAGACAAAACAAAAATAAAGTTAGAAGCCTAAAAGTTTAAATTTTACAACAGAGAAATAAAAAAAAATTATGATTTTTGGCAAAAAAATGACGTTTTTAACGTAGACGGATACCTGAATAATATTGCTGATGAAAATTATGGAAGTAATAATGATGGATGGATGTAAATATAGTTCTGATGTACGAAAACTCTAAAAATTTACTTTTTAACCATAAGTAGGTGAAAAGAATTTTAAATGTTTTTTACCCCTTAATGCAGGATATTTCATATTTTATTTTATGGGGCATGTAGATAGGTAAAGAAATATTTGTTTTCTATGTCTCCAAATATTTTTATACTGTTTTACGGGAAACATTGATGAATGCAAAACCTTTCGTATTGGGACATAAGAGAATTCTGATTTCTAATTATCTTATTTAATAATTGATTGGACCTAAATACAGTACAAATATTCGAATAGAATCTCGAAAGTTTTCCTTCGTATCCAAAATAGAGGGAGGAAAATTTTAAGACACTTTTTTATTATTCTTATATTATAATTATGTGCAAATTTAAGTGAGAAATCAGTTTAAACAAAATCATTTCTTTTACTACAATTGCTTCGTTAATATTGTTCAGAAGTTTGGCTTTATCAAGAGAAAAGTTTTTCTGTTAATACTAAAATTACTAGAAAAATTAATATATTAATAATATTACTGTTAATTTAACGATATTTATGTTAAAATATTACTGTTATAACTTGATAATATAATTGTTAAAATTAATGTAACTAATAATTTTAATCTTGAATAATAATTGCATTATCTACAGCCATGATGTACGAAAATAACTACTAAAACTTTATCTTTTACCATAAGTAAGGAATAATATTTTTAAGGGGTTGTTTATTGTCCTTATACAGAATATTTATAATTTATTTGTTGGGAAATTTAGGTAGGTGAAAAATATTTATTTGCTTCGTAATATCTTTTGTGCTGTTTTATAAAAGAAGTCCGTTTACACAAAACTTGTCTTTTTTTCTAATCACATTTTTTCGTTTATATTATTCAGCAGTTTAGCTGTATTGAGGAAATGTTGTTCTATAAATATTAAAAACAGTGATCTTATAATACTATTAATGTTAAAACTTTTGAAACTCTATAAGTAGGGAATAATATTTTTAAGGGGTTGTTTATTGTCCTTATACAGAATATTTATAATTTATTTGTTGGGAAATTTAGGTAGGTGAAAAATATTTATTTGCTTCGTAATATCTTTTGTGCTGTTTTATAAAAGAAGTCCGTTTACACAAAACATCTTTTTTTTCCAATTAAATTTTTTTGTTTATATTATTCAACAGTTTAGCTGTATTGAGTATGATTTTTTATAAATACTAAAAATAGTGATTTTTTATAATATTATTGATGTTGAAACCATTGAAACTAAATATAATTATGATTTCTAATTTAACGCCTCAATGGATTGATATAGAAAATAATCTCTAAACATTTTTCTCGTACCAAAAATAGATGAGATTTTTAAGGCGTTTGTTTATTATGCATATATAATATTTTCTGTGCAGATTTAAAAGAGACATCTGTTTTTAGAAAACATCATTTTAGTAAAACTAGAAACAGTTTTCGTTATTGTTTAGCAGTCTTGCTTTATCAAGACAATATTTTTTTTTTAAATAAGTATTAAAATTTATGTCTTCTTATAATATTAATGTTGGAATTTATAGAACTCATAATTTAAAAATGTTGTTTCATAGCTTATTTTTTCTGGATACAGTATTGAAATTCCGGAAAAACTGCCATATATACTGGTTTGGTTTGGTTTGGTTCGGAGCGCTACGGTCTACTGTTTTGCACACGAGGGCTAATGAGACCGGGACCTACTGCTTAAAGCCGATTCCGAACGGCTACGAACATCCATGCCATAGTGGGATTCGAACCCACGAACTCCGGTACCGACGATCAGCGCCCTAACCAATCGGCCAGCGTTCGGCGCCATATATACCGAAACCAGGGAGATAAGATTTTTAATTCTTCGTTTGTTGTGTTTCTATAGAATATTTCAGATTTTATTTTGTGGGGTATATAGGTAGGTAAAAACAGATTTATTTGTTTTCGAATATTTGTGGGCAATTTTAAGATAAATAAATACAAAACCTATAATTTTTTTAGATTAAACTTTTGGTTCATTAATATTATTCAACATCTGGCTTTATAAAGAGAACAGTTTTTTTATACATATTAAAAATACTGATTATTTTATAATATTAAATATTGAAAATTAGGGGAACGTTTTTTTTATTTCTAACTATTTTATTAACTGACTGCCTTCTTCTGAATTTAGTACTATTATACAAAATAACCTCTAAAAATTCACCTTGTACTGTTAACTAGTCGATAAGATTTTTTAAGGCGTCATTTATTATCCTTATACAGATAATTGAATACAAATATAATTAATTATATAATTGAATTTTAAAAACACTAATGAAATTTCCCGATATTTCACAAGTTTAAATTTTCTTATTTATAAACTGCACTGTTGAACCAAGGGGTTATTTTAATTTTATAAAATTAAATTTAAAAATCAGTTTGATGGCGAGATTCGAGCATTTATTGGAAACACTCTCATTTGATTGAAAAATATATTTTCAACAAAACTTATTAAGATTGGAATATTTTATTTTTTTTACCTCTCATTTGTAAAAACTGTTTTATAGAAAATCTGCAAAAGGGATCTATGCTATAGAAACAATAAATTTATTATGTGTATTAATTCTATCACGGAATCATCAATGTACAAGTAAGAATTAAAAAAGAAATATTAAAGCGGTCCGAAAATTTTTATAATTTTAAATTTTTTATGAAATTTCTATTATTTATATATAAACTGATAAAAATTTATTTATGTAGTTAAAAACATCAAATATGTAAAAGCAATATATATTTATAATAAAATATAGGTAAATATCGAAGCATAAATTCATCTACTTTTTATAATAAAAATCAATAGCAAATTTATACCTCAAGCCTAGAATCAAATGTGGGCCGACAAGTGGATTACAAGCATTTTACTACCGATCACCAAAGCAAGTGTAATAGGGTAAAGACCGTAAATAAATTTGGATCGATGCTTTATAGAAATTTTGTATTTTATAATAAGCCGTTAAGTTCTATAGACGTAACCCTGAATTTGGCTAAGTCTGGCCGCTACACCGGACATGTATATTTATAACTACTATATAACATAATTGTCAGTGTTCACCACAGCGGACATTAATTATCTCAAAAATGGAAAATGATATATTTTTTTGTTTATTTTACAGAGATCCTAATGTCTATACAGACATGGGAAAATAACAGAAATTAAAAAATGTTTGAAAAAACATCTTGTCAAATTAAGGGTTAAGATATCGTTCGTCACTGCTCTGTGAAGCTTTATTTCTTTTCACACCTCGTTTGTTAACCCTTCGAGACCAACCTCTCATATAACGACGCAGCGATTTTACTCTTATCAGTCCAGCATCGCCTCCAAGCGATAATCACCGGTTGATATTGAGAGACCAGCGTCGCGTATGCGTAATAGGAGATCTGAACGTTTTATTTTAATTTTTAAATGCTAGATTTAATTACTAGATGGCGTTAAACGGCAACGGTTTTCACAACGGTCGACTCGTATAGCATTTACATGCTGGTCCTCAAGGGGTTAAGATTGGTTTTATAGGAGAACAATTATAGAAATTTAGAAATTGTAGAAATTATAGAAATTTTGAAATTCTTAATAAGCCGTTAACATATAAAGGCTAAAAATAAAACCATTCGCCACTGCTTACAGAAAATTTACTCCTTTTCACACCTCATTTGTTAAGATTGTTTTTATAGGAGAATAACTATAGAAATTTAGAAATTATAGAAATTGTAGGACTTATAGAAAATAGAAATTAGAAAATTATAGAAATTTAGGAATTATGGAAATTTTGAATATCTTAATAACCCATTAACAATATACTGAAAGGGGCATCCGTCACTGCTTCCAACATTCTTTTCATACCTCATTTTTTTAAGATTGCTTTTATAGGAAACCTGCAAAAGGATCTATACAAAATAATAATAATACTTATAATTTATCTTCTAAGCCTTTTCCTCGTAGGTTTTTATTGAAAGAGAAATTATCATTCCCGCAGAATAATTCTATATTTTCCTTCATGTTTTGATATATTTCATAAGAAGTTCCATGTAGAACTGCGGTTCTCAACTTTCAGTATGCGTACCATCAGTTCGGCTCAATTCTTTTCCGGAAAATTCCTTTCCTTCTGCGACCCCGAATCCTCCAGGCATTCCCAACCCAAATCTGTTTCTTCTATTACAAATTCTAAAATATTCTCCTAAAATATGCATATGCTGAATTCTATAAATTTTTAAAGCAAATAATATAACATAAAGATTGGAAAAATTAAATTTAAAATTTGGAACTCTGTTGAATAACAAAGTTTTGAAATATTAGGCCAAAAATAATTTATTGCAATCTGAAATCCGGAGCTGAGTTTAATTTGCTTTTGTCTTTATTTTTTAAGTAAGCATGTAAAAACATGCCTAAGCTATAAGCTCTAAGTTCGCACATATTAGTAAAATCATTATGACTTTTTAAAAAGTTCACTGTAATTATCACTGTGACGAGCAGCAAAATCAACTTTTTCATTGAAGATTTTTTTCGATAAAGAGGTAGAAATTGCAGCTGATAATAACATAAAAAAACCTGTGTGATCTTTTAAAATTTTTCTATCTAAAAAAGTTTCAAAATAAATAAATAAATAAATATAAAAATAAAATAAAAAAAACTTGAATGGACCCCAATACCATTTTTTATCACGTACCTTCTAAGAGCGCTTTTTCACTTACCGACAAGACAACGTCTGTATCGGCCGGTAAATAATGCAACGACAAAACGGTATCGTCTAGAAAGCAGTTTTTCCACTCTACCGATATCGTGTCATTAAAGATGGAGATAAACAAACACAAGTTTTATAATGACTGAAGTAGTAACTTTCATAGACTTAGTACAACAATTATTGTTAGAAAAGTAAATTGCAACGCTGCATCCCTACACACATTTTAAAAACATTAGAGGCTAATACTGAATAGGCCCCAATTTCTTTAATTTTTTTCCATCTACGGTATACTAGTGTAGCTGTAGCTCCTCCTCTTTTTTGTGAAAAGATCAATTTAACACCTAGTGTGTGAATCGTTTTGGTGTAGTGTTAGCGTGTTACGCTACCATTTTTCCGCTTCGAGTTCAATTCCCGGTATTAAAATGTTTTCCATTTTAATTGCTCTTTTCTAATTTTATGTAATTAATTTTGTCCTTTACATTTCCCTTTTTAAATCTATTCAATTTTAACTATTAACACATTTACCAGCTTATTTTATTCTTTAGTAACTTTATTAAATTTAAATTTATTAACCAATCTTAAATCAAAATTTGATACACTCAGTAATTTGTTTTCAAAAGCAACAGTATGTGATAAATGAACTTATTAATTATTACAGATGAAGACTTAATATAACAGAAGTGAAATTCAAACTTTAATAATAGCAAATCTACGATAAAATTACATTTTATGATCAAGAAAGTGAAAATAACATAACATTAAAATCTGAGCAGATTGTGTCCATTGAATGCGTAAGAAATCGAAGTATTTAAATATTACATTAATAACGAATTTAAAAATAAAGTCATGTTATAACTGTATTACAATAAATATAATTTTTTAATCCAAAGCAAACAACGTGAGTAGCCATAGCTCTTAAAATGTCAGACCGATTCAAAAGCAATAGCGCTTGCGGAACGACAAAACTGCCCGATAAACGATATCGGCCGTTCGAAAACCACAAAATCGTCGTTGAATCGGTTGGTGGGAAAGCGAGTAGCTCATCTTAGTGCATTTTATGTGCGACGATGTCGGAGAACGACAGTCGTCTAAGATTTATCGCTGTCGTGTCGGTAAATGGGAAAGCGCTCTAACGGTTATTGTCATACCATCTGGAATGCGACAGTAGCATAGTATAGAGTATGTTATCCTGAATTAGCTGTTTTCCATGTTCATGGTAGATTCGTTCTTCAGCATTATATTCATCAGTCAAACTGAACTCCACAAATAAAATATTCTTAAGCACAACTTAATAAATTCACATCGGCCCATAATAGCGCATAGAAACAACTTTACTTACAGAACACTTATCAATCCGTATACATTCTACGAGAGTAGTCGAAGTAGTAGTTCTTTTTACTGCAGTAGAAGTAGTAACAATATGTACACCGACTAAAAACTGCTGGGGCCTTACTCTGGGAGTTGCGGTTCGTACCGCAAGTGCGGTATGACGTCACGTTGACGTCAGCTCGCGGAAATTTTGAGAGCAAACGATACTTCGGTACTCTGGGGTTACATGCGGAAAGTTACCGATAGCTACAGGTTGCGGAAACTTTCCGGCAGCAAATTTGGTAGAGAGAACTTCTCGATAGTAAGAAAACATGGCGGCTTATTTGACTTACGAATATATAGCTCAGTTAAAAAAAAAATATACCTGTTTTGTATAGTGCCAAAATGTAGAAAATTCCATGCCATCTCCACGGATACCACTGATATTAAAAGTATGAACTAAAAAGTTGTTTTTAAATATATTAATGCTGAATTTAGAGCAGTATAAAAGTATGATGTAAATATTGTGTATCTTCAGTTTTGATCTTATATTTTATGTTTTTCATACTAGTAGAAATCTTGTTAACAATGCTAAGTAATAAAAAGATCGAAGCCTTTATAACTTTCGGCTTTTATTTTACATATTTTAAGCACAAAATTTACAATCTTCATGGATACCTGTGATGTTAGTCTGAACCCAAAATTTGTGTTTACATATAATAAAACTGTTTTTAAAATACTATCAAAGTATGATTTAAATATTATTTATCTTTAATTTTCATCATATTTATATCTTTTATTTTCATCATAACCATAATTTTCATATTGTGATTTTCAAATTTTAATTTCTTGCATTTTATATATTTTAATAACTGTGTTCAAAACAAAACATTGATGTTTAGATTTTAGGTATTGATATATAGTAGTAATATGATAAATTTTGATGGAATAACTATCATTTTACAGTTTTTTCAGTACAAATATAACTTTTTATCAAGTTTTTTATCAATGATCTCAATGCAGTAATATTTACATCATAATATTCATCAGTTACATCATTTTTATGCATTCCATCATAATTGTAATGTATAAAATATATCTGTAAGAGAATGTAACTTGCAGAAACCCAGAAAATTCAACTGCAGGTCAATTAAGCTGCAGGTCCCGGTCTCATTAGCACTCGTGTTGCAAAAAGTAGACCGTAGCACTCCAAACCAAACCTATGGAAAGCGCCTCTATATGCTTAATAAAATTCCATACTGTATATAATAATGCTCCATAAAACTAATCATGGGTAAAAGTTTCCGTGAGACAATCTCTTCGATTTAAACTCTTGAGATTTGGATGCCACTTTTATCAATACCGTACGCATGCAAAGAAAAATGCGAATTATTTATTTGTTTATATTTACAAACATTGCTGTTGCCGAAACTGAAAATCAGAATTATAATTCTAAATTTCTGATTGGTTTAAATGGTGCAAAGTAGAAGATCCCATTAAACTCCGCCTCTAAAATAAGCCCAGCCCAAAGGCGGGATTTATTTCTCAAACTCGATAGTAAGCTAGTTCCCGCACCTTCGTTTCCGTGCTCCCAGAGTACGGTTTGAGCTTAGTTGCGGCAACTAGGTATCGTTAGGCCAAGTTTCCGCGACTACGTCATACCGCACTTGCGGTACGAACCGCAACTCCCAGAGTAAGGGCCCTGATGTTGGAAGAAAGTTGCTCAAGTCGTACGACTGCTAGTTTTGTAATCAAAGCTCCAAAAATCGAACCTTTGGCTACAGTGTAAGGTGTTATTCAGTCAATCCTACAGTTTCAATGAGTCATCAACAAAAAATGTCTGCTATCTATACAAGCCACTTATAAAAATATATGCGCCCTCTCTATAATTTGCAACGCATATCATTAGCTTTTATAATAAGTAAACTAGCATATAGATGACACATGTTACAGGTGGGACCCGTAAAATTTTCAATTTTCCAGGATTGTAAAGTACCCTATGAGGCAGATAAAAAAAAAAGGTTTGTTTTTTGGCTGAGAATTATCTTGTAACAGAAAATAATTGATGATTAAATTTAAAGTTATCACATATGGGCCTAATCTATTATTTAAGCCGAATATAAAAGAAAATTAGTTAAGTAATATCTAAGTTCTGTGATAAAACGTATGAAAATAATGTAGATGATATTTAAATAATTTAAAATAAAAAATGATTAAATGAGATGGTTAAAGGAATGACGTCATAACGCTAGAAAAAAAATGTTATTTTTACCTGAATATTATTTGATAAATTGATAAATTTAATCGCCTGCTCTTAACCGGGGAAAATAGGGCTTGAAATAATGGCTTTAAACGCTCGAAAAGGGGGAAGGGGGAATTTCGAACGTTTTAAAGACGACAGTATTTTTCTCTGTGATATGAAGCATATTTATACCAATTTATTTTAGAATCGGATCGATAGTTTAAGAAAATATAAACTTTACTCGCTTTGAATTTTGCTAACCGTAACTCATCAAGAATCCAATATGGATGCCTCTATCTATTCCATATCCAACCGCTTCATAAATTCGAGGACAGACGGGCAGATAACTTAGTCTATTATTATATAGGGGATGATTTGTTGGTGGATATTTCATTTTGGATTCTCTTTCTGTAGTGATTAAGAAGCTATTTTGTGAAGCAGATACTTTACCTCTAAGCAACTTCAAATGGAAGATTTATTTTCTTATTTTTCGATTTATCGTATCTTTATTAATTATAATCGTAAATGCATGGCTATTTATTTAAGTCTTGCTGAATTTACTTTGTTTCTAAAAAATAAGAACTCTTTTTTATAAAGTGAAATGTGAGAGCTTGTTTAAATTCAAAAGTTTTTGATACTGTACGCAGATTAACTGCAACACAAAGCGAGTGTTAATAATAATTTTTGTTTTTTTCTAAAGAGTAATTATTCAGTATTAATAAATTTTTAAAAGTGTCTTAAATCTTACACCAGGGAATCCAATTTTCAAAAAAGCTAAAATGATGTTTAAAATTTACGGTCCAAATTCAATAAATGCTAAATAAAATAAAGAACAACGAAAAATATTGGCGGCGTTTCATCCTAGGCCTTTATTGGAAATATTTGAAATCAATATGTGCAATCGTGTTTTTTTGTTTGTTTAAAGTGCTCGCGAGTTGAAAAACACCATTTCAAGTAAAATGCTTCTAAATCTAAAACTTTAAATATTTTCTTTATAATTTTCTCAAAGAGCTAAGCTAAAATAGTTTAAAATTGTCCTCGTGCATACACCATCCCATCTTTTCCTAAAAATTCTATTTCTGTAGCAATTTTGACTTATTTTATTTTTTACTTTTTAAACACACACACACACACACACACACACACACACACATATATATATATATATATATATATATATACACGCATATATATATATATATATATATATATATATATATATATATATATATATATATATATATATATATATATATATATATATATATATATTAGCACTCTACAAGCCTCTAACGTGACATTGCAGCCAAACGAATTTGCTGTTGGTCACAGTATGCACATAGTCTTGCCGTATTATCAATTTTGTAAGCAAATTCTGGCATAACTTTCATTTGAACATCATTAAATAATGAAACAGCACTATTTATAGCTGTTGTTAACGACGTTTGAATCCCATATTCTCCAAATTTTAGAGAGTAGAATTTAAGCTTCTAAAAATATGCTTTGGTTAAAATTATATAAAAATGGTTTAAAACTGTCCAGTTACATACACAACTGTTCTTTTTTTTTTCAAATGAATAAATAAACTGCTTTAGTAATAATACTGGCCTGTTATTCTAGCTCTGCCAGCTTCTAATTTCTGTTTTGACTTCAGCTAAATGTGTGCGATATTTTGCAGTGTTAAATATAAAGATCTTATAGTTTTACAGGGTCTGGTTCTACTATTTTGATGGGGTTTGTTTTAAATGATTCAGAAACGTCCAGCGATATTAAAATCGCAATGCACGAAAAATCGAATTTTTGAGGATTAAAAGGTGATATGTCGTCTTAACACCTTGCATGCGGGGCACGTACTAGTACGTTTTCTGACGATTGATACTTGAGCGCTGGTCACGTACTAGTATGAGTTAGTGTAACAACATGGTTTGTTTGTGGGTACAAATATAACGGTATATACAGAAAAATGAAGCCGAATGTTCTTGTCTACTACATAGATTCTGGAAAAATTCAGACAAAAAAAATCTAGTTTTTATATCAGTCGATGCGTAACCTCAGAACGGGAAAAAAATTAGAACTATATACTACTATTTCTATCTGATTTTGCATATTTAAGATACTATTATAAATTTATCCACTAAAAAATATATTTTTTGCTTACAAAAATCTTATGGTTGTTATTTATATATTTCTATTTATATATTTGTTTATATATTTCAATGTAAAATACGAAAAGTTGGTTAAAATATTAAATAATTTTCATTCTATTGAGATTTAACTGAATAACTAAATTTACGCGCAAAACGCCCGCTCCCGGTACAATTGCGCTTCTAAATGTACCCGCACAGAATTTGTTAAAACAAAACGTATTGTTGCCTTGACATGCTATTAAAATATTCTGGATTTTAATTATAGATACAATAATGCATTTAAATTATATGTGGTATGGCTTACGATGCAAGTTTTCTAGATCGTTTCTTTTTTTGGGGTGAGGTGGGGTGGGGTGGGGGTGGGGGAGGGAGATGTGACCAAAAATGTCTAAATTTTTTACCTTTACAATAAGCTACAATATTTTCTACTAAGACTGATTAATTTATCGTGTATTACTACGATATTAAATTAATTATACGCTTAGTTTGAGCTATATTTATATTCTTATCCCTTAATCAGGCATAATAATCCAATTAAAAGAAGCGAAACATATTCCAGTCTTCTTAGAACAACAATTTTTATTTCATATATATTTTATAAAAACTTTATAGCAAAACAAAAACAAAAACAAAAAAAAAACTGCAAACGATTTTTAAGCTAAAAATAAATCATTGAGTCTGTGATACCACAAATTCATGACTTTTTCATGATTTTATGTCTTTGCGTTACTCCTTGTCACTCTAGCTGGGAGTAATTTTCTCCCCAGCCGATGATGCGGTTTACACTTGTTATGAGGTTAGACTTACACCCGAAACTTTTATTACAAGTACAATTCTTATAACCATTTAATTAAAAGATTTTTCATTGGATCTAAATCACTTCATAGCACTTGCACACCCGTTTGAAGTCATCATCTGCGAGGGAGAAAATAACGTGTGTAACGCTTAGAGGGCTAGATTAGAAGTTCCGGTTTTCAATATCCTAGAGAATACGGAAGTTTTATAACCGACATTTCTGACCGATAGTGCTTTTCTTAATTATCATCTTGACACAAAATCCTGCACCATGATAGAAAATAATTATGACCCACGTTTCCCGAGATTTCTTTCGGCCAAAGAACACAAAATGTCACTATAACTCACGCGATAAACACATTTGTTCGCTATAAATGACTTCAACACGAGTTTTCTACATGCTCTAATCCGGGGTCAAGTTATTGCTAGGGTGACCATACGTGTCGTTTCGAATGTTACGATTTTATTTTCTTCTAAATATCTAGCCTTCCCATTTTTTAAATAAAAACTTTTCCCTTTTTTAAAAATGGTTAATAAATATTTATTTATAAGATTTAGACTATGTTTCCTTTTTTAGTATCATTATTAGTACTAGTAATGTAAACGGTAACGAAGTTTAATTTAGGTTTACTTCCTACTGTAAAGATATTCTTTAATAAACCTTAGTAGGATACACGGTGATTTGCCCAAACTTTTTAGACTGGATCTTGGTTTTGTGAAATTGTGAAGTATCTACTATTGATTTGGCAATATCTAATTAGACTTAAATCTTAGTCATTCAGCAAGGGTCCTTTTTCATAGAATTGGGTAAAAACGTTCCTTTTTTTTTCGAATATATACAAATTTAAAAGTAAGAAATTAGTATTAAGGTTCTTTTTAGAGAGAGTTATTTAAAATACTACATACATATTTATGTATATAGAGACGGAATTATGAATATATAAACTAGGTTATGTATATATAAACATGAGTTTTATAAATAAATATTACATTTATTTAAGGAATGAAGTTTTAAATTGAAAAAAAAAAAGAAAAAAAACATCTAAAACAATAATATTGAAAAACAGAATGAATAATTCTAATAATACTGTACCTGAGATTTAGGAAATTTTAGACTTTAGAAAGGTGCGTTTTAAAAACATTTTACTTAAGGTACGTTTTAAAGACATTTTGTTAAAGGTCCATTCTTACAGCAAAATATGTAAAATTGTAAAAAAATAATTTAAAAACATTCTTTTTTGTAAATTTTTTTTATTTTCATCCAATAAAAAATACATATTTCTTATAAATTATATAAATTATTTTGAACCAAAATTATCTTTACATATAAAGAATTTGGAACTACCTTTGTGCTAAATCCCCTTCTGACGTCTCCGCGTATTGTCTTTTGTAAATTTAACAAAATCAAAGTTTATTTCAGTAACAATCAAGTACATTTGAAATATTGGATTAAATGATGAATAATACTGATGAGAAAAATAATGCGTAGTATGGCTATCTGATAGATAACTTACGAGTAAATTGTGTTAATTCCACTGTTGCAGGAAAGCAATAATCAATTAAACCGTCTTTTAAAATGTCACTGTGTTATTTAAAATCAATTTTGAGATATGTTTCATTGCTGCAACATGGTATAGCAAAAGGTTAAATCCAGATTTTTTTTTAAATTTAACTTATACGTGCTCTGTGTGCGGCTGTCCGTCTGTGTTTGCTTATACCGTAGATTCAGTTTTAATTGGATCTTAACACATTGTATGTGTTAAGTACTACTACTTTTGATGACGACTGGTACTTGAGTGCGGGGTAGGTACTAGTACTTTTTCTGACGATTGATACTTGAGCACGTGTCACGTACTAGTACGGGTTAGTGTAACAGCATGGATTGTTTGTGGGTACAAAAATAACGGTACATATAGGAAAACAAAGCCGAATGTTCTTGTTTACTACATATTCTGAAAAAATTTAGACAAATAAAACTAGTTTTTACATCATTAATTTTATGATTGCTCTTTTCATTTTTTTATAATGTAAAAATGTTTATATACAACATAATTCGAAAAAATTATACTACTATTTACTGCTATTTACTACTATATAATAGTAGTATATATTAAAACTATATACTACTATTTCTGTTTGATTTTTTATATTTTTACGATACTATTATAAATTTATCCACTAAAAATATATTTTTTGTTTACAAAAATCTTATGGTTGATATTTATATATTTGTTTATATATTTCAATGAAAATACGAAAAGTTGGTTAAAAAATTAAATAATTTTCGATCTATTGAGATTTAACTGAAAAACTAAATTTACGCGCAAAACGCCAGCTCCCGGTGCAATTCCGCTGCGAAATGTACCTGCACACAATGTGTAAACTTTAACTGTCCATACTTAGTTTAAGTACAATAATAATAAAAATAAAATAAAATCTTGTATTGGAAATAGCTTTATGCTATGTTGAACAATAGGCATTGACTTCATCCACTGATGTGAGACTGGGAAAAAAAAAAAAAAAAGGCGAAATTTTGCAGGAGTCTCCGAATTTTCAGCGTTCAAGAGAAAAAAGAGCGGTTGAATTTTTTAAAGATTTCTATTACTGGTAAGAAACTTATAACATTCAATAAATGCTTTCTTGAACTTAAAAAAAAGTTATTTCCATTAATTAAAAATGTTTTCTCTTTATTCTGCACTTTATACGGATTTCGGCTTTAATCCGATCCCGTTTCATGAAAGTCGTTTAACGGCTAACTGCGATTAATCTCTGTTTAAATGGAGAATTGAGTCCCACCATAAGGCAATTTGTTGCAACGTCGCGAACTTCTATAATGCCCTTCCCATTAATTTTCGTGTTTTAAACATGAAAACACAGCCAATAGACAAACAATAAACTGCTCTTCCGTTTGAAACTAAAGCCAGAATTGTCATAATTTGAGAATTTGCCCTACTGCGTGAAATCGCCTTATTGGTTGGCGCCGTGGGTTAATCGTGGTTAGCGGTTGAACGACTTTGGTGAGACTGGCTCTAAGAAGGAGATAAATGTAAAACAGTTGTAATCAATTAAGAGTCTCAGACTGTTAAGTTTTCAATTAAAATATTTTTAATGATTAAATTGAAAACATTTCTGCAATACTTTGATACCATTACTTTTGTCTTATCTCAAATAAGGATAGATGTAGACATTTGGAATCGGCTTTAAGTAGTGCTAATGGAATCGGCTATAAGTAGTATATCCCGGTCTCATCAGCCCTCGTGTTGCAAAAAAGTAGACCGTAGCTCGCCAAACCAAACCAAATCTATAACTTCCTCTAGTGACTGCCACGGCTAACGGGTAATAGGAATGACATAGAACTCGAATGATCACTTTATGTTGAAGTCGGTTAGAATGGAAAATCATGGTATTTCACCCAATCTCAAAATTTTAAAACCTATTGAAATAAATCGGGGTGACCGTTGATTTTGAGTTTGGCCATAAATTAATAGTAGAAGCTGTGTTTTCAAGAATTGCATTAATTAATTGACACGATATTAGGTCATGACTGGCGTATTTATTAAAGCTTTTTTTTCTTTAGCTTTAAGGTTTTCTAACCTTTTCAATATTTCCTGTTACACACACACACATATGTATATATATACACACACATTTATATTAGGAATGCAGCGGTTATCCAGACAACATACTGTATCCGGCATATTCGGCCACTATACCGGATAATTGGCAGTAGCTGGTATTACAATTATCCGGCAGTACATCCGGCCAAAAATTATACACTGAGAAATAAGATAAATATAACCAAAAATTACAAAATGGGAAACAATATACTCTCTGAATCAATGCGTATAAGTATTTTGGATCATTATGGAAAAAAAAAGCTTTATGGAAAAAAGTTTATTTATACATTTCATTATATAAAATCAAAAATCGTTCTATTTTCAGTCTCAACAGCAAAACTCTGTTCTTACATTTGAGAACACAAAAGACAAAACTTACTTTTTTGGGGCATAGAACAATAAAGATAATTTACTAAAAAAAGTGTCTTGAAATTTTTCATACACAAACATGAGAACCGTTAAAAAAGGAAGGTAAAGGACTATTAAAAATTGCTTTTATTCCGATTTGATTTTTCTAATTAAATAATGTCGAATTGAGATATTGAGTACTGAAATTTAAAATAAAGAAAAAAACTAAAATAAATTATAGTACAAATAGTTGACTAATTAAAAAATATAAAAGCTGAAAAAAATACTACAATTTGGTTGCGAAAATAAAGTACATAAAGCTGATTTAATTAAAATAAATTTAAAAAGAAAAAATGCAAAAAATACTGACATCTGCCCAGATATCCGGTTGAAACTCTAGCCAAATATCCGGTATCCGTTATCCGGCCAAATTGACATCCGTAATTTATATATATAACAATACCACTGACTAATTTATTTTTTTCTAAAATTTTCTAATTTTCTAAGAACTGCCTTCAGTTTCATAATTTAAATATTCTCATTTCGAACAAGAGTATCTTTTCTTTAATCAGATGGAGGGGAAACAACAGTTAAAGTATTTTTTTTCTAGTTCTATTGTCAACTGCAATGAGAAACAGTTAGTAGAGAAGCATCCCAACATTTATTTATTGTTTAGCAATATTCTTAGCCATCCTTTCTGTCAACATGCTTACGTCATTTGTCAATGCAGCAATTTCAGAATCATCTTTCTATTAAATTTTTTTCTCTTGCATCAGAGACCAGCGGTTCTCTAAAAGAACACATTCTTCGTCTAAACTGTTGAGCACCTAAAAAGGAGAAAAAAAAAAATTGAAGTTACTAAGTTCTTATCTAATTCAGAATCTAAAAACTTTTGTTCAATTTGACGTAAGAGGCCATTTTTTTCTCTATGTGTGTCCCTCTGTTTTTAAGTTCTTGCATTTCCTAGCTCATCCCAGATCAAAAAATTTCAGCTCAAGCGCGTCGTCTAACATGTAACACAATGGCTTCGTTGTGGAATGAACTATGCCCCTGCTTACAAACCACATTTTTGTTCGGGAGAGAAAAAACCAGGTTAAAGGACTCTGAAGGAGTAAATTAATAGATTCGGGTGCATACTGCCGTCATCTATTGTGCTCTGCCAGATCTACTCCTTTTGTCTTGAGCGAAGGGTTGGCTGTATGCGATTTTAATTGCGATAACTTCAAATTTAGGTCCGCGCTCGGTTAAGTCTATTATGGGAGCTTAATTGAATTTGTTTTGTTTGCACTTTCGTCCATAAGCCGAGCTCTGTGCCGCAAGACAAAAGTCGGTGGCGAAACGGTGTATTTCACGGAGTGACCACAGAGAGGGGGGATCTCGCTGAATGGGCGATTCGATGTAACTTTCTGCATCCCCGCACAAATATCTCCACTTTCCATCGCGTTCAATCGAGAAAGTTTCAATCGACTTTTAATTTTTATAATTGGATGAAAATGAAGTTTGCAAGACTTTTTATTTAACCTTTCGAGATCATCTGTGGAATCTCAAATGAGCGCGTAATGTCTATAAAGAGAGAATGGAAGAATTGCAGCGGTAGATGACTTATTCAACAGAGTTTAATAAAGCTATAACATAAGAAACTTGGAATTTTGTAATATCATAGAAATATCTTGATTTCTTGACGATGACTCAATTATAATGGTAAAGGATCTTTGGAGTTAACGATAAACGCTACAGCCCTTAACAAAATTTATATTTTTCTCTTAGCCTTCATTTTTAATTGATTTTTATTTTCACATCTCTGACTCTTCTTTATTTTTGGAGTAAGGAGGAGACCAATGGAAAAACTGCATATGTTTTGTTGCCAAAATCAATTCAATGAATACTGAATATCAGATAAGGATATTTGGTTTTATTTGGACCTCTACTGTTAGTTTGTCTTGTTACACAAGGGATAATTAAACCGGCTTTTACTGCTTAAAGTATAATCTGAACATCTACGAACACTCCTGCCCCCAGCGAAAACAAATCCCTAATTTCCGGTCTCAAAAGGTAACACTGGTGGTGCACTGGCGAGGTATTTTTATTTTTATGTATCTTTATATATTTCTCATGGTTCAAAAGTTCTAATTATTGCCTTGGCAACTTTTGCATATACAGTCAAACCTGTCTATCTCGAATCTCTTGGAAGTAAAAAAAAATTTGAGATAAACAGGTTTCGAGATACACAGGTTTTGTGAAAATAGACTAAGAAAATTTTTTTACGCAATACAAAAGTTTGAAAATTTGAAGTACTTTTAGTTTTATTTACATGCACGGCTCTTTTTCATTGTTTAGCAGCCGTTTTCGAAGTTCTTTTGTACGATATCTTTGTTTTTCATGATAGTAAAATAGTACTGAGTGGAATTCCAAATTTAGTGGCGACTACGCTTTTCTTCATAGAAGGGTTTTCCTTCAAAAATGACAGAATTTCCATTTTTTTTTTTCGGATGTTAAAACATTCAATTTTCTTTTAACACCTGACATTTTCAGCTCTAAAATTGAGACAGCAAATTGCGAGATGATACTTTAGTCATTAGACTATAGACTGAGAACCAGTTTTATTTCCAAAAAGAAATTTCTCCCGTCTCCTATTCCCCCCTCCTGCAAACCGATCCCTTATTATTCCAGAACAGAGAACCCGATTTTAATACAATTCCCACCTAGTCCCTGACCAAATAACCCTCCGAGAGAGAAAATTAGAAGTGTATTTCCTGGAAATGGGAACTTGTGCGGTTGTCAACGCAATAAGGCTCACAGTGTTCTTAGGAAAATTCGAGATAGACAGGTTTGTGAAAAAATAATTCGAGATAGGTTTGGAAAATACGTTAAATTTTTATTGAAAATGTAGAGAAATTGAAAAAATTCGACGTAGACAGGTTTTCGAGATAAGCAGGTTTCGAGATAGACAGGTTTGACTGTATTGGCATTAGTGTAAGACCCGAGGTACTAGGAGGTAGTCTTCGGCTTCCTTTAAATTTGCCTTTAACTGAAAAAGCCGCCTTCAACTGCAATAGGTGGGCGTTTACCAAGTGGGAAAACCACTGGAATAAAGTAATGAACTTTTCATAGCAGCAGAACTTCCTGTTTTACAATAGCTTTTTTTCCATTGTCCTCATTTTCCCTCGATTTATAAAACATAATTATAATTTTAAGATCATCCTTTATATTTTTAAATAAATCCATGAAGGAAACATAACCCAAACACAAATTATCCTCTGACAATGTCAATATTCTGTTTAGGATTTTTAGGATTTATGCAGCAATCTCTCCGCTTCAGAGAGTTTCCTTGTTTAACAGAAATTACATCCGCCTCCGGAGGCCAGACAGCTCTACATCATGTTATTACCGAACTTCTTTTGCTGAAAATACATATGATTGTGTTAAATTGTCGTTGTAAGATTGATCACCTCGAGAAAAAAAATTGTAGGTGTTTATTAAAATATTTTACAGTGAGTGCAATATTCGGATATCAGGATATTAGTTATTTGAGATGAGTAATGAGTCAGTTTTTCATTTTGTTAATTCTCCTCAACTGTTTGTATTCCCGTTTTTTGCGTTGGTGATTCCGTGTTTGTTAAGGTACTTGAAAGAATCTCCATTTACGTCGAAAATATCACTGATCCATAACTGTATAAACAAATATTTAATAACGTTTATACTTATTTCGTAGCGTATTATGATATACATAGTGAAAAATCTTGCGAAAGTAAATAGGAAAAAAGTCAAATTTAATGAAAATAACATAACTTTGTAACGTGTTCATATTTATCAACTAACAAAATCGCAAAAAATGTAATTAATGTCGTGTAGCTCTCGT
Source organism: Pardosa pseudoannulata (assembly GCA_032207245.1). Lineage (NCBI taxonomy): Eukaryota > Metazoa > Arthropoda > Arachnida > Araneae > Lycosidae > Pardosa > Pardosa pseudoannulata. The sequence goes on from CM063505.1 coordinate 161,972,201, forward strand.
TTAAATTTAGGTATTTACCTATGATCAAATTTATAGTGGTTATTTATTTTGTTAGTCCCGAAGACTAAATATTATTTGGGTTGCGTTGTGTAAGTTATTTAAGTTTAAATTCAACCACAGGTTCTGAGAGACTACAGACTTAAAATAAGAAATAAACTAATAAGCTAAATTAAGAGTAACTGAAATCAGCTTAAAATAAAAATAAGCAAATTTGTTATAATGATATATACATGACTAATATACAAATTTTTTGATTAGGTTTCATAAGATTTACTTTTTCAACACGTTCAATTAGATGCCACACTAATAAATATTTAACAATAATAATTTCATCTCAATTAGGTAACTACATATATAAGAAAGAGGACCTAATCTCAATTTCAAATATATATATATATATATATATATATATATATATATATATAATGAGTGCCTTTGTGGGTCGATACTCCGGTCGGACGCTCTTGTGAAATGACGTAGATACTTTGCGTGTTATCTCAATTGATGGGACGACAACGTCGACTGCAGTCTCACTACTGGTCGGGGGCCTTCTAAATAAATTGGGATGATTCTGTAAGGCGGACGTGCTGGAAACACTTTTGGCCGGTGTGTGATGTCGAAGTCTTTCTTGGACCCAAATCCTTTGATCCCCGTACTCTGTCCTCGAGTCCTAAACACTTGCCGTCGAACTCTCGACCTCTGAACTCTGACAGTCTTCTCTACTCGACTCGACTGCCGAACACTGACAGTCGAACTTCTCACTTCCACTTCTGACTTCTGACAGTCGGACTTCTCTACTTGACTCAACTGTCGAACCCGAAAAATTGCAGGATATGATCAAAATTGAAGGGATTTTTCACTGTGGTATTGCGAATGCATCCGTCGAAGTGGGCAGATCATTGCAAGGCGTCAAACTATTCATTTGTGTAACAAAAACTTAACTTAGTAAAAGTTATCAAGTCTTATCATATAAGGTGGCTAGGACACGTATTTCGATATAGCGAGGAAAGGTCTGATAAAATAACTTTCCAAACACTAGAGGAAAAGACGAACGAAGTGGATAGATATAGTGGAAAAGTAGTTGAAGGTCTTGGGAGTTAACAGATGGAAAAATATAGCGTCGAGTAGATGAAGATGGTAAAGCTAACTGATATGGCCTTGGTAATCGGCTGTAGTGCCTAGGAAGAAGAACATAAAAACTAATCAAGACTTCAAAAATTAGCAAAAATTATGAAAATTATGTTTATTAACATAATCAAATTTTCGAAAAAAAAAAGGGATTTTTGTGAATATATTTTCTTGATAATTTTGATCATTTCTGCATAATGTCTTCAGACCTACATTTTCATGAAATTCAATCCTCTATAAGTCACCGATGCGTTACGCTCACAACAAAGATTTTTATATATAGGGCAGTCGGTCTCATTCAGTTTACTGATGTTTCTGCGGATGATTTTAGTTATGACATCAGAAACCAGTTGCATCCATCAGAGAATCACCCAGACGAAACGATTCATGAATAGAGGAGAATGAAGTTGACTAGACTGGCGGCGGATTTCCGATTAACGGGTGCCAGTCTCGTGCCATAATTCGATCACTGTTCCTTTGGGGTACTCCTTTCTGCTTCGTATTTCTCCCTCCGGCGACAGATCTTCCTCTAATACCCATTGCTTGACTGATCAGACGGTTTGGGTAGCTCCACCTGAATCTGTTGATGGATCACATATTTTTTCTTTCTTTCTTTTTTCGAAGTTGTGTTTGCGTGAAGAATATTTACGCCAGATTTCGAGTTTGAAGAGAATCTCCGTGGGGATCAACAGGTTCACGCTCTAACGTGGGAAGCGCTGCCTCTTCTTGTTCAGATTATTACGACTGATTAGACGTGCTGCAAGGCCATGATCGTGTGCGATTTATAATTCCAAGGTTTTTTTAATTTATACCATTAAGGTAACGTACACGATGTGATTGTGTACTAAAAACTACACACACATACATATGTCAACGTTTACAAAGACACGAGATTCGAAAAAAAAAAAAAACAAATTTGGAAAAAGGACGCGACCTCGGCTAATTGTAGTGTAATCTGTTGACAACAAAATCAGACCATACAATATCAAACCCCTCTGAAAACCTCTGCCAGAATTCTTTTTATATTTACCCAGAGAGTTCAATCGGTTGCAACATGTGTTTAACTTCTATTGTAAACAGTTTAACTCGAAAATAGATGACAAAAAGTTAATTAAAAGCTTACTGAAAAGCCTTAGTGAAAAGAATACTGACACTTTAAAGCTGATAAATGCAAGATATTCTTTCTTCATAACACTTAATAACTCTAGAGAACGTGTTATAAGTAACAAATCTTTCTATCCGCTTAATCAGATGTTTTGTTAACTTCACTATGAAGTTTAAATAAGATAAAAGTACATGAATGTTTTTTTTATTTAATGGTTTGGATTGGTACTCTACTGTTTTGAACACAAGTGTTAACTTTTATTTAAATAAGAACTAATATTTATTCACTTAAGGATTTGTAATCTATTGTTGTTTTTAATTTTTACTAATAGAAATATTAAACATACTATAAGAAAACAAATAATCAACACCTTGGGAAAAGAGAAAAATTTCTGATTATAGAAATAATTTTTGTATAGAAGTATTTTAATACTTATTAAGATTGCGTTTCCATGAAAAATGTTATTCGGCAGTAGCATCTCTTCAGCATATTGCACATAACACCAGAGCAATCGGCGTTAAATCTTCGGATTTAATTTTGTCTGTAGTTACCACAGTAAATATCCCAGGATTCATTCTGAAATACCTGCTAACAGGTGGTTTTACAAGAGAAAAATATTAAACAATTTCCCTCAGTGTAGTTTATAGAGGGAAATTCATATACAATATTTAACTAAAACTTTTAGCTAGAAGGTGGTCTAATGATAAAAGCTCTATCTGTCTTCAGTACACAAGGGTAATAAAAATTTAAGCGGTTTGAAATTAAATTTTAACGTAGATCTTTGTGTGTTTACCTTTTTCGAAGAAAAAAAGTAATTAAAATATCAAACAGCTATAATATACCAATATAATCTAGTACATCTAATCTGATGCATACTTTACATCTAGGAAATAGAAAAAGAATGATTATGCGTAAAATATACGAGAAACCTTTAAGCCATAATATTCATTATTAAATAAAATAACTTTTATAATGAACATACAAATAAGAAAATGTTATTCTCGTTGTATCTGAATGTATTAAATGGATATCTTTTTATTTAAAAAGTAACTGCTGTAAAACAGACTGGAATGGAGCATTTTTACCCAAGATTTCTATGCTTCAAACAAGATTAATTTAAGGCCCTATCACAAATCAACTTAAAATACATACTGAAAAAGCAGCAGATTCTGTTTAGAGTTCTTTTTCTCTTTGAAAAGTAACGTATTTCTCTCGTGGTAACGAAATTTTTCAACCAATTAAAGGCATAATCACAAGTCAACCTGAACTAAAATAAATCCTTTGAAATTTTTTTCTTTCTAACATAAGAAATTTACACGTTCTGTACCAGTAAAAAGAAGCATGTTGACATGTGATAAAGCCTTTATAATCCTAAGGGGCACAATATTTTGGGGGCAAGCTTTGCTGATTTGAGGATTTTTCTTAACAGATAGTATGTATATTTCTGACTATTACGACTCTATACTACGACTCTGAAATGCTATTATTTTAATAATAATATTGCAAGGTGTCCCCCAAGACAAATTGTTGTTGCCAAATTTACATTCTCTCACAAATATATGTAAATTTGTTTTCTGATATGTTTATTATTTCTAATCAGTTATATATACTGTTAGGTTTTTTTTGCTATTTACAAAGTTAATTTTTCGTTTGTGACAACATTGCATTTGTACTCTTCTTAAGAGTGTTGTTAGTTCAACGAAGTTTTTTATCAACTTAAATTATAAATAGATGTTTAAAAGACATTTCAGTATTTTAAAATTTGATTTCTTTGTATAACTGAGGAGATTCTCTCAATTATACAGAGTAAAAAATTAGTAAGGAAGTTTTTGAAAATGGTGGTAAACATATAAATGATGCTTGAAGTAATATGTTCAATTCATTTCTATAAAAATCATATACATAAAAATTTATATCTGTATTTGGGAGTACATACTTAAACGAAAAAAAAAATTTTATTAAAATTAAATATGTAAAATTCCATCACAGGCTATTTATAAACCGATGTCCATATTATTGACAGGAATTACTTAATTTCAGTAAAGTTCAGTTAATGAATTTCAGTCGGTCTCGTAAAAAACAAATTTTAACCATTCTATAAAATATTCATTAAGAATGTTTTTGGAAGTATCATCAATAATATGTATAAATACTATGTATGTAAAAAAATCCCTTCCTTAAAGAATTTTTAATTTTACTTAATGGATAAATAGTATTAAAAAATATGCCTAATTGAACTTGTTTAATAATTTTATGATTTGATTTGTTCGTGAAACCATTCACTGTCCCCTGGACTAAACTATAAAACTGGCTATATAAAATTATTCATAAATATGAAAGGATAGCTGTTATATCAAATCAAAAGGTCTTCGACTTATCATAGTCCATTAGACTTAACTGATTATTGGCTACAAAATAATTTTGTAGCCAATCTATAACTGAATCCAATAAGTAGCGACCGGGATCTAATACTACCCGTTACTTGAAAATACGCTTCTAGAAATTATAAATCCGTCAATAAATTAAGAGTTTAAATAACATTATCATTGATTATATGATAATGATTGTCATTTTCTTAACCCTTAATTTGCCAAGATGTTTTTTTCAAATATCGATTAAAAATATATTTAAATAAATAATAATAACAATAATAATAATAATTTAAATAATAATAATATATAACATATTTAATATATTATATGTTATCGATAAAAATATATATTTATTATAAAGATTTTATTTATTTGATTGTTCGTTATAGCGGACTTAGACAAATTAAGGATTAATAACTAAATCTTATCAAGTTAGCTATGTAAAATGTTTAAATGACTATTTATTGTACTTTTAAAAACTATAAATCCATCTATAAATTAAGAACTTCAATAACGTTATCACTGATTATCTGATAGTGATAGTCACATCCTTAATAACTAAAGTTTCTCAAGTTAGTTATGTAAAATCTTTAAATGACTATTTTTTTCGTATTCTAAAAACTATAAATCCATCCATAAATTAATAAGTTCAAGAACATTATCACTGATTATCTGACAAGGATGGTTGCATCCTTAATAACTAAAGCTTCTCAAGTTAGCTATGTAAAATGTTTGAATGACTATTGTGCTTCTTAAAACTATAAATCAATCCACAAATTAATAAGTTCAATAATATTAACACTTTGTTTTTTAACTATTTGGTCTTTCATGCTAAATATAAGCATAATTTAAACTAAAGATTCCCAAATCGTTGATCGCCAGTTACTAGTAGCTCGCGAGGTTATTTTCTTGTAAATTGCGGTACCACGTTCACAGATCACGTAGTCAAAAAAGATTTTTTTATGCAGAGTTTTAATAAAATTAATTTCATATTACTAGAAACGCACGTTTACGGGCAGTACACAGATTTAACTTTCGAAAAGAAAATTGTTCTTACTTTTCTCTTTGTTTCTTTTGGTACATTTGCAGTAAGATTTAAAAATGGTACTGTTGCGCAACAACTTCATGAGTTTGTCGACCACTGATTTAAACAATCAAGTTACTTAAAACGTTATCATGCTCCATTTGTTCTTTCTAGATACACTAATAGCCTCATTTAGTTTAAATAATTACTTTTAAATTCTGGTTGTACTATAAGTCTAAACTTATTTAAGGTTTTCCCTTTTATGAACCTTATAGAGATGTGGACTTTTACCCCAGGTAGTATATGTATGTATCAAAGTACCTCCCCCTAATGAAATTGCGCATTTGGTAGCAGGTAAATAGCAAGGTTTATCTTCCTTGAACACATAACGTATATTTTAGAAATAATACTGCTTAAAATATAACTCACAAGGAAATGAAATTACTCAAAATAGAATGTCTCCGAAAACCAGATCAACGGTAGGACACAGACATTCACCGATCACAATCCTGTCATTCATTTATGTTCGAGTGGCAAACACTTGCTTAGGCTTAAATACATCTTCGGTACGAACCACTTAATTTAATGTACGCAAAGAAGCTGTGAACAATTCGGTCTGTTTAGCAAAACTGCTTATGCGTATTTATAGTACTTGTTTATGCTAAACTTAGCATTTTTTAAAACTTGTGTGCTTCTTCAAAACTACTCAAATTTAATGGCCGATTATTGTTAATCGACCATTAGTTAGATCTTACAAGCTCTTTGGGATTACTCTGGTGTATTTAACCTTCATAGTGCTATTAATTAACCATATTTTACTACCGTAAAATTTAACGTTTGAAAAAACTTTTTACTTTTGTTTTTCTTTCTTTAAATAGGTTACGATAATTAAAAAATGGTACAGTTGTTCAACAGCTTCACAAATTTGTTGACCACTGATTATACCATCAGGTTTTTTCAAAACATCGTGATACGTCACAAGTTCTTTCTACAAAAATAAAATATATATGTGCTGATAGCCATTTAGTTTAAATAATTGTTTTAAAATCGGGTTGTACTATAATTACAACTTTTTCAAGTTTTTGCATTTTATGGACCTCTTTAGTGATGACTCTGGTGTGTTTACTTTATGGTGTAGACCAGGGATGGACAAACTACGCCGGTGGGCGAACTCCAGCCCGCCGGAAGGTTTTATACGGCCCGCGGATAGAATTTTAAGTTGCCGGTCCGAGGCAAATTAAAAGAAATATATAATTATGCATTATATATTCATCTCTTTTTCTACTTTGCTTAAATGTTATATCCCAAATATATTATCTCATGCCCAGAAGATCAGCGGTATATTTGCTTCTTATATGTGAAGTGTTTTCAACTTTGAACCTTAGAAAGAATAATTTCAGAAGTAGACTGACAGATAAGCATTTAGCCTCGTTCCTTAAAATCAGTACATCTCACTTCGAACCTCAGTATAAGGAACTTTTAAAAATGAAATCGCAATTTCATTCATCTCATTAACGTATTTAAACCGTCAGGTACTTGTATATTGTTTTTAAAATTTTAGAAAAATTTATCATGGCCCGCCAAACTTTTCTTTCGATTTTTGACCCTCGGCCAAAAAAGTTTGTCCATCCCTGGTACTATTAAGTAACCATAATTTACGGCTGCAGACTTAACGCTATTTTCTTTCATTTTAGATCTCAGCAATGTTGAAGCTCATCACTGTTTTGTTAATCTTTATTTTGATTCCAAGCGTAAGTATAATTAATACAAAATTCAGTTTAGAAGATCTGTAAACACTCTATGTCTGTCTTTTAGAAATGGTTGTTTTGAAACGTTAGAATTTTGTATTAAATAATATTTCAAATGCAATATTTTTGTAATTTTCTACTTTTTTCTGTCAGTCACAAAGAATAAAATAAGTATTTAACTAAATATATTACTTGATGAGAATTTCTTTGTCATGCTCAATTTAATTTAAGCAGCTAAAAGCAGACGGGATAAAAGAACAAGCACATATACGTGTTTTTTTTCTTGTATTATTACTAAATAACAAGGGATCATGAATTTAACTACTACTTTGACTCTTAAGAAGTCTTGTTTTTATACGCTCACGTACTCTGAAAATGTAGTAAGTACACACGATAATAATAAACTAGCGAATACGTGAAAGAACCCTCGCTTGAGGAAACACATATCTTTTTTTACAAATATATGAAAGATAAAAGAAGTTTCCGACACGTATAAAAATTTATATAAACCTAACTTTTATTGGGACATAAAATAAAAATAGAATATGATGCAATAGATATACAAAAATAATTATTTTTTACAAAAATTAATAAAAAGTTTATTGACAAATTTTTTATCAGAAGTTTATTTTAAAAAGATTGGGGAGATATTAGTTTGGAATGTTTAAAAAATACCAGACGTTATAATATAACTTTCCTTGATAGTTACAAAATATAAGACAAACTTTTCACTGTTGAGAAAGCTACTTTAATCATTAGGTTACCAACATGTTTTTTAAAATGAAATTACAGTTATTCTGTTTGTATTATATGTTCCTTGTCCTCTTCCATAAAAAATGAGTAAAACACATCAGCAATGCTGACTAACTTGGCGACTATTTGGATAAATTTTTGGTAATGCGATTTCTGATGAACCACGAACTCCAGTACCAATACAAAATGTGCGCATGACGTCAGGTGCAGCAAAAATGGCAGCTCAACTTCTTCGCTGGCAAAACATTTGAAATTCCTACGGATTGTGCTTGTTATTGCGGTTTTAATTTTGTCAATTATCTGAAAATGGTAACAAGCTGTTGTACGTATGGCTGTACTAAGCGTTTCAAAATAGGGGAAATATTGGATTTTATTGCTTTCCTAAAGATCCTACATTTCGAATGCTTTGGATAAAAGCTTTGAAAAGGCAAGACTAGACTCCAAGTACTTCTTCGAGAATTTGCTGCAAACATTTTCAGAATGGTAATAAAACCTTAACTTTACTGTAATGTAATAGATTATATAAAATTATGCTCTAGGAATTTTATTATTACTAGGTTTTTTTTCATATTTCTAATGTATTTTCTATGCTTTTGTGAGAAGTACTGTACCTATAAATGTAACTATTTTTTGTCCTTAAAATGATCAGGTTTTGTACATTTTTATTAGATTCTTATTTTTGTAATAGTTTATTGTGCCTGTTAATATAATCAAAGTAGTTATACACTGGAAGCCCAGTGGCGTTGGGGTAGCGCTTCGCGCTCTCACGACACAGGTTCGATCCCCGGGCTGGGCAAGGTTGACTCAGACTCTCATCCCTTCAGTGGGCAGATGAACTGAGGACCAAGCGTGCTTGGGAACTAAACACTGGGGGTTCCGCGTTAGATTGACCACCTAACCGGAACATATGGTTCGCACCCCAGAGCCCTTGGTCTCGTAAACGGAGATTGGTACCGTAGGCCTTGGCCCCCTAGGGGCTGTTGCGCCGAGGAGTTTAGTGTTTTAGTTATACATTTATTATGATACTTAATAATACTGTGTAAAGTATTTAATTTTTTAAAAAATATATAATTTTGTAAGTGCTAAAAAAATCTATTTTGAATTATTTGGCCAGTTTCTGATGTTTCCTTCCCCTTCTCTTAAATAAAATTTAGTTTTATTGTATACGTGATCCATATCATAAATAAGCTCATAAGGTACAATGAAAACAAGCAATGTTTTTCCAACGAAAAGTTGAGTTGTAGCTAGCATTCGTATTTGTGTACAGACATGCACTTTCTGTATAAAGAACAGCACTCTACCATTCGGCTACACGAAAGTCGTCTGCGACGTATCTCGACTGCTATATGGTAGATCCCTAAAAGGATTTTGTTTGGCGGTATTTGTTAATCCTCCTTGCACTTCACTAAGATAAAAGCAACTAACTCTGGCGCTAACTTTAGTAAAAATAAGTATTGTTTAAAAATATTTTGTATTTAGAAATTGATAATACCATCGCCTCTGGTAAAGGCAGGTATTTTTCTCATGAAAGACTTCAGGACTGATTAGGTTTGGTTTAAAGCGCTACGGTCTACTTTTTGAAAAACGATGGCTAATGAAACAGGGACCTACTGCTAAAGACGATTCCAAAAGGCCATGAACAACCATGCCACAGTGAGATTCGAACCCACCAGCTCCGGTACCGAAGATGATCAGCGCCCGAATCATTCTATCATCGGCACTTCAGAATTGTGTTTTCGGATTATTCATTTTGATGGCCTGAACTTTTCTCTGTATTCAATAAAAATACAGAATTTTACTGCCTTTTATTCATTTTGCCGTGAGATGATTCAATTTCTAATGTTGTTTAAGTTATAACAAATCTAAAACGTATTCATATTAAGGTTTTTTTCTTGCATATAATATTGTTTGCTGATGTAAGTGCCATTTTAAATCTATGGAGTTGACTCAAATAGTTGTACCCTTTTCCTGCTTATTAAAAAAAGAAATCACAATAGAAATACTAAATCATAAAATGTATCTTTTTCTGGCCATAAAATTCCGGCCATTTTCTAGCCGTCTAAACTATGATTTATGATTTTCTCTGTAATTCTGGATATAATTATAATTATAAACTTTAAAGAACCTTACTTTTTATGTTGTTTATATTTCCAGCTATCCTTCTCTACACCTACATCAAGTGGCACTTTGTCTTTAAAAAGGCCTGTAAATCAAAATAAATTCGTTTGTAAGTATAACATTATTTTATTGACTACGAAAAACCAATGTATATTTTCAATACTGAAGCAAGGAATTTCGTGAAGCAATAATGAACTTACATATTTTCCTGTTAAAATTACACAATATCTGTATTCGACTGTAATTTAAGTACAAAAATTAAAAAATGAACAAAGATTATAAAAAAATTTAATTTTTGTAATTATGTTTTTAAAATACGAAATAAAAAAGCAAATTATCTTTTAAAAAAGAAAGCAGATTAAAAATGACTTTTTTATGTGGAACAACAGGCATCGCTTCTTCCATTGATATAATGCTTTTTAAAAAATGGAGAAATTACGTAGCGAGTCATGGATTTTTTAGCATTCAGTAGAAAAAAGGACTTAATATTTTAAACATTCCTAATAGTAATTTGTAAAACTTTTATAATAAATTGACATATTTAGTAAATGTATAATTTAACTCTATTAAAGGGCATTTCCATCAATAAAAATTCTTTTTCATTCTCCGTTTAAAGTGAACTATCGTAACACCGGACCCATTTAGAAAGGTTAAGAAGGATTCTGTGTGTGTGTGTATGTGTGTATATATATATGTGTGTGTATGTATATAGATGTATATATATGTGTGTGTATATATACGTGTATGTTGTGTATATATACGTGTATGTATATATATGTGTGTATGTATATATGTGTATACATATATGTGTGTATGCATATGTGTGTATATATATGTGTGTATGCATATATGTGTGTATATATATGTGTGTATGCATATACGTGTGTATATATATGTGTATATATACACTCAAGAGCCAAAACATTATGACATCTGTCAATAACGAGTTGGCCCACCTTTGGCGCGCAACACAGCTTCAACCAGCCTTGGCATGGATGCCACAAGTCCTTGGTAGATGGCCGGAGACAGATTTTACCAGATGTTTAAGCAACGGTTGCGCAAATCTGAGATATTGCGAATTGGTGGCCTTTGAACTCTGAGCTGCAGTCCCATGACATCACAAATGTGTTCTATCGGATTGAGATCCGGTGAATTAGGCGGCTAGGACATTAACTGGAATTCAGCATCATGTTCCTGGAACCACTCCAACACAATTTTAGCCTTGTGACACGGGACGTTGTCCTGTTGGAACATTCCATTTCCAGCTGGAAAAGCAGAGGACATGTAAGGGTGCAACTGGTTCGCAATGATGTTCAGTTACCCTGTATTCATAGTCTTCTCTACACAACCACGGGTCCCAGAGACGCCCAAGAGAACATCTCCAAAAGCATAATACCGCCACCATCGGCATGTCTATGACCTACTGTACATTGAGAAAGCAACTGTTCGCCTGGAAGACGGCGTACCCTGACACGGCCATCGGCGTGATGAATGACAAACCGTGATTCATCTGACCAGGTAACTCTCTCCCACTGATCTATGGACTAGTTGCGATGTTCCCGGGGCCACCGTAGGCGCAGTTGACTATGTCGCTTGGTGGGACGTTTGTTGCGTAGCCTCATATCTAACAGTGTCCGCTGAACAGTGTGCTCCGATACTATTCTACTTGGCCCTGTAGCAAAAAAATTGAGAAGAACTTAACGATCATTTTGATGTATCTAAGAAAACTTTTAATTATCTTTCTAAATGAATTCAGTGTAATTGTAAACTGCATTCACAGTATCGGGTGACTTTAGAGGAGTAGTGAGACAAACAAATAATTGAGATTGTTCCAGATAATTCTCAGCCACAAAACAAACCATTTTTTATCTGCATTATAGGGTACTTTACAATTATGGAAAATTTAAAATTTTACTGATCCCGTCCTATGCCTACCTATATGCTAGTATATATATATATATATATATATATATATATAATATATATATATATATATATATATATATATATATATAAAATATATATATAATATATATAAATATATATAATAGTTATATTATATACACTAATATATAAATACATATATATATATATATATATATGTATATATATATATATATTATATATATATACATAATATATATATATTATAATATATGTATATAAATTATATGTATATATATAAACATATATATATATTTTATATATATATATAATATATATATATATATAATATATATATATATATATGTATATATATATGTATATATAAATATAATATATATATATATATATATATATATATAATGAAATAATTATCGGAGATATATAAAATTCTTCTAAAACACTGAATAAGAACAGAAATATAGAATTGAGAAGAACAGCATTTTTATGTTTATCATTTCAATAGTTTGGCTTATATAACATTTTTCATGTAGAGAAAATGATCTACAATTTCATCTGAAGAAACAAGTATTAATTTAATAACACAATGTTTTATCAAAAGACAAACTTAAAATGCATTTCTGAATTAAAATAGCCTCTTTTGCATCTATCTAATATAACTGAAATATTTATGCTTCAATGTCTTCTAGCTGTAAATGCTGCTTGCAGTCGGAAAGCCCTGCTGGCAATAGTCGTTCTCAGAGAACCTTTCAATGGTATTCTGTATGCTCGGGGTTATCCGATAGAATGCAGCGTCTTTGGAGATGGATCCAGAGAAGTAAAGCTTTCGTTCCAAGTCGATGAGTGTGGAACCAAAATCATAGAAAAACCGGTAAGCGTTTAGGAACAATAAGTCTTTTATTTTTAAGGTAGTAAATTCTTCGTTTACTGTACGATTAATTTAATGTGTTACATATACAGAACTGAAAAATTCAAAAATATAATGGTAGACTTTTACTGAAATCTAAAATATATAAACTTTTATCCATGCCTTATTAGATAACTGTATATTTCATCAGAACCACTTAAATATCATTGGTGAACATTAATTATCAGTAGGGGTGAAAAAACAAATCTAACATTAAAGTATTTTTTGGTTTGGTTTGGAGTGCTAGGGTCTACTTTTTAGCAACACAAGGGTTAATGAGACCGGAACCTACAGCCGATTTTGAACGGCTACGAACCTCCATGCCATAGTGAGAATCGAACCCACGAACTCCGATATTTAAGGCAAGCATCCTAACCAATCGGCCATCGTTCAGCGAAAGGATTGTTGAGTTATGTAAATAAATTTTAAAATGTACGCATTAAAAACTTTTCGAAATTTGTTTCGAATTGTTCAAGGAACTTTCATATAAAAATTATATCCAAAAAAAGATTCTGAAATTTGATATCATGAAACTCTGTCATTGATTTTCGGGTAAATTTAAAAGAAAATTCTGTATGGTAATTAGTCAAATCTCCTTTTTCACTAAAATAATTATAGAGTAACATTTCTTTTATCACTGTTATTCTTAATAGTATGAAGATATTCATTTGAACATGGAAGAATATTATCTTTTAAAAGGAGGTCGTCTCATTCAAACAGATTTGTACCGTTTTCATTGTCTATGTCTGTCATTGGTTCGTGACAGAAAACAAGCATTGTAGCAGTATTAAAAAAGTAGAAAATGTTTATAGTTTAAGTTTTATGAAAGCATATAACAAAAAAATTTTTAAGCATTTGTCGTAGATGTGTATTAAGAGTAAATTGTGATTCCAATTTTTGCTACTATGAAAGTCATAAGATTTTGAGAGTCTAGCTTTATTATACAAAGAATGACAAAAAGCTAAAAGCGTATTTTGAATTTGACTATGATTTTAGCTTTGAGTATGTTACATACTTCCTCTATTCAACCTTACTTTAATCTGTACACGCATTAAACATGAGCTACGCTTGTTTATCTTTCTACCAATAATCTAATAATTTTATATTTCAACAGATGGCGCAGTGTGCGCGCTTTAGAAGTTGAAAAATTGTACCTGTAATTGTTCTGTTGTTAGTCTTTTCTTATGTTGAACTGTTACGTTGAATAAAAAACTTAGAAAACCGAAAAAGTGGCTCGCACTGGATTACTCGAAAATAATAACCCAATACCCCGATTCATAATATTGTGGCTCCCCACGTTGGGCACCACAATATTGAGACATTGAGCCACGTTTTCCATTTTCTAAGTTTTTTATTCAAAGTAACAGTCAACAACGTAACAAACGACTGACAACGGAAATATACAGGTACAATTTTTTAAACTGTAAAATGCGCCATCTGTTGAGATAAAATTATTAGATTATTTGGTAGGAAGATACAACATAACTTGTTGCACATGGTCTTTAGTAGACTTATTATAATTACATTTGACACGCAATTTGAAATTAATTTTAATATGTAATTTCTTTTTGTTGAAATGTATGTGAAGGGTAACGAACTCTATCTTTAAATCTTACTGGCAGGGCCTGATCAGGGCAAAGTGGGGCCCAGTGTCTGGTAGTCTTTTGCCCCCCCCTACCCTCCTTTCAAGGCAAAAAAAAATTAGTTTATGAAAGAGGATACAAACGAATGTTTTTGGAGGAAAATTTATATTATTTTTTTATGTTTACATACCTTTATAGTACAGTCGAATGCCAAAAATATGTTTATCCTCAAGGATGTAAACTGCAACACTTGCAATTAAGTTTTTATATAAAAAAATAAAATAAAATAACATAGGTAAGATTAACAAATAATAGCTAGTCGTAGATTTTAAGACAAAATTAATAAGAGAAAAAAATAATAAAATTCAAATTTTGTTATTTAAATTATTTAAAATTTAATAATTAAGTACCAAATTTTAGGGCTTCCTAGGCCTAGACCCAGTCGGCCCGTGCTTTAATCAGGTCCTTCTTAATAGAATTACATTCAGTCAAGAGATAATATAAGAGCATCCCATCTGTCGACGCGGACCAATAACACAAACAAAAACGTAGACAATAACATTTGTCTTTAAACTTATTTTAATAATCATAATGCCAGCAGCAACGTGCGGCCGTCACTCGCAAAATTCTCTTTTAAACTACTAAAAAGTGTTGCCACAAAAATGCAACTAAATTATACTATAAAACAAAACATAGCACACTGAGTATAAAACATAACAGTTCAAAATGTAAGACATTGAGTTCGAGGATAAACAACAAAACAAAATACAAAACATTAATAAATGATTCAAACAGCATCTAACAGTTCATAATACTGCGTATATATTTCCGTGTTTTTTCAGGACGGAAGTCTTCAGTTTGACGTATACATGTATTTGCAATACGAACGACATGTTCAACAAGCTTCGGACGAAATCATTCAAGTGCAGTGTGTGCCTCAAGATGTAGTGGTGAGCAGCAGAGTTGTTCCGGCGAAACCTGGCCAGGGAGAAATCAGTTTGGCAACGCAACACACAGCGACGACAACTCCGGTAAATTTTTGTTGATTTCATATCCCTTAAAACTAAGGAAATATAATTTTATGTGTAAACATAACCGTTTGTTAAATAACCCCCATTTTGCACACAGATTACTTAGTGCGGATGTGTGCAAATATGAATGAGTAGAAACAGTGGAATTTGCATGCATGAATCTGTTCAGCAATTCTTCTTGGCATCGTGCAAAAATTCTTTAAGACAGAAGTTAGCAAAATTTTTCTTACTCGAGCCAAATTTCCTAACTATTTTATAAAAGAGTGGGGTAGCTAAACACACATGGTAGACAAAAAAAAACTATAGATAGTTATATATTTATTTGTATAAATTAAACACACTCTAACATACATATTACGTAATTTTTTACCATATTGTAAGTCACCATAGGTTAAACGGATAAATAATCAGTATATTTTATAGTATTTATATTGAAAATTTTTAATAGTATAAGTATAGCAATGTTCAGTGCTTTTCTCTCTCCAAAATAATAACAACTTAAATATAAATGATCCGCGGTAGCTCAGTCGACAAAGGCAACGATCTCGTAACTGAGAGGTTTCGGGTTCGAAACCCGAGACGACCTAAGATCCACCGTGTTTGTTAAAGGTGACTGGAGCGAGTAAAATATGTTCGTGGTCACAAGGTCCTCCAAGTTCTCAGCCAATACCTCTGGGAGTGGCAAGCCAAGCCTATGGTTCTTCTGCTTGGTTCTTGCTTCAAAATTACGAGGACCCCCTTGAGCAAAGTCGTTCTTTCACCTTAACGGTGCTTATTAAATTGGAAGACGCACCTCTTTGTCTTAATTCGAGTAGCGTATGGGTCGATCTTCCTTGGTTTGTCCAAGTGGTATCAGAAAAATAACAAACAACAAATATAAATTACTAAACGCAACTACTGTTCCGTTTAAAAGTATTTTCACAACTGATAAAAATTTTATAACAATATTTATTTATTTGACTAAACAATTGTTCTTGGATCGCATGAACCAGTCTCGAAGGCCGCACTGTAATAATTCTTGCTATAAGCTCTTCTGTGGAAACTAGTAATAGTTTTTTTATTTAAAGTTTAAGTGATTTTTCACGCATCATCATCTGTAGATAACAAACGAGTAATCGTTCGATTTCGATCTATGTGTCACCTTGAAGTTAAAGAACTATCTCTTCATTTAAGCATTCTGAAACATTTGTAAATGAATTTGACTCCCCGTTAAGCTCGAAAGCATGGGGCATAACTGAACTGAAAGACCAGGAGTTACGGTAGCAGCCCAAAGCGGCTTCTTGGATCTTGCTGACCTACGAAAAGCCCGTCATCGTCCTATTTTATTTTGACCGACTCGGTAAGCAGCAAACATTACAGAAATAAGCTCAAAGTTAGAATACAGAAAATATCACCAGAGTACCTCGGGGGCTATAGATACTTATTAAAGCAGGCATGCCTCTGAGGGTCTTATAATTTTGTAAAACTGATTTCTCATAATTTTTAAATACGAGGCGCATCCAGAAAGTAAGTTTCCCGATGTTTTCCCCTTTAAAGTAAACTTAATTAATCGTGTCAATTGCGCATGCGTAGTAGATCTATGACGTATCAATCATATGCCAGCTGGACAGGTCCCGACTCCTGCCAGTAGCGTGGTAACAGTGGTCCGAAATGGAAACTCTAATTCCTTCTCCCTCCGCTTGCATATGGTTCGGTCGGTGATCTTGAATGCACAAAGCATTGCTCCAATTGAAATTCATTAACAGCTCTGCCAGGTCTATGAGCCGAAACTGATACCCGAACACAAAATTCAACGCTTAGGAGCAGAACTGACATTTCTGCAACGGTATCACGATGATGGCGACGAGTTCCTCGACAGGATCGTCACGGGCAATGAGACTTGGATTTCGCACTTTACCCCGGAAACCAAGCAACTGTCAATGCATTGGCGTCATAGTGAATCTTCGGTCAGACCAAATTCAAACAGACGCTGTCGGTACGGAAAGGGATGTGCACGGAGTTCTGAGACAGGTGGGCTTGTTCCATTCACAGGCGGCAGAGTTCTACGACAGAGCGATACAAAATTTGATCCCACAATACAAGTGTCTCAATTCTGCTGGTGGCTATGTTGAAAAATAGCTGAAACATTGCTGTACTTGTTGCCAATAAATATGTACCTGAAAGTGTGAGTTCTTTTTTTTTTTTGTTTTAAGTACGGAAACTTACTTTCTGGATGCGCCTCGTAGTAATTACGCTTTGACGCGGGAAACGAAAGTTCGTTTTAAAATTGCACCATAGAAAAAACAGTCAGTAAGAATGAATTTACTAGTGTACAATCAAGTTCAGTGACGTCATATACCTTTATGATAAGACTTTTATTTTTAAATAAGATAGATCAATATAGAATTTGTGTGAAGCTCACAAATGGAAATTAAAATTGAGACATCAATGAATACTTTCAGTAATATTTTTCCCTAATTTATGCGAATTAGATACACGAATTCGGTTCATGATCATTTAAACTATTCATTCATTTTTGTTTATCCCGCCAATGTTTTAGAGCATTTACAAGGTTTTGAATTCGCATTAGATAAAAGTTCTATTTAATTTCTTCGGTTTTCAATAAATGAATTCCACGGATCAACTCAAAAGATTAAGTTAATTGCATGAAATAAAATGAAGATTATAAGGCTAATCTTGTATTGGTACAAATCATTTTAGGCACCTCCTTTGGCGTTTGACAGCTGGATGGATATTTTGCGTGGCAAGATGCCTACTGCTGTACCTATAACGGAATACGTCAATGTTGGTGAAGAAGTCACAATGCTCATCAAGATTAGACATGCTGGTAAGAAGTTGTATATATTTGGTTATTTTTCTTGCCCTATTTTAATTTTTTGTCGTAGTCTCTCCCCCCCCCCCTCTCTCTCTCTCTCTCTCTCTCTCTCTCTATATATATATATATATATATATATATATATATATATATATATATATATATATATATATATGAGCATCGTAAGCTCGAATTGAGCGCGTAAAAAGATAGCGGAGGCCTACGTACAGACTACAGATCTTTATTAGAAACACAATGTTGAAGTTATGATGAAGACAGATGAACACGATGAATATCTACAAATGAGAATGATCATCGTTGCATGAATCAACTTCCTAATCGTTTGGAGAGAAAAAGGGGGCTACTCTCAGTCGCTCGCCTCGACACTCTCGGCCGATGAGTTCACTGGAGACTCGAATGGTCAAAAAATCCCCTGGGCCCTGAACTCTGGTCTTTTTATATCGTCGTCTGATCGCAAATTTCCATCTCAGCTGATCGGACATCTGGTTGATGACGTGGTGAGGAACCGCTTTGTAGAACTATAGTCGGACAGGTGTAAGCCCGGTTCCAAGGGGAGTTCGCAATAATCGGGAGCAATCTCGAAGATCATTAATCGATGTCTCTGGACAAACCTTTAGAGAACAAGGTAGGAACGTATTGCTGCTTCCCTTACAATGTAGAGGTTCTGTCGTTTGAGACTCTTTCTTCGGGAGCCATTAAAACTAACACTGGAAACACTTCCCCACATCCTAATGAATATCTCAGACAGAATGATTGAAATGCCCTCGGTATTAACAATCCTCTATTCAGAATCCTATTCTGCGCGAAACAACGTTCTTTCACTAGGTAAAGATGAGCTCAGTTCAATTGCTCAAAAAAGACACGTTTGCTATTTCCACCTTATGCCGTTTTTTCTCAGGTCGTAGATAAGTCTGTATCCGGAAATTTAATGTAACGAGAATTCGTTACAATATATATATGTGTGTGTGTGTGTAATGATATTTTTAACTTAAAAAATTAACCAAAGTAATTATATCTATCTTAAAGCAATTTTCTGCTTATTATATCCTTTTATGGCAACCTTGGAGAAAAGCTTTGTTTTTCCTATCAATTTGGTTACTTCAAAACGCCAAACTTCGTGTTGCATAAAAACTTTACATAACTCGTAACACTTAAACTACGTCACGGCGTCAACTCGTGACTAGCGATGAATTGAGACTTTCGATTGATTGGCTCATACAACTATAAAATCGAGATGTACGTGTTTTTCGACCAGAAATCCGTGAGGGAATCTGCCTCAATAAACTCAGTTCATTTTGATCCTAAAATTTCTTTGTTTTCTGAATTCAGTGATGTTTTAAATCGGGACTGAATTCAAGATGGATACTTTTCCCGACCCGCCACAAAAGGAAAATTATCCATTCGCAATATTTTCTCTTTGATTAACGTTTATGTTTATATATAAGTTAAGATTTATTTTCCTTTTGTAACCTAGATATTTTTCTCCTGACTTAGATCGAGTGGAAGCCAAAGTGATCGAATGCGTTGCAAGTGATGGAACGGAACAAAACGAACAACTGCTGATAGATTCCAATGGGTATTTGTTTTATGATTTATCTGCACTGATTTCAAGTAGCTAGACCGAAGATAACATTCTAAGGAAGTATTCGCATAGAAAGTGATAAATGATTCTTACAATTCATAGAACTTTAAATACTTTTATTACAACCTTATAGCGATATTAATATAATAATTTATGAGACTTGAACTACAGTAAAAATTAAAATTCCTTAGTTCAGAGTTACATTTCAATAAATTCAAAACCAACGTAAGGCACAAATAGAAAGAAATTATTGAACATAGATAGCTGTTTTAAAGCAAGCAAGCTTCGAGCAAGCTACATTATGAATTCGAGTTAACTCATTACCTAAAACAGGATCAGACTGCATCGGAATTAACTCGCATGCAGTTTGCTCAAAGCTGCAAAACACCTGTTTGTGTTCAATGTTTTTCTACTTGTGTCTTCCTTACGCTGTATTAGAATTTATTTATATATTTTGGAACATGGTTTTTTCCTCTCCTCAGAGTTATATTACAGAGCTTTGTAGTCATAATTTGAAAAAAAAAACTAGATCGCTTAAGAAATATGCAAAACAATTAGAGTTAATTTATTTTAATTAAGAGAACATGATATCTTTCGATATTTAGATTCTTAAAATCAGCATCTTTTCAGTTCACATTTTTATTTTATATTGAAGTAAAAATAGGCTATTTTAAAGATGATTTTTCTGATCGAAAGGTACTATGTTGCCTTAAATTCTATTTATGGAAATAACTGTCTGTTTAGTCAAAGGACATCGAGTAGCTCGGAAATCAATGTAGTTAAGTTTGTTTGTTTTTTATATTTTTAGATTTTTGAAAATTTAAATGGTATAAATACTATTTATTTTAGTTATTGAAGCGTTTACTTGTTATTTCTGACAATAATTATTATTATTAAGTTGCCTGTTCCTGAACTTCATTATGAGGATTCTGTGTTCATTAATGTATTTAAAAGAATCTATTTTTACCAGTGCACAAAATATTACTTATCATCACTGCATATACAATTTTAACTAAAAAGAGTATCCGAAAAGTTTATATATCTGTCTAATACATAATACATGGGCAAAATAAACTAATTAAAAACACTGTAAATGACTATAATTAACTATATAAAAGGTTACTATACTATATAATATAATACTAATGCTATATAATATAATACTAATACTATAAATACTATACTAATACTATAATATTAATAAGGATATATTATTTATAGTAATTTAAAGTAATATATATTAGTATATCTTGGATAATATATATAATACTATACTATACTAATTATTATATTAATATACTAATACTATACGATGCTAATATATAATATAAATTAGTATATATAGGATAATATATATAATACTATACAATACTAAGTATTATATTACTACAGTAATATTATACTATACTAATACTATACTACTAATACTATATATAATATAATACTATACTATACAATTATTACATAAACTATATAACTATACAACTATATAATTAACTATAATAACTATATTCACTATAATTAACTAATATCACTATAGATTTTTAACTTAAATTTAGGTTTTGAATTTTAAAAATTTATAGTGGCCGAAACTAATGATTCGTGAAAGTGGTACCAAATAATATCACAGAACATGAAATTATAACTAAAATGAAATTAAATTGAATTTCCCTGCAATGGTATTATCACATTTTTATACTGAAATTCCCTGCACTGACTTCGGATCAACTCATGTTAAGTGATACTTATCAATTTTGTGGAAAAAAGCTTATTAATATATTTTGCATTTAAATCTTATCTGTAAATACTGTTGATACAGTTTCTAAAATTTTTGAAGATTAGAATTTCATTTCATTAGAAACTGTTGGTCAGGAAACATATAGAATTGTCTTTCAAAAATCAGCATATTTCCGATTCTCCAAGCATCCCACTTTCTCTAAGACTAACATAAATTTCCTGCATTTACTTCGGATCAACTCATGTTAAGTGATACTTATCAATTTTGTGATAAAAAAGCTTATTAAAATATTTTGCATTTAAATCTTATCAATAAATATTGTTACATACAGTTTCTAAAATTTTTGTGGATTAGAATTTCATTTCATTAGAAACTGTTGGTCAGGAAACACATAGAATTGTCTTTCAAAAATCAGCATATTTCCGATTCTCCAAGCATCCCCCTTTCTCTAAGACTAACATAAATTTCCTGCATTTACTTCGGATCAACTCAGGTTAAGTGATACTTATCAATTTTGTGAAAAAAAAAGCTTATTAAAATATTTTGCATTTAAATCTTATCAATAAATATTGTTACATACAGTTTCTAAAATTTTTGTGGATTAGAATTTCATTTCATTAGAAACTGTTGGTCAGGAAACACATAGAATTGTCTTTCAAAAATCAGCATATTTCCGATTCTCCAAGCATCCCACTTTCTCTAAGACTTTAGATAAGACATTTTTGAAAAGTTATGAAGACCCGATTAGAGATGGTAATTACGCAGTTATTTAATCTTAACTTGTCCCCAGGATAAATAGTTTCGTGGATTTCTCCTCTGTATTGCTTTGTCCCTCGTTTTCTGGAAGATTTTAGAAAGTTCTCATTTGCATGAGGGAAAATCCGATGATCCATGATCAATCAGTTCGACCAAAGGAAGAACGCGTTGGCCCAGGAAATAAATCCATCTTGCTGAAAAGCAGCTAGTTTAAATATCAGGTCACAATGTTTGCACATTTACATAAATAGGAGAAGAAATCTTTTTCCTGTTATAAACCTCTTACTGTAAGTGTGTTACTGCAAAATACTTTTGTGAAAATTTTATTTACCTGGAAGGCGAGATAGATGAAATTATCTTAATTTATTGCATTTTATCTTGAAATTCATGTGATAAACAAAGTAATTATAGTAAATGTGTGTTTAAAGAAATTTTGTGAACAACCTTTAAAAAAATAATCGCACCATGATTTCTTTATATATTACAGTGATGCCGAGTAAAAGGGCCAAATTGGCGTACATGCCCCATACTTAATAATAAACCTGATTAAAAACAATGAAAGTTTATCGAATAAGCCACACTAGCTTATACAACATACACATAATAACTGATCAAAAAAATTGATTTGGTTTTGGTTGGTTGGTTGAAATTTAGTGGCGCTAATTCCTCGTGGGACAAACTGCGCCAAACATGACGAAAACCCAATAGAACAACACAAATTTGAAACAATTTTAAAAAAATCAATTTTGTTGAAACGCTAGAAAAGAAAGATGCCTGAACCTAATAGAAAAAACATTTAAAAACAAATAAATAGATAGAAAATTGAGAAAGACACAAAATTAACAAGATAATCAGCGAAGTTTGATTAAAAATTAAAGATTAAAATGTAAAAGTGAAACTGAAAAATTGAAAACGTACAGCACAAAAATGAAAATTAAGAATTTAAAGATTCAAATTTATTAAAATATTAAAATTAAAATGAAGAATTGAAATATTAAGAATTCAATATTATAAAATTGAACATCAAAAGTTAGAGAACAAATACAAATCAGATTTCAGAAAACAAGCCAGTACAGCGAAGAAAAGGGAATAAGTCTGGATGCGGCTTGATTTGGTTTTGTATGGAGTGCTACGGTCTACTGTTTTGCTCTACGAAGTCTAATGAGATCCGGACCTACTGTTTAAAGCCGATACCAAACAACTACGAACATCCATGCCAACAGCGGGATTCGAACCCGCGAATGCCTCTATAGCAGCTCTCTACAATTTGGCCATGGTTCAAAGACAGTTCATAGGATCATCGGCTTTCCAACAAAGTTTTTAATTCTCATTATTTTAGCAATTACTTTTATTTGAAAGCGAAATTTAACTGATAAAACTACAATCCTTTTCTCTCTGCTCTATTCTACATTTCCCTAATTAGCCTTCCAAAACAGGCCAGGCTATTACACCATGCTTAATAAAATACAATGAGCTCTAACCTCCACACAGCATCCCCTAACTTGGTTCCAGCGCATGTGCATGAATATTACTCGAAGACACCATTCAGTATGCTACATTTGTTCGATACTGTAGTGCACACCGTGAAAAAAAAACTCCAAATATATCGTGTAATAGAGCCAAGTAGAAAGTTTAAATACGTATAAGTTCCAGCTTCTCTACCCGAAATTACGGCAATCTACTACATTTTATACAGTTTTGTTCTATAGCTGAAGAGTTCATAACCGAATACTTGCCATTTGGAATAGCCCAAGGAAATTTAGTCCTAAAATTTCTGTACTATAATTTATTCCTGGAAATTGAAGTTCATTTTTAAAATGCTTATTAACCAGGGTACTTTCATAATTTACTCATGCATACATATAAAACTATATATTATTAACCTCGTTAGCCAATTTCCTTTTGTAAAAGAAAAGGGCTTGACTCTCTTTGTTTTTGGCCCCTCATTTAAAGCTGATACTTACAACACTGTTTCTATTTAAGGTGAATCAAGACTTACAAAAATATTTTATAATATCTGTTTGCTTGAAATTTTCATATGTGATTAGCAATATATTGATGTAAAAGTGGGAGAATGTAGAGGCAAAATATTAACTGTTTTAAAAGTTATTCAGCATTTGTAATTGTTTCAAAAGTTCCAGATTCGTCACAAATGTTTGTTACTAATTCCTTTTGCATATAATATATCCATTTTTATTTACCATGACACATTTTAAAATTTAAAATAAAACTTACTTGTCAAAATAATCATTCTCTGAAAATGTTTAAAAAATAATAATGAGGAAGTATAGATACATACTGTACAGTATGATGCACTGTATACAGTACAGTTATAGTACATATTTTCTATAACTCTTATTTTAATGACAAAATTAATAGAATATGAACCTGTAAGTTTTAACTGCATTTTATTTTATAAGATATGAAATAAATGTCACAAATTTTGAAGAGGTATAACAAATAAAAATGAGCATAAAGTGTCTCAAAGATTTATAACATTAAAAAGTTTTTACATTAAAAAACATTTAGAATTATTAGCAGTAATATCGTATTTTCTATTGTAATAATTATATTTATCATAGACTGGTGAATACTGAAAGTTCTTTTTGCTTCTCCTTTTATTTTTATTATTTTCATAATTCAGTGACATAGAAATACTGAAAATTGAGCAGCGGTATCTCAGTCAGCAAAGGAAACGCTCTCGTAACTGGAGGGTTTCGGGTTCGGATCCCGAGCCGGCCTAAGATCTGACATGTTCGTTAAATTTCGATTTATGTATAAAATGATAATTTATGATTTTTATTTATCATTACTTTCATCTTAATCCCTAAGAATGAGTAATTCTGTGGAACACAGTTAATTTTGAGTAAGTGGTATACTATTCGTATCACTAAATACAATCATTGTATTCTTAATTACGTTCTTACTTTTACATATTGTGTCTTTGTTTCTTTTTTACTCACCAGATGCTCTGTTGACACTTCCATCATGCCCAATCTTCAAGAAAGATATAACATGAAAACTGGAATCAAAATGCTCTTTTCGACTTTCAAAGTGTTCCGATTTCCTGAAAGAGATAATCTCCACCTGCAGTGCAAAGTGCTTGTTTGCAACGTTACTTGTCCTCTGGTAATATAGAATTGAAATCATCTTACTTATTTTACCTTTATTCTAATAGAAGCATGCGACCTTACCCCCATCATTAACTGTATTTGTATATACATATTAATGTACATATAAGAAATATTAAAATAGCACTGTTGTGCTGCCATTTGTCGGAAGGGTAATAACCATTAAAGTATATCACATAATAGGATGATAGTCGTAGATTTTAAGAGATATATTTTTGGCGGTTTCGAAGAAAGGCTGTGCAATATAGGATGCATACATGAGAAGCTGTGTGAAATTATAAAGAGCACCACACATTGATTTACACACACACACACACACACACACACACACACACACACACATATATATATTTATATATATATATATATATATATATATATATATATATATATATATATATATATATATATATATATACATATATATACATATATATACATATATAGATTTACATAATATACATATATATATATATACATATATATTACATATATATACATATGTATATATATATACATATATATACATATATATATAGCATATATATTTTATATATATATATATGTAGTATATATATATATATATATATATATATATATAGATATATAGTAAGACGGACTTCACGATAATTGGTTGCAGTCATGGCCCATAAATATGATACTGTTTTAGTTAAAGATCTATATTAACAGAACGTTGAAAGTCGGGTTCCCACTTCATTAGAGGGACAGGACAAACTGAGGGATCAAGCATGAAGTTATAAGTAAACGGCCCTTAACACCTGGGTCAACAGTTCAATCAAATTCTGAGGGAAAATCACTAGGAAATCTGCCTCCGATAACGTGCATCTCCGTTTTGTTTGAGAATTTCCTAAATTTTTCGCTAGGGCATTGTAGAGTTGTAATTGATTATTCTTGTTTTTTTTTTTTTTGTTTTTTTTTTTTTTTTTTTTTTTTTTTTTTTTTTTTTATACGGATTTATATATATATAGGATTATATATAAAAAATTCTCAGGGGTTTTAAAAAACTTAAGGGCTAAAATTCCCGCGTCCTTTTGCATTCCCCTTTTTTTCCACTACCTATTGACCACTGGGGATACAGTTTACGCCCTCAGAGAACTTGAATTATAAACCAACCCCCACAATAAAAAAAATTTCAAATAAAAATTATAAACCACAGATGTTTTTTGTGTATTTTACTGAATACCCGCTGCTGATTTGTCATCCGTATGAATAAGTTTAAAAAGTCCCAGTTATCAGGTTTTTGGAGAACACTTAACTACGAATATCAGAAGTGGTCTTGTATAAATATCGGTGTGTGTATAGATAATAAATAGTA
>CM063505.1:162004253-162016753 GCA_032207245.1 Pardosa pseudoannulata
TAACCTACATATGTAAAGAAAATTTCCATCTTTCTAATATTTAACATTTTCTAACCTTTCAGCTGTACTAAATTTTTAGAGATATTTCACATTGAATCATAATTAATTAATTCAAAGCTTATTATTTACATTTTAGTGTTAAAAATTCATTTAAAGGAAATATCGGTGCTGTTAAAAAGTTTGTTGTTGCTCATACGAGAGATGTTCTTAATCAACTATCTTTTCTTTAATTAAAAAATTAATTTTTTCCTTAAAGCATATATCCTATATAATAATAGACCGTCTGTCCTCGAATTTCTGAAGCGGTTGATCCTGGAATGATAGAGGCATCCATATTGGATTCTTGATGAGTTAATCTTAGCAAATTTTAAAGCGAGTAAAGTTTATCTTCTTCTAAACTGTCTATCTGATTCTCAAATAAATTGCATAAATATGATTCATATCAGAGGAAAAAATACTATCGTCTTTAAATCGTTCGAAATCCACACCTTCCCCCCCCCCTTTTAGAGCATTTTTTTTCAAGCCCTATTTTCCCCATTTAAGAGCAGGCGATTAAATTTATCACATAATAAATAGGTAAAAATAACATTTTTCTAGCATTATGACGTCATCCCTTTAACCATCTCATTTAATCAGTTCGTATTTTAAATTATTTAAATATCGTCTGCATTATTTTCATACGTTTTATCCCTGAACTTAGATATGACATAAATAATTTTCTTGTATATTTGGCTATTATTATCTATTTTTTATAATAGATTAGGTACATATGTGATAATTTTAAATTTAATCATCGATTATTTTTTTGTTGCAATGAAAATTTTATCACCGGTATTAACAACAAATTCTATCTAACTCCAGGGTGTAGAGGAAATGATAGTTTCATTCCTTTACTTCCATTAATTACTGTGGCAAAAAAATTGGGAAGAACTTAACGATAATTTCGACGTAGTTAAAAGAACTTTGAATTATCTTTCTAAATCAATTCAACGTGATTCTAAACTGCATTCACAGTATCGGGAGGCTTTAGAGGAGTATGAGGATAATCAAATTATTGAGCATGTACCAGATAATTCTCAGCCAAGAAACAAACCTGCCTCATGGGGTATTTCACATTTCTGGAAAATTAAAAATTTTACTGATCCCATCATATGACGGGCTAAATGCTAGTATTCTAATATTTTCCTTTAGAAAAAGCGGAATAGTTTTTTATAAAATATATATAAGTACAAATTACTTTTCCTTCCAGCCCCTCCCCCGGTGAAACCTGAAAATCTGTTCTGCCTCAACTCTACCCGTATGGTGTCCATAATCGGGGTTCTACTTGGCGTTCTACTAGTATCTCTGGTAGTTACTATCTGCATGTGCGTCAGGGCCAAAGAACTCAGGAGACGTCTTGTTGAAAGGCAAAGTTTCCCGTACGGAAGAGTGCACGAATATTCCTGACGATTTCCGAAAACTGGAAGCCAAGAGGTTGAGAAACGATTTGATGAAATCACAAAAACATACAAACCCCCTCCTAGGTCCAAACTGATGAATTTAGAAAACAGCGTGGTGAAAATTGGGACTGAAATTGCCGTTTAATTAGTGTAACAGGTTTTGGTTTGCCTCTTTTTGCTTTTGCCTACCTTCGGATAACCTTCTGGCGTTATTCCTTTTAAGCAAAGCCCGTTTCTGTTCACTCTAATTTTCCGTTACCTTTTCTATGTGATTTTACAAATTACACATTTCATATGCTGCTACTGAATCTTAAATAACATTGATAGATTCGATGAAAAAGGAAATGTTTATATTTAAATAAACTTCGAATAAATGAGCAAGAAAAAGTAATAAGAATTGAATAAGTCGACAGATAATATTTTTAAGGCGACAGTGGACCTTTAGAGCAATTTTTTTTCTTTTAAATGAATTTCCTTGAAGATTGACTATGTTATTAGTACTATTGATATATAAATATTTTAAAAATTTGAAGTCAAAATATTAATTAGTTTCAGAGTTATTATTTATTAATTGTTTCATAATTAGCTTATATGAAAATGGTCCAGACGCATCAATTTTGCATAAAATATTATAAAAAAAAATTAAGTATACCTTATAGACTTTACAAAAAATGTAGTTGTTTCCATAAACATTCATAGAAAATATAAAGAGAAAAAAATAATTATGATGATGATACCCATATTTTGCAGAATAAACAGCTATAGCGGTTAATTAAAATGCGTAACTAACATATTATATGCTTCAAAGCATACCCGTTTCAACTAGACATTATTTTATAAACTCTAACGTCATTAATACTGGATTTTCGGAGACAATGATATATTTTCAATGCTCCTGGAGTACTTTAAACATTTGTAATACATGAAAATTTTACTTCTGAGTAAACAACATTTGAAGTTATTATTGCTATACCCATAAGTAATGATAAGCTTATTATACCCATAAGTAATGATAAAATGATGGGAATGAAAAAATTCTTTTTGCTCCGTATTCCTAATGATATATTCTTTCACTATTCACTAAAATCGAAAATTCGAATTTTCGGTCGATTTTAGCCAATTTGAAAGTCTACCATCGCCTTAGCTTTAAAGTTTTGTTTTCAATAAAAATACTGTTCTTCCTTACTTGAAATTACTGTAATTTATGATTTTAAAAATATCAGTTTAAAAATATTTAAACTTGTTTTAAAAAATATAGCATGGAAAATTGCAAAACTAATCTGTGGTATACCGGAACGTGTGTTTACAAAATTTTGTATTACACGTATCTCTAAAAATTAAAAAAAATATATTGCAGAAGCTTTATTCTTGCAGCTTATAGTTCGCAGCTTTATCTAAATGAACTATTATCTTCATTTTACATTAAATGTCCTACAAAATTATTATCTAAAATAAGCAGTGTTTTCTTTTTTATCTAATAAATCAATGAGAATTTTCCAGTAGAAAATAATAAATAATTATAAAAGTGTGCATTTAAAACTTTCATAAAAAATATTTCTCTCACAGGACAAAATACCTCTTAATTGTCAAGAGGTACTTACTGTATATCTGATGCATCTACGAAAAGGGGCTTATAATATTTATTAAATCACACGCACATATTTATTTCAAGAAACTTAAAAAATCTTGCACTGCATACTCGTGTACAGCACATTCAAATGGTGAAAACAACATTTGATGTAATTTATATTATTCTTGCGTTTTTTAGAATACGAATATGACAATAAGAAATCCGTATCAACTACCATATTTTATTATTTAAACAATAATTAAAGAAACTAAATTTTTATCAAATTCAAAACCATAATCTGAATACTATCACCCTTACACAGAAATGTAACTTAATAGAATAGTTTTTAAGCCAAAGTGGGACAATGTTTCAGGTACAAGTTTTCTTATGTATCACAAGCAAAATGAAAAGAAAGTGTGCTTGTAAGCATCCGAAAAATGATATGTTTGATTTTTGATCCCGACTTTAACTCAAAAATGACTCTAAATGAGAGATGTTTGATTATCCTCAAAGAAGACTATTTTCGAGTCCTTGAACTAAGAAGAAGGCTCCCTCCCAGTTATGTTTTTGCATTAGCTAATATGATGGAAATATTCAAAAAGTTAGAATGTTTAGTTAGATTGGAGATTCATTTATTCAAATATTTTTTAAGACAATTTTCGTTGATTTATTGCGAGACTAGCTGTCTACTCTTTGTTCTACACAATTGCTGGTGAGATTGGGATCTACTTAAAACCGATTCTGGACAGCTAAAATCTCTAAGACAACACTAGGCTTTGAATCTACAGAATCCGATACCCACAGGTATCATTTTTAAAACTGACATTCGCTCATTATCTCACCAAATGAATAGGATGAGATAGGGCAAGAAGAAGGTGACCAGTATCAGCAAAATATAAAATTTAGGACACAAAAGTATCAAGGCTGCTTGGATATCATTAATGTGGAAGTCTCCATGGTGATCACTTCACAAATAAGCTCTGCAATTAGTTTACATCAGAAAAACTATATAAGGAGCATGGGGAAAGTCAATATATCTATTTTAATAAAGTCTTCCTATTTATACTTAAATAGAGCTTTTGATCAAATTGAAGTATTAATTTATTTTTCATTTATATGCTATGTCTCTATAACTTTATAAATTATTATAAAGTCACAATGAAACAAACTGTAGATGGTAGAAAAGAATGGGGTTGATACGGATATAGCTGTTTATATTAAACGTTTTTAAACAGTTAGGCCTGGGCAATTTCTTACAGGTTCTCGATTAATCACACAGCCGAAGTAGATGAATTTGACTGGATCACCTGGGTCCAAGACCGTATCTCCAATTTGATTGGGTGAGACATTCTATGAGGGTGTGCATCGTGAACTGGGGTTCCATTACATGATAAAAATATACTAAGTAAAATACAGTTACAATAATATAAGAGAGAAAATGTAAGGCCCTTGATAGCAAATAAAATCATAAGAAGGGTGTCACACAGCAATTAGTTTTCATCAGAAGTCTTGCCAGTAGTAAGTAATATTATTCTTTACATTTCCATCAA
Source organism: Pardosa pseudoannulata (assembly GCA_032207245.1). Lineage (NCBI taxonomy): Eukaryota > Metazoa > Arthropoda > Arachnida > Araneae > Lycosidae > Pardosa > Pardosa pseudoannulata. Next base: position 162,008,813 of record CM063505.1, read on the forward strand.
GAATAATTGTGCTTACGTTTACTAAATGTATATAACTAATATTGCACTAAAAAGCAAAATATTTTTTTACACATGTGAACAATCTGCCTTGTTTTAATGCTCACAAAAGGTATGAAGTAATAAATGCATTGCATAATTATTCTTTTGTAAAAGGTAACATCAAAGATTTTAATTCCTTTATGTTTTTATTCATTGTATATTTGCATTGGTCATTTTCATAAATTATTCCTTCATCATCATGTATTTATTTTTCTTATTTATAAATTTCTTTACGATGACGTAAGAGGCCATAATATTTATTCTCAATGATTCAATATCTTGTCTGGAATGCATAACAGTCTTGTATTTGGATTAGTAATATTTTGAGAATTTCTCATTTATGACTTAAACACATAGTATTTTACAATAAAAATGTGTACTTCAAATCTGTGGAAATATCTAAATGCTCATTGACGTTGTATGAATAACTAAATTAATGAACTAAATGTGAAGAAAAACTTTGTATTCTTTAAGCTTTGAAAAGCTAATGATAATGGTAATTAAATATTCTGATATTCCATGAGTTTTGTTTACTTTGTTACCTTTTTATTAGAAACTAATGAATAAACACACACATTTCTATATTTATCTATTGTGTAAAATACTACTCTTACATATTTATGATTCAGATTATATTGTCAACCATAGTTATATAGATACATATTATCTCTGTTAAAAATAAAAACAACACATCTCTGTTTAAATGTTTATCTTATACCTTATTTTCTAGTTATTCCACCAGTATTTTGGACTGTTTTAGTTGACTTTTAAAGTACACACATACACTTTTGCCTACTACTACTACACACACACATATTGTATATGCTTGTCTCAGGGAAGAGAAACTCATTCCCACACACCTTCAAAACTTCTATTATATGATCTACATAGAAAAGAAGGTTTTGATCAACATTATTATAAAGAGAGTGAACTAAGAAAAAATGAAAATGCATCTGTATGCAAATATGCACTTTTTCCTCTCTTCACCTTCACATTATGCTTACGAAAGCCAAATTTAGGCACTAAATTTTAGAACCAAATTTGGCCCCTTGGTGACATTTTTAGAAACATTATTTGTCCTCATGTCAGGTCACGTGATACTCATTTCCGTTACACATTTTCCTAAAGCAAGTGAGCCAGAAAAAAGACAGTCATACACGTATATATGTATGTATGTATTCATCTTTCCTCACTCACCACCTATACACACATTATATATATATATATATATATATATATATATGCGTATATATATGTATATATATATATATATATATATATATATGTATATATATATATATATATATATATGTGTGTGTGTGTGTGCGTGTATGTATATGTATATGTATGTATGTATATGTATGTATATATACGTATATATATATATGTATATATATGTAAATATATGTATATATATATATATATATATATATATATGTATCTATGTATATATATATGTATATATGTATGTATGTATATATATATGTATGTATATATATATATATATATATATGTGTGTGTGTGTGTGTGTGTATGTATATATATATATATGTGTATATATATGTGTATATATATATGTATATATATATATATATATATATATATATATATATATATGTATATATATGTATATATATGTATATATATATGTATATATGTGTGTGTATATATATATATATATGTGTGTGTGCATGTACTCTAGGAATCCTTTGATTAACCATTGAAACGTTGGAACTAAGATATCTGAAGAATAAACATTTTGCTTCGTTTACCGATAACACCGCCTTTCATTTCTCGGTTTAAACAAAATATACACTAGAAAGGTATGTCTTGTTGAAAAGCCAAAGATGCCATAAGATTTTCAACCTCTGAAGGTTAGCGCAGGAGATAATTCGGAAAGAGATTCAGCAGTGGAAAGAGTTAAAGATTAAGATTTCGATAGCTCTTGATTGTCTTAGATAATTTCTCTTTAATATAATATTTCGAAATTTAAAAATCTTTGAAAACTTTAAATCTAACACGAAAATTTTAGAACCTTGCAATGGAAATTGAAATTAAGGTAAGAAGAAATAAATGAATCCTTATTATAACACTCAATTTTACAATATAAATTTACAGTTTTTTTAATTAATTGAATGAAAAAATTCATTACTTTTCAGAAATGAGTTCTTTGTTTTTAGTCGAAGAAACATTTTATCTTTGGTTTGCTGTCCTGTTGAAATGTAGGAGATTTACCATAGAGAATAAGTGATCGTGTTTAAGGTTTCTTTCGTGTCAATTCTACATGAATATTTATAAATTTTAAATTTAATTTTCCTGATAAAACTTATATCTACATAACTTTTTATTAATATTTCGAATTTTCTTTCTAAGTTTAGAAAAGCTGATTAGATATAAATATATTCAGTTGAGTATTAAAATATTACGTAGATGAAATTAAGACCGAAGGAAAATTTGTCTATTAAGTTGCCTAAAAAATTACTAACACTTCCGGAGCTATGTGATAACTAAGGATAATGAAAAACTTTTGAGTTATTTGCCTTACAAATGTGCGAGCTATGTTGTAGTAGTTCGACATTATATTGATAAAATCTATTGCCTATACAATTAGCTGCTAAGTGAATGAAAGCAATTAATGTTATAATAGTAAGAAATTGTTAGAAAGCTATTGCAAGTTAGTTATAGTTGTCCACAAGACTTTGATGTCTGGCAACATATGAGTCCGTACAACCTGATAATATACAACTTTGGAAATGCGTTTTGTTGTGCAAAAATAAAAATCGGAAGATATTTTCTATTGCTTCTATTTACTAGCTTAAAGTAAATAAAGATTAATTCCAATTTCAAAAAATAGTTTTATTTATGAAATAGAATTTCATCTGCTTGAATATTTCTGCAGATGATTGTAAAGAACATAAATGTAATTTAACCAAAAACAATCTGAATTTTACATAATTTCACTCAAACTGTTTTAGACTCTGCATAGAAAATATTCCTCTATAAGAGAATGTTTAGTAGTTTACGAATTTTGCAGTCTATATGATGTAGTTCTAGTTAGCATGACAGATACTCTAAAATCTCAAAGTCTAATTGTTAAGTTTCCAAATTTCTGTTGATAGTGTAACAAATAAGAGTTCTTTACCTTTTATTATTATTTTCAACGGAAAAACAGGATCTTTCAAATTTCCGATTTCTTCAATGTATCGATAATACCAGCTTGTAGCTGTGTTAGCAAGTAAAATGAATTAACTTATTGTGTTCACCTACAAGTTTCTAGCATATAAACGGGAAATATGGCTTCATAAAAAAAAGAAGGAAATTGACCTAATTGTCTTAATATGTTTGCTTTTTTAATCAAATTAATTTTAAAGAGAAAATTTTGTAAAATGTGAATAAGTAGTTTTTCAAGCATAATTTTATACGAGACATCACTGGTTTCCAATGGGGGCTGCGTTAACGTCGAAGACATTGCTAACCCTTCGGGCAAGAAAAGGATCAGAGGTCCCAAAGAATTTTGACTCCTCTTCTGTTACTGGTTCATTGATGGTAGAGAATTTCCTAGGGGGAAGGCTTATAGTCTCAACATCAAGGAGTTCCTCTTTTTCATCATCTTTGTCCCGATCGAATGTAACTTCATCAGCACTGCCAGACTTGGATGAAAGAGGCGATTCTTTGTCATCGTCCAGCTTCGCATCTTCGTCTTCCAGCTCCATCGCAGAGGAAGAAGCTGTAGAAGTCAGATCAGTCGCTTCTCGTGGCATGGAAACCGACTTTCTCTCCCGGAACATATGTGTAATAGTCGGAGCAATCAGATCTTCGGCAGGTTCTTCTTGTAGTTCTGCTTTCTTTTCCTCGCGCTGCATCTGCAGGTCTTTCTCGTAGAGGGTTATTAAGTAATAAGCGAGGAATTCGATCGGTCTGTCGGGTCGTCGTTTGGCCACTTCACATAAGGCTCGACATAAGTATTTTCCTACTGACTCTTTCAAGTATTCAGCATTCATAATTCAGATATCTGAAATATCAAATACCATAATGAATACCATACTTCAAGAAAACAATTCAAATTTAAAAATAAGGTCAGTTAGGAAAAATTAAATTAAGAAATACTTGCGTCACTCCCAGAGCCAAAACTATACATTACAGATATCAGTTCTTTCTTTTAATATAAGAACTCAATTTTACGTCACAAATAGTTTTCTTGATAGAGCATTTTGGATTTACATTTCAGGATATATTTACTAACTTCAATACATGAAAGTAACAATACATATGACTAACACCACTGCATACGCTCCAAAGAAAGAGGACTTCTTTTTGTATAATTTATCAAAAATAAAGTTTAATATTTTTAAAAGGAGAGGGATCCTAAAGTCTTGTACGGACAAGTTCTCAAGTATTTACAAGTTTGAAGAAAATTAAATATGCCGGTACAGTAGTGAACTTTAAGTTACCAATGATTCCCAATGATTTAAGACAAGTAAACTGATATGCATGAATTTGACAAGTAAAAGTTTTACAAGACCTGCCTGGAAAACATATAATGCAACTAAACTCCAATCATAACTAACGAAACAAGCGTTTAGAAAAATTTAAAAGTATTGAAGATAAATAACTGAAAATCAAAATCAAGAATATAGTTGCAATGTTTATAGACAATTAAATGGGTTATACTATGAAAACCCAAGAATAAAAAAGTTTAATTTCCCTTCAAATTTTTAAAAATGAATAAAATTTTCAGAAAGTACTATGGTTTCTGCACCACTTTTAAAGAAAATTTTAGAGAAAAAAAAATTGTTTCTTGGGTAGAATCCATTCAAAAATTTTTATTACATTAAGTAAATGGTTGCAATTTTTTTACTGAAAAAATACTTAAGTACAAAAATTAAGACGATAAACGAACAGGGCATCTTGGAATCTTTCAGAACCATTTAGAACCTTTAAGATAAAGAGCCTGGTCTGGAACGATATGTTGACTATTATAAACTAAACTTAAATATGGAAAATAAATGTTTAAAATAAATCAGAGGGCAATTTTTTCTGATATAAATGATAATTAAAGAAGGAATTTTTTTGCTCTGCTATCACAATTTAGAATGAGCGTTTCGTTAGCTCGCTCTCAATGTGTTAAGCAAAAATTTCAAAACCAATTTTGATGAAATCATCACCTGAGTGGAAAACAATCCTCTTACGCGGTCTGGCGACGTATGAACAAAGTCTTAATTAAACCGTCATATGTAACACAGGATGCGATATTGAGATTTCAGGTGGTGTCATTTTTGCATACATATGGTTTTATTAAGAAAAGAAAAGGGGAGAGAACAAGTAATTGCGTAACGTGCCACTTACTCTCCGAAACGTTATTTCCTCACACTAAATCCTCAACATAAAGTCCCGCATTCCCATTGTCTCTGCCTAAGATTATCAAACAGGAAACAAGTCTCTGATTTAGTGGATCTTGTTCAGATTAGCCGTTTCATTCGATTCTGGGCGCCCACAGATCGCTGACCTGAATAATTGCAGACGCCGCAAAAAACAAACATAGCACCTCGCTTCAGTGACACCGCTCAAAAGAGCCATGTAACCGGCCTTGGAGGAGCATTCGCCGAAAGGTATAACGAAGGCGAGATCATTCCGACTAACAATAACTTCTTACTTTTCGGGGGATGTTGCGAATCACGGTCTACTTCGATTCCACAATACGGAATTTATCGAACGCGAACACTTTTCCACGAGAGCCATTCACATCTGGATTAATCAATTACGGGAGCGAAATTTTTCCTCCATACGTTACTAAATATACTCGACGTATGAAAGTTTCGCCTTTTATGCCGCCCAAAAAAAGAACAGGCAAATCTTTGACCCCACGCCAATTGCGAGGACAAAACTGTATTATATTATAAATCATCAATCAGTTCATTACCATCTGACTACTGACATCAGAATGATTCCTGAAATATCTTGTCCGAAATACCTAAGTTCATATGCATTATTCATTCTTATATGGTTAACATTTTCCTAAAGGAGACGGTGAATGTTAGAAATTATTAGCTGCTTAGAGTTATAAGATTAACATATTTAATCATATTAATTTTTTAATCAATTAGTTTTTAATTAACTTTTTTAATTTAAAAAAACATTCAAATGCTTATTTTTTTACATTTTAATTTTCTGTGCTACCTCTAATTTATTTTTACTTACCTGTACAATTAAAGGAAGTTTACTGTATTCGCTAAAAATTTCAGCATTCAAATTTCAAAGGAAATTCTGATTTTGAACACGACTCCATAAACTTCGTCCAGTTTCAAATTTACGACTGTTCATACGTACAAAGAAACTTTAATTTTGAAACTCGAAACATCTATTTTGACTATTCTTAAACTTATTTTAGCTAGGTTTCATCTTGATGTCTGTGTGTACGTACATATGTCAAAATCTTATTTGAAACTAAACTAACATCTAGTTCCGGTCCACACATGAGAAAAAGATATATTGTTTTCTGAGTGGTATTGCCTTAAAACAACGTATAGGAGACGTGATCGTACTGCTGTGCCTAAAATAAGCACCTCGTATCACACACGTCATGATTCTGTCTGGCCAAAAGTGATAAGCTCGTATCAGACATGGTATTGTTTTTAGGAGATAAAGTTTAGGTTTTTGCGTTATTGTTGTTACAATTGCAATATAAGAGTTGGTCGTTTATTCTTAGGCTTAATTGCAATAGAGTGTTATATTATATGCAATAAATAATTAACTGTTAGTGCTTAAAAAAATCTTATAAAATCTAAAAATTTGGGGAAATGACAAACACATGAAAGGATACAGGAAAATTTGTTTTTACATATTCGACATGGCACTTTATAATACTAACATTTTGTACAAGAAAATACATAAAGAAAAACAAACTTATGCTGAGTATACAGTAGACATAGCCGAATTATTACTGACAACTGCACTATCAAACTATAACATGACAGGACAGGTACCCACTGGAGATATGCTAGAGAGACTGCAACGAAGAAATTGGGGACATTTTCCAAAACATGTTAATTCCTTACCATCAAAACGAAAACCAGCCAGTACTTAAAAAGTTTTCGCAAAGCACAAGAAGCGCAGTAAAACAACGTGGGAATGCAAAAAGTGTAAAGTTGCCCTACATGTTTCTGATTGTTTCGAGAAATATTCCACACTGGACAATTTTTAATTTCCTGTCATTGGTTTAAAATGTTAGTAATAAAGCAATACCCCTTACAAAATTTTGATTAATATTATACATTATTCACTTATAGTTTATTCACGCAATAAATTCTACATAGAAAATATTTAAACGACTAAAATTTTTTACTTTTCTTATATAACCAAAAACATAGAAATAATATTATGTGAAATAAAAACATTAATAATTTTTTTTATTAAAAATGAAATGAAATATAACTATCAAATTCTGTGGTTTTATTAAATAGAAAATGCAGTACTACCCTCTGACTGCTCAATTTTTAGACCGAAATCGCTTTAAAAATGACACTTTTTTTTATTGCCTATTTGAAATCTATATATATTGGAGAATTGAAAAATGCATGCTTTCTTTCCAGGAAATATTTTTTTATATAGATTTTTATCCTTAGAAACTAAGTTGTAAGTATCATTAGAAACTAATTTCAGATGATTTCACCAAAATAATTCTTTTTAAAATAAATTTCAATTGAATTACAGTTAGTTTCTATTTATTAAATAATATAAAAAAATATACACAATTTAAGAATATATAAAGGACTGAATAAAAATATCTTAGAAATGCAGTTTAGTGTGATAGGGTTTGAAGCAGGGTTCAAGGCAAAGTCCAGCTTCCCAGTCTTTGCACCAGATTCGTGTTTCTTTGCAAATTTTTTTGCCATTTGCATCTTT
>CM063505.1:162021753-162041753 GCA_032207245.1 Pardosa pseudoannulata
CATAGAAATTTAGTTTTGAAAACTAATACAGTAAATAAAATATCGTGAACTTCGTAGATATAGAAGTGATAGACAAATTGATACAAAAATTTTGAATTCTACCCCATTTAATATCCTTATAATTTCTAGAAATAAATGCAGAAAGTCACCAACGGGACCCTAGTTCTACCAAAATGTCAAAATATTCGCGATTATGATACATAGTTATCGCGACGGAAATGTAGACAAATGTAAAAAGTCGGTTTTATTTTAAAGCTGTTCTTTTATAAGCATTTTCTAACATTTTATTATATATTTAAGACCCCATTGGTGACTTCTTACATTTGTCTACATTTATATCGCGATAACTATATATCTTGATCGCGCATGTATTGCCGACAATTTTATCAACAAACATCGTATCGTTATTATCATTAGAATTACAAAGAAATTAAATTTTGCAAAATATAAATTTTAAAAGAGTACAATGAGTAAAATCATGTGAGCTTTGTAGATCCAGAAATAATTCATAAACTTACACAGAAGTTTTGAATTCTGCTCAATTTACATTGCACATGGTTTGTAGAAATAAATGTAAAAATAGGAACAGATGCATTATAGACGCCGGTCCTGTCAGCCATATTTTTTCTTGGCGACCAACAGAAAAACGCGTGTCTTGAAAAAACGCCAAGTAAAAAAACATGGCGGCGGTACGCGTTTTCTGAAAGATCACAAAAAAATTAAGTTATTTATTTAAAAAATAAATAACAGTTTAGTAATATTTATGACATATATCAACAAAATAAACACAATATATAGCATTTTAATAAGCACTAATATTATAAAAAATCTAACATGAGAGGGGGCTTCCTCCCTCAACCCCTCTTGTAATAAAAGAAATGCAAAATAAATTTAATAACAGATGAAAATTGGGAAGGGTAGAGCCACAAACATTCTTCAACACACCTACCTCCCTTAAAAAAACTTTGAAATAATTCTTTTTTACCAAATAAAAAGAAAAATTCTGATTCGGAATACCGTTGTTCCCACACACGTGGAGTTTAGAATGAAATGCAAAACCCACCTCACACCTAAGAATATCCTGATATTTTTTTTCAATTTCAAAAATAGTAAGAACTGAAATAACTACACATCACATAATTAAATTACTAAATCCCAGAAAATAAGAAAACAAAAATGTTCCAAACCAAAGCATCTTGTTTAATTTAGAATATCCTGATACTTTTTAACAATTTCAAAAATGGTAAGAATCGAAATAACTTCACCCGTCATAACTAAATTAAATGAATTCTTGGAAATTATAAGAACGAAAACAAAATTACTTACTAAATCCTAGAAAATGATACGAATAAAATAATATATAACCTAATCTAGACGACTGTAAACCAAAAGAATAGCTAAGATGCAATTCTGGAATAGTGCTGGACACTGACGTCAGAAATCGCGTGCACCAATGGGGTGCAAGAACACATTAGAGCTGCCATACCCCACCACCAAAGTCAGGACAAACACACAAACCCACTCATTGCCGCATACAATCGCCAAAAGTTCGCCAAATTTGGCGACAAAAAACACGGCGTCTATAATGCATCTGTAACAAACATTAAAAGGCTTTTCAACACAGTTCCTTCGCTCCAACTAAGAAGTTGTTCTTTACTACTGTACGCGTTTTAAATACACTTTAATTAACTCTTCTGTGCAAAATTTAATTTGAAAGTTGATTAAATTATTTAAACTACTTATGTGTGATATACATTCTCCTCTTTTGGAAATTAATATCAACCAATTTAAAGCATTTAATTTTTAATAACGTTAATTCAAGGGTATCACATAGAATTAAAAAGCATTGTATTCAATTTTAAGTGAATTTTAATTTCATTTTTTCAATCCACACAGTATTAAACTTTTAAAAGTTTACCTTTCATTTTAGTTTTCCATATCTGTAAAAATATATTCAAATTTGTTGTGTCACCTGTGTAAACGTTTTTCGAGGTGAAAGTTTTCAGAAATAACAGCCAATTTCAGCATATATAAAATACCTTACTCAAAAATAAAAGAAAACAAAATTCACACAGCATGAAGCATAGACATAACACATATTATACAGTGTGAGTTCTTAAAAAATTCAGCCATTCACTTCAGTTTATACCCAGTTATGAAAGTATATCTTTATGGTGCAATAACTTTTGTTCATAGTGTCAAATCACACTCCATAATTGCCGATTAGAGTTATTTGTGTATTAAACTTTATACAATTATATGGCAATAATCGCCGATTAGGTGTAATCGTCTGTAATGCAACAGGGCCACACTTTGCAAATATTACAGAGTAACCTTTAAAAAATTTCTTTAATTTTATTTATTTTTGCTTTTCATAATAAAATTTTTCATAAGCACTTCCTACAGAATAAGGCGATTTCACGCATTAGGGCAATTTCTCAAATTATGACAATTTTGGCTTTAGTTTCAAACGGAAGGGCAGTTTATTGTTTGTCTATTGGCTGTTTTAAACCTGAAAATGATTGGGAAGGGCATTACAGTAGTTCGTGACGTTGCGACAAATTGCCTTATATTATTTGTATAGTTGAAGCTGGCATATGTGATAAATAGATCTGTATCCAACGTAAAGTTTTCAATTTTGCAGTGATAATGATGCCATAACCCTAGAACTTTTTCCGTAATACTTAAAGAGTTGTAACCACACTGCTTGTAGATTTTTTTTATTTAACTAGTAAAATCTGAACGCTATGCCTTTTTCATATAAAATCTTGCAGTTTTACAAAATTTGTCTACCAAATTTACATATCAAATTAAAGTAAACTATTTAAATATGTATTGTAAATTATATGCATTTCTTATTAAGATGCTGTAATACTAGACATCGCACGGTACATCGCACGGGAGCTCGTTGTATGACCTTCCTGGGCCAGGCCCTCTAGGTCAGAATTTCTGTCAAGCATGCTGGAGCGACGTAACTCATAGAGTGGACTGTAAGAAATGATCAACACAAAAAAATTAATTCCACCAGAGAACATTTATTTTGAAGACGCCATGCACACTCCATAATCTTTTGAAGTTCACATTAACACTGGTATTTTTCCCTTCAAGTGCAACCATGGCAACGGGTCAGCAGACGACAATAAAATAAGAAAACCCGGTTGCCAAGAAGGGAGAAATTCTCCGAGATAAAACTCAGGAGTCACGACAAAACATACCGCCCGCCTTGAAACCCAAAGGGGGGTTTCAAACATAACACTTACATGGTTCACAATGGAAATTTTAAATAATTAATACAATAACAACTAATTAAATGAGTAAAAAAAAGAGAAAAAAGTTATGAAATGCAATTAATAGAAGTAAAAGACAATGAATCAAATTAAGAAAAATAGAAGAAAAATAATACACAGATGAATAGATGAACTGTATACATCAATTATTAAAGGGAAGAATATACACCTTATTTACAGTTCGTGTAACTTCTCCATCTCTGGTATTTACAGTTACTACCCGCACTTTATTGTCTGCACCAGGGTTTAATCCGATTACACGTCCAAGACTCCAGTTTAGAGGTGCAGTATTTTCTTTCTGAACTATCACCATGTCACCGATCTTAAGGTTTGGTTTCGTTCTCCACCACTTATATCGAGGTTGAAGTTGATGTAAATATTCCTTGGTCCAGCGGTTCCAAAAATATTGTCTCAGTTTTTGAATGAGACGCCACCTTTCAGAAATGCAAATACCTTGAGTAGGTTGCGATGGCTCTGGAAACTGGGAAATGGGACCTCCAATCAAAAAGTGCGCAGGAGTAAGGGCACTTAAGTCCGAAGGATCGCTAGAAAGTTCTGTTAAAGGCCTTGAATTTAGACATGCTTCAATTTGAAATAGAAGTGTTGTAAGTTCCTCGAAATTCAAAAGAGCAGTCTTACAAGTTTTTGTCAGTAATAGTTTCATGCTCTTGATTCCGCTTTCCCATAACCCTCCAAAGTGAGGTGTATATGGTGGAATGAATGACCATTCAATTCCTTTCATGCAACTGAAGTCCTGCACATCTTGACTACGACACAGATCACACAACCGTTGAAGATGTCTAGAAGCACCCTTGAAATTCGATCCATTATCAGTAGTGATTTTTGTCGGACAGCCTCTTCTTGAAATGAACCTACGGAATGCAGCAAGGAAGGCAGCAGTAGTTAGCTCCGAGACTAACTCCAGATGAATGGCTTTTGTTGCCGTACATACAAACAAACAAATGTATGATTTGAATTTCATCACTGATCTCTTATGAGCACATTTTGTAGTAAAAGGTCCAGCAAAGTCGATGCCGATGGAGTCAAATGGTCGAATTTGTTCTATTCGTGCACTTGGTAGATCTCCCATTAGTTGGGAAGACGATCTCAGATTGAATTTAAAACATTTTAAGCATTTTCTCAGCTCACTGCGTACTACAGATCTGCCATCCACAAACCAAAATTTTTGTCTTAACAGAGACAATGTTAGCTGAGGACCAGCATGAAGATTTGAGCAATGATAATATTCAATTACTCTCCTTGTAAATTCGTGGTTTTTTTGGCAGGAGCATAGGGTGTTTTTTATCATAGGATAGTGATGAATGTTTGGAAAGACGACCACCAACTCTCAGTACATTGTCTTGATCCAAAAACACATTTAAAGGTAACAATTTGCTATTATGTGGTAAAGGTTTACCTTCACTAAGAAGTTTCCGCTCTCTTGAAAATTCTGCCTCTTGAACCAAACGAACCACAGAGATTGTAGCCGAATGAATTTCACTTGATTTCAAAGGCCCGTACACTCGAGTAGTCTTTGTCCTACTATTATTAAGAAATCGTTTAATCCAAGAACACACACGAATTAATTTGGTAAAGGAAGATATTTTTGTTATAATTTCTGGTACAACAGTAATATTATTAGCACAGATATCTACTTCCTTTTCCTCTAACTGAATCTTGTCAAAATCAAATGAATCTGAGACAACATAGTCCCCAGAATAATGTAATGGTTCTCGTAACCAATGAGGTCCTTGAAGCCACACATTACTAAATATCAATTCTGATGGTAACAATCCTCGAGTTCCAAGATCAGCTGGATTTTCAGATCCCAAAACATGACGCCACTTTAAAAATGGAGCAGTCGTCTGAATTTTTGATACTCGGTTTGCCACAAAGGTTTGCCAACGATATGGTTCTGATGATAACCAGGCTAAAGTTATAGTCGAATCTGTCCATGCAAATGCCTTTTGAATTGAGATAGGTAAATTTTTGAGCACAGAAGAAACGACATTAGAGAGCAGCAATGCAGCACAAAGTTCAAGTCTAGGCAAGGACTGGATTTTTAATGGTGCGACTCTTGTTTTCGAAGTAAGAAGCGATATTCGAGTATCGAAATTAGATGATACATAGAGAAGATAAACAGTATGCCTTCTCTGAAGCATCACAAAAGGCATGCAATTCAGGTTCAGCAAGATGAGATTTTAAAATATACCTAGGAATGTTTATTTGTTCTACAAGAGGAAGTTCTTCACGAAATTTTCTCCATTTGATACTTAAACTCTCTGGAATTGGTTGATCCCACGTAAGGCTCAGTTTCCACAGCTCTTGAATAAATATTTTCATGAAAATCACACAAGGTGACAGAAACCCCAATGGATCAAACACACGAGATAATTCTGAGAGAACTTCCCTTTTAGAGTAGGTTGTCTTATTTTCCCATGGTGCTACCTTAAAACGAAAACAGTCTAATGTAGGATTCCACATAATTCCTAATACTTTGACTATATCATCTTCAGTAGAACAGAGATCCCTTTCTTCTTGATTCCCTGAAGTTTCTCTAACTACATCGAAATCATTAGAATGCCACTTCCGTAAATTGAATCCCCCTTTCCTCATCATTTTATTGAGCTGAGTCACAAGTTCGATAGCTTCCTCTTTCGAAGCAGCCCCGCTTAGAAGATCATCGACATAGAAATGATTGAGGGTTGCATGGGAAGCAAGAGGATAGCTTTCACTCTCATCCTTGGCAAGTTGCTGTAAGGTTCTAGTGGATAGATAAGGAGCGCTAGCAGTACCATAGGTTACAGTAACTAACCTGTACTCAGTCACAGGGTCCTCGGATGATTCTCTCCACAGAATTCTTTGCCAATCCACGTCATCAGGGTGAATTTTGATCTGTCTGAACATCTTCTCTAAGTCGGCATGCAAGGCTATGGGAAAAAAGCGGAAGTTCATCAAAAGTGGATACAAGTCAGGCTGCAAACGAGGACCGACCATTAGTAGGTCATTTAACGAATAGCCAGATGTTGATTTCGAAGAGGCATCAAACACGACTCTGAGCTTTGTAGTTGTACTTGCCTCTCTTAACACTGCATGATGGGGGAGGTAGTATGCTTCTTTTATGTAATCTGCTTGAGGAACAAACTCCATGTGTCCCAAGGTTATGTATTCACGCATGAATTTTCGATAATTTTCATATTTCTCATAATTAGTTAACAAGGAATTTTCTAACGATCTAAGTCTTCGTAGAGCTGTTTGCTTAGAGTCTCCTAATTTCGAAGGGGAAGAATGAAAGGGTAATCTTACAACGTATCTCCCAGTATTATCTCTAGAATATGATGACACGAAAAAATCTTCACATGATTGGTCTGTCTTTGATAAAACACTTGCCGTAGGCACCGAATCTAAATTCCAGAAGTTTGAAATTAGCTTATCCAAGTTTACTTGAATATTGTTGACCTGGATAGCCGTAGCACTATTTGAATTTAAAAATACATTTCCGGAAATTATCCAGCCTAAGTCCGAACGAACTGCAAAGGGCTCTCCTTCCTTCCCACGAATTATTTCCCCTCGTAACATTGGTAAGGAAACACTAACGCCTAACAAAATGTCAATTGGACCTGATTTGTAAAATGTCGGGTCAGCCAGTTGTAAATCTTTAAAATTGCTTGAAATACAGTCATCCAAGGTAGAGTGAGGAACTTCTCCGATAATTTGGTTTAAAACATAAACTGGGGTAGAGAATAATGGTGCATCCCCATAATGTGGCGTGAAATTGATTTTAGAAACACCATTAGTATAGGAGTTGGAAGAGCCGAGACAAGATATGAGCAACCTTGCCTTCTTTCTAGCAAGACCTAACTTCTTAATGCACGATTCTGTAATGAAGCTGGCTTGGCTGCCTGGATCTAATAAGACTCTACATTGTTTAAACTCTCCAAATGTATCTCTAACCTTGATAATAGCAGTACAAAGCAAAACTTGACTTTGCGACACACAGTCTGACAGACAAGACGAAATAACTGTCTGGGGTTCCTCAGGAATGTTCTGAGTATTCTCCACTGGCTGGACCTCTATATTCGATCTAGGAGTAAATTCAGCTGCATTTGCTGACAAGGTTTTGTTGGAAGTTTCTCGAGCCTCAGTGAAATGCAATAAAGTATGGTGTGGTTTGTTGCATTTGCGACATTTCTGGCTACTTTTGCAATTGGATACCCTATGATTTTGAAACAAACAGTTGAAGCAAATGTTATTTAATTTTATAAAATTTACTCTCTTTTGCACAGATAGATTATGAAAGGAGTCACACTTGCTCAATATATGATTTTTCTCGCATAAAGGACATTTTTGTAACTTTGAAGCCAAGAGTGTAACTTTTTTTGATGAAATCTTCCTTGCACAAGAATTCATGGAAGAGAGAGATCTTGCATGATTGCTTAAGAATTGTAGCAAGCAATCCAATGAGGGAATTTCGTCAGTAGTGAGTGAGCGTTCCCACCAGCTTCGCGTAGATGGATCCAGTTTAAATTGTATTAAAAACATTATAAGAGTGTCAGTGGCCTTGTCCACCTTCAATTCTAGAGTCTCAAGAACTCTTACAAATTCCCTCGAAGAATCCACCAAATTCAGAATTTGAGTATCAGATTCAGAAGTTAACGAAGGCAAATTTAAGAACTTGTACATAACTGAGGATAAAATTTCCCGTTTATGGTAATAACGTTCCTTTAGCAATTTCCAAGCAATTTCAAAATTAGCGTCAGTTACTGCAAGTGAGTGTATAACTTTTAAAGCATCCCCTTTAAGACTTCCTTTTAAGTACTGCAGTTTTTGTGCACCTGATAAATTTGAATTTTTTGTTACCGCTGTTTGAAATAAATCTGAGAAGCTTAACCACTCTTCAACTCTTCCCGAAAATGTTGGAAGAGACAACGTTGGTAATTTGATTTCACTAGACTCAAATGTTTTTAAATTAGATGAATTAGGTTCGTCACTTTTACTTGATAATTTTAAAATACACCTATCAATTATAGCTAGTACATCATCTATAACTTCGAACAATTCCTCTCTTTCATCACAAAGTTTATCTATTTCTCCTTCTTCACACACATTGAATAATTTATCATAAATATTTTTTAAATCCTCACTAATCACATCAAATCTACTCCTTCTTATATTTAATTGAGAAATGTCTAGTTTATTTATCTCCTCTAGCGTTTTATTTTTAAGTCTAGTTAGGGATGACTTTGCCACACGCTTCTGATTTGATAATGTTTTTAAATCCATAATTGTACTTAATTCTGAATCTAATACTCAGGTAAACAAGATAAGAATAAATGCAGAAATGGAATAACTCAAGTAAATTCCGAAACTCACACAAACTGGTTAATAGAATGAAATGCACAAACTAATCATAAATTAACACAATATCACTAATCTAAATATGCTAAATACCACAGCAAAATAAGCTAAATACTACAGAAAAAGAAGTATGTAAAGCATAATTAAAAAAAAATGATGAAACTGACGAGTAAGAATAAAATTCACAATTCACTGGAAATTAACACAAGTACAAGAGAAAGTAAATTAAGTCAGTAATTAATCAATAACTTAAATTCTCAAAACACAGAAAAATAATAAAGTGAATCTATAAACCTTCACACAGAATTTACTAATAGATCAAGAGATCACTAGAATTGCAACACATCACAAGTTGAAGAATATTACACAAGTTAAAATAGCACCAAAATAAAGAATCAAATTTCAATAAATACATGGAAAAAATAATCAAGGTAAACTCAGAAGAATGAATAAACTATATTTGAAAAGTTTCACACAAGTAAATTGGAATGAACTCACCGAAAAATATCACGAACTCAAGATTCAAAAGAAAATGGCGACAAGCATGCAGGATCATGGAATAAAACACAACAAAATGAACTCTGAGGAAATTAAAACACTATAAAAAATGATAGCAAGCTCCGACTCGTAAAGGACCAAAACGATGGAGCGCCGTAACTCATAGAGTGGACTGTAAGAAATGATCAACACAAAAAAATTAATTCCACCAGAGAACATTTATTTTGAAGACGCCATGCACACTCCATAATCTTTTGAAGTTCACATTAACACTGGTATTTTTCCCTTCAAGTGCAACCATGGCAACGGGTCAGCAGACGACAATAAAATAAGAAAACCCGGTTGCCAAGAAGGGAGAAATTCTCCGAGATAAAACTCAGGAGTCACGACAAAACACATGCATGGTAATGAGATAACAGATAATTAAACACGAAATTGAGGACTGTAATTACTATATGGAATTAGTTAAGATGGTAGAGAATTAAAATTATTTAAAAATTTATGATAGCAATAAACGAAGCTACACGAGTTTAGTGAAGGGGTACACAGTATAACAGATAGAATAAAAATGAGTTACGATTAAGTTCAATGGACACTGTTAGGTTATAACACAATAATACTTTTCTTTATATTTTTTTATTAACAAGTTAAGTTGATTAAGATTCTAAGTTACAAGAACGACGACGACTCCGATAGCACGGATTCTGACTACTTCTAGGAGAAGTAATACTACACTCAAGACTCAAGTTAGTATTACATGGGCACCTGTATTTTTTTACGGTGGCCGAAGACTGACTCATCGTGAGAGGATGGACAAGCCCTGTTCCAGGGAGGTGAACAGAAGACAGAAGGATGCAACCCTCGCCCGCGCCAGCTGAGGAGGACATTTTTCCTATGGAGGCTAAAGCTGACCAAGAGATTCCACCCTTGCCCTCGCAAACAGCAGTGGGGGAGAGGCCCGCTGGACACGAGAAAGAACGGACATTATTCTTGAAGGAGAGCTGAGACCGAGAGAGGTGCTTTCCGCTCCGCACTATTTGGTTGTTCTCGTGGTTTTCCACCCGTTTTGTGGTTAACGATGTTCAGTGTACATATATTTAACAAAACCTGTAAATAATAAAATGTATAGTCAAGGATTTAATCGTTTTAGTACTTAATTGTTGGCAATATAGGCTTTCACCGAAACCACGATACCTGCTCCAGTAACAATAGATGAGCAGGTACAGAAACGTGGCATGCGGTCATCGGAAAGAACAGCCGTGGACATGCGAGACACCTTACAGATGCTAAATAAGAAGTAATTTAAAAATGGTGCATTAAGTAGACATTATATATTTTGAAACCTAAAAATATTTAAGGCTAGCTTAAAATTCTAAAACTAGTTTTGGGATTAAAACATAATGTTGCATTCCGATAAAAGATATTATCGGATAAATTTGTCCAATTTACAGAAATTATGTATTTGTATGCAAAACTCATACCATCCAAACTCTCGATACTATTCGAAATTTGAACCTTAATTATAAGATATTTACTAGAAGCAGACTATCCTATAAAATCTATCTCGACTTATCAAAACGTTATTACAATACAAGCATTGTTTTAATATAAATTTAAAAAGTTTTTTTCTTGCTCTTGTAGCGGGTACTATTGCTGCCCTCTCCTTTTATGATAGGTGGCGCTACGAGAGCCATCTAGTTTTCCCATGATGCTACTCCCTTTGTGTGTGTATCTATGATGTTGCTTTTGTGCTGTGTCTTGTGATGTTTTATTTATTTATTTATTTATTTATTTTTGTACTGTGTTGTGGAACGTAACCAACGAATAAAAAATGGTTCCTGAAACTAGACTTATTTAACAACGGCCTTTCTCATAAATAAGAGTCTTGTCCCTCTACATTCTTTTTTATTTGTTTTTGAATACATGTGATAAAGAGGGAATATGAAGCTTAAGAGTTTAACTTCGAAGAGAAACGAACTTATTTAACCCCTACATAATTTCTTATTTCTTCCATATTATGTGAGAAAATAAGTAGATTTTTGATAATTTATTTTCAACTCTGTATTGTTACGAACTTCAAAGCTGGGTTCGGGGATTGAATGGACTTTAAGTAAGACAGCACGAAAACAATAATTTATTGGCAATCAGTTGGAAAATACAATGTCAGAAAGGCATCAAGGTTAAGGTACTGCACACTCGTACCAAGCTTACAAAATCATCGCGAATCAACTCGAGCAAAATCAATCGAGCGAATCAACTCGAGAGGGCTTCCGCACCTCTTTCCGCATAAAACAAAACGGAAGCGCCGGTAAAACACAACATACCGTGCGTACTCTATAAACCGAGAAGTCTAGTTAAGGACTCTTCTCGTTTTTGGAACTCAGCCTGCCTTATATAGGCCCGAAGAAACTGCTGGAATATTCCAGAAACCGAAACCGGAAGTTGTAAAGTATCGCCACACTTGGCAGCATTTGGCGCCGAACTTGGCGACAAAAATAAGTTGCCAAAACTGTTGCCAACGAGCCATCCATAGAGTCCCATGTTAAGTTTAAGGTTCACTAACAAATTCGTAACAGTATTGAAAGCAAGTTAGTTATCTAAATTGTTACAAATAATGCATTTTTTATTTATGCTAATTTTTATTGACAGCATAAAAAATGGCATTTTCTTTATGCTGTTAGCGGGGCAATATTATTCGCGTCTGTAGCATTCCTTAAGCTGCACATAATCACGGGTGGTACTCGATGAGTAACAGCTTCACAGCTGTGTTTGGTATAAAGATATACAGTAGAACCTCGATTATCGGAAGTAATTGGGACCGAACCTACTTCGAATAATGTTCGGATAATCGAGAATTCATCAATAATCATCTAGTTTAATATGTAATATCGTCATTGGTGCAATAACATTTGATTGTTCTGGGACTCGGCAGTATGACCTTCCAAATTTCGAAATGGGTGTGTTTTTGTTTAGAACAGGATTGTTTGAAAGTGAGAAAGAGTACACTGATATCTAGAATTGTGCTTGCGATGAGGAATTCTAAAAAAGGGAATTTCAAAATATTTGTCACACTCGTAGTTTGGGAAGGACGACTTAAATACAAAAAGGAATGGGGGGGGGAAGAAAACTAAAATGCATGTTTGTAAAGAGAAAATTTTGGATGGTAATAAAAAGTAAAAAAAAAAAAAAAAAAAAAAAGTTAAGAAGAAACCGACTTTAGTTAACGGAGAGTTTCGGTTAATCGAGGTTCGAATAATCAAGATTCTACTGTATGTCTGTATTCCTAGCTACATTGGGAAAAAAACTATCTGCTAAAAACCCTGCAAACTAAAAAATGGAATAAATTAGAGACATCTGTTAAACCTATTTTTTATATAGGAAAAGCAGTCGACTGGCGTATTTAAATAAGCTGTCCGAGCTGCATACGGGCAAATAAAGACAGTCTCTTTTTTTTTTACAAGAACCTGAATGATGCATGAATGAAATTGAGAAGTGTGCCAATTGAAGATACAAATAGTCAGAATCACAGTTTCTCGTCAGATTGGCACTTTATGGCTGCATTTTAAATAATTGTCAAAATAGCGCTAATAAAATATACTATTTTTATTCTTGGTGGCATGATTTAAAGTAGATTATTAAATAACGTATATAAAACCTTAATAAATGGACCACAGGTATTCAAATTAATAGCATTAACTTCCCACCAGAGCTGTCGATTTCCTTTTCAATTAAAAATTTAAAAACAAACACCTTCCAAGAAAAAAAAACTTTCTAAAGCCGTCCTTAATTTGCAGTTGAAATCAGGATTTTTATTCGACACGAGGAATAATTAAATTTTTTAATTTAATTTTTCTTCCTGTTGGAAAAATTTTGAAACTAAAATTCAAATGCAGAACAGAGTTAAATTCGCAAAATAATTTTAAAATTTTAAAACAAAACTGTAATAGAGTTTGGCATACTCTTGATTACATATGTTGATATATATATATATATATATATATATATATATATATTTATTTATTTATTTATTTATTT
This sequence comes from Pardosa pseudoannulata, assembly GCA_032207245.1. Lineage (NCBI taxonomy): Eukaryota > Metazoa > Arthropoda > Arachnida > Araneae > Lycosidae > Pardosa > Pardosa pseudoannulata. The sequence goes on from CM063505.1 coordinate 162,034,932, forward strand.
ATTTATTTATATATATTATATATATATATATATATTATATATATATAACTCTTCTACTCCTTTTGCTCAACACAGAAGGATTTAAATCAAAACTTTAATCTGAAATTAGTAACTTTTTATTGGAAATTATTTTGATTATGTAGAGGGTGCTTGATATGTCATGCATTCGGACTGTAGCATGCTTCACACTACACTCCTCGTATAGATATATTAGAGTTTCGATGCATTTTCGAGTAGAAACTATAAGTTTCCTTTAATTAATGTTGGTCTAACAATCTATTAATTTTGATTAATGTTACTTGTTGTTTATTCTTAGAAATATTTCGATTAAATTGAATTATCTTTGATCTAAACCACCGACCTTGTAAATAATGTGAATAGTGTTAATTTGTGTGTGTTTAAAACCATCCAACTCCAATCTTCTTCTTTTATTCGAAATCGCTACAACTGGAAAAGTAAACAATAGTTAAAATAATGATTGTTAAATCTCATCAGTATTTTTACCATAAATTAGTTTTAAAAACATCAGATTCCATTGCACCCATCAACTAAGTTAGAAAAATAAAACGATGTTAATCTTATCAAACCATTGAACTTCATGTAAGAATATGTTCAATTGACGAAACGCGAGACCTTATTAATAGCAAACAGACTGGTTCGTCATGAGGATGAAAAACTAAGAATTGATTTTACAAATATTGACAGGGAAAGTATGGTTCTATTTCGATAAACATCAATCCCGGCCTTAAAAAAACTGAACTCCCTTGTCTTTCATTCCATAACAAAAGAACACCACGCCGATAGTTCTGGTGATGAGCGAGAGTAAGCTTCCACTTGCCTAACCCCAGATGAAAGGCAAAGAAGCCGCGTTCATTTCATTTTCGCTCTTTCTTAATTAATCACTTGAGAGATTCTCCAACCGTAACCACAGATATGATTTCATCATCGTTACTCCGCCTCTTCATATGAAAGTTGCCCAGGATCCGACCAATAGGAACCGCTTGCATATAACACATTACTTGGCCATAAGAAATTACGTGGATGGTATAAAACCTTGAGAAAGAATTCGAAAGTGGTCAAATCACTAAACTAACTCTGAAGGATTGGGGGATATATCTAGTGCCCTACATTGTGGAATTTGTGCTTCAAGCTGTAGTGTGGATTGTACTCAGCATCATACTTGGACTTATTTGTTAAAGGACTTAACGATAAAGCACCAGTGCTTTAATTAAGTAAGATCTTTTATGTTTATTTCCTTCTAATTTGGAAAGTCAAATGATACCTGTTTTTTGGATTAACTCATATTTGCTTATTATTACAAAATCATCTTTAAGGGAGTAGGAATAAAAATTTTATGCTCCCTCTCCAATAGTTTTATAGTAATCCAATAAGGCAAACTTTGTAACAGACATTTCGAAATATTTTTAAAGAAACTTCTCAACTTTAAATATAACTCTGATATCTTAGCCATTTTAAAGGTTAAGAAATAACAAATGACCTTAAGCATACTGCAAATTGATTTGGAGAAACTTTGAAGATAAAAATACGCCCTTAATAATTAATTTTAAAAATTGTAACACTCGTTAATGTTTGAGTGGCAACATTAAGGTAACACTAATAAAAGGTAAAACTAATCAAATTAGAAACGCTTAATCTATCGACTAAAGAGGTAATCATTTGTTTCCATGACGGAGGAAAAATTATAAAATCTTTTGCGTAATTCTATATCCCTAGGTCTAAGGAACTTTAAAAGTATCAAATAAAATAACATTATCATAAAAGTATAAACGAAAATCAATTTAACATCTTTTATATAAGATTAAATTTAAGTTTAATTTCGTCAGTCGAATCTTTACGAATAAAACATACAAAGTTTCACTTCCCTGTAAGGAAGTAAAAGAGATATTGTAATCGTGGAAACTATCAGTCATCATATTTACACGGAAATATCCATTTTGGCCTTGCTTGAGTCCATTTTGTCTAATTTAAGCATGACGATTCAGTACAGTAAGTACAACTTTAACTTTAAAACTTTGAAATACCCATTACGACCTTTCCTGAATGCACTTTACCAGTTTCGTCGTGATGCCAGTACGTAGGTTTACATCCCCTATTATTCAAAAACGATTAACTGCATAGCTTTAAAATTTTATATAGGGAACTTTTGTAACATCTAGTTGCTCACCTCTCTATTTGCAATCTTCACTCTATATTACGAAAAAAATCCGGTTTAATATATATTAATACTGCCGGCCATAACTCAAAAACTATTAACCGTAGTGTGTGGAAATTTTATATTTAGGACTGCTGTAACATTTAGTTGTGCACCTCCATTTTTATTGCAACCTGAAGTCTATATAATAAAAAATCTCAGTGTAACAAATATTAAAACTCCACAAATTGTTGCCTGGTGGCATTACTTGAGTTCTACTCATTGTTGAATAAACATTGTACACATTTCTGGTGTTATTAAAACGTAATATTTCAGCAATTGTTTAATTTCCACTTTATTAAAGAATTGGAGAACCGTACTTCACATTCATATAAAATAAGTTTCAAGGAAATGCAGCAGAAAAATGTATATAATTTAAAAGGCATGCAATGTCTACATCAGAATTTTTTCCTTAAATTTTAAGGCCCTGACTTTTCTAGCTATTAATTCCCATTTTCATTAAACAGATATGTGCTTTAATAAATTAGTTTAAAAGTTCTAGACAATCCAATTTTCAAATAAATTAAGCCTCAAACATCATGCAGATTGATTTTAGGTTTATCTAGAGACTTAGTCACTATGTTTCTTTTATTTTCTTTTTATGTTTGTGTTTCTTTTAAAGGCATTTTTGGTTCTATTTTTATTTCAGATGATGAATAGAGATTTGTTAAGCTTCGTAATAAAAAATATTGTCTTAATAACTTGTTATAGAAATTGTAACTATCATATATGTTTGAGTAGCAACATTTAAGATAAAACCAAGAATTTCATGAAAAGTTGAAATAAATGTTTATCACTGAATAAAAAATCAGGAGAGTATTATCATTTTCCGTCTAAACGATAAGTAAGGTAAACAATAACGATAAAGAGGAAATAGTTATTATTGCTATAATGTAATGCATTTTAAGTTATTTAACATTTTACGAGTTCGAGACTCGCTTTTGAGTTTCGATTAGTAAATAATACTTTTAAGTTAACCTTCAACGCAACAAAGTTTCGAAAGTTATATTGCTTTTGGAAAAATAGGGATATTTCAGCTACTGATTCCTAATTCTAAAATGTTTTGAAGCTATTCTCTGTTGTCATAATCTAACCCTGCTATTATTACGCTATTATTTTACATGTGCTATTATCATATTTTACATATGTTATTATTTTACATGGAGTAATTTCACTCGAAAGAAGTTCCTTAATTTTAAGTTAGTATAGAAAAAAATCTAAAGGTCTGGCGCATAAAATATTGAAAGAAATGTGCATGCCTAACTTTTTAAGCTAATTTTTTCTGAACTATTTAAAATAATATAAAAGTATGTTTAGATTATTTCATAACCGATGGAGAAATTTTATGTTATGATATTTAAGACCATATGAAGAATTTAACCGTTTGTTTCTACTGAAATATTTAATTACTCTTTGAAAAACAGGATACCTTTTTTCTACAGATAAATAAAATTTATAATTTTAATTTTTTAATTAGATTAAATTTGTAAAACATTTCTCTTTTTTCGGTTCTATACATATTATATGTGCTTAAAACATTTAAGTGTATTTTATACTATTGTAGCATATTCATATGTGTTCTTAAATGTGCAGTGTCAATCAAATTTTATGATATTAAAAGTAAATTACATCTTTTACCTTCAAATAAAGTGTTTTGTACCCACTAAATTATATTTTAGCATTAAACAGAAAATTTAAGAAACAGTTCATTTTCTAAAAATATAACTTACTGCATAAAAGAATGAGGATTTGTTTTCTACAGTAATACTAATTAACAAGAAGCATTTAATAACTTATGCTTAAATAATTTGTTTCATTCTAATATTTTGTTATTTAATGGTAGCTTAAATGTGTTGTATTTTGTTCATTTATGGTAATTGTTTTGATGAATTTTGGATTTAGACGCTCGTTACTTTTTTCATGCCATCCACGGCCGAAAGGTTAGAGGTACCGCTTTTCAACAATTAACTTTCAGAGTTTTAAAATCCTGTGCCCTGACTAAGGAATTCTAACCTCGGTCGACTGATTGGGAAGGATGCAAAGGTTTATCTTTGTTTTTCTCCCTTGTAACACAAAAAATAGGTCTTTTAGTTCTCGGAATTAACCCTTCCTTCCCCTAAAAAGCTGTGTAGCGTAAACCCAAACGTTGTAGTAAACTTAAAGCGACGCTTAAGTATGGTCCACAAAGCTACTTAACCCTTCTGCAAAGGTGCGATTTTTGTCCTCAAGCTAATTGAAAAATATTGTTATTGAATATGTGTGTGCACTGATCACTAAACTCTACTCTCAGTGATCAGATAATCAAACACTCGAGATAATCTTTAGGAAAAATATATATCTCGAGGCTCTTTGTGACACAAACACAAAACTGCCGTCTTAAAAATCTCTGAATAAACATTCATTGTAAAATAGAGGGATTTCATGTAACGTCATGAATGGCTTTAATGCCCTTCCCATTCATTTTTATATTTACGATAGCCAATAGGCAACCTATAGAGCAATTTGTAGCACCGTCACGAACTACTATAATGCCCTTTCCATTCATTTTCATGTTTACAACAGCCAATATACAAACAATAAACTGCCTTTCCATTTGAAACTACAGCCAGATTTGTCATAAGTTAATATGTGCTCTTACTTCGTGAAATCGCCTTATAAGCTGCGCTTTCTTTTGCAATTAAAGCCAAAATTGCTATAAGTAGAGATGCTCCCTGCTCTCCGGTGAAATCGCCTTATTATAAATATTATTTAGACTTGGAAGAAAGAAAATTTATGATATTTTATTCAGGCATTAAGGCAGATAGTCAAGAGTTTATTCCTATAAATATCTTTTCCGTACAAGTTTATAATTACGGCTTCAACGATTATGTTAAAAATCATGATTCATAGTATGCTTTTGTGAGTAATACTTTGAAAGTAAAAATGCCTAACATATTCATAAATTAGTATTTGCCAATCTTCAAAATTATTTTAATTTAAATACTGAAAATTCCGGAATGGGGGAAAAGCAATGTGTGCAGAGTTATAAAATATTAATAATTATATATATATATATATTATTAATATATATATAATATATATAAATATATAATAATAATATATAATAATATAATATATATATATATTTATTTAATATATATATATATATATTTATATATTTAATATATATTAATATTAAAAAAATCCTTCCGAATTTTTGCTACAATTTTTATCTTTCAGGGAAAAACATGAAACTGCTTTGATGTAAATGAATTGTATCTTCCCCTTTAACTAATCAATGTTTAATTTTAATTTCATTATCATAAAATTGTAGATATCTCACAACACTTTTTAAAGCTATTCAATTTATAGTCCAATTAAATACACCAAATGATAACAAAGCAATATTTTAGCTTTACTAAAATTCATTTTTCAAAAGCGTTATAAAATTTTCTAACTACATCAAAAATATTATTTATTTATATTAAATACAAAAATCTGTGATAATATGGAAAAGTGAAAAAATTCTTAAATACATGTTCGAGATTTTAAAAAAATTACTAATTATTTGTAGAATGACATTTAAAATTTCTTATAAAAGATTTCATAGCATTATTGTAAAAATATTTCCAAAGTGTTAAGTTATAACCATTATTTGTAAATACTCTTTCAGCTTTGTTTATTTTCAAAAACGATTAACTTATTTAAGTGAAAAACAAAATAATATATTTATATGCTATGACTGAAAAACAATTTCAGCACATACAAGTTGAACAACTAAGAATTAATTAAGAAGAAGCTTTCTAGATTGAAATTTTTGACTTCAATAAATGATATAATTCTACGAGATACATCATGAATTGTGCATTTATAAAAACAAATTTTAAAATATGAAATATAGATCCTTAATTGATTAAAAGTTTTCATGACATTACATTTATACTGTAAAGAAATCATTTAAAATTTTTATCATACATTCGACATAATCTTCATTAAATACGTCTAAGGAAATTATACAAAAAGAAGTTCTCCCATGAAATTTGAGATGATCACGGCTTTTATAAATCACTTTAATTGCTCTTCAGATAGTTTTAACATGGGAGAAAAAGATACGTGAGAATATACATTACATTTATTTCCTCAAGACTTCGTCCCTCAAAAAAATAATTTTCCACTTAGAACATCCCCTCCCCTATGGCAAGTTTCTAAAATTGTCTGACTCCTACCCTCATTATAAAAGTTTATACTCTTCAATAAATACGGTGCAACCCACTGTAAAAAATACATGAGCTAATTGAATGCTTTCAACAAAATTTTCTTTTAAAGGAAACAAAAATATATTTAAAGGTTTCCTTTAGATTAATATACCGATCTATTGCATTCGAAATAAAAAAGAGCCACAAGGATATGAACAGTGAATATATATATATATATATATATATATATATATATATATATATGTGTGTGTGTGTGTGTGTGTGTGTGTGTGTATGTATATATATATATATATATATATATATATATATATATATATATATATATATATATATATATATGCATGTAATCCAGGAATTATACGACTGTTGGACACAATAATTATGTAGCCCCTATTGTTTTTACTTGCCTGGGCT
>CM063505.1:162046753-162051753 GCA_032207245.1 Pardosa pseudoannulata
TATACATATATATAAACATATATATATATATATATATATATAATGAGAGAAACATATATATAGATATATATATATGTATACATATATATAAACATATATATTACACATATATATATACATATGTACATATATATACATATATATACATATATATATGTATATATATACATATATATACATATATATATGTATATATATATATATATATAAATAAGAGAGAGAGAGAGAGAGAGAGAGAGAAAATGTAAAAATAAATATAGCATTCAGTTTTTAATAAGAATTGGTGCTTGTTTTATTAAGCATAAACTTAACACAATTGGCTCAATTTTATATTGTTCAACTAAATCTGATTCGATTAATCCTCAGAGAAGTAATCGTGATCTGACTTATTTTAATATCATATCTAATTTTAATATTTTAATATATCTAATTTTAAAATTTTAATATAAAACTATAGGTTTGCCATGGCTGTTTTTTTACTTAAAATTCTACATTAATATGCAGTTAAATTGCATAATTAAATATGCAGTTGACATATATGAGAGACATGCAGACATGAAAAAAGACTTTCTTCAACTTTATAAAGAAATATTTTTCTTGAATACAAGTTCACCGATTCTAAGGAGGAAATCTTAACCCTCTGATTGCTCAATTTGTTGTTAGAAATAGATAAAAAAATTATGCATTTGTTTTGTATATTTTAAATATATATACTGAGGAACTGGAATATGCACTTTTTCTTTCTAGAAAATATTTTTTATATAGATTTTTATCGTGAGAAACTAAACTATCAGAAACACCAATTTCAGATGTTATCACAAGAATAATTTTTTTTAATAAATTTCAATTGAATTGCAATTAATTTATATTTATTACATAACTAGCTGCTTCGCACCCAGCCTTCGGTATGGGTTTTAATATATTTCGGTGAAAGGTTTAGAACCACTATTAAAGATAATAAGACGTATTAATAGAAATGCTGAACAAATGTCGTATATTTCAGATTATTGACGATTATAACTGTTTATTTTAATAGCTGAATGTCCAATAAGTGCATTGTGTAGCCCGTGAGCAGCTGAATAATAATTAACAATTCCACGACTTTTTTGTAATGTAGAAGTCAAATTTCAAAATACTGTGGAGAGTAATATATATGTACTGTTCTGAATGGGATAATTCATTTCAGAGATTGGCTGCCTTTTAGTACTAATGTTTTACATACATAAAAATTAAATTTTAAACAACAAAACCTATGACGATAAATGTTCTTTAAAAAATGGCAATTGTGAAATAAACACAAATTTGATAGAACATGACGAATTTGTAATTATTGAAAATAAAAATCACGCCAACATATAACAAAAAAAAAATACTAATTTCTTAAAAAATTTGAGAAAGTAAAATAAAGATTTACGTATTTTGATGAAGTAAAAAATATAGCTATTAAAAATAAAATGATTTTGATACTGGGATTGCAACTTAAAAATTAACCAAGAATTAAATTTAAAATTAGTTCTCATATAAAAATGCTATAATTTGCGTCACATAAAAATGAAAGTGAATCACTTTATATCTCAATTTCCAGGTCAAATCGAATTGATACTACGCAGACGATGTTTAAATAATATAAAATAAAAAATGAATAAATGAAATATTTAAAAGAATGACGTCACAATGATAGAAAAATATTTTCACTTATGTATTAAATATAATGAATTAAAAATTTTAATTTTCTGCTTTTAACCGTGGAAAACTGCGTTTAAAACAATTACTTGGGATGACGTCACATTGCTAGAAATATTGCTTCTTTCACTTAGTTATCATGCGATAAATTAAAAATTTAATCGTTTGCTTTTAACCGGGGAAAATAATGCTTGGAATAATGACATGAAATGCTCGAAAAAGGAGGAAGGAATGGATTTCGAACGTCGAAAATTTACAAAAACCTTCCCAGGGATATACCTAAACATTTCCCAAATTTTCACAGCGATTGGATGCATGGTTTTTGAGTCTATTGAGTACAGACAGACAGACACAAATTCATTTATATATATATAGATATATATATATATATAGATTATAATTATATTATCTAACATAACTATAGTTATATTCATATTATTCTATTTATTACATAATTTAACGTCTAGAACTGTATATAATTTATTTCACTATATAAACGGTGAAAAAGTGGGATGTGCTCCTGCAAAAAGGAAGAAAAGCACATACCCGCGAAAATCGTGGGATGAGCAAATTTTGCTATATATAAGTTGCTCGTGGAAATCGCGGGATGAGCAGCCGGAGGGTTAATCTACTTTAGAGAAAGCGATTGAAACCAAATTTAGGAAATAAACTCCTTTTTTATCTAACTTCATGAAAAATTTAAAGTTCTGTTTCTAATTATGTTTCATTTCAGTATTTGTAACTAATATTATAAGTTTTAAAACTGCTTAATTTGACGTTGCTTTCACTTCCATTAGCTAATTTAAGAATTGTTACATAGTAAAATGCAGTTTTATTTCACAGGAGCAAATATATTTCAAATAGATCATCACATGACATACCATCGGTAAAAATAAAGCTTTCTAACAAAACAGATTTTTCCTATATTTTCAGCCATTATTAGGCAATACATAATAAGTTTAGTTAATCACAAGGACACATTTTGAATTTCCTAATCTGTAATAAATCTAAAAAATAGAATTTCATTGATCGTGAATTTCACGTTTTAGATTGTCATATTTAAAACTGTAGATATCTACAATATACTGTAGATATCTGTAGATATCTACAATATACTGTAGATAACTGTAGATATCTACAATAACAAGTTGATATCTTGTTAGTTGAAGGCTTAATTTTTAAAAATCCAGTGGAAGCGAAAGGAAGCATGCTTATTATTATACGATAAACATCTGTTCACCTAGAAACAAAATTTAGATTTAATGTGCACAATTTGCTTTACCTTGATAAGAAGCATTATCATTATAGAAACGAATATATATACATATATATAAAAACACACATATATATACGTATATATATATATATATATATATATATATATATATATATATATGCATATAAATACATATATATGCATATAAATACATATATATATACATATATATATATATATATATATATATATATATATAATTATAAATAGACAGAGAGAATGTAAAAATAAATATATCATTCAGTTTTAAATAAGAATAGTTACTTGTTTGGTTGAGCATAAACTTAACACAATTGGCTCAATTACGCGATGACATGACAACAGAATATAAATTTTAAATGTTCTGCCAAGACTGAATTTTAAGTTTAAAAATAGCATTTATTTCGATGTTAGCAAAACTTTCACAATTATTACTTATAACCTTATTCATGTCTTACTTTGAATGCTGGCGCAGGATAAATTTATAATTCCTATCAGTGTAAAATGAGACTATAATTATTGGGTTCGAGTTTATTCTTACTAATCATACTTGAATAGGTTTTAACTCGTTGGTCTGCGTCATATGAAAAAAGTTCTACATTTGAAGCCTTTTCAAGAAAGTGGTCTTATAAAGCAATTTGTTTCAACGTCATAAACTACTATTGTGACCTTCCTATTCATTTTCATGTTTACAACAGCCAATAGACAAACAATACACTGCCCTTCCGTTTAAAACTAAAGTCAGAATTGTCATAAATTCATATGTGCCCTGCTGCGTGAAATCGCCTTATTGGAGACTTTATTCTTTTCCAGACAATGTTATCACAAAAAATAATTTATGAACAAGGCAACATAAAATTACCATAATAATCTCTTTTTTTTTCCTTTGCTCCCAGGTAAAATGATGCAAGAAACTCTCGTGTTTTACAAAACTTTTGGTTTATATCTATTCCTCATACTCGTAACAGCCCATTCTTCTGAAGCTACAACCGCAACTCCAGTCCCGGTGTTTCAAGTCACTCCGCCGACTGACGGCAACATCGCTGTGACATCTCAACCTTCACTGTACCATGATTCGTCCCTCTACGAATCATCGAAGAGCAGTGCTGAGAGACATTTGAATGTGGCCAGCTGGAGTAGTACTAACCACAGCTTGAGGGAAACATTTGCCCGTCAGAAGTCCAACCAACAGCAATCGAGTACAGAGAGTAGCGAACAAAAGGAATATTTGACCAGAGAATATAATGTTCGTACACATAGAGAAGAGACGAGAGGTAAAATATCTGTTTTAAAACATTTACCATTAAGGGTTAATACCATTGAAGATAACTTAAAATTTATAAATCCTACACTCAAACGGCCTAAAAGGAAAAAAAAGGAATTAAAATGAAATTTTAGAAACTCTCCAAAAAGTTTAGAAAAATTCACTTAAAAATTAAAATTTTCAACATAGGTTTAACATGGCCCAATACACGTGCATGAAAATGAAAACTTTGATTAGTGAATTAATAGAATTAACACATCTATTTAATTTATTAGAAATTTTAGATAGTTGCAAATTATAGAGAAATGCTACTTTAAAAAATAACCACACTTGAATAATTAAAATAATAAATGCCTTTTAAAAGATCAATAGCAGCTTGCAGAATGGCGTGTCTGCCATGTTGTCATTCTTGTCTTTGGCCAGGAAACGTCTGCGCATGCGCTCGTTATCTTAACTCTCACTCAATGATGGGCTTGCTTCAAGTTTGTCATAACAAGATTGCCACAGTTTTGCAGCAAAATTGCGTTGCAAAGAAGTGGTCGCTTTATGTTCTGAGTTTTACTGCAAGTTTGTCGCTTCAAATTTGTTATGACAAGATATTACCCAAAAAAATCAAACTTACTGCAAGTATGTATGCTATCTGGGTTTTCATCCCCAAATAGTTTATACTTAATTGCTCCATCCTCCAAGATAATACAGAAAATCATTTATTGAAGATAATGATTTATTGCTTATTTATTGACAACATTTTTTGATTAATATACTAATAGGTAAAAAACAATTAAGGCAGTTTATTGA
>CM063505.1:162059253-162139253 GCA_032207245.1 Pardosa pseudoannulata
TACGGTAACGTGTAGCTGCATAATAGATCAAGCTATACGGATATATTTCAGTCAATGTAAAAGTAAATTTGTGTGCGAGAGGCTTGGACAAAATCATAAAATCTCGATTCAAATGGTAAAGTTAGAAATATCCGATACTGGTTAATTTAGTAGATTGTTTATAATAGAATTGCCCTCTTCCTTCGCAGAAACGGTAAACTCGTTCTAAGACAGCAAAAATTCTATAAACTTTTTTTTTTAATCTACCCTAAGAAAGGAACAGTAGGTATTAATGGGTTGATGTTTTGTGATTATAACTTTAATTTCTTTAAGTATCCCTTCCCTAGTTTTAGAAAAATTGACCTTATATTCTGACAAAGAAAGTTTCAAAAAGATAGTCTAGTACTAAAATGTCCATAATTATGTTTCTGCGAAACTCCAGTCGAGATCTCTTATAGAGACTACACACAGTAATTCAGAGACGGTTCTTGAAATTGGAAAGCATATCTTTTATTTAAACATTCAACTTAACCCCGAAATTCAAATAAAATTTTTATTCCGATCGAAGAACTTGGTTGGTTATCCCCGATTGTGGTTATATCATAGATATTGCTTGTTATCCGCGATATCTCCGAATTTATCTCAAGGTTTACCTATGAAAGAAAAATTTCTATCCCGAAGTAGAACCGAAAATTATTTAGATCCGTAAAGATTTAATTTAAAGAGAGCGGGGAAAATATTTTTTATTTAAATTATAGCTATCGTTTCCACATGATTCGCTTTTTCCCAGAGATCAACCCATAATAAAATAACAAAATAACAAAATAACAAAATAATAAAATAACAAAAATAACAAAAATTTTTGTTATTTTTCTCTCATTTAACGTTTCGGGATTCTTCGGTTTCTCACACCATTCTTAGAAAAATTTTGGTTGCCTTTCCGGATCATTTTTGTAAAAACTAGAAAAACTGAATTTTTTTTTAAATTAAAAAAAAATTAATTTTTTTAATTTTATTTATTTATTTATTTATTTATTTTTTGTGTGTGTTGAGAAAAAAATGTTTAAAGGTTCTAAGGGTGGCAAAACTATTTCTGGCTGATCAGAGGCGTTCTAAAAACAAACAAAGGATTAGTAATCTAACATATAGGGGAGGACCTATGAACAGCCTGAAGAAAAAAAGCACAGCTAAAAAGCTCACTGTAACAAAAGGATTCCAGAAAGGAAACTGACTTTAAAAAAATACGCAGTTAAAATTAAGTATTTAATTAAAAATATCTATAAATGTGGCCGATGAAATCGACCCGATCCCAACTACATCAATCGTAAAATAACTAGAAAACAATGCTGAGAACTATGTTTGGAGGTTAAGTTACATTGGACAGTGCCCTCTTGTGATCAGGCAAATCCAGAGGATTACATTGATCGAAGTATTTTCTACACAGGCCAGAAGCAAGATAAGTAGAGGAAAAGGAAGACGAAAACAAACATGAATCAGTACAGAAATTTTCTGAAGTACACGAAGATTTGTCAAAATTTAAATAACTTAAAGATGAATACAGCGACAGTAATAATGTTCCCACGAAGGTAGAAGCGATAGCAGGGCCGTAACAAGGGCGTGGCAAAGGTGGCATTTGCCCCTCGCGCATCAGTCATAGGGGCGCCGCATCTTGAGGAAAATGGGGTCCGAAAGAAGACGATTCGCCCCAAATAGAAATAAGGAAAAGTTGAAAATATTTTTTTTAGTATAGAATTAGATTTTATTTTTAAAATCCAGTGTGTTTAAAAAATACTGTTTTATGAATTTTCTTATTTTTTAAAATGCTCCTAGAGACTAAATTTGTTATGGATTCTTACAAAATGTTTACCAAACACTCTTAATATGCCTTTATATAAATCCGGGTATTCGTTTTAAATTTTGGAATTTATTAAAGTTACTAAAACTAAATTTAAATTTAGAAAATCATCCTTTTTTTAATGAAAATTCAACAAATAAAGAAATATTCCCCTCAAATAAACTATTCAGTTTATCAACCAAATAATACCCCTAGAGATTTCGAAAATACTTTTAAGTATTAAATAAATAAATATAGAAGAAAAAATTAAAAATTAATATACTAGGAACATTTGAAGAATTAACAAAATATTTCGAATCATTCTAAATATATGATATAGAAAAAAGAACATTTCTATATTTTCTCACTATATTGAGTGGCAGGGGTGCAGATCAATTTTTTGCCACGGGTGCTAAGGGACCTAGTTACGGACCTGAGCGATAGAACGCTCATTGTTTATAGTCAGGCTGTCAACAAGCAGATATCAATTACAAAATATTTTTAACTGTTAAATATCATTCGAATATAAGTTATATTTTATAAAATTTTATGTATTTCTAATTAGTGTTGTAAATAGTTAACTTATTCTTAGTCTCACATTTCATGAAATTTTTACATCCATTTCCATCATTTTGAAAAATACGAGCATTCCACTGCATTTGGAACTGCATTTGGCATTCCACTGCATTTGGAAGTTCCACTGCATTTGGAAAAATTTCGGTAAACTTTTTTGAGCGAAACTAATTACATTTGATCAATAGCATTTTTTTAAAGTGGAAAATGGTGTAGAAAGTAACCAAAACATAAGTTTTTCAAAAACATTTGTATATGATATCTTAAATTGGAAAGGAGTGGAAATAAATTTAATTTCCATTCCAATCCTGTATAAAGCGATTTCAAGCAGTAGGGCAAATTCTCAAATTATGACAATTCTGGCTTTAGTTTGAAACGGAAGGGCAGTTTATTGTTTATCTATTGGCTGTTGTAAATATGAAAATGAATGGGAAGGGCATTATAGTAGTTCGTGACGTTGCGACAAACTGCCTTATATAATAATAGCCTAAGTTATCTGTCCATCTGTCCTCGAATTTATGAAGCGGTTGGACCTGGAATGGTTATAGGCATCCATATTCAATTCTTGATGAGTTAGGGTTAGCAAAATTCAAAGAGAGTAAAGTTTATCTTCTCCTAAAAACTATCGATAAAATTCTACAATAAACTGGTATAAATATGCTTCATAGCGGAAAATACTGTCGCCTTTAAAACGTTCGAAATCCACCCCTTCCCCACTTTTCGAGCTTTTAATGCCATTATTTCGAATCCTATATTCCCCAGTTAATGCAGGTGATTAAATTTATCAATTTATCACAAAAATAGGTAAAAATAGCATTTTTTCTATCATAATGACGTTATTTCTTTAACCCTCTCAATTAATGATTTCTTATTTAAATTATTTAAATATCGTCTGCATTATTTTCATACATTTTATCACTGAATTTAGATATTACGTAAGTAATTTTCTTTTATATTTGGCTTAAATAATAGATCAGGTACATATGTGATAGTTTTAAATTTAATCATCGATTATTTTTTGTTCCAAAATATTTCTCATCCAAAAAACAGACCATTTTTTTTACCTGCCTCACAGGATACTTTACAATTCTGGAAAGTTAAAAATTTTACTGATCCTGGCATATGACGGGCTATATGCTAGTAATATAAGAAAATATTTAGCAGTCTGGATTAAATTTATGGAAAAAATCCCCTGTATGTTAAAAGTTTTGCTGTACTGTGATTTTTAATTTATAACTAAAATTATATTCTACATGATTTTATGGTTGCAGCTGAATTTGACGTAGCAGTTAGCAGTTGCTACGCTCATAATGGTGCTAAGAAAAGATTGCAACTCATCGATGCAAATGGGTAAGAGCATTTACCATTAACATTTATTGTTTCAAATGATCATTCTTTAACTTTGCTAATTACATATCAGTGTACAAATATGAACTATTGTAAATTGTGACAAGGAAGATGTCAGAATTTTTGTATTGTCACAGAATAAAAAAAAATTAAATGATTCAATATCATATTTTGAAACTCTGTGTAGTTATTTATTTCGTGTATTTAACATGAACGACTTCTAATTTTCAATATGTTATACATATATATTCACTTTGTAAAGAGTTCTGGCGGTTGTAAACGAATCAAGAGAACTATAGGAGTTTTTCTTGTGATTAGAATATACATTTACACTCTATCCCTGTGTTTATTAAGAGTGCAATCCTGGGTAATTGGCACAGTAGAACTAGTCTTGTGTGACAGCAATAACTTTGGACAGTACTTAGAATGAATTATAAATCTACCTTGTCATTCTTTAGGTTACCAAGAGTGCTCACACTGAAATTTATTGACGTTAGTTATTATCTTAAAAATTTTATAAACATCTTTACAATTTATCGAAACAACCATGTGTCAAATTATCAAGGCCGTAGCAATGGGGGGGGGATTTAGGTGGACCAGTCCCCCTCCGAAATTCTAAAAAGTCCATTTTGTGGAAAGAAAATGGACCACGTTTGTGGTTTTGTCATCTGCCTAACTGTGCATAGACACCAGTGTGTTTAGTGACGTTGAATTAAACAGAAGGTGCAAATTATATTCAACCTGTAAGAGCAAATTGATAGCACTTCTAACAACGCATCACCATATTGATGCATAATCGAAAGAAACTCGGAAAAACTTTTTGCAAACTTTCAAAGCCAACATATTTTATAATATACAAAGAAAAATGTTCATTTTCTTTCAAAATTATTCTTTTTGTTGGTTTGTTCTATTTTTTATTATTCTTCTGTTTTAAAAATTAGACTTGAATACCATGTATAATTTTCAATGTTAATTTTACTGTTAAATTTATTGTGTAGTTACTTCATTACTTATACTAGAACTTAAATTTGCTCAATGTGTCATTTTTTTTAATCATTCTGAAATCTTAAAATTCCATTGTGTCCTGATACTCATTAGGGATATACATGCATAAGAAAACCTATAGTTTTATTGAAGTATCATTCACAAAAAACGATGTCTTTCACCTTGGTCCCCCTCCTAATATAATTTCTGGCTACGGTGCTGAAAATTATAATAGTTGTTTTACAGTAAAAGTTTGTAAAAATGAAAAGACTTTGTGATCACCTGTATATTTTCATCACCTGAGAGATACTATTCTCTAACAGCAGAAATACAGTTTAACCCTTTCGAGAGTCATTGATTTCTCTTTTAAATTCCTCCCATATTTTCCGTTTTGATTTATTATTTGTTAAACAATAACATTTTAGAAAATGTATTTTATTTATGTTTATATTTAAATCTTGGAGTATACTTCTCTAGAACCTTCTACGGTAATACAGAAAATTCAATTTACAGACGATTATTTGCCATAGAAAGCGTGCTGCACTGAGCAAGGGCACATCACACTTTGTACGCATGTAATGGGTCCTCTATATTTGAACCTCATTTCCAATATAGTCTACAGAGTTGAAAACCAACTCTGGCATGTGATTTCTTACAATAACTGAAATGAAGACTTCTTTGATTGTAAGATACCAGGGAGGCTTTTTCCTTGGAGAATATCCGTCTATTTGCCGACGAGCTACTATTATATGAGATGTTAGCTGATCTTCAGTGTATTTTGCGCTTCCCACAGGTGTATTTTGTAAGATCATGTAGTTGTGAAGTAATCTTCCCAAGGCCTACTAAAGGATTTAGGAAGATATATATTTCCTATTTCAATTTTTAATTTCTTTCTTTTCTGCAGCTGCATCCTCAAAGAGCAGCTCATGAGTCCATTTCGAGGTGTTCGAAATGGTGGTGGAACCAATCATGTTGCTCTTTATGCCTATTTCAAGGCATTCCGTTTCACAAGCAGTCCTGCTTTGTACTTAGAATGTGACGTCCACATGTGCCATGGAACCTGCCCGGTGAGAATTTTCTTCTCTAGCATTCATTCATATTATTGTTCCTGTACACACACATCAAATTTCAAAGATTTTCTGTCGCTTAAGTAGAATATGTACACAGAATTTGTTAACATTTTTCTCAGTTGTTGTCATTATTACAAGTTGGCGGGGGAACCCATTCTTTAGTCAAGCCCAATATTTGGCATTTTTCTTTTATTTTCAATTCAATTGCGTCATTTTTATTTATCCAATTTTGAGACCACAATTCCACCTATCCATAGTTAGACTTGGTGGTATTACTTAAGGAAGTCATTTCGGTCAATCGCATTCTGATATTCTAATTAGTTCGAAATAAATTATTTTAAAACCAACAAAAACACCGTTTTAATTATGTAGTATGGTCATTTCCACTGTTGAGTTGGCGTGAAAAACAATTACCAGATTCTTATTGTTGGAGTCATTTTCGCCAGATATTTGGCAATAGAACTGACATTAATGCCGAACAGCGATCGCCTATCCTGCCAAACCGTTGTTTGTTTGAAAAATTTGAAGCAGCTCCGTTTTGTGTCTTAACTGCGACACATTTTGACATTTTTGTTAGTGATTTATTATATTCTTAAGGAATTTTTCAAGACTTTACTTTTGATATATTTCTTTATAATATATGCATCTATATATATCATTAAAATTCGAGTTTAAATAAATGCATTTATAAACATTAATACATTTGGATGTATTACTTCGCCCAATCCGCTGAATTCTTAAACTCTTTCTACCATTAAAATACCGTAATTACAATCAGTTAAAAGTATATTAATTAAAATATATAAAGTGTGGCACCATTTTTATTTCCTGTAGTTACATCTATTTGTCATACGCAATAATTTTCTCTCTTTGAAATATTCCAGTATCAAAATCAATTTATTGGTACTCCAGTACATCGTAAAATAACTTCTATTCTATGCACTGAAAAAAAGAAACATAAAATCGGGAACGTGATAAATTAAATTTCTTTGCAATTAAAACCTGTTTTAAAAATGTTTATACAAATTTATTAAACAGCATTTAGGAAATGAATTATCACATTCAGAACAGTACATATATATTACTATCCACAGTATTTTGAAATTTGACTCCTATATTAAAAAAAAGTCGCGGAATTTGGAATTATTATGTAGCTGCTCACGGGGAACACAGTGCACTTGCTGGACATTCAATTATTAATAAACTGTAGAAATCGTCAAAAATCTGAAGCATACGAGATTTATTCAACTTTTTTTATTAATACGTCTTATTATCTTTATTAGTGGTTCTAAACCATTTATTGAAATATTTTACTGCCCAGATCAAAGGCTGGGTGCGAAGCAGCTAGCTATTACTAAAATCTGATGAATTGAATGATTTTATATCATATTGTTGTAAAAGAAAATTTATAAAATGGCTCGAAACTTATTTTGCATATTGTTCATATTATTCATGTCTCTTCATAAGTAATATTAAATTCCATATTAAACTGGCATAAAAATTGTGTGTGAAAGTGTTTTGGACATTTAACAAGGTAGATTATTTCAATTACACACAGTACTAAATCAAATGTATAGGGCATTTCTAGAAAATAAAAATCATAGCAATTTTTTCCTTTATTTTTATTTTTTTCAATACAGCGGCAATCTTTTCTTATGATAATGAATCTTAAGTTCATCTTGATTTTATATAATATTTTTAGTATATAATTAAATTATGTCTCTAAAATGAATTTAAAATTATGGCTCTAGAGGTTCATTCAAAAATAAACAAATTTAAACAATGAATTAGTGATAAAATTCTCACAAGATTAGAAAGACAAAATTATATAAAGACTTGTTCCGGATAAAAAATATATAATTTAGTTGCCTGTAGTTTAGATTTATACATTCTTTGTATAATCAAAGAGTAAAAGAATTTGGGTGGCATGAGAAAAAGAAAAATACCCAATTACAATCCCATTTATATTTTACAATTAGTTTTTAATGCGATAACATGGTACATTAATGTGATATTGCATTTTTTTCTTATTCACATATTAATCAAAAGGCTCAAAGGTGTCACTGGAAAAGCTTAACAAAGAGATCAGCAGATTTGAACATAGAAGCTGAGAACTCATCTCTAACCTCTGAAAACGTGAGCCTGTTCCAAGCCTTGCAAGTTCTACAAGAGTCCTCGGATGGTTCTACAAGTGGCAAAACTAAAACTGGTATGTTTAACTAGCTCGTTTTTGTCTATAACCCCCTTCTATTGTTTCCATAATTCAATATCGTTAATCTTTTTTTAATGTAAATATAGAAGTCAGCTGTGTCCAAATTTGATATTTGTTGTCAAAAAATATATAATATCTTACCCGGATGACTATTTTTTCCTCCCATCGATGGTAAGAATTATATTTATGTAAATATAGATGTCAGCTGTGTCCAAACTTAATATTTGTTGTCAAAAAATAGATAATATCTTACCAAGATAACTATTTTCGCCTCCCATTGATGATAAGAATTATATTTATGTAAATATAGATGTCAGATGTGTTCAACTTAATATTTGCTGTCAAAAAATAGATATCTTTCCAGAATAACTATTTTAGCCTCCCATCGATGGTAAGAATTATATTTATGACCTTAATTAGCAATAAATACTTAATAGAATGAGGATTATTCTCTAATAATTTCTCCTTGAATTATTTTCTTAAAAACAGAAATTTACAATAAAAAAGTTAATGAACGATTTTCATATTCAATCATCTAACAGCCTTTTTTTCCCAAAATTTCTGTCCCCTGTATCAGGGCACTATACTTCTTTACATTTTTATGAAAATTTACTTTTTAACATAGGTTTGTAACGACATTTTCACATCTTAAAAATTTTGATTTGTATTCTAGTTCTGTTAGTTATATAACACAATCAAGAAGTGCAAATCTTTATATTTTCTCGTAATGATTCTTTTTAGATGTAAATTATGTAATTCTAAGCATTTTCATTTTTAAAAAACTAACAAATCAAACATAAACCCTTGAGTATATTAGAATAAAAATTGAAGTAATATCAGTACTACAGAAAGCACCAAGAATTGTCGACCTATATTATAAAATGTCAAGCATCATTCCTCGGAGGTTACTCTGTATTACAGTAGAACCTCGATTATCCGAGCTAAATGGGACCGCTAGTACCTCGGATATCGGAAATCTCGGTTAATAGAAACCCTGTATAAAAACCTTCCGTGCTTGCGAATTTAACTAATTTTTAAAGTAAAATACAATAGAACGTTCTTTAAATCATAAAAATAAACATATATGAACTTATGTTTCATATCTAAAAAGATTTAAAAAAGAAACCAACTCTAGTAGTAGATTTTAAAAAGTAAAATGGAATTTTTTTAAGCTATACTTAGTTAAATATCGAAAGACACATTTTCAAAAATAACACAAATCTCAAGAAAATATTGTATTTTTAAAATTTAATATATATTCATATGTTAAATTTGTATTCTTTTAAAAATGTCTGTTACCTTTCGTTGCAACAGTTCAGAATTTCTATCATGGGCAGCCTTACTCGCCAATTTTTGAGCAACGGGAGATCCATCGGTGTAGCATCGTTTCTTTGTTCCAAATATTTTAAGGCAGTTGTCAATGTTTGAACACTTTCACTATGACTTATAGTAGTAGAATCCTTAAAGTCCTCATCTTCATTTTCTGCGTCATTAATGTCCGTTGAAGGATTAACGGCTTGTATGATTTCTTCGTCATTGAGAATTTCAAAATTTGGATGCTGATACTCAACGTCCAACCACTCGCAAATGTCCTCTTCCAAAACTTCCTCACAACCTTCAATTCCATTGATCTGAAGAAGTTCCCTGTAGGTATGTTTTCCGTCTGCTGGGATTCACCCTGTCTCCTCTTTTCAACAATTATTTTGTTGAATGATTTACGAGTTGTAGCTGGATTCACTAATTGCCATGCCTGGAAAATCATGTTGTGGGAAAGAAGTGCCTGTAACACGGACAACGAACTAATATGTGTATCATTTTTTCCAAGCTCATTTTGGAAGGGAGAAAAAAAATTAGACTTCGTTATTGACTCGGTTAACAGAAACCGCGGTTAATCGAAGCTCGGTTAATCGAGGTTGTATTGTACTAAACTGTGGATAATATGTTACACTGGACAGTTTGATGGTGTGGAGGTAGTTTTATGTGTTTCGTCCTTTTATCAGTTACTTCCATATTTTGTTTATCTCCTTTTTCTTCTATATAATCATGTTTTAAAAAAATCTAGGATCCCTCATTGCCTTTTTGCAAATTTATTAGATCGTTAATTATAATTTCGGGACTTCGGATTAAAACCCTAGTACTCGCAAAATTTGTTATGCAAAAATAGATCTTTTGAGGCAGGACCCGAAATTTCCGCTCATCAAATCTCCATTGACGACCATATATTTAAGTCTGGAGAGTAAGTTTTGATTTTTAAAAAGCTATGTTTCAGCTCAAATTATAAACTTTCAGATTATCGTACCTCAATCCAATTGCATGATGAAGTGTTTTGAAATCAAACTATAAACCATTTATCTTCTACTTGTAACCGAAAATGATCCCAAACAGAGATTGAAGCCATAGATGAGATAGAAAAGTGATATTTCAATACAAAAAGCGCAACAGGAAAGATAAAATTATTTTATGTCGTTTAGTAATATGTGACAATTTCTGGAACTTCTGAAACATTATGTCAACCTTTAGAATTAACAGTATTTATTTATTTATTTGTTGTTATTATTATTATTATTTTGCATTAAATATTTTTCGATTTTTCAATATCTCATATTTTTATAGTCAGCAAAATGTTCTTTACATTTATTATTAACATTTTAAAGCTTGTTCATATTTTTCTTGAAAGTAAAACAGTGGCAAGTAAAATTTTTTTTGTCTAATTAGTCCTTAAGAACTGAAATTTCATGCCTTGGTTTACAGTATCTTTCAATTACTCAATGGCATATACTTGTGCATTGTTTTAGCTGAAAGATGAAAATGATCATAAAAGTAGTCTGATAAGGAGTGTTATCTTTAATTTTTGAAACTGCCAAGGAAAGAGCAATAAAAATATTGTGAGATACGTGTAGTAAGGAAACAGGAAACACGATAAATTTTCAGATAGCATTCGGCTGGATATTATTAGACTTCATTTGGTTTGGAGCGCTATAGTTTGCTATTTTGCCTCACGAGAACTTATGAGACAGAGACTGTCTGAAATATAACTGAAAATATTGTGAGACACGAATAGTAAGGACACTGAAAACACGATAAATTTTCAGATATCATTCGGCTGGATATTATTAGGCTTGATTTGGTTTGGAGCGCTATAGTCTGCTATTTTGCCTCGCGAGAGCTTATGAGACAGAGACTGTCTGAAATATAACTAAAAATATTGTGAGACACGACTAGTAAGGACACAGGAAACACGATAAATTTTCAGATGGCATTCGGCTGGATATTATTAGGCTTGATTTGATTTGGAGCGCTATAGTCTGGTATTTTGCCTCACGAGAACTTATGAGGCCGAGACTGTCTAAAATATAACTGAAAATATTGTGAGACACGAGTAATAAGGACACAAGAAACATGATAAATTTTCAGATGGCATTCGGCTGGATATTATTAGACTTGATTTGATTTTGAACGCTATAGTCTGCTATTTTGCCTCGCGAGAGCTTATGAGGCAGAGACTGTCTGAAATATAACTGAAAATATTGTGAGACACGAATAGTAAGGACACGGAAAACACGATAAATTTTCAGATGGCATTCGGCTGGATATTATTAGGCTTGATTTGGTTTGGAGCGCTATAGTCTGCTATTTTGCCTCACGAGAACTTATGAGGCAGAGACTGTCTAAAATATAACTGAAAATATTGTGAGACACGACTAGTAAGGACACAGGAAACACGATAAATTTTCAGATGGCATTCGGCTGGATATTATTAGGCTTGATTTGGTTTGGAGCGCTATAGTCTGCTATTTTGCCTCACGAGAGCTTATGAGGCAGAGATTGTCCGCTTAAAGCCAATTTCGAACAGCTACGAACATCTATGCCAGCAATGGGATTCAAATCACGAACTCCTGTACCGAAGAACACTTCACTACCTATTTGGTTATCATTCTGTAAACATTTTTAGAAGCTCCTCTTTTAGTTATGAAGTATGCAAACTTATTTTTAGACTGCGAGCCGCCTGTATTTCCCAAACATCCCCATTCAGATCGAAAATTATTTTGAGTTTAAAGATTTCCCCAGACTATCATTTCAGAAAATAAGTAAAATTACCAAATTCCCTTCAAAAGATTAAAAGTTGTCTACATTTCCACAATAGGTAAGATTTAAGGCTGTTGTGTTTATGAATATCAAGTAACTTGTCTTAAGTCGAAATATTAATAAAGAGTTAGTTAATTTCAGAGCTATAGTAATATTAATAACTATATGATATACTTTTCTTTTCCAGATGAACTCCCTAGTAGCACAATGTGTTTGCCAGTTCTTGCTTTGACAGCCGTTACTACAGCTTTCATGGCTTGTCTCCTATTGTCTACAATCATCTGCGTCCTTCTTTGTCTGCGACTGAGGCGCATGAAAGAAGCCGGCGACATGAACAGTCTCAATAACTACATGACGAGCCCCTACCTGCACAAGCAACCCTCCAGAAAACGGCTATAAACTACTCGTAACACTGAAACAGAAAATTCTGCCGAACTCGTAGTGTTGAAAAACACTATCACCGTGCAATCTTCATCAGTAAACATCTAGATATAATGCAATCAAAAGCTGGATATTTCAGAATATTCGCTCTTTTGCATCTCTAATGTTCTGAGTAATAGTTTCTCCCTGAATATTTTTCCAGTAAATTTTAGTAAAACCTTAATCCCATAAAATGGACACTAAACACAATGCACATCTACATTCAATGCAATTTTATTTATCGTTATTTAGGTTGTTTCTGAATAGTATGATCTATTTTTATTAGCATAATCTTTTCATATAATTAACTAATTCGTAAATATAGGGAAAATGAAATAGTATTAAATGAAATTATTTATTGTGGAAAATATAGGATGATACAGATATAAGTAAAAAAAAATTAAATAGCAAAAATCAAAAATCAAAAGGTCCATTCCAAATTAAGAACGGACCAATAGTATAATATCTTAGGATAATTTTTAAAGAGTCCCTCTCCACTCACTCATCGGTACAATATGCGTAAAAACAGGGAGAAAAATATAGATGGAGAATGACTGAAAATCATTTATCGTATATTAAATGCTACTGTCATTAAAATCTTCCGTCTTGAAACTCCTAACTAATTCAAGACATAATTTCATTCAGTTATTTATTAAAAACATTTTTCGCATGAAAAACGTTGTAAGAAATTTAAAATATTAGCTTTTATGTACTTCGAACAGTAAGAATATTGGTTACTCCGTGTTTTTTATTTGTCAGTTTTTGTCGTATTACTAGTAGTTCCCTTAAAATATATTGCCTTTGTGATGATAGCGTAGATACAGGAATGAATCCTAAACGAACTGTTGCAGTCCAATTAATGCCTTTTATCCGGTTATTTCCCATCTGAAATAATAAAGATCAAAGGGAACGAGAATGTCATGGAAACAAAGCGAAGATTTTGAAGGTGGCTGTCTCCGCCATATGAATATATATTTATTTATACATAAACTTTTATTTATTTTGAATGGAACATAAAAAAGGATGAAGCAATTTCATCCTTAGAATAAAATTAAAAGTCTTTCCTTCCCCTTATATAATTTTTCTCACAGTTGTGAAAATGTCACAGTGTCACACATGTGTCACACATGTGTCACAGTGTGTATTTTTAATTTTTTTTTCCAAAATGGCATTTGATATAAAGAAGCAAAGGATAAAAAGTTTTAGTTTTACTTCAGAAGAAATATTAAAACCATTTTTCTCTCGCCTTTCTCGTATGTTCCCATATAAAGTTGCCATTTATAAAAGAGTATGTTTTTTCAGCAATATACTTTAAACTAGTGTCAAAATGTACTACAAGCTGCATATCCCATCATTTGGCGTTATTTTGGCTGCCATTTAAAGTGCTTCCAAGAATACCCAATTTCAACAATCTACCTCTTCACGTTTACCAGTTATTGTGGTCACACGGGCATATAGAAACACGCAAAAATGATACTATTTTTTTTTTATTTTTTTTATTTGAGGAGGTGAGGAATTAAGAATCTGCTAAAATTTTTATATTACCCAAATTTGAGCTTGATATTTTTAAACTATACTTTATGTATATCCCATAAATATAATTGTAAACGTATTCTAATTAGAAGTTCGCTCTAATTTAGTCTTCATGATCATTTGAGGATTCTTTGAATGATTTTAAAAGTATAGAAACTGCTTTGAGTGTAATATCTACTTGTTATCAGTTTCTCTTCAAAATACAGTTATATTTTGAATTGTAAAATACAGGGTTCCTTTAGAAGGATTGTGAACTACTTTAAGACATTGATTGAAATCTTTCATAAATCCCTATTTTAAAACTCTGACACCTACAAACAAGATATAAAAATAGATAAAATACCATCTTTAAAGCTAGTAAATGTAACCGTATGTGTCATTCAAATAAACACTTGTTGATAATTCCTGTTACACACATTCATCCTTTATACAAATAAAATTGACATCTAATAAGGGTGTATTTAAAACACTTTCGGAAACTTTTTATACAAGCAATTGTCAAATTTAAAGATGAATAAAAAATTATACTCCTGTCAGCATACTAAAAAAATATTTTGATTTATTAAATAGAACAGCGTTTCGGCAGTTTGAGTTCCTGCAGTTTTAATATCATGATAATACGAAAGATGAGATACATTGCTTTACAAGTTTTTTATATTGTTTTTTTAACCCAATAGCGTTAACGATAATAAAGCAAAACTTTAAGTAACTTAATTTATAGTCTTTCCTTAAATATCAGAAAACTTAGCAACAAATGATAAAATTATGTTTTGCCCATTTCTAACTATAAAATAGAACAGCGTTTTGACAGTTTGATTTCCTGCATTTTTAATATCGGGATAATCCGAAAGATAAACTACATTGCTTTACAAACTTTTTACATTGCTTTTTTAGCCGAATAGCGTTGACGATAATAAAGCAAAACTTTAAGTAACTTAATTTATAGTCTTTCATTGAAGATCGGAAAACTTAACAACAGATGAAAAAAATATGTTTTGCTAAATTTTTAACTATTAACCTTTATTATTTATATCCGAACAGATCATATATATATATATATATCCATATATATATATATATATATATATATATATATATATATATATATATATATGTGTAACCCGGTAAAAATTATTCTCGCCGTTACAATTTATTTTAAATCCCTATTTCTTTGAATTGATCTGGCTTACTGGACAAATTACCTAAGTAAATTGCAGTCGTGACTCCATTGAAACAAAAAACATCGAAGTCTAACGTAGAAGAACTCGGAAGTTTATTTTGACTCAAAATGAATCTCTTTACAGGACAAGAGCTTTTCATCGAAGGTTCACTTTTACACTTTTCTATTACATCTTTACCCCATCAGCAAGTGATTACGTGAATTTTTTCCCAAGAGCACAAAAGATTGCTCAGCGTTATTAACATTCAGAAATGAACTTTAATCATTTAAATTAGCTCGAAAATGGGGTCAGTGGATAGAAAATTAGCATTTATTGCAGCATTAGTTTTGGGAGACTGATAAAAAGAACTTAAGAATGCGGACATTCCTTTAAAACTGATATATTTATATATATACATATTGAGATTTTATAATTTTTTGTCTATAAAATTGAGTTATCAGTAATCTTTAAGGGAATCATCATTTTTAAACCTAAAAAAAGTCGATAATCGATTTTTTTTAAGCATTTATAGAATACGTAATAATTTGCAATATTCTAAATAAGCAATTCTCAAACATTTTTTGCCGCAGCAACTTTGTCAAATTAAAAAAAGTAAAATACTTAAGAAAATAATAAAAAAATTTTAAATTGCGGCACAGCTATTTGCAAAGCGGTTTTAAAACGAGGGTGAAAGAGAAAAACTGCACAAAATTAATGACTTTTCTCAACTTTTCTTAAATGAAACTGTTACGGTAAATGTTTCATTGCTGTTGCATCCCTGGCATACGTTGCACCTAATATAAAACCGCCGTTCCAGATCAAACCGTTATTTTTTTTTAATTTCTTTTGAAATGTATTAAAAGACCAATAAATTTTAATAAATCCACAGAAAAGTAATATAACATTTTAAATTTAAATTATTTTTACTCAAAAAGGGTTTTTTAAACTTGCGAAAAAAACTATTGCACATATTGGTTTCAAATTTTCAAGGTAAATACATCATAGAGCTACAGTGAAATCCCATCAGCTTTTTTTTTTTTTTTCATTTTTAAATTTTTTTTCGTATTTATAGTAATTGAAACGTAACTTTTAAATGACATTTTAGCTTATTTATTTATATTTTTATTTTTATTTATTTATTTATATTTTTTATTTTTATTTATTTATTTATATTTTTTATTTATTTATTTGAAAATTTATTCTCCTGGTGTAAAACTTATGATCCCTTTTAAGATTTACATCAAATTCTGATTGGTTTTTAATGATACAAAAATTATTAAGTTTTGTATGTATGTGCACATTGTGTCGGTAAAATTTTGAGAATTTTAAAACAAGCACTTACATTTTCTTAAATTATTTATTTAGAAACAAAGTAAACTCGGAAAAATACTTAACTACATACATAGAACAAATTCTGGAAATTTCGAGTATTTTGTATAGTAAAAAGTAGTGTGGTAACTTGAATAACAACAAAAATTCTTCTTTTCTGAAGTGACGACTCCTCTTGCTTCAATATTTTTAAACATTAATACTCCGATCTCAGTTTTTTTGCGTGTTAACTGGAATCACAAATATACATATGTCCTCTAGTATATGATTCTATAGAAATTTAAAGGCATTGTGTTCGAAGGCGGATATTTATAGGCAGTTAGAACCTTCTGTGGTGTGAGATCATGAGCAGAGATGTCCCGTTTCAGAATTGTAAATATTGTGAAATATCTCCCATTCGCTTATAAATTATTTTGACGTATATTTATTTATGAATCATGAGCTGCTTTGAAACTTGTATACATATTTATATAGTTCCTGGATGGATTTTGGATATTTTATTTGTGTGAATAAACTGTGTGTTTTTATTCTTTCCGTTTCCTTAATTATTTGTATGATAGTCAATAGAGAAAGACATCTTTAGCACAAAATACATCTACGAGGCTCATCCAAAAAGTAAGTTTCCCTACTTAACCCCTTCCAGGTTCATTTTACTTCGGGATTATGGGTCAAAAAATGTCAAAATTTTTATACTTATTTTTATACATACATAGCTTTTTAAACATAATAGCATCATTTGCATACAAAATTTCCTAAAAATTAATGCAAAAAAAATAATTTTAAATAATAAATGAGTAATTTACATGTATAGCTGGCTTTCGGTATAGAAATCATTAGACTTTGGAGTCAATTCTTACTAACTATAAATATAAAGCTTAAAATACCTAGCTTTTATCTGGAAATAAATTTTATTTATTTCCTATGCATTTACATAAATAATTATGAAATTATTAATTAAAATTTGATCGTGTATGATACAATCGAAAACACGGTACTGCACATAGTCCAACATCGCAGTATGGACAGTAGAACCTTGTTTCTCTCCTTACCTTCTTCCCTCTACTGTCTCTCTTTGAGCAGCAAATAATCTACTACCCAGAAAAGTAAACAAAAGCATTCGAAACCATAAAATGCACATGTGAAATAATTCAGGAAAGACTGATTGCACAGTGTAAAATTTCACAGTCCCCGAGCTACACTCGGGATGAGCCAGGATGGTACATTTTGTCTGCCCGAATTCAGCTGGGAAAAACCGGGAAAGGGTTAAAAGTAAAAAAGAACTCACACTTTCAGGGACATATTTATTGGCAACAAATCAGTAATGTTTCAGCTATTTTTCAACATAGCCACCAGCAGAATTGAGACACTTGTCGTATTGTGGAATCAACTTTTGTATCCCTCTGTCTTAGAACTCTGCCGCCTGTGAATGGAACAACCTTCCTGTTCCAGAACACAGTGTACATCTCTTTCCGGACCTACAGCGTCTTTTTGAATTTGGTTCTGACATAAGATCCACTATGACGCCAATGCATTGATAGTTGCTTGGTTTCCTGGGTAAAGTGCGAAATCCAAGTCTCATTGCACGTGACGATCCTGTCGAGGAACTCGCCGCCATCATCGTGATACCGTAGCAGAAATGTCAGTGCTGCTCCTTAGCGTTGAATTTTGTGTTCGGGTGTCAGTTTCGGCTCATAGACCTGACAGAGCTGACGATGAATTTCAATTGGCGCAATGCTTTGTGCATTCAAGATCATCGACCGAACCATATACAGGGGGGGAGAAGGAATTACAGTTTCCATTTCGGACCACTTTTACCACGCTACTGGCAGGAGTCGGGACATATACAGCTGGCATATGATTGATACATCATAGATATGTTACGCACATGCAGTTGACACGGCTAATTACGTTTACTGTAAAGGGGGAAAACATCGGGAAACTTTCTGGATGTGCCTCGTATTTTATCATTTCAACACATAACTCTAAAAAATCATAAAATCTCCCTGTCTACCTCATAGAGATAACCAACAATGAACCTAAGGGCATAAGAAATGGGGGGATCAGAGTAAGCGTTATGTGACCATATTTTTAGACAATAACTTGGAAACAAATCAAAGTGATGTCTCCGAACGCAAGGAAACTTGGAGTTACTAGGAAACAATTTTGGGTACTAAACAAACTAACATGTATGCTCATGCTTTAAAACTTTTCTGACTTAGTATACTTTAAAATAGCTTTTTATTTTAAATATTGTAAAAGTTTCAATATTTATTGAAATTTTCAGTAGACTCAGTTCTAAGTTGTAACGTTATCTCTATCGTTCTCTTCGATAGCTCTGTCCCTTAAGTCTTTCCCACTTAACGACATGACAGCGATAAATCTTAGACAACTGTCGTTCTCCGACATCGGAGCACGTAAAATGCACTAAGATGAGCT
This sequence comes from Pardosa pseudoannulata, assembly GCA_032207245.1. Lineage (NCBI taxonomy): Eukaryota > Metazoa > Arthropoda > Arachnida > Araneae > Lycosidae > Pardosa > Pardosa pseudoannulata. Next base: position 162,078,217 of record CM063505.1, read on the forward strand.
ACTCGCTTTCCCACCAACCGATTCAATGACGATTTTGTCGTTTTCGAACGGCCGATATCGAGAAGTTTTGTCGTTCCTCAAGCGCTATTCGTTTTGAATAGGTCCGATTTTTTGAGAGCTATCGCTACTCACGTTGTTTGCTTTGGATTATTAAATTATATTTTTTGTAATACGGTTGTTACATTAATTTATTTTTAAATTCATTATTAATATAATATTTAAATACTTCGATTTCTTACCCATTAAATTGACACATTCTGCTCAGATTTTAATGTTATTAACATTTTTAATTTAAAATCATGGATACTTTTAGATTTTAGGTTTATAAAGGTATATTTATCTTCAATTTGATATAAAAAACTCTAACATATATATCTCGAAAGTTATCATGTAATAAAAATAAATTTTATTTTATTACTTTGGAATGTATGTTGTTTTAAAAATATATTTCTTGAAGTGACAAAACCAATTAATTTTTATAAAGTTAGACTTAGACTTAGAGACTTAGTAAAAATTTTATTCTAAACAGAACTGAACTTTTTATTTTATGATGAATCAGAAAACACTTTCGCAGTGAAAACTTTTTTGCACGAAAGGTATATGCCCTCTTGAATAAATATAAAAAATACTTAACAACTGTTGAATGTTATTTAACTGGACTAATTTGGTTTGTTACGATATTACGTTGTAAGAGGTTGCACAGATAATTGAAAAAGTACTTTATAGTACGATAAAAAAAATTTAGAAAGATATAAAACTGAAAAAAAAGAACGTAGTATTACATCACGATTTTATTCCGGAAAAAAAATAAATGCCCTTTACTCTAAGTGATATATTTTATATATTTTATTGTTTACGATACATGCAATAATAAAAATATTAATAAGACCTATGTAATATTCACTAAAATAAAAATTACATTACTTTTAGGTTAATTTTTTTTCTTCTTGTAAGTTTTGTCTGCAGTTACTACAAATTTTAATAGAGGACTCAAGTTAGATTGGTTACTCAATCAAAAGAGATTTCTTTTTGTTGGGAGGTTATATATAGAGGAAGTGATAGACTTCTAAATAGGAGTAACTAGGATTTAGCTTTTTCCTAATTTTGACATGGTATATTGAAATGACTGAATATTCAATGTTTACGATTGGGAGGTTATATATAGAGGAAGTGGTAGACTTCTAAATAGGACTAACTAGGATTTAGCTTTTTTCTAATTTTGACATGGTATATTGAAATGACTGAATATTCAACGTTTACGATTGGGAAGTTATATATAGAGGAAGTGGTAGACTTCTGAAGTAGGAGTAACTAGAATTTATCTTTTTTCTAATTTTGACATGGTATATTGAAATGACTGAATATTCAATGTTTACGATTGGGAGATTATATATAGAGGAAGTGGTAGACTTCTCAATAGGAGTAACTAGGATTTAGCTTTTTCCTAATTTTGACATAGTATATTGAAATGATTGAATATTCAATGTTTACGATTCTCTTTGTGGATTTTTTTCTGATTACTTGTGAAATATTTATGAAGCAGTAATTTAAATATCAGATGAAAATTTGTTAAACAAAAACATTTATCAGTAAATAAATTTTAAAAAATTAATAAAGCACTTTCATCATTTCACAATCGAAATAACTAAAAATTAACATTGAGAATGAGGAATTTTCCCATGTGGGGGAATGGAACGACTTAATATTTTTCTGATAATCCACATTCGTTAATTCCAAAAATGCTCTCAAAAATGTAAAAAACTGGGTCCATCATTTTTAAAATTCATTTTAAGGTTAAGAGAAAACCACGTGACTTCAAAAGGCTCCGTGATTGGTTGTGACGTCACAGTTCATGATATTCAATGTTTACATTTTGTTAGCAAGTGCCTTCTATTTCCGGATTGTACTTTACTTGTGTTTAAAAATTTAAAAATTTGTCAATTTTAAAATTTTTAAAATATTGTATTTTAAAATTTTTAAATTGACAAATGAAAGGATCGCAAGAAGAAGGCACTGAAATCCTTTCAAAAATCACGATGAGAAACAAATCTTAAGTCTAATTGTGTTATAAAATTTTCTATAAATGGAATAAATACGCTAACTCTGAAATATCTTTCGGGTGTCGATGAGGGAAAATTAGCGCGATTTTTCTGTCTTCCCTTTATTCTAGGGAATTGTATAGAGGAAGAAGAAAATTCAATGCTTGTTAGCATAGAGCAGAAGAGATGAATATTTCAGAGAATGTTTCAGTGGCATTCTCACGCATTAATTTTAGTTCATTAATAACATCTTCGGCAAGACTCACTGCCTCTATCAAATTTATGCTTGTTTTTTGTAGGTATCTACAAAGATGGATTGTTATGGTGAAAACTTTGTAAATGCACTTAAGAGATATTACGAACTGGTAATCAGATAATGTGCACAGTAAGGAATTAGCTGATTCCTTATCCTTCAATTCAATATTTTTTGAAGAGTTTCAACGATAGGCTCGAAAAGTTCCACCTCAAAGGTTACTGAGTCATATCTTTCCCTTCAACGGGTTGCACATAGCTGTTTAATTTTCTCCCTCTTAGAACTGGTTTCCATCTCCTTTATTGCTGCAGATAAGACATCTTGTCTTTTTGGTGTATTTAAAAAAGGCGTATAATGTTTTAATTGTCCCTAAGCAATTTCTCATGCAAGTTATTTCTCATACATTTGATACGGCCAAATTGAGGCTATGAGCAGATCAATGTACATTGAATGTTGATGGGACAATACTTCTTACGTGGGCTTGTACACCATTAATTTTACAACTCATTGATGCAGTACCATCGTACCCCTGTCCACGTAACTTTTTTATATCAACTTTCATAGACTGTAATTGTCTAATATTGTTGTTGCTATTGATTTTCTGGTTAAGTCATGCACTGGAATGAATTGCAAAAACTGTTCGGTGGTGTTAAAATTTTCTTTATCAATATATCGAACGCGTAACGATAATTGCTCTATATCTGCAATATCAGTTGTTTCATCTGCAAGTATGGAAAAGCAAGTTGCATCATTAATATTGCTGACTAGTTTTTGCAGTATTAAAATATTACAAACCTCAATAAGTTCATTCTGAAATCGAGGGCTGGTACACTGAGCATTTTTGCTCCTTGACTCTAAAATGTTAAGAATCGAATCGTTCTTACTCCAGAAACGAAGTAATGGACGAAAATTTCTGTCGTTCTCTTCACCTGGTTGTTCAGCAATTCTTCCTGAATCCTTATGTCCTCTTAGAGCGAGACCTTGATTTCCACAAAATAGGATAGTTTCAATGATTGGAGTAATGTTTCTTCTATTTTCTACTTTTCTACTGCTTGCTGCACTGTCAACTTGTTCATCCACAGGTTTCATCTATCCATGTAAAATATCGTGTAATGTCCCAGCAGTTTCGATGGATTGTTTGTGATAAAGACATTTCCCGTGTTCAGAAAATGGCTTTACTGTTTTTTTTCCAGTTGTCAAATTTTACATTGCACAGTTGGCCTAAAAGCTGCTTGCCAGAACCGGCACCACTTGGGCCGAAATGTAAACAAAAATTTGCAAAAAGCACCACCCTTAACCTCTAAATATGCAAGCCATTTCCAGCGATAAAACCATTTGTACATAAATTTCAATTTTCTTTTTCCTTTTTCAGGAAAAAAAAATAAATGCAGGATTGGGTTCCCAAACATTTTTTAGTATATCCAGTTTTTTATCCTCGCATGTACTATCTTCTGAAAAAAGTTCAATGTCATATAGGTGGGAAGTATCACTTTGAGGACCACTTTCACATTCATCAGATTTTATTATGCTAGAAACGTTTTCTTCAACGGAAGTATCACATTTCTGTTCAACAGAAAAACTGACATTGGTACTATATGCTGTCACCTCACTAATTTCAGCTCGGGATTTTTTCTCAAAATAATTAAAAAAATGTTAAATTCTTGAGTTTTGACATCCTAAAGATCCTAGAACAGAAAAAAGGGGGGGGGGGAATACCAAACCATAACAATACGAGCTCCGAGCTCCGAAAGACAAGAGACAGAGATAACTCTTAGTCTGACTAACTCCACTGTACTGAGATCCCCCTTTTATATAACTTTTCACCACATCTTCGAAATTCTCGAATTGTCTCAAAGGCTACAGAATGTCTAAGATTTCAGAATCATAGCGTAAAGACCTCACAAAATCCAGCCAGTCTCGAAAACTATCGCGACTGGCGGGACAGAAAGGAGCCAGCGATCGGGGCTCGCCATAACAGTATCTCGTGAATTTGGTTTCAAAAGTACAACCCTATTATAGTAAATGTTTTTTCAGTATTCTAAGAAATACCGTGAGAAACAAAAAGTAGGGATAAGACATTGAATACTAGACTTTTCTACGAACGGTCGGATCCCTTCATTTCTTGTGTAGTCCTATTCTTAATTCTTTGAATAGGTTAGTGAAACAAATTTCAGCGGAAGATAAAAGCCTGAAAACAGAAAGCAGGGAAAGAATTGACTCAGTGTCTGTAGCTCGTACTCATATTTATCTATTCTTAAAAGCGTATGTGACATGAACAGGTGCACGAGGAAAACGTGCGATTTCTTCTGCTAGCTGTTTGCTGTTACCAACTATGCTCCATGATTTCTACTACAGTTTTTTAAAGTATTAACTGCAATCCATTAGATCATTTTTGAAGCTAATCCTTGTAACAAAATTTGAATTTTGGTTCAAAGTATTGGTTTCGTTTATGCATTTTTTCTGTAGAAATTCTTATATTTGGTGTTATTTTTCGACGCAGTTTATTCTTATATAATATCTTCAAAATGGCAGGTGTGTGTGTTGCTCTTTTAGCTAATTTTCTCTTCAAATTACTTGTGTAAAATGCCATGCTTAAGGTTTTCTATCATTGTAATCCATTTTATGAAAGAGATGGTAAATCCATATTAATTGGATAAATGAATTGTAAGGAGTTGAAAATGAATAACAGAGACGTTAATGTTTTATGTGAATCATTAATAATTCCTGTTAACTTATTTTTAAAAACGAAAGATTGAGTGGACTTGAAAATTTTGTTTTAAAAAAGTATTTTAATTATTAAAATTGTATTTTTATTTTTGTTGTTATTTAAAATTGTAAGTTATAATGGATTATCTCTTTCACAGAGTTTAGTATTGTTTGTTTATTTCTGAATTGATGGAGGGAGGAACCAACCTGTTAGATTAAAAAATATCAAAATTCTAACCATGTTTTAGGACATTTACATGTATTTTTTAGACTTCTACATTAATTTTTTTATAAGCTGATGAGGCTTACAAAGAATCTTGTAGGTATATTTATGTTTACTATTGTTGACTATTTTATTTACACCTAATTTTGTAAAATGTAGTTATATTTCGATAATTTTTAAATGCTTTAACAATCAGTTTAAATATAGCAAGTTTGCAGAATAATGTTTAACACATAAAACTTCAGATATAACTTAGTAATTATGTAATTGTATTCTGTTTATGTTTTAAAAAATATATATTGCTCAAAACTAGGGGTTATCTTAAACTTTTGAGCAAAGCTATTTATTTTTTTCATCTTTTTGTTATAAAATTGGAAATAGAAAAACTGGAAGAGTAAAGAGCTTACTTGATGTCTATCTTGGGATCATTTTTACTTATTAGTTCATAAGTTGTACTTTCACCTTTGTGGTGCTCATTATAAACAAAAGGCAGACCCCTTAACCTTAAAACGAGTAGCCTCTGTGTTAATCGTGTTTGGCATAAGTCAACAACAATAAATTAATTCTATACAGTAATGGGCTTATTAAAGTGTTTTTAAACAAGCTGATTCACTCAAGCAGAAAATACTTAAGCTCTAGTTATTAAAATATTATACGTGTCTGCATTAAGTGTATCCTTGTTATAATTAAGATGGAAAATTTTGCAAGCCAAATTTTATTCATTGAAAAAAAAATGTTAAAACTTCCATTTAAAAATTTATTTACATTTGTTTGTCACTGTAAACTTACGGCTGACTAAAATACTGTGAGAATGATTTTTCTTGTTTTATTACATTTTGAACTTTTACTTTATTTCTTAGCCAAACAGCCACGCCGCAAAGCTGCAAAGGGTCATAAACTGCCAGAACCAATTCCTGAAGGTAAAGAAATTACAGACACTCAGAAAAAGACCTGGGTTATTAATAAAATTATAGGTTCTGGTGGATTTGGCACAGTGTATTATGGTAAGTATAATCTATACATGTCCAAATTCAAGCTTTTCTCATATTAAATATTCTTTTATTTTATGACAAAGCTCCTTTATTGATTTAAAATGTTTTGATTCTAGATTTTAAGAGTAAAATTAAATTTTAGCCCAGACTTTTGTATTTCATTTAAAGGTAACTGCTGTCTACATTTTTGCTGTAATCATTTTTCAGTATTTGTACATAATTTAGCACTCGTGAAGAACCTTTTGTTTTAGTGTTGAAAAATGCTAAGTTTGTTTAAACATTCTCATATCATAACTAAATTGTTTTTTAAAATTAAATTCATGACTTCTCTGAGAAATGGGCCAAATTTATTAATTTTTATGGTAAAGCTTAGATTGTATGTATCTCCTTAAAATATTTTGTGCCATCAGAGTTAGTCATTGAAATTTATCTCATTTTCCATTAAAAATTCCTTATATTGTCATTTTAAAATGTACTTTTAAGTAGTTTATTAAATATAGTTTTTAGTAACTCAGCTAAAATGCAATAAAACACATTCATTACTTTATCATTGACATCTCTTATTTTAATAATGTTTTATTCATTCTGCACTTTGAGTTTTTAAATATAAAAAAGCATGAATTGATTTCACTATTATCTGCATTTTAAAGTGCATATGATAAAATTATCTCGATAAAGGTGGTGTAAAATACAGATCAGAATTGAGCATGGATTAAGTAGTAAAGATTGTTTTGACTGCTCAAAGCACTTATATTCAGATATTTTTAAAAGAGTTTACTTGTAATAAATCCTGTCTTTGTTATAATAGTAATAATTCAACATTCTTAAATATATTAAAGAAGCTCATCAAAACTTTCTTAAACTTTATTATTAATTTCTGGAAACAAATATACATGCTAGTTAGTTATCAGCCATATTTTATAGCTCTGAGGTAAGTTAAATTCAGACTAAATAATTGTATTGTTTTGATATGCATATTTATATTTGTTTTATTATTGATTACTATTATATTATAAAATATTAGAACAAGTTTATGGTATGCTTATGCATTAGCATATGATATATAATATCAATATCATATGCTAAAGTATTTGCATAAAAATGTACTGTTTCCTATGTTTTAATTTTTAATGCTTCTTCCTTACAGCTGCTGAAAAAATTAAGCCAAAGAACTTTGACTATGTAGTGAAAATTGTAAGTATTCCTATAATATGTTTGCTATCCATTATATGTATAGATCAGAGTTTTTGGGTTAGATTTAAGAAAAAGAAATCCAATAGTAAAAAAATATGGGAAAATATTAAAATCTAAACTTAATTATAACTGAATTCTTAAAATGTGTCTTCAAAAAATAACTATCCTAACAAAACACCAGTTTTGACATGGAGGATTTATTTATGTTTTTCCAAAACACTTTGAGATGTGCATTCAATGTTCAAAAAGTATACGTATAGTATTTTACAAAAGAAATTGAAAGCTTGTCTTTATTTAACCCCTTCGCAGCCTATATCTCATATACGCAACACAGAGATTTCACTCTTATCAGTCCAGCATCGCCTCTATGCGATGATCTATGGTTGATATTGAGAGACCAGCATCGTGTATGCGTAATGGGAGATCTGAACATTTTATTTTAACTTTTAAATGCTAGATTCAATTACTAGATGGCGTAAACGGCAACAGTCGACTTGTATAGCATTTACATGCTGGTCCTTAAGGGGTAATTTTGGTTATTAAAATTTTAAAAAAATATGCCTTTAATTTTTTCCCACTAAAATTTAATCCTTTCAATTGTTTAACATACTCTCACAGCTTTAAAAAAAAAAATTATTTTACAGAAGTGATTCGATTCACAACACAACCCTTCTTGCATGAAACACCATTAGCTAATATTTATTTTTGCATCCCTTTTGACTATAAAACTTTATTAGTACATAAATAAAACTTTGTTATGCATTGCAGATTAATTATTTAAACATCTGTATTTAGGAGGCTTCACCTACTTCAAAAAAATTTTCAAAGCTAGTTAAACTTGATTTTTAACATGCTGACATATTAATAAAGTTTAATTTAAAATGTTCCTATTTAAATTATTTTAAAGCTAGCGTAGAATTATTTAATATTTTTTTATTGTATCCTTTTAACTGAACAATAAAATAATACCATTATATATTTGTTGCTGAGTATTATTGATTTTTAACATGCTGACATTCATAAAGTTTAATTTAAAACGTTCCTATTTAAATTATTTTAAAGTTAACATAGAATTATTTAATATTTTTTTATTCTATCCTTTTAAATGAACAATAAAATAATACCATTATATATCTTGCTGAGTATTTATTTTTCCTTATGAATCTATTTTTAAATGCTAAGTAAATTTTTATCTTATTTTAGGAATATCATGAAAATGGACCACTATTTGCAGAAATGCACTGCTATCAAAAAATTGCAAAGCCAGCAGTTTGTAAGAAAATTTTTTCTTATATTTATAAATATGTATTTCACTATTTCAGCTTAAAAAGGAAAAGCAATTTCTGAATAATTTCTGTATAAAAATTGAATGTGGATTAAGGGGGAGAAATTTATATGTTGTAAGGATAGACCTAAATCTGAACACTTTCATAGGTAAAATTTTTTAATTGTAGATTTTACAACATAATATCATGTGTGTTATTGTTTTCAACACTAATGAATGCAAACTTTCCTGAAATAGCTGAGTTAATTTTAACCTAAATAAATTTTTTGATTTGTAAAACTCAGTGTGAAGTTTTCACACTTAAAAAAAAAAAATTATGGAGTTTTAAATTTATAGTTTAATATTGTATCTGAAATTAATTTTAAAAGTATATAAATTATTATTTTTAAAAGATTTTATGCTATCTGTCTTAAGAGATACATTAATTTTTGTTCGACTTACCTTGCATTTTTAAATAGCACATGTTTAAAAATAATCTCAACTAACTTTGAAGAAAAAATACTTATTTTGCATAATTTATCTGAAATTGTTCTAGAATTTATAAAAATTCTTTTTGTACTCTTTTCATGAATTTTTTATTCAACATCTCATGTTTGATAGTAAAAGTTACTGTTTATTTTTCATTCTTTTCATTGGAGGATAAGGATTTTTCAGATAGTAAGTATATAATGAAGTTGCTGTATTTGTGTTATGACTTTTTATTTAATAATGTGCAATGCATGTTATATATATATATATATATATATATATATATATATATATATATATATATAATTCTTTAGCTGACTTTAATAGTTAATAGAAACATTTGATTTACATTTTCACTTAAACTTCTGCATCTCAAACACTTGTTAACCTTCTAATAGCAGACATTCCAACTACTCCGGAGAAATGAGAAAATTTGATAACTCTGGGCAATCCTCAGATTGCTTTGGAAAATAACAAAACTTTTTAACAGCTAAAAGATTACAATTCAGCCATTAAATACAAAGTTTTGCAAAAAATACTGCTGAATAATTACTCTTTCCACTTAGTAATGCTTCATATTAAAGAGCTTTCTGTACTGTGTGGAAGAACCAAATTGAATTTAAGTCAGATTTTGGTAGACAAACTCTAGAACCCCTGCTGATAGAAAAATGGAAATATTTTAATCAGCATCAATGTTGGTATAAGAAACACTGTTCTGAAAAAATAAGTTATTAAAAAAAAAAAAAAGCTACTCAATACTTTTTTAAATGCATAAATTTTAATTTGCAATTTACTACTGTGTAATTATTTTTAATCTAATTTTAATTTAGAAACCAATAAGATATGTACTTACATATAATCTGTAATTAGCATGTTAAAATTTCAAACCACGTTGTTTCTCCGGACACAAATGTATGAATGTTGACATGTCTGTAATAGTTATTAATACACAATATTTTGTGGTAATAGTAGTTTTATTGTTTTTCAATCTTTTAAAAAGTATCATTGTTGATTAATAATGGATTATAATTTTCTTTATTCTTTTAAGCAATGGTGCACAAATTTTGTTATACAACTCCTTTTGGAGATCACCAAATTCAAAGAAATTTATCCCCCCCCCTTTTTTTTACTAGTACTAAGTACTAGTAAAATAGAATTAATTTTTTCTACCCAAGGGTTGTGACAAAATGTTACACAAAATTATAGGTTGCAAGGGAAAAAGTTTGCACTACTACTTTTGAATACTGTTTTCTAGGTGTAGAAACTTTTCACTACTATTCATTGAACATCTGTCAAAATATTCATTATTTGACTCTCCTTTGTTTTATAATTTTGAATATTACAATGCTATCTAAATTTTTATTGTAGTTTTTAGTAATTGATTATTACATGAAATTAAATAACTTCTGAGGCAAACTTTTCTAAATTGTTTTCTTGAACTTTAAGTAAATGATATAAATTCTCCCCCCCTAACAACTATTGTTCATTTTCTGTAAATACCAAAATTGAAATGTATTTTGTTATTAAATGTTAATACTTTTTTATTAAAAATTTAGATTAAGGAGGAAAAGCACCTTTATTTCTTAACTCTTTCCTTGGCGTAAACGTGATAACATTCCAAGACAAATCCAACTCTTACTTGGCAACGCCGTATTTTCATGCTTGGAATTTTTTATTTTAATGCATGCATTTCAGCCATATGTAAAATGTTTAATATAAAATGTTGGCTGAGTGATTTTAACGAATCTTAATATCCATTCTTCTTAAACTTTATTTCTGTCTTTTTTAAAAGTATTTTTATGATTTTTTGTAAAAATCATAAAAATATTTTTTTTAAAAAAGTAGTGAAACTTAGCTATTGATTTTACTGGACTTTTATTAAAAAATGCATTTATAACCAAAATTACCTGGTTTGAGGTGCACCTAAGAAAGGGGCATTTAAAGTCCTTAATTTTTAAACAAATAATAACTTTTTTAACTGTAGTCTAATCTGAAAAAATTGCTAAAAGTGAAAGCTGAGTTTTGCCAAAACAAAAATTGTATTCATTCTAAAGTGAAGTTTCATAAAGGTAGCCTCTTTTGGATATTCTATTGCAGAAGATATTTTGAGGGAATGCTATGAAAAAATCAAATCATTCATTCTTTTTAAGTTTTTTTATGCATCAGTGGATTGTTTATCTGCCAATTAGAGCCTTAATGAAACTTTACAAAATTAATGGTTTAGAAGAGAAGTTTGCAATATGCAGTCATTGGTAGTTGTATTTTCCATTTTTTTATATAATGTATTTTAAAAATAGGCATTATCTACTAATTGGTGTTTTGCTTCAGTGTTGAACTAAATTGTTTATTTAAGTATTCTCCTGCAGGAAGGTTAATTGAGACTTTAAAAAATGAAGCTACTTTCTGTAAATTTTTTTAATTGATGATGGTAAACCAAAATTATAAATTTTAATATTTTTCTCTGAGAAATCCTTAAAAAAGTTGGAAGCTCCTTAATTCTAAACATATCATAACCGGTCAAATGACTGGCAATGTATATATAAAAAATGCAATGGGTAATGAATTAAAAATTCTTGTTCTTTGTGTTTGTTAATATATAAAATTGGACAATATATAATTTTGTTTAATTATAATGTTTTTGTTTATTTTGTTCCCAATATCCATATTTCATATATTTAATCAGGAAACAAGTTTGGTCATTTGACCAGCTATGGTAGAAATAGGTATGTATTAAGTGTTGGTATGTTAAAAACTATTGAATTTTTACTTTCAAAAACTTACATGAATCCTGTATTTGTATTTATTGTATATTTTGGTAATTGTGTTCGTTAAGATGTTGAAAATATTAAATACAAATGCTTGTATTTGAACAATTTTATATTTAAAATTAAGTATTTTCAAAAAGTTTAATAACATTTCTCCCTTTAGTATCTGAATGGGTAAAGAAAAACAAGCTGGAATATTTAGGATTATCACCTTGTCATGGATTTGGATCGTTTGAACATAATAGTTCAAAATATAGATTTATGGTTATAGAAAGATTTGGCACAGATTTACAGAAACTCTTTGAAGAAAATGGCAAAAGATTTCCACTTAAAACAGTTTGTCTTATTGGTATATCTGTGGTATGTTCTTTTTAGTGAGTATTTTAAAAATTTATTTCTGTTAAAACATGTTTTGAAAATACTTTATTTTGTTTCATAGATTGATGTTTTGGAATATATACACAGCCTTGGCTATGTGCATGGAGATGTAAAGGCTGCTAATCTCTTAACAGGACGTAAAGTTGGAACTGAAAATCAGGTTAACTTTTAAATGCTTTTTATTAACTTAATGTACTTAAAGATGTAAGCATGCTTTTATGTATAGCTTATGAAAATTCTGAAATTAAAACAAAACATGATATATTGTGCATTAATTGTATTTTATTTTATTAATACTAAATAGTTATGTCAAATATATTTATGTTTTATCTTTAATATAGTCTATGATTCTGCACATTTGAGAAACAGTTATAACATGGTTTTGTATAATTTTTAATTTGAATGAGATTAAGGACAGCCTATTTACACTCAAAGTAAATTACTTTTGCTATAGGCATGGTAAAAAATAAGACTCTTTTTTCTGCTCTCTGCAATTTGATAGTTACATGAAAAGATGGTTTATTATAAAAACACCTAATTGCTAAATTTTTCATAAATCAAATTTTTATTCTAATAATTTAACCTCTATAATTTTTTTAAGAATTACAGTGCTTAAAAATGTATCTTAGTAAAACTATTTCAAACATGTATTGAGTTATTTTTTTTTTTTTTCCATTTTTGCAGTGTATCATATATGAAATGCTTATGTAAGTTTCTTAACTAGTTATGGTCTTTATTATGAAAGTGATTTTTTTTCTATTGAATTTTAAATTATTCATAAAAACTAGTAATATTTATTTAACTAGTTTTGACGACTACATTTTCATCAGTTGTAATATTTTTCGTGAGAATTCTATTATTCTGTGTTGTATTTTCTGAATATGCTGTTTCAAATGCTCCTGATATGTTGACGCACATAGTTGGATATGCTCTAAAGTATAAAAATAAATTTATTTGAAGGTCATGTTTTGCACCTAACAAAATTTATAATGCATGAAATGTGGCTTACTTATTTATTTTTTCAATTATAGACCAATAAAGTAAAAATTAAAATTTTAAAAGGTATTTGTTGAAGTTGCTTTATTATATAACTGCCAACAAAATAAATTCTGAAACAATGCTGTATGCCATAAAATTTTTTATTGGATGTTCAAAGAAATAGGCCCTTGTTATTCAAAATTGTCTACAAGCAACAGGTCTGTGTCAAATTGCAAGCTGTTGATTATAGTACTAACTTTTTACTTTTTATTAAAATAGCAACTGCTGAAATGTTTTAAGATTCCCTTCCCTTTAATGGAAAATTACTTCCATTGAATGAAGTTCTGTATCTCCCTATACATGTTCTGGTTCTTATAATAGATAATCTATTGTTCCTATCATTTAGAACGTCCTCTACCTGGTATGGGAGGGATAGAAATTCACCTGACATTGATGTCTGTGCCCATTGAATGCTGGTTTATGAACCACATAAAAATTTTAGATTACATTTACCTTTTGACATACTATGTACTTATATTACTAAACAGTTAAAGGTTTTTTTTTGTAACCATTTAGAAATTATTGCATGTTCCTGTTACAGGAGTGAGAATCTTCTAGGGGTAAAATCTTTCTCTATTTCTAAAAGAACTTAGATAATTTTTTCTCTGTTTGAGAAAGTTGCATCTCAAAAAATGCACAAATGTTTTGCATTCTTTTGTTATTGTAAGCATATACAAAAATACATATAAGGAATTGTTAATATATATATATATATATATATGTGTGTTACTGTGAAAGACCGAAATCTGGAGAATGTCGACTTTCCCCGGTGAATGTCAACATTCACGTAGTCGTTTGGTGTATGTCCGAAATATTTGCTAAATACCCTTATTTCTGACTTACACCGGTAAATGTCAACATTCCCCACGCACTAATGGTGAATGTTGAACATGTCGGATATTTATATTTTTTCTCCGTAATTCATTCAATTCTATAGTACTAGCACATGTAACTGTTTAACTTAAAACAAACCGAACACTCGTAGAACAAAAAATAATATCAATAATTAACTTTATGTGATTGACGATATACTATCTTATTTGTTGCAACAATTTGAACTGTTGTTACAATTTGAATTGCACAAGAGTCTCTTACATTTATAATGGAATTTAGTAATGAAACCTTTCTTTTTGCAATGACAGTGATTATAGCCATGCCCCCCACTTCTCGAATTAGCTTCAGCTGTTTTTCTCAGCGCGACATTTCTTGAGAGAAATTTTATCTATGGAGAGTAACTTTTCTTTACAAAATATATGCTGATTACGGGTGTAAAGCTACTTGAGGGTACCCTTTTTCTTTTCTTATTTATAAAAGTCGGAGTTTTCTATTACAACAACAACCGCCAATACATTTCGGGCTTCTGTACAATCAGGGGCGACATCAGGGGCTTGTATTCACAGAGTGTCATAAATTTGAGCAGGAGGAAATTTTCTTTTTGAGGTTTGTAACATTTTCGTTGCATGCATTAAAAGATTATCTTTTGCGGCCGCTCTTTTAATAGAAATGAACTTCTGCTGTTTAGTCAGGGCTTGATAGAAGGTGTAGTAGGTTGAAGATCTTCATCTAATTTTTCTTTTGGAAAGGACAAAGGGACTTTGGAGTATTCCTTCATAGTATGTGCTATTTTAACATATATTATATGTTTCAATAATAAAGTATAAGTAAAAAATGTAACAAAAATATTTTTTTCAACATTCACCATCAGTGCATGGGGATTGTCGACATACACCAGTGATAGTCGGAATATGTAAGAATATAATAAAATATTCAGTCTTTCACCGAGGTATTTGGTGTATGTCGACATTCACCGGGGAATGTCGACATTCTCCAATTTCGGGCATTCACAGTAACATATATATACACACACACACACACACATACACATAGTACGTATATATTATACACATTTATGTTTATATGTAATAAGTATCTAAATTCAATCAATATTTCATTTGCATATTAAGCACATGAATTGAGAAATAGAGGTAATATTTATGCTACAATTATAAAGGAAAAGAAATTGACCTATTTCATTACTTTCTTTCATTTTTATTTTCTTAATGTAAAGAACAACCTTAATGTAACACTACATTGCACTTTTTACACTTGATGTTCAAATTTTTTTTTTTTTTTCCCCTTCAAATTATATCTAGATTGTGTTTTACAAGTGAAACGTTTTATGCCATCCAGTGGCATGTGAAAGGAGGAAAGATGTGAGGTTGTAGCGACCATAAGGATTGTTGTATCCATATACGGGAGTTGTATAATAGACTAACTGTACAAATATTTTTTTTGTTATTTATAAGAGGACAAAAATAGTTTCTATAAATGTGAACATTTACTAAGTTTCAGACTTACCTGTATATTATGTAGGTTTATTTAGTTGACATGGGTTTGGCCTGTAAATACTTAAAGGATGGAGAGCACAAAAAAGATTTGCCTGATCCAAAGAAAGCCCACAATGGAACACCAGAATTTACTAGTCGAGATGCTCACAGAGGATGTAAGTCTTTATTTTTCTTGCTTTTATATATTTTTATTTTACATATGCACTGCTACCAATGCATGCCCCATAAAAGTTTTAAAAATGAAATAATTATTCTGAAACTATTTATTCTTAAGAAAAAAATTAATTTACAGTAGTATTTATTTCTTTAGCATCTAAATCTAACTTTCATGTTATGTAATCATTTCTTTAAATACTAGATGTTGGATTTATATTTTTTGGATTGTTTATTATACTGTAATACAATAGTATTTTAACCAAACTTGGAAAAACTAAAGTTATTTGGTTCATACAGGTAGGATTACTTTGATCTATTACTTCCTATTTATTTTATATTAATGTAGGTCAGGGGTATATTAGAAATTTTGCATGAGGATGGGTGGAGGAGTTTTCCCCCTTCAACTCATCTCAAAATTAGTGCAGCTTTTCTTTTCTTACATATACATTTTTACAGCAATTATGAGGAATAACAGTACATGTGCTCCCGCCTTTGCTCTGCCACTGATTTGGGTTTAAGTATATTCCTCTAATTTTCATACTCTTTTGGTTAAATCCTAAATAGATGCAATTTAAAAAAATTTCATACATATTTATGACATTATAAAATGTTTAAAATCTTAAATTTTCTAATTTCCAGATATTTAAAACATTTTCCACATATCTAGGTATAATAAAAGCATCTTTGTAAATTTTACTTGTTTTTGGAATCCACCATTTTCAATATTTTTGGTAATATTTATATTTAATATTTTTAATATTTTTGCAAATTTTTATAAAAATATTTCATTTGACTGCATTTTAAATGAGATTCTAAATTTGTTAACTGTTGTCTCCCACACAGAGAGACTCACTGCATGTTGCTGCTGTTGATTAAAAGCATAAGTGTATGACTTGTAAACTTAAATTCTGAATTGCAACAATCAAGCCTTTTTGTCTTTGTTAGGACTTCATTGCGTACTTAGTTGGTCTAAGGAAGTCTGTTTCAGGGTTGAGCGATTTAAATCAGCCCAATTTAAATCATTTGATTTTTTTTAAAAAGATCACTGATTTAAATCAATTTTTAAAAGAAAACTGTTAGTAATAAGCACAATAAGAAAATATTGACAACCCAGAGTTACTCCCAGATGGTTTCAGAAGGCTGCTGCACACTGCCTGTCCTTGTATTATTAAAATAGCACCTTGAATATTTTAGAAATAACCACTTTGTCAATTCAAAATATAAAGAAGGTGGATTAAAACTAGTTTTGCCATGTGATGTGCGCTGGAACACAATGGTAGATTCTTTAACCAAATACATTACAAACTGGTCTGTTCTGTTGAAAATTTGTGAGGAGCAAGGGACAAAATTAATAGTATTGTTTACAATAAAGTAGTTAATATTGGACTGAAAAGAAATTCAGAAAATCTTTTAAAACGATTGGAACCTAAATCTGTATCTTTAGACTCTTAAAAAAAATACTTGTACTATTGCTGAATCTGTATATATTAGGAAAACTTAGGAGATAAAACTTAAAGATGTGTATAATAATAAATCTAATTTAACAGCTTTTAATAAGTGATACCAGCAAGCACTGGGATCTTTCCATTTCTTAGCTTATCAAGTAGACCCTCGTTTTTGTGGAAAAAATCGGACTGATTTGGAAAGAAAAGAATTTTTTACATTTGCAAATGAAAAGTACTCCCTTGATATTATCCCTATTCTCATGAAATTCCTAGGAAAATCTGATCCTTTCTATGTATTCCTTTTTAATGAAGAAGTGATTAATAAGATTTCTCCACTCAATTGGTTTAAAAGTCATTTTTCTCAAGTAAAAAGGAAAATATTGATCACCTGGACCAGGCACTTTATCAATTGTTGACTGCAAGGGCATCGACTGCTTCTATCGAGAGGATTTTTTTTAACATATGGATTAGTGCAATGTAAACTTCGAAACAGACTTGGAAACGACAAAGCAGCTAAACTTGTTTTTGTTTATAAATCATTTAACATTTAACCACTGTTACAAAATAAAAAGTTGGTTGTAAAATTTTCATAAAAAATAAAAATTATTGGGATTACTTAGCCCTTAGTCTACCCTCATCTTTCTAATAATTCTATGGTTGAAAGAGTAAAATGTATAAATTAACATGAATCATCCTTTATTTAAATTATGATGTAGATAATTAAAACAAGCAAAAAACCCTATATTGCAAGTAATTATTTTCTACTGATTTATGAATTATTCTTATATGTTATATATATTTATTTTAGTAATATGTGTTCTTTATTATATGTACAAAAGAATTAATTGATTTAGACATCTAACTTGAACAATTTAATTTGCCTGTATCAAATATTATACTTAAATATATTTAAATTTCAAAAATTATATATATATATATATATATATATATATATATATATATATATATATATATATAAAGGGGGATTTTTTTCAACCTTGGTCTATTTATTTAAAATGATTGAAAAGACAACTTAAAAAACATCCTGTCTCAGAATTCAACAGTCATTTGGCTAAGAATGCTTGGGTTTTTTTTTTTTTATACTTTTTGTGTGTGAGCTATCATCTAACATTTCAAAAATATGATTAACAAATGATACCGAGTATAACATTTGTCAATTCCGAACATTTTTATGCATCTAATCATTAGCTTTAACAGTTAAAAGAAAAACTTTTATTTTGTGATATTTAGCCTATTGCAAAATTTACCATATTTGTAATGTTTCAGCTTTTTCCCGGAGAAGTGATCTTGAAATCTTGGGATATAATCTACTTCAGTGGTTAGCAGGCAAACTCCCATGGGAAGATTTCATAACTGATAACAATAAATTACAGAAAGAGAAAGAAAGGTACAACTTCTTTTTTATTGTTCTAATGTAGAGTTTTGCACACATGAACACTATTTCAAATTATTTGCTAACTTGTGTTATCTTGTTATAGCATATTGCTCAATAAAACATTTAACACCTTTTTAAAAAAAATATTATAATTTTATATTAATTTCTTATAATTGTATTCTAATGGTTTTGCTTTGAATTGCAGCACTCCAAAATTAACCATAATTATCTGTAGTTAGTGGGAAAATATTTAGTTTTTGAGTATTCTGCATTGTTTGTCTAATACTGAAAAATCAAATGTTGGCCTGATGCCAGAATGTGGAATTTAATAATAACAGTAATTAAAAAATTATAGTCATATATATTTGTCTCTAACTTTGTTTACTCAATAATTTTAACTTGCTACTACCTTGTCTGTTCCTTGTATTATTAGTCTCTTGTTTAAAGTATCTTTCTAATTATATATCCTTTTGTTTCTAACCTGCTGCTATAATATTGAAAAAGGAAATGTGTAAGTAATTTGTTTATTTTCAAAATAGTCTTATAAATGGTTTGTAATTTTAAGTAAGATTTATAAAAGTTGCTTAACATTTAATAGATCAAATTAAAATATCACTTATCTATCTTATAGATCACAACTGTAACAAGTATGATTAAACTAATAATAAATTTGTAAAATAAACCTTTTACATTGCCTTTGACTTTCATGTTACCAAATATGAAATTTTAGACTGTTAATATGTATACCCTTAATGTGTGTATTGTTATTTTTATGGTTCACTTTTAAGATACATTAACACACACATACAAAAGTTTTACTATGATTAAAATTCACACATTTATGAGTACTCTAGCTAGAATGGTCTTATGTATCATAAAAATTGTTCTGAAGCTTTTGCGATTCTGGGATCTGAATACATATTTTTCCAAAATATCCTATATAAACAAATTCTTTTTGCAAAATATTATGTTGGGATCAATTTAAAATTAGAAAATTATTGTTCACATTATAATTTCCGTATCATTAGTTAGGCGAAAATAAATAAATCATAAAAATTTAATGAACAAAATGCTGATAAGTGTAATTAGTGGTTTTTTTTTTTTTCCCACATTTTTGCACTCTTCTACTTTTAGAAACCACTATATTAGAGTATATTCAGTTTGGTATAAAATAATTTTGTCTGTGCAAATAAATAAAAATTAATTTAATAACTGTTTGGCATATATCTTTATTTATGTTCTTTTAAAATTCATTTTTTTAATTTAAATTGAAAATTTTAAAAGCTGGTAAAACTTTTCATTTGAACAATTTTTAAAATAATAAAATATGCTTTACTTATTTCAGGTACATGTCAAATCTTGATGTATTTCTCAAAGTATTGTTTCCAGACGAATCATGTCCTAGTAAGTCTTTAATTACTGAATATTTTTTCTCCTATATAGCTATCACTATAAAATGTTCTGTCATGATCTTGATAGCAATATTTTGATGCTTGTATATACAGAATAGTATGAATATAGTGATTTGAATTGATATTTTGAGAAACCAAATGTTTATGAGAATTACCATTATGGATTTATACTCCTATGCTTGCATTTACTACTGTCCATCATTATTATTTTCACATATAGTGTTTCCTTCATTTATGTGTTTAATCAACAATATGATACACACTCTATGTCAAGGCAATAAATTCATTGAGTCTGCTAAGATCAATGTTATATTTTGTTATCTAAAAAATTAAACCAAAATTTAGTTCACTTCTTTTTGTAAATTATTTCTTTTGATTAAAATGGTATTCCACTATTTTGTATTTTAGTATTAAATTATTTGTGATTAAGATTTATTACTCTGATTGAACCCCAATCAACACTGAACCCTTTTTAACTGATGCTTACTCTTAAATAATTGTAGTGTCTCTTACATTGTTTTTAAAACTATTTATCTTTTAAGAAGTGGCAACTTCATTGTTTTTCAAATCTTGAAAGTATAAAAATAAAATATATGTTCTTATCAAGTTCTCTAATTTATATTTATTTAATTGGTTGAAAGGTAATTGAAGATGAGGGAAAATGATTATTTCAACTTCCTCTTCATCAGTTATCCAGCCCTGATACCAAAGGGGAAAAAAAAGTTGAAATAATTAAGCCTTCAACTAACTTTTCAACCATTTAAATAAATATAAATTGGGGAACTTGATAACAAGAAGAAAAAGAACATTTATTTATTTATTTATTTATTTTTTAAAGGTCTGAAAAATAATAGTGCCATTTTACAAATAGTTTTTAGAAGCAGTAAAGGAGGCATTAAAGTAATTTGTAATATTAGTTATTACTGTATTTTCATAAGCTTTGAGAATTAAAAAAAATTTTGATAATGTAAATTAACAAATTCCCCATCTAAGATATGAACTGCAAGATCAGAGCCCAAATAATAATTCATATGTTTAAAAATAATTAGTTTATTAACAAGTAAAATGTGCATAACTGATTTCTTTAATAGTAGAAAAAATTTTCTATAATAGATTTCTCTTATGCATTTAACTAAATACATGGTTTCCGCACACCTGGAAAGTCACGGAAAATCATGGATTTAGACAATGGATTAATTTTGTCATGGAAAGTCTTGATTTTTGAAGTAAAATGGGTAAAAGTCCTGGAAAGTCATGTATCTGCTAAACTACCGATTAAAAAAATGCATTGAATTGTTTAATTCTATATTTACTTGTCATTTGGCTGAAGTTACTGAGTTTGGTATTTATGTATTATCCTATTGGCCATATTACCAAGTAAAATTTTTTCACCAAGGAAACTCAAAGCAAGAAAGCTTAATGGGTGGGTAAATGTATATTATTCTGTTTTTTTTCTTAAATTGTAGATTAAAATTTTATTAATATAATAATTAATATTTTTAATAAAAAATTAAGATTTTTGCACAAAATATAAGTTTATCTCTAGGGATACTGTATATACAGTTATTTTGGCTATTTTTCATGGTCACCTGGATAATACCAAAGTACCCTGAAATCAAATTGGAAACATTTTGATTGAAAAATTGCTATATGATTAAACTTAGATATGTAGATGCAACAATTTATTTTTATGTATGTGAGTTTATTAACACTTATAAAGTAAGTTTATAGTTTTTTATGATAAAATTCCTCTAATTTCTCTAAAAGCATATATTTTATTTGTATGTACATCAGAAGTTTTATTCATATATACTTTAACAAAAGCCTTTTAAAGTCATGGAAAAGGATCTGCTAAATCAGGGAAAGTCATGGATTTGAAACATTTTATTTTGACAGATACCCTGTAAATAAAGATTTATATGCTAGCTTAGTTTTAAAATAAGGTAAATTTTAATTTGCAGTTATCAAATGCTTCATTTGATAATTACTATTATAATTGAAGCACTTAAGCTTTATTGTTTTCTGCATTACTTTTCTATATAATTATATATATCTTTTATAGGTGGAATTTCAAAATTTCTTCATTATGTTAATGATCTTGCATTTGAGGAAGAACCCAACTATGGTCACTGCAAAAAACTTTTAAGAGAGGATTTGAAAAAGATTGGTTGCTTAAAGGATAATAAGTTAGAGTTTACCACAGTTGGAAAGGTATGGTTCATCTTTAAAAAGTATCATCTAAACTGAGGTGAAGTTTGTGTTGTCACAAATTGAATAGTATGTGGTATAATATTGTGAATGACTTTTTCTTTTTTGATGACTTATCAGCTCACTTGTACTAAGTAATGTTTATTTTAACACCAAGCACAAGTTTAACCGTTTGAGTGAGGTGAAGCACTATCACTCTTCTCATATATTGTCAAAAATGCATAGAAGTACAATCATAATGCTGTATGTTACTATAATTTTCCCATTAATTGAGAGAAAAATAAGACTTAATCGGTAGTGTGAAAATTATAGTAAAATACAGCAGTGCAATCACACTTCTATGCATTTTTGACACAGCACAAGACAAGCACGATAACGCTTCGTAGCAGTCAGACTGTTAAGATTTTAACAGAATTTGTGTAATACTAAGTGTTGAAAAAGAAGTCCTTTAATTGAGGATTTTTGGTTGTATATGTCATTTTCAAACGAAGACTATAATTATTAAAGTCTTTATAAAAAAAGAGATCAAAAGTATTTGATTAATTATAAAATTATTGATGTTATATAAATTTTTTAAAGGGATTTTAAATGTCACAATAGTAATTTGCATGTACATAGTTTGTTTTGATACTGTCTTATCTGTGATGTGCCTTTGAGTGCATTTGCATGTCCAATATTTTACTTTGTTTTAATTTGTGTAGAGAGGGTCCTCAATCTATGTTCTTCAGAATCGGAACATACCATCTAAGTTTTCTGAAACATCAATATACCAGGTTTGATGGAAATCAGTCAAAAACACCTTTTTTTTAAAAAAAAAAAAAAAGTTCAGAAAACTTTAAAAAATTTTATGTTTGTATACATTACTGTGAAATTTGCGAACTCATTTTTCATAAAATTTGTCTTTTTACAGGTATTTTTTTTTTACCTTAAACTGGTTTTCATTAAATTGTGTTAAAACTTGTTTCATACGTGAGCATCATATGTAGAGCAGTTGCATTTCAGCTGTTGTTAGAATTGATTGATTTTTTTAAATTTCTAGTAATTGTGTATGAAAAAAAAGGGATATTGCTCCCAGAAAAAGAGCTATAATTGTTATCCTCAAGTGTACTCTAAAGATCACACCATCAGTCAGTAAATATCTCTGAAGATCTTTACTTGTCATGTGAAGATACATTTATTTAATTATTTGTTTGTCTGAGGTGTTGTCTTCTGTTTGCTTCCATATTTACTCCATTATTTTGGCAAAACTATTAAAAGCTTATTTTGCTGATTAGTAATCCAGAAAACGCTGGATTTAGGACCTTGGGTAATAATTATAGTTTTTTTAGCTGTGAATGATATTGGTTTTTTTTTCATATAGTAAGAACTAGCCATCTCACACAATCTACCATTTCTAACAGCAACAAAAATTTAACTTACTCAAAAATGCTGTATACATGTGATTGGTAAAACTTGTTTAAACCATTCTAAACCAACCTCCTTTTATAACAAAGTGCAACTGAAAAGCTTTTGTGTAGGAAATCTGTGAAAGTATGAATTTTATGCAAAATGAAGTTTGTTTCACATAATTTGCACAGTACTGTATCAGACACTGTAAAGCTCCTTTTATTCCTCTTGTTCTAGAAATATTTCCTTATTTCATGGGATTTCTCCTTTTTTTGGCTATTCACACCTGTTATTCCTTTTTTCTTTCAGCCACTCTCTCCTATTATTATTATTTTTTAATCAACGTTTACAGAGTTATGTAACATTGGAATGGATAGCACACATCGTCTTAAGCTATTTTTTTTTTTTTTTTTTGGTGGAACAAGTCTTTGAAAGTTAGCAAATAATGATCAAAATGTCAAAACTAAAGGGGAACTTGAGTTTTGTCGAATGTAGAGTACAGAAATCTGTTTAACCCGTTTCTGGACCCAAAAGGAGGGAATAGAAGCGTTACTCCTAGTGCTTGCACTTAAAAATGGACTATTACATTGAATATTGAATTCAGGGATGATTCCAATCTGAAACTTTGTGGGTTTGTTCAAAAAATTGTTAAACACAGATTTTTTTTCGGAAATTATTAAAAAATAATTAAATAAAGGAAGGAGTCATATTTTATCCCACATATATATATAATAAATTTTGACGATAATCTGAAATTTTTCTGACCTTTTCTCCTGATTTTTTTCTCTTTATCGCACCCACAATTTTTTTTCTGACCAAGAGCAGGAAAGAAATGGTCTTAGGTGATTCTCACATCATGTGCTTGAAGGTCAAAAAGCCATGTGACATGGCATAAATAAAATATCTAGAACATGTGTGGTTCTAGTTATAATAATACAGCTAAGCATGTTTATGGTGAAAAATTGATACCCCCAACACTTATTTACAATTTTATTGAGATTGTGAAATCAAAACCTAGCATCTAGTTAGAGGTATGCATGGCAGAGATATACACAGTGGAATTCAAGTTGATCAGAGGAGAGAGAGAGGCAGTTTTAAAAAATAACTAACAATTTTTTGGAGGTATATAGGTAACTATTAACACAGTGGCATTAGCTTACCACACCAAAGAATTTAAGATATAACAAATACAGCATAAATTGATAAAAACATTGCATAGGTTTCTATAAACTGGACTAGGACAAAATTAAATTTGGACATAATGTCCCTATCAAAAATATATATATATATATCGTCATCAGAAGTTACCCTTTGCAAACAAACAAAACAACTTGCATCTTGAGTCAATCTTTTCCTCCCCCCAAAAAAGGCCTACTTCCAGAAATTCCTTCAAAAGTATGACTACCAAAAGCTAAACATCCACAGTCTGTTCAAATACATTGACCAGAAAGTAAAAGCTCCATGTTGAACTAGTGACGATCAAAAAATGAACACTGGTAGCTTTAGGATGATTAGTCTCGAACTAAAGCACCTCCTTTGTTCACCATCTATCAGAATAGGTACCTTGCTGCGTAGGATGTTGTCATCTGCTCTAGTAGGTCACCGTCTACTTGGAGGGAATCTGCAGATTATTGTGGTACATTCGGAGCTCAAAAGTCTTTTAGTCGACTTAGGAACCTCAGAGATTTATCAGGAAGACTGCCCCATATATCCGGCATCACTGAAGCATCGTCCATACTCTGTGACATGACACAGAATGAGTGAGTCAAAAAGTCATCAAAACTGATAATTTACTGCACTTCACCCTGGCTGGCTTACATTTATACTTAACATCAGGTGTCAGACCGAATGCTGGTTTGTCCACGTATACTGACAATTTTTTTAGTATTAAATGTTCTTTCCCAGATAGCATTTTCACAAGAAAATATAAAAAATGGCAGAAGACCGAAATAAAACCTCTCTTTAAAAAAAGATTTTTAAATATTCGAAGGAGTTTAAAAAAAAATCTTAATGAAAAACATTAATTAACGAAAAGAATGGGCTGTTATGCTAACAAAAACAGTTTTATGGATTTTAGTTCCAGAAAATGTGCATTTTTGAATGGGCCATTATAGTTAATACTGCGATCATAATATGGGGTCTTCATATGGTAGAATTATGTTTTAGCAACCTGCATACTTTCTTTAGAGGTATTCCCCTAATGCACGTACATGTAGACCAATCGTAATACTTTTAAATATCGATATTTGTTTAATATTGAAGTAATGGTATTGAGATTTCAATCCCTCCTATTGTTATTTCAAATGAAACTTTACCTTATTATTTCAATTTTTTCTGTTATGGGTAGTGTCTGTAAGAAAATGATACTGTTGCAAATAACTTACGAAATTTCGGATATGCACAGAAGTAGGTTACTTTTGAAAAATCCGCATCATTTATATATATATATAAATTAAATTTCACACATGCATTGAAGTTTATGAAAAATTTGCTAATGAATAATCATAACTTTTAATGGCAATTCTAATAAAATTCAGCCCTACAGCTAAATCGGCAGGATGCTGCCAAGTGTTCGAATCCTGCTGCTTTATTTGTAGCTGTTGAAAATCATCTTTTAGTAGTAAATTCTGATGTCTTTAGCCATTGGATAACAATAAAAATAAACCCTAATGCTTTCAGACCAAAATAAATAGTTACAATCCTGTTAGTCAAAGTAGAATTTGCCCATTGTCTTTGATACCATAAGAAAGCACGTCCTTTTCGATCATCGCCCTGAAATTTTCTATTTAAAAAAATTTTTTTAATTTGTCCACTTAATAAATAGCCTTATACAATATATATGTTATTCAAATCATGGAATTTTAGGCATTGATTAAAATTAAATGTAATGAAAATTATTGTAACTTTACAAATTCTTAAGGTTATATATTTTTTTTTAAATTAGGATATTTGAGAGACTTTTGATTGGATATATTAGTAAAAATTATTTAATTTCTGGTATATTTCATATTTAGGTACTTGTTTTTGCATTATGTAAATCAAAGAAATATTTTTAAACTGTTCTTTACTTTCCGCCTTTTTACTCTTCTTCATTTTCCTTCTCTTTTTTTTTATATATATATATAAATAAATATTTGACTTTTGTGTATGCTACTTTTTACAAAAAAATTGATATTGTCCATTAAAAAAATAATTAGACTTATACTGTATGTATGTTATTTAAATCATGATTTGTTAAACATTAATTATAATTAAGTGTAAGTTACTTTTTACTCCCGACCCAGCAAAAGCCATACGGGAAATATAATTAAGTGTAAGAAAAATTAATAGAATTTTACGAACTAGTTATTTACAATTTTTGCTCTGACAAAGTTTTCAAGTTCTGTTTAGAAGTGCATTTTAAAGCTTTGATATTTGAAATGGCTTTTAAATTGTTGGTGTACTGCTAAAATCTATATTTTTAACGAACCATCTTATAACAAATGAAAATTTTGATCTTGTGATTTTCCTATTGTTTATAATGCAAATTATCCATAAATGGGGAATTTCATTTTATACATTTATATTAAATCTTAGGAATAAGGTAGAAGGATCCTTTTTTTTAATCATTCACCAAGTTTTTTTTTTCCTTAATTTCTCCTAAAATTTTTGCAATTATGAAAACAGATTAAATATATGTTTCTGGATTTAAAAACAAAGTGCATGAAATTAATAATATCTTGTCCACCCAATCAAGGAAAGAAAATGTTTTTTGTTGTATTGGACAAAGAAATTCCTTAAACTATCTTGATACTGGCATCACATCAGTTTAGATTATAAATTCAGTATTAAAATTGTAAGCAACAACTAAAGACAAAATTATTTTTACATTTGTCTTCATTTTGGTCATTCTAATAGGCAATTGTTCAGTTGTTTGGTTTTATCAATTAATATCATTAAAGATAATATTTTTTTAAAATCTTATGTAAGTAGTTATAATTTTGTGAGATCTAGCCTTTTTCTTAAAGGTTCAGATACATCAAACAATATGGTTCCTTAAAGTATAATATAATAAAGTTCAATTGTACTGGTGAATTTTTTTTTTAATTAGGCACATTGAAGAAGTATCTGATTTGAATTTTTTAAATATTTTTTTCACTAGGAAATTTGGGTACTTGTTTATATTGATAAAAAGTTATTTAGATTCTTCCATATTTAATATTTAGGTACTTGTTTTTGCATTAAGTAAATCAAAGCATAATTTTTAATAGCTATTTTAACTTCTTTTTTCTCCCTGTTTGTTGCATTTTTCTCCTTTTTTCCCCCAAAATTTTGATTTCAGTGTGTGATTATATATAATGTAGGGAAATAAATTTTAGCATGGAAAATCCCTTTTCTTTGTTAATGAGTTCAAACTAATCTAAACTTCTTTATTCTGTTGAATTTTATTCTCTTCAATACCTCATTCTTTTCTAAGTGTCTTCCCTGTTGCATAAAAAAAGTGCACTAGACTAGTTCAGATTCTCAACTATAAAGGTATTCCATTTTAATAACTATTTTCCTTCGAATAAACTATTGTAAAATTTACTTGAATCTAATCTAGTCATGGTCATAATTATGCTGAACTTTATCTAATATTTTGAAAAAGTCATAAATGTTTCTTTTAATGTTTATTACACAAAAATGTATTATGTGAATTTTATGTATACAAATCCTATGTATATTATATATCTGGAAATAATATTTTATGTAGAAACTTACAAAAGCTTCTCTCAATCCTGTTAATTCTGGCTCTGAGCAAGTCTCTAACAAAGAAAATGATAAACAACAAAAACCTAAGAAAACTCAAGTCAAAAGGAAAACAAGAGAGGAAATTCAGTTTGAAGAAGGAATGGTTCTTACACCTGCTATGCAAGAAGTACTAAGTAGGAAACAAAACGAAAAATCTTCAAGACCCAGGAGAAAATAGTAGAGGGAAATTTTGACTTGGAACATTTAAAAATACTTAATTCTGTTTTCCCTGAATGTTGTGTCTCGTTTATCTGTAATTTTTTATACTGGTGCATCATTCTTTTTTAACTCTTTACTATATTGCTTTCTTCTCTTAATGAATGTAAAAGCTATAAAAAATATTGTAAATCAGCATTTCATACTATGTAAGTAAGTTCAGTTCTAAAAGGAAAAAAAAAATATTAATTTACATGCAAGCCTGCCTAATTTTAAAATTTTGGTTTTAAAAATGATTATATTTAGTTATAAGAAATGCACTAAAACCATGTCCAAAGTTAATGCATAAAAACTGAATGCATTAATTTTGCCTAGTAAAGAGAATTTTAATGTAATGATTTTTTGGAAATGATGTTTAAAAAATGGTTTTATTTATATATATATATATATATATATATATATATATATATATATATATATATATATATATATATGTGTGTGTGTAAGCTAAAGCTTCTTAAAACTGTTTCTAATAACAAAAATAATTATTAATAAAGAATTTAGCTATTAAAGCCAGTAGCTATAAACACATTTTTAAATTTTGGGTATTTGCTTTATAAAAAGTAGTAAGGTCTTGATTATTTAAAGCTGTACAATGGCCCAACACATGTATGATGCTGCACTTATGTTCTGCTGGCAGAACTGTTCAGTATCAGCTTTAGTCAATACATTCCAGTCTCAGTAGTTCTAGTTTAATAATAAAAAAGTAGACTGTAGCACTCCAAACCAAGCTATAGGCAAGAGCTTTATGATTTTGATCCAACTCTAAAATAAATTTAGTGGACTGATAACTTAAAAATATTCATTTTAGAACGTAGAAAGTTTTTCAATAAATATCTTCAGTATAATTTTTTCTTAAAAACCAGGTACAAAATATTTTTAAGAATAGATATAAGTGTTTATATACAAAGACTTACTGTGACAATTAGAATTTTTGCATTATTTCCTCTTGATAATATCACAAAACTGCTGTATAGTTTGTACTAATTCTTTATGTATAAATATAGACTTTGAAGCACTCCCTTTTTTTAGGAGGGAGGGAAGTAATTTCTGCTTCTCTCCCTTTCTAAACTTTTACAAGAGTTAAGCCAAATGTATTCCATTAACAGAATTCTTATTTGGATGCCTTCTCTTTCCCTCTCCCTCAAGAATTCTTTCCAGTATTCTTAGTACACACTCTTAGTGAACGTTTGATGCCTTTGACCTTACATTTGTAATTTGATGTTAAACTAATATTCTCAGTCTTTTGTTTCTTTTTTAAAAAAATATGTTATTGAGCTTGTGAAGCATTTGGCAGAAATGGTTTTAAAACTTGCTAATAGGATAAAGACACTTTTATTTTTTCACAATAAGTTATTTCACTCATAATTTAGTAAATTTAAAGTTGTGTATACAGTTTTAAAACTTTGTATGTGCATATTTTAATCTTCTAAAAGAAAGTCTACAGTACATATGTTTGTGTTAATAAAGCCTGAAAATTTTTTTAATTTCTATTAAACACAAAGAAAATAAATTTATATTATAAAAATTTTTTAAGTCAAAAAGTGTTTTAAAAAAAAAAACTTCTAGAGAGCAACTAAATAATCTAAATATCTTGTTAAATTACTTAACAAAAGAAAAAAAATGCTTTACATTCTTTTCATTTGATTTTTTAAACATTAATCACAGGTGCATATTAGAATGGTATGACTTTTAAAAATGTATTTACATTTACAGAAAAGAGGTTATATGAATATTACACTGAAAATGAAAATCATTTCCAATTTATAGAAAACTTGCTCCTTTTTTTTTTAAACTAATGCAAGATGTAAAGTTGAATATGTGGGTTATTTTCATATTTTCTCTTAATGAACATCCATCAGTGTGAATCATTTAAAGATTATACATTTAGAATGAAAGTTTCATATTTATTTTGATATACTTGATAATAAAATGTTTTACCTTGAAATTTTGTGTTGTGATTTAAAGCATTTTCTGTAACACCCTTGAGATAATTTAATCTGTATTAATACAATTTAAATTGATGAATATATACTTATTTAATAAACGAAGCACACATTTATCTTATTAGAATCAACATCAAAATAAGATTTTGGCTGTAATATCAGTGTAAAGGTTCACTACGTGCATAGGATAGCATTGTACTGCTGAAGTCTTGAAGACCATTATAAAACACCGCATCATGAAGTAAATAACTGTTTGTGATTATATATACACAAAGAACATTCCATAAAAATTTAACAGTAAAACAGTTAAATTTTTTTTTTTAAATAGATATGTGATGATACCATCTTTCAACTCAGTAATTCAAAACAAATACAGAAGGCTCTTTCTGCAAGTTGCTTCAAAGAACCTTGTACTGTTGCACTATTTGAATATGTATTAAGTTTTTGCCACAGAACTGATCTGATATTCGAAACAATTAGAAATCACATGGTGTGATATCTGAACTGTTAGGGGTATATGGCTTGATTTTGATACAGCATTTTCTAAGATATTGTTAAACAGAAGTAGTAACATGCAGGCGAGCATTATCATGATGTAATGTACAATTCCCTACCAGTTCATGACACTTTTTCAATATGTATGTGTTTTTACAAAACATTCAAAATTGAAACATGATGACCATTTACAGTAGTTTTTGGAGGCACAGCATGGGGAAATATTGCACTTTTATGATCAAATAAAATAACCTTTTTAGCTAGCAGAGAATTGGTGTATTTCCATATACTTGTTATAGACTTGGTAAAGAGATCAAAATGATGCACCCCAGCTTAATCACCTGTCATTAAAGTCTTGCATCTTTAGATTGTTCTGATGCAACTATTTCCATATGCAACATTGTTGAATTCCTGTTTGCATTTGTTCTTTAGTATAATGATGATGGGGACCCATCTGAAACAAACATTAAGTTACGTGCTTTATAAAATCAAAATATCAACATTTTTGAAATGTTAGTTAATGCCAATATCTCCCAGCATTACATTTGCTGATTTTCCAGACAGTATTAACATTTCAATCAATCACAATACTGGCCAGCCAGGTGTATAAGCCTGTCCTGCAGAAAAACATACTTTTGAAAAAACTATAAACCATCTTAAAATCTTAAACTTGCCAAAAAATTTGTCTTTATAAGTTTCTTTCATTAACTTAGCACATTGTATATGGCACTCCCAGGGCCTACACAATTTAGAACACTAGAAGCATGCTTGGCAAGCAATAGGATGCATATATACACATTTTTAATTTGCATTTGCTATTATATTTACATAAAGTATTCTTAAATATTACTGTATATTTTATACATCTATTTATAAGACCTTTTACTTAAAAATAATGCCTTAGAGCAGGGGTCTTCAAACTTTCTAGCCTAAGGGCCATACTGATTACTCCAGTAAGTTCCGAGGGCCAAAACCATATTATCATTGTCATTATCTGTAATTTCTAGATTAGTTGTAGAGTACGAGCCATGAGGAGTAACGTGATACGACATCTGGTGGACACAGGCTGAAATATGTAGTACCTTCTATCGCTAATAGCATGTACAGAATAATCTCGTTGGTTCGAGAAAGTTTTGGTGTCTTCCACTCACTTCTAGATGGCAGTAATTGGAATATATAAGAAGGCTAGTGGTGCAACCACAAGTCAGTTCCTATGACACTGTTGCGAAATAAAATAGTGCGTACCTCCTTAAAACGTGTTTAAGACATCTTTGTAACAGTATTTTGATTTGAATTGTTGCTTTTGTGTGATTTAGTAGTATGGAAAAGAAGCAAAAAATTGATAGTGAATGCAGAAAATTCAAAGATCAGTGGAACATTCAGTATTTCATAATTGAGTCCAATAACAAGGCGCTATGTTTGATTTGCAATAAAAGCATAGCCGTTCTCAAAGAATATAACATTAAACGACATTATGAAACAAAACATTTTCAAAATTACTCAAAATATACAGGAAGTTTGTGGACAGAAAAATTCGAAGCTATGAAGCGCGGATTGAAATAGCAGCAATCTTCATTTACAAAACTCAAAACTGAACAAGAGGCTGCAACTCGTGCCAGCTTTCATATGGCTCTTGAAATTGCAAAACGTGGAAAACCATTCACCAATGGAGAAATGATTAAAGAATGCATAATTGCAGTAGCCAAAGAAATGTGCCCTGAAAAGGTAAATTTATTAAAAACTGTCAGTATGTCAGCAAACACTGTGGCTCGAAGGGTAGAAAACATCGCTGAAAATATATCCTCTCAACTGTTCGACAAAAATGAACATGTTGGAGTGGTTTTCTTTGGCCTTGATTGAGTCAACAGATGTGTCAGATACTGCTCAGGTGTTGATTTATATTCGAGGAGTAGATAAAAGCTATAAAGTGCATGAAGAACTTCTTGATATGTATAGTATTCATGGCAACTACTGGTATAGATATTTTTAAAGGAGTTAAAATGGCCATTAATCAAAAGAACCTTCGATGGAAAAACTTGAAATGTATTACAACTGATGGAGGAAAAAACATGAGTGGGAAAGATAAAGGAGTGGTCGCTCGTGTGTCAAAGGCTGTAGAAAATGACTGTGGTTCAAAACCATTAGTCTTACATTGTATCATTCATCAACAGTCTTTGTGCGGAAAATGTTTGGATATGTCTGAAGTTCTGAAACCAGTCATATCAACTGTTAATTTTATCAGATCTTTTGGGCTGAATCACCGACAATTCCAACAATTTATTGAACAGATTGGAGAAAATGACTTACTTTATCATACTGCCGTACTTTGGCTTAGTTGTGGGAAAGTCCTTCAGCGCTTTTTTGAACTTCAAGCAGTGATCGAAATTTTTTTGAATGAAAAGCATCACCCTCTTACTGATTTACAAAACAATGCATGGCTGTGGAAGTTAGCATTCTATGTTGATTTGACAAAACATGTGAACGAACTGAATTTGAGATTGCAAGGAGAAAACCATCATCTTCCTGATTTATACACTAATATCAAATCATTCCGGAAGAAATTGATACTGTTTCAATCACAACTACGAAGTAAATGTTTTTCACATTTTTAAAACGTGAAATATCCAGCCACACCACTGAGACTGAGTTTCCTATCAATTTTGCAATCGAAACTTTGAGTGCTTTGAAAATAAATTTTGATACTCGTTTCTGGGACTTTGATGCCATTGCGAATCAAATTAAGATTTTTCAGAATTTTTTTTGATACTGACATTGAAACCCTAGCCCCGGAACTTCAAATGGAAATGATTGATCTACAGTGCAGTGATATAATTAAGAACAAATATCAAAACTCATCTTTGTTGGAATTTTATAAGAGTCTTCCACTGACACAATTTGATAATTTGCATAAATTTGCTCGTGGGCTGTTTTCTGTTTTTGGTACTACTTATTTGTCTGAGAAGACCTTCTCCAAAATGAAGTACACAAAAAAATGTTTACAGATCTAAATTAACTGATGAGCATCTTAAATCTCTTTTATTAATTGGTACAAGTAAAATTAGTCCACAACTACAAACTATTGTCAGTGGAAAATCTCAATTACATAAATCTCATTATTATTTCATATGTCATTATGCTTGTTATAAGTTATGTTTTTATTTAAAATGTATAAAATGTTAGTTGGATTCATTTCAATAATTTGTTAGTTATTATATACTGAAGTTAAATTTTCTGCATATTATACATCTCTTTACTCATTACAATTCTGTGTTTATTTATCCAACTTATCACAAAAACAATAACAATAAGCCAACAACAATGTTATGAGTAGTTAGTCTATGACCATATCAATGTAGATGTCATATTAATAATTATTCAACATAAAATTAGAATACTTTAGTAAACTAAATTTAATTTGCTATAAAAAATATGTTCTCTAAAAGGGATTTTCAAGTATGCTAGCTCTCCGCAGGCCGGACAAAATCTGTCTGCGGGCCATAGTTTGGAGACCCCTGCCTTAGAGTTTTTGGTACAGCATATTCCCTTGTGCAATTGTGTTTGGCATGATTTGCAACAGTATCTTATTTTGCTTCTTTTTCCATTAGATGAACAGACTTTGCATTGTTTGATGGGAACATCTTCCCTTGTAATATAAAAGAAATATATGCTTCTGGCCTTAAATATCAATTCAGCCCCCCCCCCAAAAAAAAAACAACATGAAAACGAGACATCTCCCGACCTGTATGAAATGTGTTAGCTGTAAATAAGAACAGTTCTTTGAGCAATTCTAAAACTAGAAAAAATTAATTGCTATATTTAGAGTATTTATAAACATTCAGTTAACAGTTTGAAAAACTTGTTCTCTTCTTCATTTTTGCAGTATTGTCCCTACATAAACTCATTCAGTTTTTATGGAATGCCCTTTGCATATATATATATATATAGAATAACTGGTAAGTATTTGGAGCACTGTGGCTAATTTTTTTGCAACATGATCAAATTGAACCAGGACCCCTACTACATGAAACTAATTCTAAATGCCTACATACATTCATGCTTACAGCAAGATTCAAGCCTGCAACATTGGTCCTGAAAGGCTAAGCTCTTCCTGTTAAACCTATTGTCCTGTACAGATATACATGTGTTTTACTAAGTATATGTTAAAGAATTAAAACATAAAGAACATCTGCTTGTTTAAATTTATATATATATATATATATATATATATATATATATATGTCAGTATATTTACTTTTTAAGGACAGAGATCTACTACTAAATGCTGATTCTGAATTGTTAGAAACCACCTATGCCTGCAATA
Organism: Pardosa pseudoannulata; assembly: GCA_032207245.1. Lineage (NCBI taxonomy): Eukaryota > Metazoa > Arthropoda > Arachnida > Araneae > Lycosidae > Pardosa > Pardosa pseudoannulata. Next base: position 162,113,657 of record CM063505.1, read on the forward strand.
GAATTTGAATCTAACTCCAGTACTAAGTGACAGTATACTACCCATTTGGCAGCAAGGGTAACTGACAGCTACTAATGAAGTGTAAAAAGACTGATTCAACACAGTAAGTTTTCCAGACTTCTTGTCGTACAAATTTCTCTAGGACAGTGGGTCAAAGGTTTTTGAGTCCATCTAATATTCTTGACTGGCAAAATACCTGAAGGTGGGACACAATCTAGAAGATGCCATTGTTGGGAATAAAATGGAACAAAGATCCACCTTTGAAGCAACCTTGGTGAATCAACTATGGAGGGGGCTTTGACAGTTTTCCTTGAGAACATCCAGATTTTCCAAGTTCTCATTTGTGAACAAAATGCATGTTGATTGAAAGGCTGAATTTGTACATAAATTTGTAAATTTTTTTATACATTAAATAATTTTCGTAAGAAATTAAGTTTTTATTTCTTTGCTGTAATTTGGCTCACAAGTCATTAAAATTTAAGAGCGAGTTTTCCCACGTGAACAGTAAGAGAAAAATGAGGAAAGGATCTGATTTTTTACAATGAGTAATTTTTTTCTTCCATTTTAAACTGGTAATTATGAGTTATAAATAAGGTAAACTTATGCAAATGATTTAATCTATAATTTAAAGAAAATTAAAAAAAGGCATTTTTCAAATGTACTTCATGAAGGGACATCATATGAAGGTAGAAGCTAATCTGTAATCATGATCAAAATTTTTCCTCTTCAGTATGTGGATATCATGTATTTTTATGGTAACAAAATTAGTTTTTAAATTTAGGCCATAGAGACCGATTCATTTTATCTTCATTTTAATGCTTATTACAGACATGTAAATTTTCCTATACTATTCTTACAATAAGGGATTTTTTTTTCCAAATTAAAAAAAAAAAAAAAAGCAAAATGCAGAAAATTCAGATGTTTTTTAGCTTCTAGGGGAAAAACTTCAAAATTTTTAAAAAGTGAGTGCTGCCATTTCGTTTCAATATTTTAAAACATTTTCTTTGGAAAATGACAGATAAAAAGTATGAATCTAACATTTCTAAAACTGGCAATGTCAACATAAGAAAAATGTTACCGTTCCATTTGTCATGTTAAAAATATTTTATGGAAAATACTTTTCACTGTTAAAAAGTAGTGAGCACATTTATGCTTGATAAAATTTATAAATGCACTTATATGTTGAAATTATAAATTACTTGACCTCAAGGCAATACATTGATTTCATCCTTTAATTCATACAAAAATGCTAAACTTTTTTACTATGCAGCAATTTTCTTTCAACAAATGGCACTGCATTATGTTTCTATTTAACAGTTTAGTAAATATTACTTTTTTTTTTCTCCCTTTATGAAATTTATAATAATTGAACTACACTTATTTTAATGTATTTTGGCTGAATAAACTTAGAATTATGATATTTAAAAATTTAGTTTGCTTATTTTCTTTTTAATATTGTGAGAATGAAATGAAATAATGAAAACTTGTGTATTTCACACAACCTATTTACTTACTGTTTTCAGTGTAAGTCTATAAATTGACTTTCCAGAAAGTAATTTAATGAATTTTTGTTTGAACCGACTTAAAATTGTAGACAAAGAGGGAAAAAAACATGTACAATCAGCAACACGGTTGAGATTTAGGGCTCAAAATGTCCTGAACTTATTCCTATTATAAATTATAAGCCTAAATTATCTCAATTTTCCAACTATGTTTATTGTGATACAAACTAGAAAAATTTTGTCAATTCCAAATAGTGATAGCTTTGTTCAAGTATCAAAAAGCTATTTGTAGATGTAACACTCTTATCTTGGTGGACAAGTCTTTCAAAACATATAAGCCCCGTTTACATGTGCCAAAAGCAGCGTAGAAATGCGAATTGTACTCCCCTTCAATAATTATCCCTAGCTAGGGAAAAAATTGAGGGGTAGAAAGAACCCACCTTTCTACCCGGGTAATAGCAGAGTTTACTCTCCTTTCCCACCATCCTGTGCGCTTATACATGATTGCCGTCCCGTAGATCACGTGACGATCCTGGCGAAATGGAGGGTAGAAATAATTGACCATGTAAATGAGTTTCTCCGACCCTCCAAGCAAAATACCTTTACCCGGGTAAAAAGAAGGGTACATGACTGGCACATGTAAACGGGGCTTTAGATGAAAATGTGATGCAGTTCATTTTCAAATTACGTACAGCTATTTGTACAACTGCTGGTTTAAAAAGAATCTTTTCAACTTTGTATAAAGCAAAGTAAGAAACCGATTGGGTGTCAATATAGATTCCAAACTTATTACTATTTTTAAATCCCTTAATAATTGTCTATACAATGAATAATTAGTTTTTACTATTTATTATTTTCATCATTTTCCTTTGATTAATTGGTTGATTTGTTTGTTTTTGCCCATTTTGATCGAAATTCTATTGTGTAGAGGAGAAAAAAAAAAGTTTAAAACATGTTTTAAACAAAAAAACTAAGCTTTTTTTTCAAACTCTGCTTTTAGTTGTTTAGTTAATCATAATAAACAAGAAAACATTTCTTCTATTTCAAAATTTTTTTCTTCACTGAATTACACTATGAAGTTTAAAGATATTCAATGACTATCAATTACACTGAGGATTAACTATGACTCTAATTCTTCTGATAGGATTCTTCACTAGTTACCTCTCATTTCTTGAAAACTGCAGTATCTTCAACGCAAATATTTTTATCATAGGCATATTCTTGATAGCAATTTCCCCTTATTCCTTTAGACCAGTTACCATCTGTTCCCCAGATTCAGAACTAGTTTATTGTTTGAGCTAAAATTAACTTTTTTTTTTCTTCTCTCTATGGATATAAATAGTTATACTATTGAAAAAAAAATGCAGTTATACTCAAAAATTACTTCTCATATGTACATTTGTTAGTAAAATCAAAAATATGTTGAGCAGAACAGTTTTTATAGTGTTAATAGAGTAAATTCCTTTCTGCCCTTTGCTTAGGTGTTTGAAATTTTTAAAAATATCTTGCTTTTCCTCTTTTTATAATTGTGACATGTGTCATTAACAACTTTTTCGTATGTTTGTATATTCCATAAATATCAATTAAAATACTGACATAAAAAAGGTTAAGTGTAAAAAATTTGTAAAATAATTCAATACACATTTTACTATATTTTTATTAGATAATTTTTAAATATGAGAGGATTATTGCATGCATGAAGTAAACAGCCAGAAATACAAGAATTTTGATTTGGAGAATTAAACAACAGGCAAAACATCAACTACTAAGGAATAAATTTAAAACCTTTCAAGAGAACTATCAGATGCAAATCTTAATACAGAAAAGATATTTCATCAAATCAATAGCTGAAACTTGCAAAAATATAATCTTCTAGAATATAAATTATCATTTAACTGTCAGATAACACATACAGGGCATAAAATTGTGAATACAATGCAAAATTAAGAAACACAAAGGAATAATTTACGCAAGCATGCTATGTTTCCACAGAAGTTAAACACATGATAAACAGCAACTGCATCAAAATTACCATTTTTAAAAAATATGGAATAAATAATGAAGTAAACCAAGCATTTAAATCTGAAAATTAATCACTTTATTTACATTTTCTTTATTTAATTACCAGCAATATACAACTGCCAAATTTAGTTCCTTGGTTTTGAAATGTTATGTAAAGATGTATTACAATGACTTAAGTGCCAACGTTTTGTACAAAAATGTTCCATTTTATATTTTAAGTATGAAGGATGACTTTTACATGCAAACTACAAATGAATTTAACACATTAAAGGGAAAATAATATATATAAAATCAACATTTGGAACCATTGGCTTGTTTGTGGTTAACTAACTAGTAGTAGAAGAAGTCTCTGGTAATTCAGGCGGTTGGGAATACTGAGCTTTGTTCCTGATGAGAAAATCAGCCAAATATTGAATAGGATCTGCAGGTCTAAGGGGAAAAAAAACAAACTTATTTTAAACTATAACAGTTTAATTATAAAACAATCTATACTACGTGATCTTCAAAATTTGAAGATTTATGGCACCCTTCAAACTATATGATCTAGCAGAACCATATAGTTTTCTCAAAAATATTTGTAAGTTTAATGTTATATAACATACATAAAGTATTGTCACCTGTATACAGGCCATGCTATGCCATGATCCATAGAGGCAGAACGTTAAGGAACCAGAATAAGCAATGAAATCAACACATTTAAGGACAGTATTTCAAACTGAGAAAATCTGTATGGTCCCGCATGTATTGTCAGTATTTTGTCACTTACCTTCCTATGTTTATTTAAATAAAAAATACTTTGTTGTTGACATTCAGTACTGAATGTTAGACACCACCAAGAAACATTCTTCTGTAGAGATCAGGATAATCACAAATGCACATGTGCGTATATTTTTTACCTGCTATTTTAAAATGGCCCAAACTTACAAGTTAGAAGCAAATTTATATAGCCCTATTTTGAGAAATATGCCCTTGAAGTTTTTCCATGCCATAGAACCAAATTTATTTTACATTAAATACTGAAACTTTTAGTGAAAAAGAATAGAATCAATGTCAAAGTAATATATTTTCAATACAAATATAATTAGGAAAGGGAATATTTATATTAAGATATCAATGTCATCTTTAAATGGTGTATGTTGAGTGTCCCATGCTTTTATCTTTAGCCACATAAATGCCCTTATCCTACAGAAATGCCACAAGCAGTTTCTCTATATCAGCACATTACAATTTTCATATAGGAGCTTTACATAGAATTGTGTTTAACTTTTCAGTGCATTTTTAATATTTTTTATTAAATAAAAGCAATTTTCAAAAATACTTCATATTAATTTTACTATAAATTTTTAGTTTCAAACTTTGCAATCAACTTCTTTCTATAATTTTTTCTACTTAACGTTAAATCAATCATAAGAAAATTGAAATTTTGCAAGCTGTTTATTTTTGTTAAAAGTAGATTTTACATTGTAGTATAACAACGGTTGAAGGATTTTTAAAATTTTAATTTTTTTCAAACAAATCTGTAATGGTAATTTATTTAAAATCTATGCATATCTTTAATTTACACTACTAAAAATCCTAAATATAAAGCAATTTTTCACATAAAAACATATGTTTGAATACAGAATATATTTGTTATATTGTTTGTTATTGTTATAAATATATTGAATAGAATATGTTTGTATGTTTGGAATATAGAATATATTCCAAAAATGCATTGTAAACTAAGAACATGAATAGAACTGAACCTGCATAGTCAGGTCAGCAATCTCTCCTTACTTCAGAATAACTACAGACACCATATAAGAACAGCTTTTTACATCTACCAAACTGATTTTTTTTTTCCCTCCAATCTAACTGTTTATATTTAAATATTGCCATCAAAAATGAGCCTTTGTGCCAAATTCCAGTTTCAATTTCTTTAGCTAGTCAGGAAGATCGCTAAAAACCGATTACAAAATACCAACTGACACACAAGTAAAATTAAAAGCAATTAACAAACCAACTGAAGAAATAAAATTCAGATTTTATGTATACTTTTTTGTCAATTTAAAATATGCTGTATTAGATGCATGAAAAATATTCATGGAAAATTTGATCTTTTTTAAATAATGAAATTCAGTTTAAGAATCTAAATAAAGTCAAGACTTAAAATGGAACCACACATCTACTTTAATATTTACAAGGAGTGTTTGATATAAATTTCGCAAGAACCTATAAAAAATTAAGCTGCGAGAAGCATTTTAAAAATAACCAAAAAATTGAAAATTATCTAATTTTTTAATTTAATGAAGTTGATTTATACTTCAATGTATATGTGCAGAAAATTCACTATGATTTACATAAACACTTTATAAAGCCACCATACTCTTGATATTTAACTGCATTTTATTTGTTTTAATAGAATTCGCAGCACCACTAGAGACATCATGTGGAACTGAGTTTGAAGACCACTGATCTATACTTAAGTGAATAGTAATTTTAAAAAGCAATATTTGCAGCCTTTATAAGATGCAGGACTCTTAGTGAGAAATTTGAGAATATAGTATTTGTAAAATCATGAAAAGTAAAATCTGTCATATTTATTAAATCTTTTGCAATGTGTTTACAGTAATTTCAGAAGGATAAGCCATGTCTTATGTGTTTAAAAGTTGAAATTTAACATATGTGGCATATCTGAATGAATGTCCCACCCCAAATACTAAGAACTTTATTAATTTAGATTAGAAATTATACACCAAGCAAAACAGTTAATGTAGAATACATTGCAGTATTTTAGCCAGATAGTCCAGGTTGCACTAAAAATGAGTTCAAATGCTTATGAAATTTGCTGACTATGGTAGGGTGCACTCAGTTTAAGGGCATCATAATGTATATACTTTGCTAAATTTGGTGTTTCTTGACTATTTTCTGATAATTACTAAGCTAGTGAATGAGACAAGCAAAACACCTTTAGAATTTTTTGTATTTTAATTTACACTTACAGCTAAATATTGTAAGAACAATACTTACAAACTACCACTTTTGAAATCATTTATGAAACAAGCATGAGCTAAACTTGGCTTTCACACAAACTCAGAGCCCAATTAGAGCAAATCAAATGTTATGAAATGTTATCAATTAGAAAAGAATAACTAAACATATGAATACTAAGAGGAACCATATTTGGTAATTTGACTACCTTTTTCTTTTAGTCAATTACATGTATGACATATGCCAGGGCAGTTTCTCCAATAAAACTCCATTTTCTTTAGTCAATTAAGTGTACAGTGCATTTATTAAGATAGCTTTTCTACCAGAAATTACAGTTTTTCTGAATATTCACACTGTAAATTTTGTATATATTACTCATTTTAAGCAATAAAGCTAAACAGAAATGAGGTCCAATACAAATGTACACGTCAGTATATTAAGTAAGCAAAACCAGTCAAAAAGACTTGTTTAAGCTCTAATAAAAATTCTAATAAACACTTTAAGATAACAGTATATTTTGAAGATTTATTCGTAAAATCATTATTGTAAATTATAATTTTATTTAAGCTTATTTTCAATTTTATAAAAATCTATTAAATCGAGATAAAATACAGGTTTTAATGCATGAAATTGGACAATGAAATTAATATCAATATAAACTAAATTCAGATTTATATTCATAAGAAAAATTTATGAAATAAATTAGGGAAAATAAAGAATTTTGCCTATTATTCATATTGTACATTTACCCCAAATACTTATTCACAGAGAAATAGCAAATCCATTTAAGGGTAACAAATTTTAAAATATTTTGCTTCAAAATGATTCAACTATGAATTACACTTACCTTTCTCTGGCTAAAGCTGACAATGCTTGGAGAAGAATAGGTACAACAGTAGCATCCAAATACGGTCTGGTTGGCATCACATTATAATCAACACGTGGTTTTTTTGGTATAGTGGCTTCAGAAGACGTATCCTTTTCAGATGCATTAGTTTTCTAATAACAGATTGAAAAGATACAAAATTAGTGGTTCTTGATTATTTTCATACGTCGCCAAAAGTGGTAACCCTGTAGGCATCCATTTCTAGCGACACATTTTGTTTAAAATTATATATATATATTAAAATACAGAATATTTTATGAAAAATAAATTTTAACCTATTGAATTACCATGTTGCAGATCTGGAACGTTCATTTACACAGTGAACTTTAATACTAGAACAGTCATTTTGACTGCAAATGAATTTCAAACACTCAAATCTCCCTTGTTACTTATTTCCTGTTTTGCTGCCTAACTTTTCCTAGTTATTGATACACAGATCATGTTGAAAAATTTACTTTTAACAATAAAGCTAATTAGTCACTTTAACTGCAGAAACAATTTTTTCTGTCTTTTGTTATATTTTACAGCTTATTTAAAAACTCCAATAGCATTTATTTCTGAAGATATTTAAGTAGACAATTTGCAATTTACAACATGGAATCTAAACTTTTTTTTTTTTTTCAAACAAAAAATGAGTTTTAAAGAAATCACTAAATATCTGTGACTTGATTTGAATTAAACAAAATCTAAGACTTCTAAATAACTATGTTCTAATATCAAAAATTTAAAAGCCTTATTGAAAATTGTTTACTTTTTTATAACATGAAAACATAAGAATAGATGACTAACTACAGTTACACTTTCCTTAATGTCATCAGCAAACAATTTTGCAATCTCCAGCTCCTTTTATAGAGTGGATAACTACTCTGAATAACACACTCCAAACAGCAGATCCCATTCAAACAGTCATCTTCAAATTATTTGGTACATAATGCAAGTTTGATCCACAGAAATCATCTTTCTTTTTTTTTCTTCTTCTTTAGTTTGTAGCATCTATTTACAAATAACTTTATTTCTGCATTTTTTTTAACAAAATTCCTCTAAGAACTTTTTCAACTCTAAACAGAGTTGAAAAAGTTTGTCTAATGCCAAAATTAATAGACCATAACCACAAACTAGCTAAACTTGCAGTACTGTCAGTTTTGTGTAATAAAAATCAGAATAAGCATATGACCTATCAAGTGTTTTTTTTTCAATTAATTATAGCTCTACTGGCAACATTTTCAGGCATGAAAGTAGACAATGACAAAAAAAGCTGAACTTCCCCAGGCGATGATTACATTTTCTCTTACATAACTCTTTTTCACAATATGATTCAGTACTACATACAGGAATGTTGCGCTCCTTCAAGCATTTCGGAGCAGCAAACAAAATTTGTAGTAGGAGAACGAATTTTCGTAGCAGCCAAAATGCAGATTTGGAGCAAGATAGTGTTTTTGTAGCAGTTAAACTAACAATTTAAAGGATAAACCGTAGTTTTTGAGGAGTCTGCCTAATAATTTAGAATGATTAGTTAGTAGCATTTGGAGCAGCCAAATATTCAATAATTGCTGATATATTTTGTTGGTTTGGTACATGCAATTATAGTACGTAATTACTATAGTACGGTTGAGCTAATCGGAATGGAAGTGAATCAGTATGCATAGTCATATCTCCGCCAGCTTACATCTCAGCGAAAACACGCTGTAGAAGATACTGATTTCGACCAGGATTGCAACCCCCCTCCATTTTCCAATCACATTTTCTCATGGATTTGCATCGATCTCAGAAACAGTCCTAAAGGCTGTCAAAAAAGCAAATTTCCACTTAAAAGCGGAAAACTTTCATGCCTGCATTTTACATTTGAGGCTTCTTTTGTATTTCTAGAAATAAGGCATGTAAACTATGCAAAATTAAAATTTTTTATAAATTTATCCACAATTTTCAGATGACAAAATTCATATTACCTTTCCAATTTAATTGTTATTTAATATATCTTTTACAAAATTGAATTTTCTATATAAAAAAATTAGCTAGGGGATAAAATACAACAAAATGTCAGCAATGGGGTCATATAAATGAAGTTCTTAAAATACATTATATTTGAAAACTGTATATAATATATATAAAATACAAAAGACAGTAATAAAGAATTTAAAATATTATAAAATCAACCAATTTATAAAATAAATTTTAAAAAATTATACATTTTAGCAAAGGACAAAGAGTAATTAGTATAAATACCTTTTAAATTCTTCATACAACATTTTATTAATATCATTACTATTTGTAATCACATATTCTATAATTTTTTATATACATAAGCAGTTTTCCTTTCCCACAGTTTTCAAATGTTTTAGATAACACAATATGTTCAGTTAAATTACAAAATCACTGAAAAGTTATTAGTATTTACTTATTAACTATAAATGGAATTGATTACAATATTAATCAAAAATAACATTTATTGTACAGTAAAAATTAATCAAAAAATATATTTAAAATTAGTACAAATATATTTAAATGTTAGAATATGAAATATTTGAATGAATCACAGCTGGTACAATAAATAATTGGTAAATACCTTGATTTGATGAAAAGATTTCAAAGTAATGAATAAATGATCAAGAAATTACATCATATGGCTAAAAAACATTTCAATAAAGTTAAAACCATGGAAGCAATGTCTAGTCAAAACATTTTTGACTATTTTAAACTCAGAAGTCGAAACTACCAAAAATTAATATTGACCAGGACATTAAAACAATTGTTTTAAACCCTCATTATTAAAAAACCAATTTAACCCTGAGTGAGACAAAAAAAAAGTAAGGGTTGTCTTTTTAATAGCACTAAATATACTGACTTTATTCCTGTGAAAATTGAGCAGGGGATAATGAAGTCCTATCACAAAAGTAAATATGTCAAATAAATATTAAGAAATTGAATAGTGCTTAAAGTAAAATGCAAAATATACTTTGATATATTTAGTCTACAACATGTACTTATATTTCGAAATTCTACTAACAGACAACTGAACAAAACATTTCTAACCATCCCAGAAATAAGCTTTAAATTAAATCGGTCCAAATTCATTTCACTAAAAGGAAGGCAAAAGGAAATATTGTATTCCAGAGAAAGTGTAAAAGGACAAAATATTTATACGTGAAGCATAGTTACTGCATATATTTAAATGCAGATTTCATTGTAATATATTACAACGAAACCTACAAACTTTAATTTTCTCTTTTAATACCGCTAGTAACGTAATTGGCAATATAGTGATGATAAACCATTGTAAGAGAAACTTTAATGTGAATATACACTCATGCAGTTTAGACTTTTCTAATTCACTGTTTCAAATCTACATAAAAATATCAGAGTTTGATTACTTGCTGCTTTTCCTCTGTAGAAGTAGCTTCTTTGACTGATACTTCGGGTTGACCAGTAGTTTCTTGCTCACCTATTAGTAAAAAAATAAATAAATAAATAAAATAAAATACATGAAGCAAATTTATCCATGAAAGTGAAGAATTTTCTTTTGCAGAAGATATATTAATATAAAGACTAAAATTCAGGCATACATATAAGGCTCATGTCAACGTTTCAATTATGGTACACATTTGATAGTACAACCCTACTTGGTTAAAAATTAATCATTTCTAAAACAAATTTTAATTAAAAGCATTAAAATGCATTTAAATTTATGAGATAAGTTAAATCAATATCAATAATTGCATGCTTCTTACCTTCATCCATTTTTTAAACGTTGGCAAATTTCAACGGTAAACGAAGCTACAAGATTCATACAAACGATTCATGCATCAGGAAAATTTACCGGCTTACCAAAAGGAAACAAACCGGAATGATTCACAGAACTGTTGTAAAGATATTTTTAAATAAATTCTCATTGGTCGAATCATAATTTAACCAAATTCATGCTATTTCTGTAACATGTGATTGGTTATTTCAACGTCAGTGTGAAACGTGTATGTAGGTACTTAGGATAAACGTCAATGAAAGTAAATAAATACGATACTTTGTTTGTGAAAATATATTGAAAACGAGAATCTAAAATTTAGGTAATAATTTTTCTCAAAGATAATCATAGACCATAATACTATGTTTAGTGATTTGTTATTTTGTAGATGTATCTGTAGTAAAATAAAATCTCTCAATTTATTCTAGTGAAAAATGAAAGAATCACAGTATTGATGTTGTATGAGTTTAGAAACTTGTAAATATAACATTATAATGCGAAGCTGTATGGGGTTTAGTTATTTTCATTCACTGGAAAAACGTTATACATCAGTGCTGCGAGTACTAAAGTATTTCTGTGTTGCGCCAAAAGTCAAAAGTTTTTTATAACCATAGTGGGAAATCTTGATTTTGTGAAACATTTTACCTGATATTCAAAACTCATAATCTATCAGCAATGCAAGTAATATACAGACAAAAAAAAATTTTGGGTTAAAAAAATTCATGAATAAGAACCTGGTATATCAAAATATATTATTCTTGCTTTAATATCAAATAAAGAAATTGACATTCATAAAGATATTATCGACACAATAACTAATTAATCAGAGGTATAGCTAAATTTTTCTGCACCATGTACAACTAAAGGTTTTGAATAATTTTTCTGTTTACCAAAATGCAATGGGGAAGGGAAAGAAAATTTATAATAATATATTTAAAGTAATATTTTAAAACTAAATTCTTACTTTTTGATTTTTATATTTTAACTGTTTATAAAAGGCTTTATACATTAATGGTTTCACCAAATATATATTTAATGAATCAAAATAGTTGGGATTACAATAGCAGCTTGAAAATTATTTCAAATTACTATTCAGGTATATAGTGCTTGAGCTCACTTGGTAAAGGCAATCTGTCCCCAGCGAAGACAAAAATTCTAAAACTTAATTAAAATTAATAAAAATTGTTTTTTACGTTTATTTATCATTATTTAGGCTCTTTTCAGATTTTTAGTGCAATTTATTTATTTTTAAAACATATATTTTTATTTTTTCAAAATTTATAACTTTATCGTTTCTGATTATTATTATTCAATAAACAAAAATTTATAAAACCTAATCTAAATTAATAAAAATTATTTTTATGTTTAAATATTATTATTTAGACCCCTTTCGGATTTTTAATATAATTTATTTATTTTTAAAACATATATTTTTATTTTTTCCAAAATTTTTAATTTTTTCGATTTTGATCACTATTATCCTATATTTTCGGCGTTTTTACAAACGGATGTCACTGGCCACAAAAATATTTTATGTTTTTCTATCCCTAAACTCTCTACTGTCTAGTTTTGTGTTATGAACTCACGAATCCACCCTTCTATCTCTTTGCTCTTTTATGTGTTTATTTTTCGTTCGTTGTCATTTTTGTGCTTACTGACAGAAGCCTCTGAATTGAAGGGCTCGGCCCATATGGTCCAGTTGCCACATCACCTTTGATGCCTTTGATGGTAAAGACAATGATCTCGTTAACTGGAGGGTTTCAGGTTCAAGCCAGCCTAAGATCTTCTGTGTCTTAGTGTTAAGCTTGACTGGGGCATATAAAATATATTTGTGATCACAGCAGGGTTGGCAAAAACCCGGGTTTTTTCAGGGTTTTTGAGATTTTTTCAGGGTTTTTGGGCTTTTTTCAGGGTTTTTGGGCTTTTTCGGGTTTTATCAGGGTTTTTACTATACTTTAATGGGTTTTAGGTGCTTTTTGGGGGATTTGAAAACTATTCAGGTTTTTTGTTATGTAAGAGGACAGGATATATAAATAATTGTATGATTAAAATAAATTTAAAATGTTAATCACTTTTTAAAATTGAAAAATTTAAAAATCAATTTTAAATTATGCAGAAGAAATTTTTGTCTAAATTAAAGGAAATTTTGAATTCTTAAAATAAATTTTTTTCATATTATAAAATTTTTCTAAAATCAAAAAACTAGTTTTGAATGGCGATTATTTTATACTAAAAGTTGGCTTTCAAATAGTTGCATTTGAAGTTTTTTCTTTTCAATAAAATGTATTAAATTATTGCTCTATATTCATTAGCAGTATTGTGTTATTAAAGCATTCAGAAGATATTTTTTTAGTTAATTTGTAAGTTATATATGATAAGTAGTAGAATTAATTATATATATTATCCCCATGTTTATTTATTTGCAGTTGTTATGCATTTTTTTCCCAATTTTTCTTGTCCATTTTTTGATTAATTTTATCACATGTAATACTTCAATATTCTTATTTTTTTCATCATACATTCTTATTAACTTTGTTTAATTTAGATTTTATTGTATTTGTTATACAGATAACTATTTTTCCCTGAAAAGTTTTTGTTTTTTCTAGCAGTTTAGACCCCCTCAAATTAAACAAAATGTAGGATCATTGTCAAAGATGAAATATGTAATATATATTATAGATTTAATTCAATATATTTATTATTAGTTAAATATGTGGAATTTTAAGTAAAGATTTTGAGAACCCACTTGGGTTTTTTCAAGTGGGTTTTTTTGAAAAAACCTGCCCGGGTTTTTTCAGGTTGAGCAAATGAAGCCAACCCTGGATCACAGTATCCTGCAAGTTCTTAAAAAAACACCTCTGGTGTACGAAGCCAAGCTTGGAGGGGGGGGGGTGTCTTCTACTTGGTCCCTGCTTCTAAATTATGAGGATCCATCCTTGAGGTTAAGTCAGTCTTCAGCTGTTGGGGTTCCTTGCTCAAAGTGAAACTGCATATTACTCTTAATCTTAAGCCTGTTGAATATTAAGACATGGTCTAATGGATCTGGTGTTGACTTTCTTACATTAGGGGTATGAGTAACAATAATATAATAGTGCAAGACCTTGCTATAAATGCAGTGGTTTAATAACCTGATAATGAATGTTTTTTTTTTCCCAATGCAGTATTTATTAAGGTATTATTATCTCTACTATGGCAATACAGATAATATCTTTATGCCAAACTTGTCTGTGAAACTGTTACTGATTTAGGACCACCCAAGGAACATGTGTAGCTTAAGAAATACTTCAGAAGTGAGTAACACAGGCTTGCAATTCCGTCACTTTTCTCACCTTTAGTCACTTTTTTTAAAATTGATCACTTTTAGTCGCTTTTTTAAGTAAATAGTCACTTTTTTCATGGTGTATCACAGCAAAAGTCTGTGGGTGAAAAAAGAAAATCTGAATTAATAACAAAATATTTTAATAAAAGACTAAAAATGTTATGCTCTAATCTTATTTTTCTTATTAAAATGTAATTAGTCATATGGTTTCCAGAGTTTAGTGATTTTAAAAAGTCGTAAAGAAGTTCCTGAAATCTACATTTAATACATTAAAGTAATTAACGTCAAAGCACACATTTCTCTTTTTCTTTTTCTTCTCAATTTTTGTTTAGATACTCTAATCTAGCTATGTACATATTTCAAAACATCATTAATATATGCAGAAAATTGTAATTATAAAATTACTGTATTATATGTATTCAAATCTAATTTATAGATTTTCTTGAATAAAAAGCAATGTTGAGTTGTGTTAAACAAAATTGTTAACCTTTTTTGTATTTTAAGCTAAAATCCTGTCTTGCATGAATCATTTGATTTAGAGTTAAAATAAATAGAAAAATCTTAAAAATAGCATCTGTAATCAAGAGGAGAAAAAAAAAATCTCTTTTTTTTCAATGTTTAGTCACTTTTTGGTCACTTATTCTGTATTATTTGTCACTTTTCTCACCTTTTTGAAAGTACCTCAGCAGTTGCAAGCCTGGTAACATTATCCCCACTGTGTCTTCGTAATTTAAAAGGAGAACCCAAGCAGAAGACCCCTAGGCTTGGCCTGCCACCTTTGTGGGAATTGGAACTATGAACCTATTTTGCATACCTCATCACCATTAATGAACACAGTGGATCTTGGTAGGCTTCAGCCTACATGTCATAACCTGAGATCGACACATTTCTTGACTGAGCTAATGCAACTCTGAAAATGAAAGTAATGTGAAGTAAAAATAAAATAGCTTGATCTATAATGCTATAATTATAATTGTTAACTTTGAAGAGAAGTTTGATTTCTATAAATTTATCACCAGATATAATTTATCTGCAATTTATTAAAATGTAAGCTATTATTTTTTTTTCATTCCACACCTCATTTAAACCAAGACTGACAATCCTTTTTTTTTTATCTCTGATTAAACAAAATACATTTTGATTTACTAAATGATCCTAACTGCTGGTAGAGTTTCTAACTGTTAGCCTGATCTGGAAACCAGCTCTCAGATTTGGAAAAACAACTCTCCCATACTGCAGAAGTGAAACAGGTCATCTGTTTTTGAAAACTCAAAATTAGCTTGTCTGGAGTAGCTTTTACCAGTTTATTATTTCAGTATATATATTTTTAAATATCCACCTCTTAATCATAAAAGTTTACAACTCTGTTTCCAGCTTTTTCTTTGCTTGTAGACATTAGTCTATTTATGTCTAAAATAAAGCCAAAACCAGAGTCCAATTTTTTTCAAGCTGAAGAATTTGCTTTCCATTTCTGTTTGTATTTTGTCCATTGTACCTTTCATCAGTCATAGCATTTCAGTTTCTGCTATGATTCCTAGATCTTCTAAAGTATTTCCTGGCATTTTCTTCTTTCTCTACTAAACCTATTTTGTTCAAGTTAAACATTACAAGTGTTGTGTATTACATTTGGTTCTTCAAGATATTTTCTACAAATGATAATCTTATTTTATAGGAAATATTTGTGTATGCATGAATATTTCTGAACCTGGTCAGTCTTAATAATGCATAACTAAGGAAGAAAAACTCATGAAAAATCTGATGCAATAATTATATTTCATCATTTTTCTTTTATCTGCATTTTCATCATAATCCATATGAATATTTTACAGACATATACAATCAATATATATATATATATATATATATATATATATATATATATATATATATATATATATATGTGTGTGTGTGTGTGTGTGTGTGTGTCATTTTCAGTGTAATCTGCAGAGTATTTTAGGTGGATATGATCTGATTATATTGATGGAGTGATGGTCTGGGCTTATAATGTTTTATACTTACTTTTAGTACATCTAAGAATGGAAAATATGTTATTATAAATATTCATAAAATCAAAATTTGGTATTTCACAGATGCTATGCCCAGTATAAAAAATATATATATAGAAATGGCCAGTATGGATGTCCCTTATTGCCTACACTCAGCTATGCCTATAATTTCAACAGAGAAATCTCACTTAGCAGTAGATCCCAATCTCTTTAACTTTTATTAAGAAAAATAGTACTATAGCACTTCAAATCAAATGAGCCATCTGGGAATTTTATTCCCTATAAAATCTATGTGTGTAAAAGTTTTTATGCCAAGTACTGCAGTTTATTATTCTATTTTTTTTTATTCCAATGCAGCAGGCGATACAAACATTATCCTAAAGCCAGTTTATTATTCTATATGCATAATTAAAAAAACTCAGAATCTGTGTTTTGAAAATTTATGTTTGGGATAGTTGTTGAAAGTATGCAAGTTATAAAGTTAGCCTTGAATTAGTCCCAATATTTTCCATAATATTTGTATAAGATAACTGTGCATATTATAAAGTAAATTAAATATCTTAATTTCTTGAAATTGTAAATCAATATATTGCTCTCATAACATATGCATGTCAATGAAGGATATATATATGCAACAGATACCTAAACTTGATAAATTTGAAAATAACAGGTATATCACTAAATTACATTACTCTTTGCAATAAGGGCTTATTTGCCAAATATTTATTGTGCATCTATTAATAATAATTTCGTACATAATATTATTTTGTGCTGTTTTAAGTTGACTCTTTCTTACCAAAATAATTGATATTTCTTTCAAAAGTACATTAATCTTTTGAGGACAGGTAGTCAGTATTTTGACCATGCCCTGGCAGTTCTAGAAGTAGGGGCTGTCATGTTTTTGTAGGGTTACTTTAACATTTTACTCTGAAAATAGTTTATTTCATTCCTACTGTTTATTGTAGTACAAAGGGCCAATATCAAAGAAATAATTGTAAGGGAAAGAAAGGAATTTAACACTCCTTTATCTTCACAAATGCAGAGAAACATTCCTTTTTGAAAGGGTTAAGGTAAGAACTAAAAAGAATAATTGCTGTGTATCTAAATAATCTAAGACTTCATCTTAGGTTTGTTACAATATATTAGGGTGAACAATAATAATGTTGAAATAATAATGAAATAACAATATATAGTTCAAACAGTATATTGTTTGAACAAACAGCTACAAATTTCTTATTTAGCCTAAAGATTTGCTGGCTTATTAGAAAGGTCTTAATATTTTTATTTGTCTTGTAATATTGCATAATGACTGAGTTCTGTGCAACAATTCATGTTTTCGAATCACATATGTACTCTTTTACTGGGATGATAATGACACTTGTCCTCATTAAGATTATAATTTTATTACAAAGGGAAATAAGAACTATATGTTAAAAAGAAAATATGGCTAGCTAAATTTCACAAGGGAAAATATGATTATAGATCAGTTAAATTTTAAAGTGAACAGAAATATAAAGCCTATATGCCTGATATTTGAGTTATTGATCAACCTCTTAAGAGTCTAATGTAGTAGAAAAATAAGACTGAATGCATGCATCTTCAAAGCAAATTTGTCAGTTTAAAAATTCTAGTATCTGAAGTAATTTTCTTAAACAATAATTATATTTATTAGTATAATGTACTGCAATAATTTTTTTATCATTTTAGGGATCATGTCCTCTTTTGGCCAAGATCGATGGAAATTAATTCAAAGGGTAAATCTTTTGCTGCTTTTTTTCTTATTTTTTATTTTAATCTTTTAATACTAATCTTTTGTTTTTATATTTGATTAATTGTTCAGGTTAATATGATCCAAACAGTGTAACATTTTATTGGCATTATATAAATTTGGCAGAATGTGAGATTATTTATATTTTTTGAAAAGCTACAAATTTATTTCTATGCCTTCTTTGTTGTTAGGTTGTTTTTATCAAAATAAATAATTTCTGAAATAGAATAAAGCTTTTCAAGCAATTATGTAATATACTTTTTTTTTTTTTTTTTTTTTAAATCCTACAAGTGTTTAGTTCATTCTCAAGTGACTTGTACTTTTCTCTAACAGTGAACCTCTATATGCCTTAAAATTTCATGAACCATATTATAAACTTTTTCACCATCAATATTAATCATTATGATTTTATATAGATGGTAAAATTGGATATGATCTGCATTTTATGTTCATTATTTTAAATGTAAAATACCTAGTTACACGTGGAGCTATTTTTTTATATTGGTAGAAGTCAGGATAGCCAGATCATTTAGACAGTTCAAACGAGCAGTTTATGTTGTTACGAATTAGTTAATGAATCTTGTATTTAACATGGGACTCTATGGGTATCTCGCAAATAGGCGAGATATCAGCTTGTTGGCGACACTTTTGGTAACTTATTTTTGTCGTCAAGTTCATCACCAAATGTTGCCAAATGTGGCAATATTTTACAACTTCCAGTTCTGGTTTCTGGTCTAATCTGGAATATTCAAGCAGTTTCTTCAGACCTATATAAGGCAGGGACCTATATGAGCCCCAAACATTGTCAAGTCATTTAGTAGATTTCTCTGTACGGAGTACAAACAGTGTGCTATGTTTTACTGGTACTTCTGTTTTGCTTTATGTAGAAAGAGGTATGTGAGCCCATGGCTAGAGTTATTTAGTGAGGATTTTGTAAGCGTGGTACGAGTGTGCAATATCGTAATCTTGATGCCTTTCTGACATTGTATTTTCCAACTGACTGTTAATAAATAATTGTTTTTGGGCTGCCTTAAAGTCCATTCAGTTCCCAAACCCAGCTGTGAAGTTCATAATATTTTTATTTTTGGATTTAATAAAAAAATGGTTTATTTGCAGGTTCTTCTGTAGAAGACTTGTTTTGATTTTTTAATTTAGAAAGAGCTCTATCTTTGTATCTGATTTGTTTCAAAATTCTAATGTCTCTCAAAAATTGTCAATTTTCCCCTTTTTTTGTTGCATCAAAAATCTTTCTTTGTAACTTAACAGTCATGTGAAGTGTGAAATGCTCATTTGTATATAATACTTAAGCAAACATAATTTTTAACTGTGGTGATGAATTTTTTTTAATGCTGCTAAAAGTTTTCCTTATATATGAACCTAAATATTTATGAATTACATAGCTTTTATTCTCTTGATGATCTTTCTATATTATTAAATTTATGTATATTACTATCAAAAGTTTTGATTTCTGTAGTAGTATTCAGGGCTTTCACCATGTCACTTCTTTTTTTTTGTTGGTTACTAAAAGTTACTTTTGGATATGAATAGTCACTAAAAGTCACCATTTTGGTTAAAATGTCTATTTGGTCACTAAATAGTCACTTTTTAAAAAATATTCTCCTCTATTAAGTCTCATTACTTCAAAGAAGAATTTGGCAAGCAAGCAAAACTGAAACTAGGTTATGCAAAGCAATGAATTTCTATTCCATTCTCCTTGATATTATTTCTATGAGCAAGAAGAGGGAAAACTTTGTTTGGGTACACGACAGATAAAATATTAAACAAAGAGCTGTATTATTAAAAGGAATTTTTAGAAATAAGAGTAATGTTAATTTCAGAAATAAAATTTTGAGAAAAATTATTGAATAGAACTTAGTGAAAGGGATGCAAAAGGAGGATTTTAGAATTGCACACAAAAAAAAAACCAATTTTAAACCAGGAGATGTTAAAATTTTTAAAAATCAGAATTTAAGCTAGAGGTAAAGCATGGAGCAAAAATGTTTCATCCTTTCAAATTGTTTCACATAACAGATGAAATTATAGTTAATCCTACAGTTGATATTGAAGATAACTCGAAATAAAATAACTGTTTCACAAATAAACTTTATTCTTAAATATACAGGTAATACATTTTTATTATTGTAAGGGAAATCATTACTTTTAAGCAACTGTAAAAGAAAGAATTTTCATTGCTTTTCTACTTTCCATTTATTTTTATATAACTATTTAAACTGCTTGTAATTCTCAGCATTTGTTCTATATACAAAGTTAAAGAGGTTCCTGTGTTTACTTTTTTTTTTTTTTTGTAAAGTACTAGTTTTCAAAATTTTGCTGTTACACTGCACATTGAACAAATACATAAAACAATATATAATAAAATATTACTTATTTTAAACTGTTAGGTGAAAGAGTTAAATAAATGTAGATGTGTTGATAAATATATACAAAAATTATTACATTATTTATTACAAAATTTTATTTTTCAAAAGCAAGAAATTTTGAAGAATGATTTTAATGTGTATATGAAATTTCTGGAAGCATGGGTAGACACATAGCTTTATATTACATATTTTGCATCCATATTATATTTGCTCTTTTCTTTTATTGCGCCTCTAGAACAAACTATATTTACTCACAAAAAATTTTCCTGTTTTCATCTAGGAGAATACTATGGAAAAACAATTTCTGGTTTAGCACACTATTGGCTTTTTATTTTGTCTTAAATTCAACCCTCTCGAACGCTCGATTGGTTAGGGCGCTGATAGTTCTCGAATCCCACTATGGCTTGGATGTTCGTAGCCATTCGGAATCGGCTTTAAGCAGTAGGTTTCATTATGTGCAAAACAGTAGACCGTAGCGCTCCAAACCAAAACCAAAAACCAACCCTCTCAGTATGATAAATATAAAATTATCATATTTTCTCCTAAACATTTCATTCACAGAATAGCTGCTATAATGAACATGATCCAAATTAAATTTGTGCTTAATTAAAGGTATTATAAATTTTACACCAGGAGAGTAAATTTTCAAACAACGCTAAAAAAATATTTAAAAACTATATTTTAAATTATATAAATGTTAAATAATTTTTATTCAAAATGGAAAAAGTAGACTTAATTAAATGCTCCCAAAACTAATTTGATATAGAGTTTTATCTTAGTATTATAACATACTGATAATCATAAATCAAATGTGCAATAGTTCTTGTCTAGAGGCAAGTTTCTTGACTGTGTGTAAATGCATCCATTCAACCTATAGATTAGTCAGGTAAAGTAAGACAAACCCTTTCATGTGCAGAGGCAAGTTACTTGATCATCTACTTGACTCATATAAACATGGCTTTACAGAGATAACGGTTGGTTAAGAATTTTATTTTGCACTCTGTATGCATATACAAATGTATAAGTTTTTTTTTTCCTTTTGTAGCTGGCTCTACTTGCATATGTACATAGAGGAGAAGAGTCAAAGGATTTGTATAAAGCCATTATTGCTGCAAAAATATTAAAAGGAATTTATGATGATTGCAGTAATGAAAGTCATATAAATCAAGCTCGAGTGAGTAACTATTTCTTTATATTCTTTATATTTCAATTTTACTAATATTTTCAGATTTTAATCTAGGTAAGTTTAAATTAATAACTTACGCTTGTCTGTGAAAGATGTAGATTTGAAACCAAGGAATCCAGAATTATAATCATATTTTTTAAACCTAAGCATTGAACAAGTGGTTGCAAAGTCAAATTCTACTTACACCTTAAAGTTTAAGATATATCTTTAAAATTAAATGTTTTGATGAATTTTTATAGCATTTTATTGGTTTTTAAAAAATTCTAAAGTGTAAGTCTTTTTGGTGTAGAAAACAAGAATTTGTTTTTAAATTTTGAACAAAAACTGAATTTTAGCTTTAATTGCATGTTTAATTCAGGTACCTTTACCTGAAAACCCATTTACTCATTTGTAGATATAACAGTGCTTCTATTTTAATTTTTATTAAGGTTTAGTAAAAATATCATCTGAGAATGACACTTAATATATAAGTCTTTAAGACTTGCATCTTTTAAACAGGTATGAAAGTTTTCCGCTTAAAAACAGAAATACGCTTTTTTTTTTTTTTTTTGACAGCCTTTAGGACTGCTTCTGAGATCGGTGCAAATCCATCGAGAAATCGTGATTGAAAATGGGGGTGGGGTTGCAATACTGGTCAAAATGCAGCTGAAAAGCAGATACTTAAACACCAAAGGAATATCCTTAAAAATATTAACCCAATAGATAATCCAAAGAGCATTAAAAGTATCCCTTAGCATGCAATATGTTTTTATTATTGTAATTTTAACTATCTCACCTCTTTCTTTATACACTGTATATTGCATGTACCAAACCAACGAACCATATCAGTCTTCATTGAATATTTGGCTACTCCAAATGCTGCCAACCAATCTTTCTAAATTATTAGGCAGACTCCTCAAAAATTACGGTTTATCCTTTAAATTGTTAGTTTAACTGCTTCAAAAACACTATCCTTCTCGAAATCTACATTTTGGCTGCTACGAAAAGCGTTCTCCTGCTACAAGTTTTAAGTTTTTTGCTCCGAAAATTGCTCCAAAATGCTTGAAGAAGCACAACATCCATGTATATAGTACTGAATCATATTGTGAAAAAGAGTTACGTAAGAGAAACTGCAATCATCTTTTGTACATCTCCCTCCACCCGGGGAAGTTCAGCTTTTTTTTGTCATTGCCTACTTTCATGCCTGTTTAAACCATGCCAAGAAGTGTTTTAAATTCAGCATTGCATTATTTGGCTCCTTTTGGATGGTAATTTTAGATCATTGCCAGATGAGCCTCTAAAGTGCCACCCTCTTATAACTGGAATTATTTTAAATGCTTGTGATTTGTTTGAATATTGATGCTTGTAGAAATAAAAATTTACGTAAATATCTAATATTACTCATTTAAAGTTTTTTTACTGTTCTAATTCTCTTTATTAGAATGAGAAAAATTCTTGCAAAAGTAATCTTATAAAACACAACTATCAGAAATAGATCTGTGCAAATGTTACCATAAGAATACAAAATATTATGAAGAAACTAAACTTTTTAAAATTAAAAAAATTAGTTATATTGATGTACTCCCACATAACACAAAAGCTCCAGAGAATGTTGTATGGATGTCTCTTTTGGGCTGACCAAATATCCACAGGACGTTGTAACTTTGCCTTTGGATGTCTTCCCTGATGTTGCGGGGAGTGAAAAAGTTTCCTTGATTTGGGGTAGTATGAGAGTTGTTGCAATGTATGATATGATGTCATATGAGTGTCTCAAATGCAACATCGATTTATGGACAACCAGTGGCCTTCCTGTGGACATTTATCCACATCCAAAGTATCTTGAAAGGAAGTCTTAAATTGGACGTCCATTTATAGAGGTCATGAGGACATTATGCTTCATATTGCTTGGATGTCTTTGATGAGGATGCTTCGTAGAATGCCCTAACCTTTTCGCTCTGAGCAAAATCACATTTGATACATATTTTTTTTTTCTCTTATGTCCAAAATATTTTTTGTATTAAGAACTAGGAAGGCAAGTTATGGCCCAAAATACTTAAGAGACATAATGTGCAATCCTAGTAGATTCAGTCCTTCAGTAGATTATTTTGCACATAAGTGAAAAAAAATACATCAAATGTGATGAACTGGGAGCTAAAGAATTAAGGCACAAATTATTTATTTTATATAATACTTTATTTTTAATTGTACTTTAGAAAATGTTCAATTAAAAATATAGTATTATGTAAGTGAAAAATAGAGTAAAAATAAAGTAGGAATCAGTCTAACAAAAAAATCATTTTCAATGAATTCTTTTAATCTTGTGATATTCTTATCCCACAAGCAGTCTACCCCTCCCCCCCCAAAAAAATAATAATAATAAGATAAATCAGTAGAGAAGAGGTGGTGGAATAGAAGAGGGGGAACTTATTTAATAAGTAGGAAAGAAAAGGGTAAGTCCAAAGATATTACAAATACTTAAGTTCATGTATCATTTCCATCGTGCAAAATTCTTTTAATTTTGTAATTTCCTTTTATGAGTCATTAAATTGTACTATTAATGACAATCAATTAAAAATATTATAATTATTTAAAGTTAACAATATAAAACTAATAATTAGAAGAGCCAATTTAAAACTACTCAAGTGTTCTAGTTTCATGACTTAAACAAATGATCTTCAGTAAAAAGACAAAAATAAAAAAAGTTTTCTTTTTTAATTTAATTATTATTACTCCATTTTCTTTAGGCTTGTTTTAATTTTATTCTAAATAGTAAAGTAATAGTAAAGTGTAAAATCTGTTTAAAGTTATTTTGATTCCATTCTAACAGGAAAAATAATTAAAATATATATGGTCTGCTTTTTTAGTTTTATTTAAAATACTTTAGGCTTTTTCAAATTTCTATATTTTTACATATTTTAAATAACTTGTTTGTAGATGTTTCAGAAATAATACCTGAATAAACTTAGTAGAGAAGTTATCATTACTAAAACCAAATTTATTTTTATTGTGTTCAATGTAAATTATCTTGTTTTTGATGAAGCCTTTCTATTTCTTCTTTTATGCCTCTTTCTATCACCAAGCCTTGCTGGTTTGTCACTTCTAAAATAAGAGGAAAAAATAATGATATACACACATATTTGTACATTTTCTGCACAAATGTAATGTGTGTGTGCTTGTGTTCGTGTGCAAATAGAGATATGCATATGAATGAACACACACATATATGTATGCTAAGTAAAATATGCAATTTCAAAATATATGCACTATCATAATATTAATTTGCACATAGAAAAGACTGTAAAGGAAACTCTTTTTTTCATCTCTAAACTATATTAAAAACTATTATAAAACTTACTATATTATAAACTATTTGCCGAACGATGGCCGAATGGTTAGGGTGCTAGCCTTTGGAACCGGAGTTAGTGGGTTCGAATCCCACTTTGGCATGGATGTTCGTAGCCATTCAGAATAAGCTTTAAGCAGTAGGTCCCGGTCTCATTAGCCCTCGTGTTGTAAAAAGTGGACCGTAGCACTCCAAACCAAACTAAACTATAATTTAGTCCAATAATTTTTTTAAATGAATATTCTATTTAAAAAATGCATCCTGAAACTGCAATCTTGTCAGTTCATCGATAATATGTGATAATTTTAAATTTTTATATTCTTATCAGTTGCTAATTATACTACCTTACGGAGATAGAGTATCAAAAATCACATATTACTTATATTTTACCTTTTACTACAGATTTGTTTCAATTTTTTTAGTTGGTATATTTGAAATTTAAGTAAAAATAATTTCATATATTGCAAATCAATCTATTTTAATTAACAAAGTATGAGAA